>CM062345.1:4891229-5524563 GCA_031216105.1 Dalbergia cultrata
GGAAACATAAAAATTGGTCATTTACGCAGTCAATTTTTATACATTTCCCCGTCAAACTAAATTTTTAGTGCGCTATTTTGAAATACATATAATTATTAATGTGCACTAATGCACACTGTTAGTATAATATGCAGCTTGCTAGTGTGAGTTGTGACTTGGGACTCGAGTGTGACAGCAACGTTGTTCAGGCACACGTGTCAATGACAAGTGCTGTTTGTATATCTTATCAAAATATTCATTTTATCATTTTTAAATATAATGAAAAAGTAAAATAAGTAGAGAGTATTATCATATTCAAGAATGATAAACTACATGTCTCAATAAGACATTCACTTTGAAATGTTTAGATATCATTTTTAATTGTATATTTGTCAACCACCAATTGGTAGAGACATAATTTGGGATGTATTTGAGTCAGTGCAGTTGCAGTGCCACGTGCACCAATTATATTATTGCTATAGAATTCAATTTCTAAACATATATTCTCATATCAATTGAAATATTTTAAAAATCTTATAAATAGAAAAATATAATTTAGTAACATTGTTAAATTCATTTGATAATATATTAAAATTCATGGGAAAAAAATAATATATTATCTATTTATTTAAATTTTAAGTTGTCGAACCCCAAGGAATTGGTCCAGTAGAGCACAATAGCATTTAAATTTAATAGGTTATAAGTTTAAATTCCCACCCATCTACTTAGAATGAGGTAAATGTAAGTTTCTATGCTCTAGCTCAAAAATTTTTTCTACCTTAAACTAGGTGTCATCTTTTTCTCCTAAACTTTTATGTAATAAAGAAACAAAAATTGTTGAAGTCTACTAAAGTGTTCTAGCTTCTGACTCACATTTTTTGTCGCGTTAACTTTGTAAAGAATATGACGCGTAGTTAAGGCCATAAAGCCGACAAGAATAGCTTACAAAATTTGATGTGGTAAACAATGAATGAACCAAAATTTTTCAAAAAAATAAAAAATAAAACATATATAAAAACATTAAAGAATTTCTCTATTTCGACCTACCCATTGTTTGTCTTGGATTTGCCCTCCGGTTAGTTGTTGTTTTGTTCATCAATTATTTGCTGAGTATTTCACAGAAAACGCCATCATCATCCAGATTTTAAAAGAGTTATTCGGTGGTTTCGTTTGGATTTTTGCTTGGATGCTTGCGCAGCATATACATGTGGCTCAGTTTTTTAATTTTCATATGGGATTCGGAAAACAATAACATCCAAATATAGGATTGCATAAATATTACAAAATTATGGGATGGTACAAAACTCAAAGGAATTCGGACCTATACATTGAATTTCCTCTTGTTTATTATTTCTTATACTTTTATAATATAATATAATAATATATTATATGAGTTAATATTTGTTTTAGTTTACGACATTATATTCGTGAGTTATTTTAGTCCCTAATTTTTGGAGTTAAATTAGTTTCTGACACTGTAAAATGTGAGTCAATTTAGTTCCTCAATCCACTTTCATTTAACGCTATGTCATTTAAATAATGATCTCTAAAGTTAAGTGAAACCACAATATACCATGTGCTATTAAACATATAATAGAGATTTAAATGGGGTATTTTCATATCTAAAATTATATAAAATAAGTATTTTTATACTTACAATTGAGATATAACTTGTTCATATTATGTAATTTCATATACCAAAACAAGTCGTTATAAATTTTATTATACTTTAGATGGTATATATATCAAAGTATCACTTAATGTTACATATCATCATTTAAATGATAAAATCTTAAATGAAAGTGGGCTAAGGGACTAACTTGACTCACTTTTTTTAAAGTCAAGGAATAAGATGA
This sequence comes from Dalbergia cultrata, assembly GCA_031216105.1. Taxonomy (NCBI): domain Eukaryota; kingdom Viridiplantae; phylum Streptophyta; class Magnoliopsida; order Fabales; family Fabaceae; genus Dalbergia; species Dalbergia cultrata. The sequence goes on from CM062345.1 coordinate 4,893,065, forward strand.
CTCAAGACTATAAAACAGGGACTAAAATAAACATTAACTCATGATATCATACTATAGTATAATATACTATATTATGTTATAATTAATGCACTTAGAAAGAATAATTCCATAAAACCAAGTTATTCAAAACCTAAAAATCTTTAAATCAAATTGAATAAATCCACTCTAGTTCACAATTAAACATAAGTGATTAAATAACTGGTAACATAATTTAAAACAAATATATGATCTAGAATCTTGATTGCATAACTACTAGAGCACTCTATTCTATTCTATCATAATTCTAATCTATATTTTACTATAAAGTAAAACTCACCATTGAAATAGCTACAATGCTGATGAAGCTGAGTTTGAAAAATAATTGGATCTGGGATTACAATTGTAAGGGGGAGGAAATAAGAGCTATGGGTTTAACAAAACTCACTGTCATTAAGTTATAGCTTTATTTTTTCTAACTCCCATCTCAAAATCTGACTTACATAATTATGCTAAAAAGGTTTAAAAGCTAAAATCCCATGCTAGCACTTTTCCATCAACTCAACGTTTCTTATTCAACATTTCTACATAAATACATTCAACACATAAATTTATTAAAATCAGTTCTAAGGGCGAAATAATTTAATTAGCATACAACAGTAACAATGGTCTCATGTATTTGTCTAAAAACATGTTTTTTCATGAAGGCTACAAAATTATGATTTTTCTGACTTAGCATAGTTCATAAAATATGTACATAGCATATTTTAACTTCTAAATTCACCAAAAGTGTGTATAATGCATGAAAGTTATTTGCAGTGGCCAAAAATAGGGACATAAGCTTAAACCTACTCATTGTTCATTATTGAGAATTTCTAACCATTATCTATGTGATATTGAAAAATTGTGAGCTAATAAGGCCATGAGTTTAAATCTACTCATCACTCGCATAGATATGCTTGGAAATTTGTGTAAAAGGTTAAGAATAAAGCTAGGGTGGGTGTTTCACACTATGCTAAACTCAAGGTTAGTTTCAAAACTAATTTTATGTTATGAACTTTTTTGAAAAATGGTGTTTTATAGTACAATTAGATTTAGATTAAGGTATTCAAAACTTATCCAAATCAAATTAAGATTGAAAACCAATCAAAACAAAGATAAATCGATTTGAATTTGTTCTTAATTTAATAGAAAGATGTCATAGATTTTCACATATAAATGTGACAGTTCACTCGCATCTGTAAGAATGTGACCATTAAAATATTTATTATCGTCACACTATTATTTATTTTTTTTAATACTCAATTTTTTTTACTAACACTTTCTCTAAATATATATTATTTTATTAAAATGTTATATTATCCAAGTTTTTTAAGCTTTTTAAAATTATTATTTTATTTTCAAACCAAACTCGGATTATTCGAGTTTAATGGACATATGTGTGAGTGTGTATATATATATATATATATATAGTATATTTTTTTTATTAAAATAATATTTTATCCATCCATGCTACCTTTTGTATAGTTTTTTATGATAATATTTTAAAGGAAATAATATTTTATTCCACAACTAATATCGGAGTATCGGACTGTCCGAGTTTAGTGTGTATGAATATATTAATTTATTAAAACATTAAAAAATGTTATTTTATAAATAAATTAATTGTTTTCATCTTCAAAATTTGGATTGTCCAAATTCTTTAAAAAATTTCCTATATATCCGTAAAACACCTCACAGTCCAATAAACATATGAAATAATCACACAAAACCCATAACCAGAAAAGTGATCTGGCTCATTGGCTCTTAATTGTTTTCTCAGTTGTTTTCGTTTATGCCTTTCTTAACCCCTCTTGTTTTGTTTTGTTTTGTTTTTCTTTTAACCTATACTCAATCTTTTTGGCTAAACGTGCAGTCTTATTTAATTCTATGATCAAAATCTAGGCTTCAATTGTCACCTTTTATGTTATTTATCCGTTGTCCATGGTAAGCATCTCCTTGTCGACCAAGCCGATCGAAGTATATAAATCGCCTTCCTTTTCCTGTTATAGCATGTTGCAAAAATATCAAGTAATATCGAGCTTGTTTCACTCACAAAGTGATATTTTTTAAATATCTTGCCTTCGATGTCAAAAAAACATTGCCTTCTCTTTTCATAGCTTAACAAAACTTTTCACGGGGTTACTAAATCAGATGTAAACAATTATTTAAGACAACATTTTTTAATAAAGGAGCTTTATGCATTCATAAGATATTGGGGGCATATGCTCCCATTGAATTTTCGTGTGTGTATATATATAAGTTTGACCGTTCACTACAATGAAAGTTGCATGGAACTGTATTATGCATAAGTCTGACTTTTACCTCTGTTACCTATATTTTCTTACTTTGTCATAGGAGAAGACATGTTTTTTAAACATGAAAGACAACACTTTTCAATATGTAGTGTTTTTTTATGTGTTTCCAAAAGTAAGTGGTGCTTTAGGCCCAAAAACAATGTAGTGGTGTATGAGATATATAAAATGTTAAAAGTTGTTCGGATAAATTACATTGATCTCTCTTCAGGTTTAGTAAAATTCATCCCACCTTTTTTCTATTTATAAAATTTACTTAGAAATTTCTTGAATTTGTGAAATTATTACACTTATCTATCTTAAATTTATAAAATCATTATATACCCTTTATTCCATAATGAACAGTATATCTAAATAAGGTTAGTGTCACCGAGACAAATAAAGAGGAGTTAGAGAGAGTGAATCTCATCAAAATTCTGAAGAGTTCATTGTAATTTGCTCAAATGGTTATTGCGATCCTGCTCAATTTCAAATAGATATTCAAAACGGCACAATAAAAAAATTCATAGACCTTATTACCTCACCAAATTACTTGGCAAAAGATAAACAATAATAGTAAAATACATGAAAATAAATATTAGATGGTGAAAGAGGCAAAAGAAAAAGATATATCATGAATAGTTGTAAAAGTAAGACAAATGATGATGATGATGTTATAATAATGTTAAATAAATAAAATATTATTGTTATTTGTATTATCTTATTTCAATATGTTAATTGCATTAACTGATCGGGCATTTTGGTGTGAATTAGGTTAATCATATAGCTGTCTTGCTTAGTACATTGATTGAAGGTGAACCAATATCTTAGTTTAATTTACCCTTTAGTATTCCATACCTTTTTTTAGGTGGTGATAAGAGTGATACACAGTGACCTATCTTTTGTGAGGGGGAAAAATGTGAGATTGAGGGCGGTTGTTAATTGTGTGCATCATTTTGTTGATTTGAATGAAACACTAGTGAGTATTATACAAGTGGTATGATTCTCGAGTGTGACTATTTATTTGTCATTCTATTCAAGATAGGATTATTTCCTAGGTTTTTATAAAGATTGATGGTGACATTGTCATACTAGTTTGATATGCTTTTCTTTGTAGATGTTTTTATTTGGTATCGAAGTATAATTGTCACTTATTGATCTATCTTAAAGGGCTAAGTTTTTCAGTTGATGGTTTGGTGAATCTTCAAACTTCCATGAATGGTGGGATTGTCCTGTCAGAATCATGTTGTTTTGTCATTACTTCAATGTTCCGCAACTTGTTGAGCTCTTCATATACAAGGTCTTCATAATCTGCCTTGTTAGGGTCTTCATATTCGAGGTTTTCTTAATTTGCAGCATCTATATTTTAGGTATATGAGGTGTAATGGTATTTATTTAAGTGATGTACCTTGTTATTGTCTCTTTTTTTTTTTTTTTTGGTTATTTGGTCCTATGAATTGTTGTGTATAATGGTACTCATTTTACTTCCCTCATTGAGGGTCGAACCATCTTATCTTTTAATTATAAAAAAAAAAAATTATTCCATGCACATCATCCTATTTCTATTATTCTAGTTAGGGATGGAATGATTTACATGATATTTGCATGTATTTATATTCACACGCATTCACATATGTGGAAGGAGGTAATTAGATAATAATATGACTTTGTTGTATTTTTTTTTTTATAAGAAGAAAAGAAAAAAAAAATCTAGAATGTTGACATACTTCACATAAATGTTAAGTGTACTTTTCCATTAACTTTCTGGCAACGAGTCTAATACAATGTTTGTCATATTCCACGGGATTATTATCGTTTGAAATAATTTTGTTGTTTTTCTAAGATTAGCAAATTAACATTTCCGGGAATAGCTTGGGGTGGAAAAGAAGAGGAGGCTGTGATGCACGTTTACAATGTACTCAACTATATTGGTGAAATTGACTAGTATTTGAGGGAATGTATGATGTTGAAATTCAGCGTTCATGAAGAAATACTGAAATAGCATAACCGACCTTTTAATTTTGCAATGTCAACGGTTATAATTGGAGCGCTGAAATTTGTTTATGAAAATAAATTGATGGTACAGAGGAAGAGTGGAAAATTTCTTCGATGAAAAGGACATACTATTTGGCTTATGTAATGATTTTTTCTCCCCTCTTGTTGTGGGGCTAGATCAACCACCCCAATCACGCGCACAAAAACAGTCGAAGAAAACTTGGTTTTGACCCTCGTGAATGCTCCCATTTGCAGCTTTGGAATACGGTACCTAATTGCTTTGTGGTAGCCACACGTATTCAGACTGATTCCCTTATTATTTTTTGGGTGTGGTTCAAGACTGATCCATTTGTGATATGATGATAACTTTATGCAGCAGTAAGCGCAATATATAATGGATTAATTTATTTTTTCATTGAAGATGTGAAAATATTTTATATAATTTTATTAATTATGATTGTTGATTTTTCTACTCACTCCTTAAAAATCATGCAACTTTTAAGCAAATAATAATATTAAAATAGAGTATTCCATATGCCCACGACATAGCCCGCTTATGACAATGGCGTGAAGTGGATTCCCCGACCACACATGAAATAATAATAATGCTTCCCTTTCTTTCTAACATATATTATAACACTTAGATTTAAATTAGCTAGTCTTTATTTTATTGCTTCAATATCTTATAATTATTTCTAACGATCTGTGAAAGATATTAATTTACATATACATTTAGTGTAAAATAATTTACATTATCATCAAGTCATACATTATTATATATTTAACATTTAAAGTAACAGGGATAAGAACATAACAGTTTAATTGATATAACAATATATAATTAAATAATTAAACAAAAAATTTATACTCATAATATACTGAAATTAAATTATTTATAAAATAAAAAAGTAACAATTTTTTATATGTATATATTTTTTTATTTAATAGATAATAAGATAATTTAACTTTAATGTATTGTCAATATAAAATTTTTCTAGTAGAAAAATTAAAGCTTGCCATCATGTAAAAAAGTGTTTAATCCGGTCAATAATTATCATATTGATACAAAATTAACGTCAGCAATAAATTAAAATTAATCAAATATTACATTATTAACATAAAATTACACGTCAGGTGCTGCCTTTCTGTTTATTGACGTGAAAAATGGTCTTTGATGAATAATGATAAGCCATTGACAATCCCACCCTTACAATTCAAGTCAATGTGCTGTATCAAACACAAAAGTCTAAAGTCTATATCTTAAAACTACCTATATGTAACGGCTGCATTACAAAGCTATTAATTCAATTAGTCTCGTTAAATGTATAAAATTGAGTATGAAGATGGAGTTTGGAATCAAAATTAGAATATTTAATTTAAATTTTTATATGTAGAGTAACATATATAATTGAAATTATAATTTTACAATTCAATTCTATAAAATTTAAAAATAACTAAAATAGCATCTTCTTAATTCATAACCTATATCTATGAATTATCAATTCTAAAATTTATTAAATATCTTTCTCCCCATTAAAGTCTATATAGTTTCTATCTTTTTCTGAAAAAAAAGTTTCTTTCCTTTTCTCATTTATGATTCTAAGTTGATTCAAATTATAAAAGAAATGGAATTGAAATTGAAATTGAAATTTTACATATAAGTCTAATTCCAACATCCAAAGTCACACAAGTTAATTACTCTGGTATTAGACAAGTTCTAGAAAAGTCCTTTAATTTCATAATCTTGTTAATTATTATATCTTCCTTTTTCTTCTCGTATATGAGATATGTCTAGTTACCTTTGTTAATGTTAAGATAATCAAATGTCTATTTTAACTTAATTTTTTTACGATCATCTAATTATATATTATTATATTAGTTATGATAGTTGATTCTCACACCCTCTATTTGAATTTTTATCCAAATAGAAAAATATTATTAAGTTATGATGTAAAATTTGTTTATATTGATAGTGTATTAAAATAAAATTTATAATTAAAATAGTTTATAATTTAAATTCTACTATAAAATATTTAAAAGAAATCTCTACTACAAAATTCCACAAGTAGCCTCTTATAAGTTTTCATGCTGCATGCAACTTTGTCAGATGAAGTTACCAGTTTACAAGTTGAGTATCATTGCGATGATTCCATATAATAAAAGGATGACATTATTGAAGGAGTATTATGGTGTGCACACACATAGATGCCTTATCTTTCTGGAAATTCTGATTTATTGATCATAGGCGGAAATTAAGGCATTATTCTCTCTGATGAAATCGAGGACATCTGATAATGTTAGTTTTTGGTCGGGAAGGGAGAAGACAGATACTATAAAAAAAAATTATATTATTATATTTATTTGATATGTACCATCATATTAATTCACTTCTTATCTATTATTTATCATTAAAAGAAATATGAATCTTATTTAAATAAAAAATAAATCAAAATGATATTTTATATAAAATGAATATATATAAAATTTAAATAAAAAGAAGTTAGCAATTGGCATCATCACATGGTATTTAACCATATGCATTTTTCACTGTTTGTCGGGTCAGCCGTGTCACCCAAATGCTACTAGCTCTAGTTCCGCGCGTACTGCACGCGAATAACGAGTTCGATGTGTGTGGCCATTATTATTGACCCAATTTTTCGATGAATACATTGATTGATAGTAATAATAATATTTCAATTAAATTATGGGCCTCGGCCCCGCTGTTTATAAAAAAAATATATATTTCAATTAAATTATAATTGGGATGTGGGAGTGCTAGTTGACACGTCCGTCCAAAAATGATCACTGTATGTCCATTTGCGTGGGCGCAATGTTGAGGCAATTGACATCTCTTTGCTTCCATTCACTTTCTTTGCTCACTGTTTTGGACCGTAATTAATGCCACCTAAAGGTTAAGATTATAAACCGAAAATGAAATTACGGGAATAAAATGCAAAAAGTAAAAGAAGTGGATTATTTATACTCATTATATATTATATTATGCAGACTTATAATTTATTTACTATTAAATCATATATGAATTACATTAAAATAGGGTCTATATCTCATTCAATAATAAATAGAGTGTAAATATGTATGGCGTCCCATACACAATAAATATAAATATTATTTTTCAAAATAAAAATGCGGCTTTGAAATTTTTATGAACTATATTTAATGATAGAAAATTACATGTGGTTCATTATTAAATAATGTCTAATTCAAAATTTTAAAAATTCTTTGAAGTGAATGATATGTCAATTTTTTTATTGATACAATTAATTCCAAAGAATTTTAGGTTAATTTTTGTTAAAATATATCGGCAACGATTTCAAGTCTCCTTTGAAGCTTGACAAGTTTATTGCTTTGCTATTGGCTTTTCATTTCATTAGACTTTTATGAAATTAAAACTTGTATCTAAATTTGTTTAGCTGAATTATGTTTGTTTTAATGGTGCGTGGATAATAGATTACAGGTGTAAAACAATGGGGAGTGAAGCACGGAAATGTAATTTTCGGTGCTGATTTGTAGTTGAAGACAGTGGATATGTTTATACCATGTGTAAGTTTTAGTACACTTACACTCTTCAATATATATATATATATATATATATATATATATATATCAATTTGACCATTGAATTTAAAGTTCTTGCATAATATATCAAATTTCATATCGTTTGAAAATAATTTAATATTTCATCATTCCACTTTATTTTGATGAATCATATGTTTTTGAAAATATTAATAAATATCAATTATTAGAATACATATTTATTACTGTTTGATTTTTCTGAAATTTGGTATGCTTGATCGTCAATATAATATCACATATTTTAACAGTAAGATTAATTAAATTCAATTCCTATGAAGAGTTATTGAATAGTGTAAGTGTACATGAATCCCCACCTATGTGTGTATGTGATTACAGAAAAGCATATGTGTGTGTCTCTGTGTGTGTGATTAGCATAGAAGAAAAAGTCAGACTGGACTGGTCGGTCCGACCGGGTTAACCGAGAACCGATCGTCTTGCCGTTTCGGTTAAGCATCTGAAACCGGATGGGCTCCAAACCAATCAAGAACTAATCAGAACCAGAAAAACCAGTCCGATTTTATAAGGTACCCGGTTCTAGTCTTTGATCCTAAAAAAAAAAAAAAAAGGGCATTGAACCTGCTTCAGATATTCATCAAAATCACATATTCATCAGATTTCAAGCCTCGCTTAAAAGCTCTCACTAGATCTTCTTCTCCGATGAAGCTGTTTCCCTCTGGTCTGCCATCATCCCATTACTCCGCACCTCTGGTCTGCGTTGCTTCGCCTCTATGCTTCTCACGTCAACCACAGTCGCATCAAACGCCTCTGGTCCGCATTGCTCCACCGCTCTGCTTGTGCACATTTTTGCCGCCATGAGTGTGAGTTGCACATGGGTGGGTGTAGGACTTGGAAGACAGAGCCTTTACAATTGTGGGTGTGGGACTTGAAGAATGAAGACAGAAAGGGCGAAGGAACAATTATTGTACGATATTTTATTATGTAAATTGGTTCCACTATTATTGTGCTTGGTTATTGGCTTTATGTGCTGTGTAAAGGTTGGCTTTTTTTAGTATTAATGGACCAAGGATTAGGAACGGGTGATTTGGATTTGGGTCAAAGAACAATTACAATTTTTTTGAGAAAAAACTAGAGTTTATAAAGATATATTTTATTATATTTCGGTTGAATCCTGATTGAACCTCTAAACCTTTCAATCAGTACTTTGACCAGTTTGATACCCGGTCCGATTTTCTTTTCCTTGGTGATCAGAGAAAAGGATAAAGGAGGCATGTAGCAAGTTCATGAGTGTTACACAATGAGGTGCAACCAAGTGAAAATGTTTATACCTTTGTTCTTTGATGCTCACCACATAATTTTTACCATTAAATCAATTGCTATTGTAATTCTCTAGTCATTAATTATTTATCCATTCCTATTTGTTTTAGGCTTTTTCACCCAAAAAAAATGAAAAAAATAATTATTTATGGATTCACAACTGCTCTGATATTATTTATTAATATACACTAAATGTAAAACGGGCAAAAGTAAAACGATATACTGAGCATAAATCGGCTAATTGTTAAACGATTTACTGACTGATGCGTCTGACTATACAACGATTTAACAGGTATACGTGGGAACAATGCTTGCACTAAATCGACTAGCAGCTGGCCGATTTATGCACACTAAACTCTTGCAAAACTAAACGTTTTACGCTAAAGTAAACTTACAAAATTTAAACCTTATTTTTTGTCAGAAAATAAGTTATCAGAAAATTTCTAACCTTAAACTACACCAAAGTAAACTTACAAACTATTATTGAACTTGTACAATAATCAAAATAAAGATAGCTGAGCCAAATTAAAGTCACATTACTAAATTATTATCAACATTAATTATTGATAAATAAAACATATTATAATTTCAAATTTTAACAAATTATTATAAACTTGATTTAACAAACAACAAACGTAAATTAAACAAAACTTACAGACTAAAATAAATATGAATATATATAAATAAATATACCACAGTTTCAAATACATTCATTAGATTATTCAAATAAAAAATACACAATTTCAAGTTATTAGTTCCTACAACTCCATAAAGTAAAAAAAATCAATAAACTATTTCAAGTAATTTAGCTCGTACAAAAATTAAAAATATTTCAATTAAACTAATAGTTAGTACTTACTATTTGTAAAGTTAAGTTATTTGTTTGCTTCTTAATTAAGTTTTACTTATATCTAAAAGTGCAAATTATATTCGAATCAACATAAATAAATTTTAGAAGTTATAGCTATAGATCTAACTTTGATTTTATAGGTAGGAGTTATTTTTCCATGCAAAATAAATAAAATAATAAAAGACTTGTTCAAATACATTTGCATAAGTCTTATGACTATACCACAAATGAGTTGAGGAGTTAATGGAAAGGCCCACCGGTCCTTTTGGTTCTTTTTATTTTTTGAAAAAAAAAAATCTAACTTACTTCCTATAACTACATAAAATAAAATAAATGAACTATACTTTTCAAATTAAAATAATTGAACTATAGTTTAAGGTTAGAAATTTTCCATAACTTATTTTCTGACAAAAAATAAGATTTAAATTTTGTAAGTTTACTTTAGCGTAAAACGATTAGCTTTGAAATAGTATGCCATGCATAAATCGGCCAGCTATCAGCCGATTTAGTGCTGACACTGTTCCCACGCGTACCCGTTAAATTGTTGCACAGTTAAACACATTAGTCAATAAATCGTTTAACAGCTAGCCGATTTATGTTTAGTATACCGTTTTACTATTAGCCGTTTTACATTTAGTACATATTGGTAAATAATATCATATCAGTTGTAAATTCGTAAATAATCATTTTTTTTCATTTTTTTTTGGGTGAAAAGGCCTTTGTTTTATGGTAAATATTCTTATTAAAAATTCATTTTGAAATATTCGAAATATGATTTAACATTAGTTTTATACTGCAATTCATTCCACAATGAGGTGTAACCAAGTGAAAATGTTTTTACCTTTGTTCTTTGATGCTCACCACATAATTTTTACTGTTAAACCATTTATTGTAGTAATTCTCTACTCGTTAATTATTTCTCTATTCCAATTCATTTTATGGTAAATATTTTTATTTAAAGTTCATTTTGAAATATGCGAAATATGATTTAACATTAGTTTTTTAGTGCAATTCAAGTTTCCTATTACATCAATACTAATAATAAACTCTCTTTCAAGTATCACCATTAAAAACATATTAATTATATCAATGCTTGTATCGCAATGCAATCAACCTAACATAAGATGAAGTGCACCTTGGTTACTCACTGGATTGTGCTAAATTAATAACGTTGACATTAGAAAAGTAATAAGTCTTGATATATAATAATAATAAAAAAGACTATAAAATAAAAATAAAGTTTTGGTAGTTTTCTTATGATAGAGTATCCATCGATCAAGTTCCACCATTGAAAAGTTTGGAATTTGGATGCAACTTGCAAAATGGCAAGAGTAATCTCTAATTGAACTTATAAGTCGTCTTGGTATTGCGTGCGGATAAAAAATTTGGAGACCCAATTCTTCAAACATGAAATAATTATTGCGAATGAATTTTACAATGTCAATTGTTTAAGTCAGATTGTAAGAAATATTTATTACTCCCTCCCTTTCACTTCATCTATCCAACAAAAAAAAACATACATTAACAAATAATAAATAAATATTAATAATGGTAAAAACTAAAAAGTTATATAAGTGAACCAGATTATCCATATTAAAATATAAAATATGATTATAATGCTTTTGATAAAGACAAAATAAGTAATGACACAATTAATTATACTAAAAATAGTATTAAAAAAATTAATACTTCCTAGAAATGACAAATGGACACATGTTTTAAAACAGAAAAACCTAAAAAAACTTGATGGATGGAGTGAAATAGAGCAGTTAATATGTTAACTTTGACCTAGGTGTCCATGTTTTAATTGAATTAAGAGATGAATTAATTAAATGCACATAATCTGATCATAATTAAAAAGGGAACATCAATTAATGTTGACTAGTATTTCTCCTTGTAATTTTAGGAGCATCACTTGCGATTACAACTCCAACATATTGTTCACATGTTATCTAAGGTTGTGTTTGGTTCTTATTCTGGGATAGTAGAGGCGGAGACACAGAGACAGTAGAGACAATAGAGACATAAAAAAAGATGTCTTTGTATCCTATTTAAATATATGAGGACAAAATAAAAAATACACAGTAAAAGACTCTTTTGCCCCTCATTTAACCCATGCCATTTTATGAGAAACAGATTCACAAAACAAAAAATTGGAAGAAAGGTTTTCTTCTCCTCTCCATAACAGGTTTTCTCCTCTCCTCTTCCATTCTTCCCCCATTCATGGCATGACTATTTCATGGCTTCCAAGTATTTTCATTATACACTTTATTCTTCCATCATGGCTTTTGTATCCACTTTCTCTTCGTCGTCTATTTTCTTTTTTGTGTGACCCTCTTACCTTCTATTCTTTTTCTTTTCATGGCAGTGGTGGCGCAACCATGACTTGCAAGTGAAAATTGTTATTGTCGATGGTCTACTCGGGTTCTCGAAGGTGTGGCTATGAGGACAAGTTGATTCTACTCATCAAATAGTGATGCAAATCCCGGGGGAAGATTTTGGAGGTGCCCTAATTGGAATATAAGTATTGATTCTTCTCATAACAATTCATATCTTCACATAGCTACTGATAGTTCTTTCATCTCTCAAATTATACTCCCTAATTGGTCTTATAGATGGGCACCCACAGACACCCTGTTCTAAAATCCATACATCCTTCAATTCCAGAACTTCAGTTCCATTTACGAATTACTAGATGAAATTTTATTTTGGCTAGCTTTGAATTATGGGAAGTTAATATCAAATGCTATTAATTTGTGTTATTTTGGCTAGCTTTTAATTGGGAAGTTAGTATCAAATGCTTAGAAGCTAAATGTAGTGAATTGCAAGTTAGAAACATATTTGAACTAATTGATGTGCATGTATGTGTGTATGGTGATCTGTAATTTTCTTGTTTAACAAAATAAGATATTCATTTAATGAAGATTTTCACTTCACTAAAATTGCTTTTACTCTTTGCAAACCCCGAATAGTTGTAACTTCTTTAACTGGGTTGAAAAGAAAGAAATATTAGATATTGCAACTACTGTAGCTAAAGTGGCCCAATCCTCTTTTGCATCAAATTTGTTACATGAAGAATCAAGAAGAAAGATTATGGAGCTTAAAAAAAAGCTAGGTGTTGAGAGAAGGAAATTAAATCGGCTTGTTATGGCTATTGTGATATCATGTGCAATGACATTTTTTGTTATTATGTATTGTATTAGAGTCAGAGGGATGTGTGGCTTAAAGATTTAATACATTGGTTAGGTAGGCTTGGTGCTAAATTTTGTACATGAAGATATTATAAATAATCACTAAAAAAAAAAGACAACTATAACTTAGATGAGATAAAGTTAGAAATATCCAATTGTTACACATTACTTGTAATACCTAGTATACACACGTCAATATATAAGTTCTGTACGATCCTAAGGTCCTCGGGACCCACCCTTATTACCAGATCCTGAATTTCACTAAGTCTGGATTCTGTATCTCCTTGGAGGGCTATATGATAGGGCCACATTATTGGGACCAAAAGTTACAGTAATTGCTCTTCAAAGAAAAATAAGTTAATAAATGATTTTTAATGAATTTTACAAACCTTTAGACGATTTGTTTTTAGCTCATGAGTTTAGAAAATCATAAGAATTCCTGAACCCAAATTTGAACTAGAACTCAAAATTTGGATTTTGATTTGTTAGGATTTTAATTGTTTTGATATTTTATTTAAATGCAAATGGAGGGTATTTCTTGACCGCTATAGCGGTAACAGGGGGTGGTTTCACATGTTTTAGTGTTCTGAGGAGTTATACGCCCTGACCACTAGACTGCTATAGTGGTCCACCTAGAGCATGAACAGTACCCAGAAACGACGTCGTTCCACTTTCAGCCATTCCTTTTTATAAAACCCTTCCCCCTCACTCTTTCTTCCCCATTTTCCCGAAACAGAACCCCTAAACCCCTATTTTCTTTTTTTTTTTCTTCAATCTCATTCCAGCCTAGCTTCCCTAAATCATCAAGGTGAGTATATGTTTTTATATAATGTCTCCATTTTCCCCATTCTTTCATATTCTTGGCATGAGTATTGTTATTTCTCTCATTATTGTCAAGTGGGGGTATTCTCCCAATATTGTTAGAATTGTTTTAGGGTAATCTAGGAGTTCCCATAGATTATCGATGAGTTTTATGGTTGTGATGATAGATATTGGTTTCATCCCTCTACCCCAGAGCTCTACCAGAGGTGGTTCTTCACTTTTTACCCCTCTAGGTGAGTGGAGTTGATCTCATAGCCCTATGTTGGTCACTATATTAATTATTTTCAAGCTTTATAAAGTATTTAGAAATTGGAACTTGAGTTTTGTACGATATGGAATTATATGCATGTTGTTTTAAATTGGAGTTTACATGTTTGAAGCTCCTCATGAAAATTTTTGAACTTACAAAGTACATAGGACTATTATTGGATTAAGTTGATATTATGTGAGCTACTTCATAATTTTAGGATTGATTTTGATGATGAGAACTAGTATAGCAAATGAAAGGATATGTGAAGCTTATGTTAAATTATCATAGTTGATATATGTTGAACTTAGAAGCATAGAACTCCTTTTTTATGATTCCAATTCATTTTAGACTAGGGGATTACTGAGAGGAACAAAACTATGAGTTAACAACAGTTATTCTGTTAACCTTGGTATACCAAGGCCCGCCAGGGGCAAATTATCTTTATTTAGATTAGTCTGCTAGGGACGCAGTTCACTAGGGATCGTCAAGATCTCTTTTAGCTAGAAACTCTTGTTTGCCAGGGACTGAGCACCCACCTTACAGTTGATGGATAGTTTGTTCCCTTTTTGAATTCCTTGAGAACGAACATGTATTTATTTTCTAGCAACTATGGATTTGTAGTTAGCATATAATTATAAAAGAAATATTTTACACTTATTGCATTATTATTAGAGTTAAATGCATTTTACCCTTCTGAATTTTAGGTCATGTGCAATTTAAAACCTGACTTTTCAAAACGAGCATTACAACACCCTGAACTTTTCAAATTGTGTAAAAAATCCCTTATTTTTCAAACAATGCATTACGACCCCTTGAACTTTTCAAACTGTGCAGAAAACCCCCTAAAAATTTAAGTCATAGTAGGGTATCGGGTTGCACAAAATAAAAAAGTCAGGGGGTTAATTGCACATATATATTATTCATGGACAAGGTGTCGGGTTGCACTAATTAGAAACTTCAGGGGGGGTTAAGTGCACATAATCTTACCTTTGTTAGTTGGTAAAATTATACTAAGGGGTGTTTTGCACAGTTTCGAAAGTTCAGGGTGTTACGATGTATATTTTGAAAAGTCAGGGGGTAAATTGCACATGACCTAAATTCAGGGGGTAAAATGCATTTATCCCTTATTATTATTATTATTATTATATGTATTATTTTCTTGTCCCATGTATGGTCATAAGTGAGGATCCACTCATTGAGTTTTGTAATAAAACTCACCCTTTTTTTCTTCCTTTTCTCACAGATTCGGGTGTAACTCAGGATCCTCCTATTCTTCCCCTTCAACAGTAGTCTATCTCAGTTGGTGAGCTTCACATTACTGTGAAATATTTTGGATTCTTTTGTAAAGTGCTCCAGTGATATGACGGGCAGGGTCTCGGGCACATGCATAGATTCATGGTCATGTTTAGCATTTTGCATACCATGATTCATTTGTATTAAAATGATTTAGCATTCATGGTTTATTTTGTAAATGAACAAATCAGTTTGAATTATATCACAACTACAGTTTCATATTTATTTATGAGAAAAGAATTATTCAGATTTATTATGAGTTCAATATGAGATTTGATTTACGATTTAAACTAGATTTTATGAATAAAATATTCATATAGTACGGTGAAGTGATCACGAGGCTTACGTGGGGACAGAAATCCTCATGTGCCGGTCACGGTCCAAATCGGGTCGTGACATTACTTAATCAATTCAATGTAATAACAAGGATCAATGATTAAATCAACCCAACAACATTAAAAAGTATCACATGAATATTAGAACCACAAAGATCTACAATGTAAATTTTCAACCAAATAAAACATTTATGCAATATGATTCTTCTCCATTCTTCAAACATTTCAATTGCTGGGTTGTCCCACCTTTGAGTCCATTCATTACTACTTTCCATACTATCAAAGAACTTAAAAATAGATTCAGCCTTGGCATCTAGGATGCTGATTCTTCCCATCAGGGATCTAGGATAAAAGACTTGAATAACCGAGCATCTGGGACAACCACTAAGCATACGACGTAACAAAAAGCTTGAATGACTAAGCATTCAGGACAATCTAGCAATTGAAATGTTTTCCATTTGGAATATATGCAATCCTCCGGAACAGGTTCGGCCTTGGCAAACAAAAGGCTTGGCATACGTATGACAAAGCACAACACCTTCTTAAAATACCTATTGATAGTTTTGCCTGACCTATGAAATCTAACTTGTAGGCTGCGATTCTTTTTATGATGTGCTAGTATGATTAAAAAAGTTACAATTTGCTCAGATATGCTTACTCGACCATCTTCAATTAACTCACCTTGAACTTGAAGTAGATCACACAATATTACAAATGCATTTAAATTCATCTTTAACTCCCAAATGCAACTCCTATCACCCACTCCAATAATGCACTCTAATACATCTTGTCTTAATGGAATACTATTAATTCTTTGATTTAGTGTCAAAGAATAATTGCCTATTCTTCTATTCCAAAGTAACTAATACAACTAGCATCAATGTGTCAAACTGAAACTTCATCATTAAATAGCAACAACAAATTGTTTAATTCGCTCAAAATGGTCTATTCCTTTCTATGAAACAACAGGATAAACATATTATATTAAAAAGGGATGTATTAATTTGATAATAAAGCAAAAACAAAGATAAGCTATGATAGAAAATTCCTTATTAAAAAGAAACTACAGTATAATATGGGGTATTCCTAAAAGCTTGACCTCTTCTAGATCATCACAAACAAGGGTATTCCCCATAGCAAAGAGAATTGCCTTCTCTAAGGAGGGATCAAATTTGCACTAGTTAAGTTGAAAAACTTGAAAAGCTTTTGGGTTCATATTAGGCATACATTTAAGAGATTAACAACAACAAGCATGGACATAAATCAAAACTTCATGATGGATTGGCCATACAAAGGTAATACATGCTCAATGCAGTGATCAAGCAAGATTGCTTGTCAATGCAATTTTGCAAAAGGACCACAAGGATAATAAGCAATTAAGCATCAAAAGAAAATGATAAGCCTTTACTAACATGTTCCAAATTTTCAAAATGAGTATCTGTAAAACATTCCAAATTACATACTCAACTTTTGTACAGGAAGGACTAGGAAATCATGGTTTGTTCTCTCTTTTCATCTGAAAGTGCTGAAGTACTGACACTTAACTAGAACTTTATCTGTCCATGATTGAAACATATAAACTCAACATGCATTGGCACATTTACTTACTTGTAGCTACTTTATCTGCCCTTCTATGTTTTTTTGTTAGAGATTGAGGATACTTTCAACTTTTATGAAGCCAATGCTTAAGTGGTCAACAATCATTCAAGTGTGCAGAGGGAAATCACAACAACAAATCAAAGGGAAGATGTGCATGTGGTCCTCTTGAAAGTGAGTTTTGTTTTGCAAGAATTGGAAGAAAATTGTGAGATGGAAGCGAAGATGGAAGTGGAGATGAACAACCTTGAAAGCAAATATGGAAGCCGAAGGTCTCTGCACTTGGGGGACCCCGAGGCAAAGGTCTTTGAATGCAGCATGAAGGAGAAAAAAGAAGCAGCCCCAATTAGGTTTAGATGTGTGTAATTCTGAGAAGGAAAATAATATCAATATGAAATTAGTATGAGGGAGGAAAATAATATCAATATGAAATTAGTATGAGGGAAAGCTTAGAAGAAAAGTTATTAAACATTTATGTCCCTGGATTGAAAAAATTGTGTCCCCATCTATCTCCACTTTTTGGGTGGATAGAAATATGGCCCAAAACTGTCCCGAGATAGAGACATTTTCCCAGATTTTGTACCTGTCTCTTCTTTCAAACATCTTTCTATTTCATTGTTCTTGTATTTCTTGTCCGAAGACAAGAATCAAACACTACCCAAGAGTGGTAGTGCTTTTGCTCCATACCTGTGAAAGTGCAACTTATGCTTTGAGTTGTCATAATGATATTATTTACTACCTTCGTCCTTGAATAATTGTCTATTAAAAAATCTTTTTTTGTCTAAAAAAAAGTAACCATTTCAAAAATTTAAGTATATTAATTATTTCTTTCCAATAATACATCT
Source organism: Dalbergia cultrata (assembly GCA_031216105.1). NCBI lineage: Eukaryota > Viridiplantae > Streptophyta > Magnoliopsida > Fabales > Fabaceae > Dalbergia > Dalbergia cultrata. Next base: position 4,911,420 of record CM062345.1, read on the forward strand.
ATTAAACATTATTGGAGGAGGAGATAGACATAGTGGAGAAGGAAAAAGAAGTTGAAATATTGAAAACAAACAAGGATAATTTAGTAGATTATTCTTAACTTTTTCTAATATTGATATTTTTTTCAATCATTTCCTTAATTACAACTATGAGTGGAAATAAACTAGGCCGCTCATCGGGACCCTTACCATTTATTTAACCTACCTTGACCTAGCCTATTTAGTAAGCAAGTTAGGCTTAGACTTTTCAAAAATCTTTTTAGCCAAACACATTATACTTTGGGTAATAAAAATAGCTTATTAGGCCTAATGGACTGACCTACTTATTATTATTATTATTTAAAAATATAATAATAATAGAAATATGTTAATGTATTTAAAAATATATGTTTAAAGTTAATTAATAATCCTTTAGTCAATTTAATATATATATATTGATGTATTTAGAAGTCATTTGAAAATTTTATAATTAAATAGGCCTTTAAATAGGCTTTCGGGGTTAGGTCATGATCTTAAGAAGATCAGGCTAAAGTCATGAATAGATTCAAACTACCTTTTGAAAATATATGTCAAACCAATTTAATCAAAGTCTAACCTAATATACTTTCACTCCCTAATTCTAATGAGCATTTAGAATTATACAATTATTCAAATCACTATTGACTCTAAATGAAAAAAAGAACCCGACAGCTTCATCTTATTTAAAAACTCTTATATGTCAAAATTTTGATAAATATTTTCTGCTTAAATAACATTTCTCACAGTAGTAGATTGGACTCCCAAAATAGTAAAAAGAAGTTCGGATAAGGAAGACTTGAGCCTTCTATTAAGGAAGAAGAGTCAACGGGAAACCTGTTCCGTCTAGCGAGAGAGAGAGAGAGAGAGAGAGACAGCAATAGCACTGTCCACTCGCGCCAGTGTTAACTAAAGTGCGCGTGGTTCTGTTGTGTTCTGTTTTTCTCATTCATTGGACACTCTCGTTTAAAGTCCAAGAATGGTTTATTATCTTTGTCCTTCCATCATTGCCCACCACTCTTCTTTCCCTTCTCTTTTTTCTTCCTTAGTACTCTACTCTTACAACCCTCCATCATATCATCATATTCATGTTCATAGAAACACTGCTTTCTCCTTTCATCATCACTACCTTTCCTTTTGGTGCGTGTATGTGACCCCTTAACGCTCTGATTTATATTCACATAAAGTCGTTTTGCTTAGAAGTGGGTTTCGTGCCTTAAATTTTAATCCTATACACCTCTCATATTATTTATTGGTTCTTTTTGTGACCACTTTCTTTTTTGCACACCTTATATATAAATCTGTGTCTTTCTTTCCATTCCCGAATGTTCGTTACAGGGTGTCTGAGAACCAACCTTCATGCCTCCCTCCAATATCAACCATAAATCATCATGGCTTTCATGGTGGTAGTAAAAAGCACAACACAACAACCAAGTTATTAGCTTCTTTCCTTCATGCTCAGGTTTGCTTGTTATTCAATACAATGATTTGATGAATGCTTCTTCTTTTTATGAATTATGCAGCTTTGTGGCTCCTTCTTTTGAAACTAGAGACACCCTCTTTTTTGTTTCTTTAGAAGATGAAGAAAATGCAATAAAAAACATCTTTGGTTTAACCCAGATTCTCTCTCTCTCTCTCTCTCTCTCTCTCTCTCTCTCTTTTTGTTACCGGGGTGATGATTCTGGAAGATATGAGAGATAAGAACTAATCTGTGAGATTTAAGTTTTTTTTTATTGTTTTGATGATTCTTCAAGGAGATGATTGTTGCTATTTGGGATGAAAGATGCTAGTGTTGATCTGGGTTTTTGCTGGAAGGAAGAAAAGAAAGTTGTGATATAGTAGCACTAGAGTTAGAGGTCAATAATTAGAGAGGGGTTTCATTAGGTTGGTGAATCCAATGGCCACAGCAATGGTGCAGCAACAAGCTGCCCCAGCAACAGCAAGCACTCCTAGGAAGAAAATGACCAAACAATTGACAGGGAAGCGTGATGATACGACCTTGCACTCAGCAGCAAGGGCAGGGAAATTGGATGTCATTAAGGACACAGTTGCTGGTGCTGAAGAGGGTCAACTGCGCGAGTTGTTGGCCAAGCAGAACCAAGCAGGGGAAACACCACTTTATGTTGCTGCTGAGTATGGTTATGCTGATTTGGTTAGGGAGATGATTCAGTATTATGATGTTGCCGATGCCGGAATTAAGGCAAGGAATGGTTTTGATGCACTCCACATTGCTGCCAAACAAGGGGATTTAGGTATGCTTTGATGTTGCTTCGTTTCTGTGCTTGTTCTTTTTGTGGTTTGTGATGTGATTTTTTGAGGGGATCCTAGGGTGAGTTTGGTTTCAGAAAACAGTTTTTTTCTTTTCTTTTTTCATTTTCAATCTGTTTCCTGTTTTCAGGATTTTGTAAAGCAAATAGTGAAACCTGGAAATGAAAATTGAAAACTGAATTTTGTAATCTTCCCTGTTTCCTTCATAAAATCTTGAAAAACAAGAGACATCTGTTGGTTTCAGAATTTTTTTTTCTGCTTTTATTTCCTGTGTTCAATCTCAATTACATAAATGTTACCTTGTTTTAATCTGTTTTCTGTATTCTCTTTTGCAGATGTGGTGAAGATCCTTATGGAGGCTCATCCTGAATTGTCAATGACTGTGGATCCATCCAACACCACAGCTTTGCACACAGCTGCAACACAAGGGCATACTGAGATAGTGAAGTTTCTATTAGAGGCAGGTAGCAGCTTGGCAACCATTGCTAGAAGTAATGGGAAAACAGCTTTGCATTCTGCTGCAAGAAATGGACATTTGGAGGTTGTGAAAGCACTTCTGGAGAAGGAGCCCACGGTTGTGACGCGAACTGATAAGAAGGGACAGACTGCACTTCACATGGCAGTGAAGGGGCAAAGTCTTGAGGTGGTAGACGATTTGATAAAAGCAGATCCCTCATCAATAAACATGGTTGATAATAAGGGTAACACGGCATTGCACATAGCAACCAGGAAGGGTAGAGCTCAGGTAAATTAGATTATCCTTGCCATTATTCTTCTAAAGTTTGCACAAAAACTACATATAGAATGCTGTGACTTGTGAGCTGGGATGACAATAAATGGGTTGTGATTTGGATCATCATCCATAAGTGAAAACCAAGACACTTCAGGCTTGATAGTACTCCTAGGAATCGGTGATAGCAACTAGATTGAATGATTTCTCCATATCATGGATTTTTATTGTATCCTTGTGTTTGTTAATTTAAAATGTGAATTGGGCAATTTTCATTAATAGGATCACAAAAGGAAGTGAAAGTACACAATTTTTGTGATAATTAATTAGTCATTTTGGTAACAATCTTTTGAAGAATGTTGAGTTATACATTTTGCACTTGATACTTATTCATGGCACAAATGAAGACGTGAAAAGAATAGATTTGTATTACATTTGGGTTGAAATCTGATTTGGAGTGCTGGTGTAATCTATTACCTATATGATACCTTGACCTATTTATGGTCTTCCTTATCATAAGATCCTGAAGTGATTCCTTCAGCTCAAACCAAGAGAGCCCATTTTCACTTGATTTTAGACTTGAAAAATTTTCCACAAGGTCTTCTACTCCTTTATGTGTCAAACCTGCTATTCATCAAGGCAGTGTTTTGATTTGTGATATTTATAAAGGATAGACCTTGATTAGCTAATCTCTAGTCTCAAGGTAGGATCTTTTTGGAAGATTATTGACCCTAGCTTCTATATTCTGAAGGTGTATTGCAAATATATTGTTGATGCGCTGGCTACATTATTGAGGACTATCTTTAACAGGTTTGACAATTGGAAGGAACAAGGAGATGGGGGGTTTTGAGGATAGCATGATCTTATTCTGATGCCTCAATATGTCGAATCCATTAGCCATGAAAATCATGAAACATTCATTGTTTAGTCTTGATCCAACTTTACTTTCTTGACAAAGGGTAAAAAAGAATAGGATTGTCAATAACATTGAGCATGATATTCATTGTGAAGGAAGTAGCAACAAATGTAAGGGGAGCAGTAGATGGATATGCATCTGTTTAAAAACCATCCTTTTCAGACTAGCTATAGCAAGGCCAAGTCATGGCCACATGTGGAACTGTGTCATCTGAATCTAATATGTAGCATCCAACTACAAAACATGTTCAATTTGCTTCTATGCAATACAGATGAACTGCTAGCATAAATTAATGTGTAGATAAGGAAACATATGGTTGGAAAATTGAATTCATTGTCAGATTCAAAGTTGTTAAGGGTAGAGGCTGAACTCTTAGTTTCTGTTTATGCAGATCGTTAAGTTGCTTCTTGGACAGACAGAAACAGACACCACAGCAGTTAATAGATCCGGTGAAAGTGCATTAGACACTGCTGAGAAGACCAGCAACTCCGTAGTCAAAGCCATTCTGCAGGAACACGGTGTTCAAAGTGCCAAAGCCATGAAGCCTCAGCCAACAACAGCAGCGCGCGAGTTGAAACAAACAGTGAGCGACATAAAGCACGAAGTCCACTACCAACTGGAACACACGCGCCAGACCAGAAAACGCGTCCAAGGCATTGCCAAACGCATCAACAAGATGCACGCCGAAGGGCTCAACAACGCAATAAACTCCACGACCGTTGTTGCGGTCCTCATTGCCACGGTTGCCTTTGCTGCTATCTTCACAGTTCCTGGCCAATTTGTTGATGATCCAAAGGATGTCCCTAAGGGGATGTCCCTTGGTGAGGCAAATATAGCCCCACGGGCCCCATTCATCATTTTCTTTGTCTTTGATTCCATTGCCCTCTTCATTTCGCTTGCAGTGGTTGTGGTGCAAACCTCAATTGTGGTTATAGAGAGCAAAGCAAAGAAGCAAATGATGGCCATCATTAACAAGCTAATGTGGTTGGCCTGTGTGCTTATTACTGTGGCATTCTTGGCACTGTCATTTATAGTTGTGGGGAAGGATCAGAAGTGGCTTGCAATTGGAGTTTCAGTTATAGGAACAACTATCATGGCTACAACATTGGGACTTATGTGTTATTGGGTCATTAGGCACCGCATTGAGGCCTCAAATTTGAGGAGTATGAGGAAATCTTCATTGGGAAGCAGGTCAAGGTCCTTTTCAGTGTCTTTTATGTCAGATTCTGAGCTACTTAACAGCGTGTATGCGATTTAGAATCACTAATAAGCCCTGCTTCCCTTTCCTTAATTTTTCCACGGCTCTTTGTATCCATAACATTTAGTGCAGGTTCCAAATGTAAATCCACCCGACTTGGCTAAGGTTAATAATGTGATTAGTCAATGAATAGTCTACTTCTTAATTCTTAACAAAAAGATACATAATTCTTCATGCCCCACCACAACCCCACCAAAGAAACAAATGAATTTTCTTTCTGTTCATTTGAAGTATCCATTGGAGTACAATGAAAGTTGAAGCGACAAATAAAAGAGGTAAAAGACAATATGCACAAAACAATTGTCCCAAGTATTATTATTATTATTGACCTCTTTTTGTTTCTTGGGTCAACTTATTGGTGACCTCTTATGTTTCAAGTTTATGCTATGCAACAAAAATGTGCATTGACACGCCTAAAACGTGACACGAGGTTGAGAAACCAAACTGAAACCTTTTGTTGCTGTTTGACCAAATGTGTGCTTGGCCGGATTATTGGAAGTTCACTTATGCTGGACTGAATGAACTAGCTGGTTGAATCAGTGATCTTTCTGTTCCTGATTACCTTGTCCAGCACTTTCCTCTTTATATCTGATGCAAGCTCCAACCTGCATAAATAAAATAGTTTTTTTTTGTTATTTTATTTATTTATATGTGAGCTGGCCTAAGCTCTTGTTCAAACTTCTAAGCATTGTCTGATAAAAGCACACAATCATATATGATGAGGTAATTATATAATTTTTTTTTTTTATATTGTGGAATGTGGATCCATAAAATTTAAATTCATAATATATGTATTTCAATTGAAATTTTATTATGTTGAGATTAGAGGAAAAGTTCATGTTAGCGATTAATGGAAAGAGTTTGTAATTATGAATAAAAGTATAAACTACACACTTTGAAAGGACAAACTAATATAATATGAAGCGAAAAAAATATTTTATATCAAACTCACAATCTGTCAATCCTTCTTGGTAATTAAAATCTGCCAATTCAATCAAAGAGTACTGTGACACGTATAAAAAGTTACGAATAAATAATTTTCACATCAATATATTTTTAATATTTTTTATTTCAACATTCAATGCAGTAATTTCGTTGAAATATGTTAGTATTTAATTGATGTCAAAATTTAAAATATTAAAATTAAATTAATATAAATTTTTTTGTTAGAATCAAATTAATATTAAATTATAAAATACCTAGATTAAATTAACGTGGAACTCCCCCCTTGTACCCCAAAAAAAAAAAATTAATGTGGAACTGTAAATATTGGGAGAAAAATGTTATTCACTCCAGAATTATCAGTATAAGTCATTTAGGTGAAACCCACCGCGCACTTTCAGTCTCTCCGTCGAGACTGAAAAAAATTTTCAGGGATCAAAACAAAAACGCCGAATTCCATTTCAAATCTCAGAAGAACCCAAAAAAAAAAAAGAGAGAAGCTTAAAGAGGGAAAAAAAACCGCACAACGCAAAAGCAGTTACTGCGTGCGATCGAGAAACAGAACCATGGACGACGAATTGCTGGAGCTGCAGAGACAATTCGAGTTCGCGCAGCAAGCCAAGTCAAGCGTCCGATTATCGGAGCGAAACGTCGTCGAATTGATCCAAAAGCTCCAACAACTCCAAATCATCGATTTCGAGCTTCTCCACACCGTCTCTGGCAAAGAATACATCACTCTCGTACGCAAAGAAACAAACCAAAAATCCTCACCATTATGCATAAACTCGATTAGTTTCGATTTTACTATTTACTTAATTTCCGATTAGGTTTTTTTCTTTTTCTTTTTTAATGATTTACTGAGTTATAATTGATCTTAAGTGAGATTTTATTTTTGCGATCGCGAATAGGATCAATTGAGGAACGAGATGGTTTCTGAGGTGAAGAGATTAGGGCGCGTTTCGGTGATTGATCTTGCGGACGCTACTGGTGTTGACTTGTACTACGTTGAGAAGCAGGCTCAGAGCATTGTAGCGGATCACGCTGAATTCATGATGAATCAGGGGGAGATCATGTCCGAATCTTATTGGGACTCGATCGCCGAAGAGGTTAACGAGAGGCTTCAGGAATGTAGCCAGATTGCGCTCACGGAACTCGCTGCGCAATTGAATGTTGGATTGGACTTTGTTGCGTCCGTGTTGGAGCCGCGGCTTGGCACTATGGTGAGTTTAATTGAGTGATTTGTGTGTTAGGTGTTGACTTTGGCATGACATTGGAGCTGTTTTGACTAGTTCACTGAGTGTGCTGTGTTAACTTTGGATCGGCATTCGAGCTGTTTTGATAATTTGATTAGTTCACTGAGTGTGCTGTTTTGATAAGTTCACTGAGTGTTTCGCGTGTGTTGTGTTAACATCAGAATGGCTTTGGAGCTTTTATGATTAGTTCTCGGCGTGTTTCAGACTTTTTGAGTGTGTTGTGTTAACTTTGGAATAGTATTGGAGCTGTTTTGATGAGTTCTCTGAGTGTTTTGCGTGTGTTGTGTTAACATCAGAGTGGTGTTGGAGCTGTTCTGATGGGTTCACTGGGTGTTTTTCTTGTGTTGTGTATAACTTTGGAATCGCATTGGAGCTGTTTTGATAAGTTCACTGAGTATTTTTCGTTGTGTTGACTTTGGAATGGCATTGGAGGTGTTTCTGACGAGTGTTGTTGGTCTTTGGAACAGGTGAAAGGAAGGCTTGAAGGAGGGCAGTTGTATACTCCTGCCTATGTGGCTCGCGTGAGTGCCATGGTTAGGGGTGCTGCGCGAGGCATCACCGTGCCGATGAATTTGACAGTGCTGTGGAGCTCATTGCAGCAGTTACTGCAAGAAATGGATGGAGCCAGCGGTGTGGCAGTTGATGGATCTTTCTTCCAATCCTTGTTTAATGGACTCGTGAAGGAAGGCGAGATTCTTGGATCGGTTCGTGCAGGAGTACATTGGACACCAGCTGTAAGTGACGTTTTGAGATTCAATGGGCATTGTTGAAGTGATATCTGGATTATTGTTTTATATTTGTTTCATGGCTTTGGAGTGGCTCACCCGTTGATCCTCCGAGCAATGTATAGTTGGCAACATTTGGCAGGATCTTCAAATTCTTTTGATGTTTTCTGTTTCCAGTTTGTTACTCTTAATCCTCTGATTGATGGTGCCATGGGTGGCAGTATTGGACTGCTATGCTATATACGTTGGTGCAATTAGCTTAGTTCCTCTTTCAATCGTTAGAAGGTATTTATTATGATTTTAACTTTTTACATCACATGACAGGTGTTTGCTGTTGCTCAAAAGGAATCTGTGGATTCATTCTTTTCGCAAGTATACACTCTCACTTCTCATCTCTTCCTTTTGTTTAAGATACTAAATATTTTTCCTATTTCTAGTACATCATCTGAGCTAGATAGCTGTTTATATCTTTTCCCCTTTTATTCTTAGTCCTTTTCGCTTTACCTTTCTTTTTTTCCCCTGTGGAAAGCCTTCTTTTTTATCCTCCCTGAACTGCTGCATTCATGTTGTACTGCCTTTCTTTGTATGCTTTAGAATTCTTTTATCAGCTATGAGGTACTGCACAAACTTGGAATTCCGCAGCCCATTCAATTCTTGCAGGTAACTAAATTGTCCCTATGTTAATTCTCTTTCCAAAAGACTACAAGGATCATACATTCACTCATGCTTATTAAAGTAAAGTGCACTCTTGAGAGTGACTTAATCTCTTAGTGTACTATCCCTTAAAGAATGACACATTCCAACTTAATTCTCTTCTCAGAAGTCTTAAATTCAAATCTGTTGAATTAATTATGCATTTCTTCTTTATCATTTCAAATATTTTCCCTTAATTTATACTTTTTAGATTCTAGCTAAATTAATTATGCTTATGCATATCTCCCTTCTAATTTTAATTTTTTTGCAGTATTTTCTTTAATTTATATTTTTCATTTTCGTTTTAGATTTTATCTGAATTTAAAATACCCATACAGTGCACAGGATGCTAACTAGTATATGTGAAATGAATATGTTGTTTTGCTTGTTTGCCTAGCTTAGTTAATGAAGCCTAAGTTTGTGCAATCTAATTTAGTCCAGATATCCTGAAGGAAAACCTCTAGTTACAACATTTGTTCATCAATCTATGATTGAGATGCTAGATGCTGCTACTGAGGATGCTATCGAGCGTGGTAGCTGGTAAGGGCCTTATTATGTTCTGTGATTCCCGTTATCCCCAATTTCTGTTTTTGTTTAATTCTACTTTGCTAAGTTGAGCCAGGTTCAATGGCATCAATTGAACCTCACTTTAAATTTATTATGTAGGAACTAACAATCCAGTTGTTGTTATCGATATGGTGGTGACTTTCTAGTCTGATTGGGGGCAGTTGTGAATTGTGCTGTTTCTTTTCCTTCTCTATCGCCCCATTTAATCTAATTAAAGTTATACACTTCTTTATCACCTTGTTATTGGCTTAGCAAAATAGAAATCCAAATCAAAATGCAAAAAACTTTCTTATGTGATATTTGCCCTTGCTATTTAAAGCTACTTCCTTCATATCAATAATGGTTGTTGCCACTGGATGATGATGACTGATTCCAATTTCTCTGTGCTCTCCCTCTCTCTCTCCCCCTCTCTCTATTTTTTGTCTCTTTCTCTCTATAGATGCTTCCACACGTTGTTCATTCGGTTTTAAAACTCTTACATCCATGGAAGTTTTGTTAACTTCCATGACATTTTTTCCTTCATATCAAGTTGTATTTGTTCTTTGGAATACAATTTGTCAATGTATTGTGTCCTGACATATCAGTGTTGCAGGAGTGATTCTCTTTCCTTATTACCCTCATCTTTCTCTCCTCAAGATGCTGCTAAAATGTTGTCCCTTTGTCCATCTGTTCAATTGGCTCTTAAGGTAATATTCCAAGTTCAACCACCTTGTAAATTTATGCTCACCTCTGTTGATTCACATGTTGATAAACTTCATTTTCTTTGCAGTCTAATAAGGCTTACATTTTTGGAGAATTTTATGTATTGAGCAGCAGCTTTATGAAGGTATGGCATTTGATATAGTCATTATGTATCAGGTTAATTTTGTTAATTTGACAAACCAAATTGCCCAATGCCCATTTTGTGGTGAAAATGCTACTGATAAAGTCTAGTCCGAAGATTGGTTTAACTGATTAGGGTAATGGGCATAAATTTTGTTTTAGTAATGTCAATGAGAACAAAAAACAAGATGGTAGGCACATGTCATGAAGGTTTCTCACCATGGTTCAGCAGTTTGCTGAACCAACACTGTTCAGAAAATTACTGCACAGTTCACCATCACATAGCGATATTTGGGAGCCCAATAGGAAAAAGTAATGTAAAATATGTTGCATAGATCTGAGTTGGATGATAGACTGACATGTATGCATATGATGCATCCCATATGTGGCATTTGGCTTCATTATCCTATTTCTGTTATTGTTGAAGAGCTAAGAATAAATGATAAAAGTTACTGTTTATAAAAGATCAGTATCTGCTACTACTTTTTTCTCATTGGATTCCTAATGCCTGTGTGTTTCTCTCTCTAGGACATATGTGAACGCATGGTGAAAGAGTTGGAGACATTAGGTGTTTCAGGCTCTTCTGGCACTATGATTTCTGGTGATTTACAAGTAGCCAATGAAGCAAAAGGTTATGATTCAAGCAGGCTGAAGGATTCGTATGAAATGGCAAGCGATGGTGGTAAAGGGTCGAAGAAGAAAAGGGGGAAAGCCGCTGGAAATGCAGTAGCTAATCTATCTGAAAGTGGTCCAGATAACCAAGAACAGACAACCACAAAATCTAAGAAAAACCAGAGAAAGGGCAAGGATACATCTTCACAGATGTCAGGTTCTAGGAAGGAATCACTTAAAATGAAAGAGGATAATCTTAGTAGTCCCTCTGAAGAATGGATCATGCAGAAGATTACCACCTTGGTTCCTGAGTTTGAAGAACAAGGTCTGTTGATTCTGACTTCAGATTTGTTCCTTCTTCCTATACATATTATTCAATGTTCTCAAATGCAGTGCTATAAATTGATAGGTGTAGATGATCCTGAAACAATTCTTGGGCCTTTGGCCAACCAGTTAAGGCCTACGATAATCAGTTCTTGGATGGAGAAAAAGAAGGCATTATTAACTGAAAATGCAGAAAGAATGAAACGTTTGCTTGATGGTTTGCTGAAGAAACTTGACGAGGTTCACTAAAGTGACGCCTTTTGTTTCTCTTACACCCATTATTTTTTGTCTTTATTTAACTTCCACCTCCCCCTGCCCCTCAACAAAAAAAAATGATACTCATTTTTGTGGCTTTTTATATATACAGTTACTATATTTTTTTTTTACCCCAATTTTTTGCTGGTTCCCTGGCAGTCTTTCTTAAACATGCAGCTCTATGAAAAAGCCTTGGAATTGTTTGAAGATGATCAATCAACTTCTGTAAGTTATGTAAAGTTATTTGAAATTCAAACATCTTATTTTCTGATTCTAAACTGATGAAACAGATGTAAATTTACATGTAAATGGTGCCCAGGTTGTTTTGCATAGGCATTTACTAAGGACAGTAGCAGCTCCTATGGTGGATATGCTTATTCTTGGCCTGGTATTGCTATATAGTGAATCGTTTATTAATATATATGTTTTGGATTTAATATGGTCTAACACAGTAGATTCATCGTCTGCAGGATCAGCACAACAAATTGAAGAATGGACTTGAGGTTCAGGAAGCTCCAAATTCTGAGTCTGTTTCACTTAGTCCTGGAGATAGAGTTGCAATTGTAAGAATAAGCTATTAATTGGCATAATTATGTGCATCATCTTTCCATTTTATGCCGTATCAAATTCTTTATTAGTCTCATATGTTTGATGAAGATCATCATTGGGGAGGAGTACATTGATAAAATGCCCACAAATGTCTTGCTTATTCCTTCATTTTGCAGTCTAAGAGTTTTCCAGGACCTCTTGCAAATAAGGCTCTCACTGCTGTAGAAGCATTGGAAGGAAAGGTTAGCATTTTCAATTTTGAAACAAATCTCATGCAGTTTTACTCATGTTAAGATTCAATTTATAGGTTTATTGACCACTTTTCAATTCACAATTGCTGTTGATTGGCTGGAAATATCTTTTTTAAAGCATTAGACCTTTATCCTGTTTGATTTCTTAACAGTATAACTAATATTTGAATATTCAAAACAACAGAGAGTGGAAGTATTCATGGATGCATTTAGAACAGTAACTGAAGAGAGGTAACGTGTTTACTGTTGTTTGTGGATCATTAGCAATGATTTGACCTTCAGTGCTGCTGTCTTGATTCACACCTTGTGATGTGGTTTGACCTTATATGTCTTTCCAGTGGGCTGCCTTTGAAAAAGCTTGACAAGAAACTGGAAAGAACACTTTTACATTCATATCGTAAGGTATTTACGCTTTGCTTTATGTAAAAATTTACCAGAATTTGTTTTGACGCTAGATTTACAAATATTGTTGATGACGCTGGTAATGCATTAAAACCATCAGATTAGTAAATTTGCTGAAAAACGGTAAAAAAAATTAAGGAATAAGTTCTTCTTATTTCTCAACAATTGTAAGGGAGAATTCTAATTTAAGAAGTCATGGCAAACAAATTTTCAGTCAAGGAAAATATTAATCATTATCCATTAACCTGGATTAGCCATTCTTTCCAACTTAGAATTATTCTTCTAATCTTGGATATTTTTGTGAATATTTTTTAAATTGTAAATTTCCCTAATGTATGTTGTTAGCATTGGTGCACAACTCCACATAGAACCTTCAGTCAGTTTTGTAATTTTACCTGCAATGCAGATGTGTTCTTAAACTGTGTCTACTATTATTGTTCTTATCAGGAATTGACATCTCAAGTTTCTGCTGAGACTGACCCCGTATCCCTTCTGCCAAAAGTTGTGTCTTTACTTTATATTCAGGTAACTCTATTGCTGTTTTTTCTTTTCTTTTCTTTTCGATTTTTGCCTCCCCTTCCCCACCCTTTTTCTCCATTGACAAAGATGGATGCTTGTATCTATAGGTTCACCACAAAGCTCTTCAAGCTCCTGGAAGGGCCATTTCTGTAGCTATTTCCCAATTGAAGGTATGCTTTGTCTATTGGTTTAGTAAGGTGCCAACACAAATTTTTTGAAAAATAAAGTAATACAAATGCCAAATATGTCAGTTAGATTGCAAAATTAAGGATAGTAATGACGGCATGGTACCAACCAAGGAAATCCAATACTTATCAACGAAATACATTTTTCCTCTTTATAGTATTAAAAGCCTAAAATTGAAGGTTGATGCCAAATATGTAATCAGCATAATTAGAATGAGACCTGCTGGTGGTATTTGACTATGATATGATATGTTGTCAGAGTATTCCCTCCATACTTCTCACTTTGAGCATATTATGGCTGAAATATCTCACAGATAGAACCTAGATCTGATCAGAGTCTATCACATTACAGGTGATTGGCTGTATAATGCAAAGCTGTTACTCATTATTCTCTTGACACTGTTGTTGATTTTCTGATTTTTCTTCCGAATTTTACCATAAAAAACGATGATATTAACATGGGGCACCGAAGGGGATATCAATAATCCAAAGGTAGACAAATTTGAAACCGTGGGCAAACCCATAGCCCCTAAAATCTGTAGAATATTTTACGATGACATTTTTCAGATGTTCTTCTTGATTTTTCACGTTTTTTAAATTTTCAGGACAAGCTAGACGAGTCAGCATTGAAGATATTAACCGGTTATCAGACTGCTACAGTGACTCTTTTGGCACTATTATCAGCCGCACCTGGTGATGTGAGTGTTACTGATCATGCGTTCTTGTTACAGTTTGTACAATTGGCAAATACTTTAAAATTAAGTTTACTCGTGCAACTTTTCCAATATCATTATAAAAAAGCTAGATAAGAATATTAGTAGGAGTATTCATTCAGCTTTTGCATGAGCATTTTCCATAAGCTTTCTTTAGATTTTTGTTCATTAAAAAGCAAACTGAACGTAGCTTATTCAGTTCACTTATTTTAGAAAGCTTATGCCAATGGCAAATTACTTGAGTAAAAAGTAATATTTCAAGAAGGCTTAATATATTTTTGGGCCTTTTAAATATAGTGAATTTTGATTTTGGTCCGAATATATTTTTGGTTTTGATCCCTTTTTTTATTTAAATGTTTGGTTTTACTCTTTGTTGCCCCAGGCATTAAACATTGATATTTGTAGGGACCAAAAGAAAATTTCTAAAATATTTTCAAAATTTGTAAGTATTATATTCATATTCATTTAAAAAAATTGAATCAAAACAAAAATATATAAATAAGGACCATTGATTTACTGATTTTCAGGGACTAAATTTATATTTAAAAATTTTAAAACTATTTTCTCCCAATAAAGGAAGAGAGAGACGGGGTTGAGGGATGTTCATATTTGTGAATGTTTTGATCACCCAATTCGATCAGTGTGAATGATTGGAACATGTCTCGTTGTAAATTACTCTTTTCCCTCCCATTTTGTATAGGAAGACGACTGTGCATCTGAAAGAATGTTGAGTAAAAGGGAGCTTCTGGAGAGCAAAATGTCGGATCTCAAAAGCTTGGTTTTGACCACCTCACAATCTTCATAAATATTTGGTTAGCCAATTGAACACCTTAATCGACCTTTAATATAGGGATGGGCTAATTTTGTATTGCATTTCCAGAGGAGGAAAAAGCCTGTGACAGATTGCATTTTGCTATTTGTGTAGATACTACAATATACAAATCTTCGAAATTAGATTAGATTGTACTGTGACAGTTCAATTTTCTCAAATTTGCGCTGCAGATATTCGCTAGTTATCTTTTCACGGCAGGAACTCGCAAAAGAATATATATTAATTTGATGATAAAGCCTAAATCATGGCTACTTTGAAATAGGCCTCTTTCATCCGAAAATAGATTTGGCCTTGTGGCATTTGATTGAGATTCCAAATTTGTCGACCTTTTAACTAGCAAAATGCTTTTAATGCTTCTCTTTTTCGGGATATGGGTATTCAGGTTGTTTGTTAGAAAATTGGAATTGGAATTTCCTGCCACTGGATTTTATTAAATTTTATCTTGACGATTAATTGAACGTTGTATTTTTTTTCATTATTTTACTTATAGTTCTGAAACGTTTACATCTTTCTCAAGTAAGGTGGTGCTATAAATATTTTTTTGTACTTGATGTCATACAAGTTATTCTCAATGACACGGCTTGTAGATCAATCGATGTCTTCGAAGATTGATACAAGTCCAAGCGGTTGATCTTTTCGTTCCTTTTTTCATGTCCTCTTTGTTGGACTCGCCCGGCAACCATCACATTAAGTTAACGTTAATCAGTCGTTGTTGCTTATTTTTCTGATAATTTAACGCTTGAGTTCCAATTTTGAGACACGGAATCGCGCGAATACTGTAGGTAACTAGAGAGGTGTAACTAACCAACATGCTGGTCATCAACTAGACCCCTATATTCATCCACTTAAACGTGGTGTATCAAGTATACGTACGCGATAGCATCAGAGTTTACATCTCAGGGAAAAACGAAGTCCATCCAATAATAATCAAACAGTGAACAGTGAAGAGATGTCTCTCTAAAATATACACTACCATCTACATACGTAGCACAATCATAGCTCTCAAAGTGTGCGATAATGATATAAATCCAATTATAATCATATGGTGAAAGAAATTACAAAGATGTGAAATGACGCTAGTATAATAAATTGTGAATGAAAAATATCGTGACGAATCGCAGGGTGCGGGGGCGAGGGCGGCATACTTTCTTTTCGGAACCATAATTTATCAAGCCGTCCGAACAGGACTAAGATGAAATCATTTCAGTTGGCTGTCGAGAATTACTCCAAGACATCACGTCCAATTTTAAGAATGAAGCTTTTCTTATGTGCATTTAAGCTAGGGGGCAGAAAATCTGTCAGATAACTAGGTTATCGTAATACCTATGTATTATAATTCTTTGTTAAAATTAGGGCAGGAAAAGAAAATTGCCTGGATCACTCTGAGCGGCAAGATTGTAAGAGAAACCCCAAACTAACGGAACACTAGTGCTACAAAATGACTATCTGAGGAATTAAATCCATAATTGCAACTTTACAATTGAAACTACTGTTTCCTACTCAATGTTGAGGCAGAGGTGGTCTCTTTTCCAACATTTCATAATGTAGAACAAAGTTATCCTGCAACGATGTTGTACATTAGAGGCCAGAAATAGGACAATTTTTGGGGAAAAAAATTAGATTTGGATCCTCTAAAATGAAAATTCTTGTAAATTGAAAAGGTGAGTGGTTATCCACCCTAAATTCAATAAATTGCATTATCTATAGGTCCCACAAAATAATCCAAGAATGATTAACCCTCATTTTTGCACTTTTCAAGAATTCACATTTTAGAGAATCTAAATCCAAAACGAGAACATAATATAACCTTGCGAACTAACCTTGCGAACTGTTTCAAATGTGCTTGGATCGAAACAGTGATAAGATCCTCTCTCATATGTGTTTGTTTTAACAAGCGGCTCCATGTTGGAAACTCTTATAAACCACAACCGATGCTCCTTGTGATAAAACCAACCTCTATTGTACCTGAGAGCAATAGCCTTACTTCGTTAGGCATTACTGATATGGGGGAAATAATTCAGAAAATTATAATTGAGTTCCTATCAGAATATTTTAATTTAGGAATGATCAAATTGGATAAGTAGTTAACAAAGGTTGGTTAATGCATTAACCTGTCCATGTATATTGACTCAATTAACCACTCATCATGTTAGTTGTACAGATATTGTAATAATACAAAAATAATTTGTTAAGCATCCAAAAATCCAAAAATAAAAAACAAAAAAAAAAGGACAAATTTGAGGGTATGCGCGTACAGCTCATTTGCAGCATATAATTGTGCTTCATCTTTGGGCATGCTGCAAAAAGAGATATTTCATGATTAATTATAATGACAAGCAAGATGATGTGAAAGCAAGTAAGATTTAGTCATAAGAACCTGTAAAATATGTAAAACAATGTTTCCACTGAAAACTTCGAAAAGTAACCTTGCTGCATCATGCAATAAACAATAAGCCCAAAGAAAAGGTTTGAAAATAGGGAAATGAAGTTATCAAACATAATTATAAATCTCACATGTAGAGCAGGTGGCTGTTTTGCGTAGTAACATTGTGGCACACCAAACTCTGGATCACCCTTAGCAGGTTCATCAGACCATGGAGACCCAAACGTCCTGTGAAGATTTTCTGATGAATTCAAATTTAACCCAAGTGTAGTGAGATCAATTCCAAGAGCAAGAGACGTCAGGTCAGGATCACTCATCCTGATCACACTTAGCAAGCCAAGCAAACCAAATGGATCTGGTGTAGATTGTACAGTTTGCATAGCCTTCATGCCCTGATCCCTAAAAGACTGATTTACAGCTGACATTTGAAGACGGAACTGGGACTGGTTCTGGTGCTGTTGATATTGCTGGATGAGCTGGTCGTATGAACCCATACCAGAAACCGTATTCGGAGAATTTAAAGGCCTTAATCCAATCCCAGGAGATCCGCTAGCCTGATCAAAATCCAGAAGTGGTAAGAACGTCAGGAATACTTGCCCCAGTGAAAATAAGAAAAGCTAAATTGGGGAGAGGAAGAAGGGGCTTATTCATTACAAAAACAAGTTATAATATTTGCAGACCTGTGAATGATAGGTTGAATGTGAAGATGGAAAAATATCTGACCCATGTAGATGGAGAAGATCCTGGTTGTTTACAGATGAAAAAGAGACGCCACCACTACTGACTGAAGGAGCATGCTGTTGCTGCTGTTGTGTACGATGTGATGAATATGTTCCACCCAAGCTGAAACCAGCAGATCTCCCCATCTGCAGATTGAAAGCATGGAAGATTGAGAAGTGAGAACAGTTTTTGATCCACCAATATTATAGATATGGATATGTATAAAGAAAAGATTTCTTAATCTTTTGACATGTAACTCACTGAGAAATGCTGAGATTGCATCATTGGCACAGCACTGTCATGAAGTTGTTCTTTCTGGTGCATATCCATAGCATAATCTGCATTACCACCTGTACGGATAATAATATGGTCAAAGCACATGGTAAAGTAAATTGAGCAACTTTCACTCAAGTGACACGAAGCTGTCGTTCAAACCAAGCAATCAAAATCCCAACATAGAAACCCACGAAATCATTAATTCCTCTGCAACATTAAGAGTTATTAAAATGTCCTAACTAAATCTATAACAGATCATAAATCTAAAACAGATCATACGGACACTTAACGTGACACACAAAACAGGAGCCCATATACTTATAAAAACCACTTCAAAAGACAAATATGGGAATCAAACACAGTAATATAAAACCACGCACCAAAGGCAAATACGCATGCAGATATAGAATAAATTTCAATCTACAACTCATTTCTCTAAGAAGGCACTCTTTAACCTCTAAATTAGAGAACGATTATACAATATATTACATAATACCATAGAACAACCAAAATTGCTAACAAGAAATGCATAATAACCAATTAGGTCACATATCTTCTCCAGTTAACATACTACACCTTTGAATCCTGGTAAAGCCGGGAAATCTTCATTTTGAATACTAAACTCTTGGTTTTGTTGAACAATGGGACTTACACCAAGACCCTGTTTTCGTAAAGAACCTGAAACATTTTGTTCGTAAAATCCTTCATCGTAAAAGAAGGCAAACAGATATATCAACTATCAAGTGCAAAACAACATTTTCCTTTACATACCCAATTGTCCTTGAGGCCCTCCAGCAGAACTAGGCCGACTTGTCAATTGAGGGAAGTCATTGATGTCAAAAGGAGAACTGTCACTGGAATTCACATCATTCAACATCCCCATAGAGTTCAAGGTTTGAACATGGCTTTGGGAAAGCGGACCTCCAGCACCAGGATAAGAATTTCCTAGCATTGAAATTACCTGTGGAGATCCTGAATCAAGAAGATTTCGTCACACAAAGAAGCATTTTATACCTATATAAATTCAACTGAATATCAAGATGCATCAAACATATAAACCATTTGACCATGCATTTAAGATAAGAGATTAATTTTGACGCAATGCCATTGTAGAAGTTACACTATCATCCAATCATATGCTTCTATTTGTAAAACTTTCAAGGTAGTAGGTGATTAAGTCGAACACTTTGGCTGATATGATAATACATAGTTAGATGTCTATATAAGAACTTTTTACACTGACAGTACATATAAATTAAATTCTTTATATAAATATTAACCAAGCAGCAGTTCCTTAGCAAGTTTTCAACATACAACATCTGCACATAACATCAAGAAACCTTTTTATATCTTTTGACAAAAGAAACAGTGTAGTAACACGAGATAGCAATTTAGATGGACAAGCAGCAGCAACTGAAAACAGAAAACTGGGGCATCTTCTAAATAATTGCACTATGACATTCACAATGTGCAAAGAAAAAGCAAATAGAGGCCACAGTATCTGCTGAAGTGAAGATGGCTGACCAATGAGACTTTCTCTTAGGAGTACTTTCACACTATTACAGTGCACTTGTTTATCTATAATATACAAATGTATATACCTTGTGGAAGCACACCACTCATAAGCCGATTCTGTCCTTGCACGCCTAAACCACCAGATCCACTGTTTGCACTCAAATGACGAGAAGCAAGACCAGGCACAGACAATCCTCCACCAGTCCTTCCGAGATTTCCCCCTCCAACCATGTTTCCCACAGAACTTGTGATTCGAGGACCAGTATTTCCCAAAATTTGGGATACTCCCAATCCTGGAACAGCATTTCGGTTACCAATTGCAGCGGATGTTGGAAGAATCCCAGGAATAGAAACACCAACTCCATTTGTGCTACTACTAAATCCAGGATTTCCTACAACACTTATACCTCCTCTATTGGCAACTCCTGAGTGTCCATGAGTGCTGCCATGAGATAGCTGCAAATATAATTGAAACAGATGAAGCCCTGGTAAATAATGTAACAGTTGAAATAAAATGACAGTAAGAAGAGGGGAAAGAATGCTGAAATATTTCAATACTTATTTTCCGACAGTCTAAAGACACAAATGCATGACAAAACACATACCTGAGACAATGCAACTGGGAGATTGTTGGAAGCAAATCTTCCACTAGAAAGGCTTCCTGTTGGTTGTTGAACACCACCAGATGGAACGCTATTTATTGTTGAGTTTCTTGACGTCAGCGTACCAGGCATGTTGGGAACATTAAAGCTCCCATGAATATTGTGCAACCCTTGAATGGCTCCTGCAGCAAGAACCTAGCAATTATACAACTAAATAGGAGGAGAAAATGAAGTAACACCAGCAAAAGCTCCCCACCAGTATGATGGAAGACAGGGGAGGCTGCACCAGACTGACCAGAGAACGATGTCGCAAAAGACCTCCCAGCACCATCTGGAAGATTCGAAGCAGATCCGTTCAGAGAAGACTGCAAAGAGAATTCTGTTACAAATTACTTTCATAATGGACAAATAGTGGAAAGAATGATCCAAAAGTGACAATTAACATCTTAGGAGAACTTTGATTTACTAGACTTGCATTTAGGCAACTGCAGTAAACAACAATCATACAAAAAGCTGTCAAGGAAAAATCAACTGATAATTAAAAATTAATAATAATAATACGACAATATATCAAGTTTTAGCACTCATGGATTCCCCTCAACCCCCATCGACCATCCTCCAAACACAAGTCATTATGTCAATGTGTTCCATTCGAAGCCATCTAATTCAATCTAATAGGAGATAAGTCAAAACTTTCAATGGATGTAAGACAAAATATCATACTAAAGCAACTTGGTAGCCATGGCAATGCTAATAGTAAAGGGAAAGAACAAAAAATTGAAAATAGTCTCCTAGTGACAAAAAATGAAAGGGAGCTTTTCAAGACATGAGGGAATACATTAAGTAACCCCGACATTGAATCAATTTCAACACGACAAGCTAAAATTCATCCCCTTTGCCAAGTCCTCTGTCGTAATCTGCGTCCTCCTGAACAACCTGAAGAGCGTTTTCCTTGCAAAAACAATCAACACAACCTACACAGGATAAAACACCGCATAAGAATGTACAAACCTTAAATTAATCTATAAGCACATCCCATTCGTTCATAGCAGATACCAAAAATCAACTGCAAATCAGAAACCACAGTCGAAACAGATTGCCCACACACAATTAGCAAGCTCAAAAATCAATAACAAAAAGCAGAGACTTAACGAACACTTAGCATCACCAAGAAAATTTCAATACATCAAAGAAATGAATCGCTTAATTAACAATTTAACACACACACACACACACACACAAAAAGAAAAAGGAAAATCGCAAGATTCCTAACCAAGAAACACTGAAACCAAACTCACAAGTTGAAAACACTTCCGGAGATACATCAACCGCGCATCCAAATTGCAGATTCCTCGTTTCTTTCACATCTTAAATTTAATCTTAGAATGAACAGGAAAAAAAAAAGCAGAAATGAACAAAACCACACTTCGAAAGACACCATGGAGGCTTCATTTGGTGAAATCGAAACCAGCATTAAACACACAAAATCGAAATTCGAAGCTTAAGAACTCGAAACAGAAGATAAAAAACAGTGAGAATTATGAGTGACGCAAAGCGAAGATCTAAAGAGATAGAAATGAGGAAGTGGTAAGGAACCAAGCAGAGTCGATCAAAGGTGTGAACGAGTCAAGAGAGAATCGACTCGGCGTACCTGGGTGAGGAGCAGATCAGAGCTGACAGGGTTCTGTTCTGAGTCAAAGACCGAGTTAGAGGAGCCCTAAATCGAAAACCAGAAACTGAAAGCGATAGCTATACACAGAGAGAGCGAGAATAAGTACAGAGAGAGAGCGCTTCGGATTGGGTTTGCGTTTCTGAAGACAAAGACAAGCTTTTATAAATTTTGATGCAAATAATAATAATAGTAATTATTATTTTGATGCAATATAGTTTTATATGTTGATCCAATTGAATGCTTTTTTCATTTGTAAAACTTTTGCTTTTATTTGTAAAACTTTTGAGGTAGTTGATATTTGAGTCGAATAGTTTTGTTAATGTGATAACTAACTATGTATTATTGGATATTTGTGTAAACCCCTTTTACACTTGATAATACATAAAAAGTAAATTGAAAATTGTGTTCGATGTGGAGGGGCTGTAATTGCTATTTATACAGATATGCCACTATCTTTGGGTGTGATTTCGGTGAAATTTTAGAGGTTGTTTGGTATCCGTTTTTATTTTTTATATTTTTATGAAGAAAATAGTAAAATTATGGGATAATATCTGAAAAAAAGATAATATAAAACAGTAAGAAAGCATGCCCTTATATGTCAATTGTGAGTTGTGGTAACGACGAAGGATTTTGTTCCCAAAAAAACGGTGAACAAAATTTTTTTTAATATATTTTAAAAAATAAGAATGACCTTTGAATATGTGATGCAAAATAATGTGTGTTGGTTTAGATAGTAAAAAAGGCTTTAGGATTTATTTATTTTCATTGAATAAACAAATTCAAATCTTGAAAACAGGTTATGATGGTCGATCTAGATGTTCCATCCATCTCACTTTACCATGGATCCAAAGGTTGAATCTGACACACTTCGGGCATGACCTTTTGTTTATTTATTTATATCTTATCAAGTAACATATTATATGAGAAAAATAGTTTATCATAAGAGTGAAAGAAGTCATTTTTAATTAGTGAATCTTATATGAATGATCAAGATTAAAGTGTAAAATCACATAATCTTTTTAAACGAGTATATGAGTATTAATTATCATTAATTATCTTTAAATCTTGATCATCTATGTATGATTATACAGTTCATATTTGCTCTTCTCACTCTCATACTTAGACATTTTTCTCATGTGATACGTCATCATATATATATATATTCAATTATAATTTTTTATATTAATTTAATTAAATTCAATTGAATCAATGAGTCAGTATTTTAGTGTCTTGATTAAACCAACCATCAGTTCAGTTATGAAAATTATATCGATAACCCATGATTCAAGACACGCAACTCACAATCCAACCCATGCCTGATGACCCGAGCCGTGATTAAGATTGAGTTAAATATTAATTTATTACGATAAAAAGGGTAATAGTTATAAAGTAAAGTTTATATACAAAGTAAAGGGCTCCTAAATGTTTAATGTCACTCCTACTATCAATAATTTTTAATTGATTGGTCTAGAATGCCTTTCTTCTTACGTTTCGATTTGTCCATTATTAATCATGATTTTTTTGTTTTCAAAACTAATTGAATCTTAATTATTTATTATCACTCTTTATTTTATTATTTTCATTTGTGATATTTCTAAATGCATTTAACTAAAGTTTATTTTATATTTATAATATATTACTACTATGATATTTTAAATTTATATTTAATAATAATATTAATTAATATTAAACATAAAAAGTAATTGTAAGTAGACTTTTAGCATAACATGAAAATTTCCTAACTTAAATCAAACGCTTAACATGAGTTAAATAAACACAATGAAATAATCACTATTATAATATTTAGATAATTATTGTACAAAAAATTTTAAATAAACAATTCAATGTTTAGATCTAAATAATTATATTAAATAAATTAATTTTCAGAACTTTATATATTCATTATAGAAATAATTACAAAGAGATGTCCATTTTCTTACAAGTAAATATTGAAGTCTTTAAAAAAATTAATTATTTTTAATTGAACTAATAACACTAATAAATTAAGATAAAATAATGATCGGACAATTAATGTTAAACTATGATTTTCATTAAAAAAATTATAGACAAATCAACTAAAAATTATTAATAGTAGGAATGACAATAAGCATATAAAAGTTGCAATAGCTATTCCGATAAAGTAAGTTTAAATATCGAACCCATCCATACGAATTTACACCCATTTTACACATAAAATTCACCCACAAAATATTTCACCAGTTTTTACTTCTTAACTAAATTGGTTGGAATAAAAATAAATTGTAAATTTTATGTATGTATTATATGTGTAATTTTACCTATAAAAATTATCCATAAAATTTCACCCAATTTTTATCCTAAATATTATGAGGTGAAAATTTTGTTAAATTAGCTCCATGTTTAATTTTATACTCAAAGTTTATTCATAAAGTTTTTTAATTTTTATTTCATCCCAATCAAAGAAACCTACGGTGATAAAAATCTTTTACTTCAAGAACACCAACTTTGGACAGAGCTGCTGGCCATGAGGGACCCAATCCTTGTCAATCAAATGGCAACAGAAGTTGGAAGCCCGCAACTGGAGCTCTCCCGAACTGAAATTAACAAGGCTAATTTGGGCATAATGACAATTGAATAAGCAACACTAAATTAACTTGGCCCATGAGAAAGGCTTTGGCCTCAATCGAAGGTCATTAGAACCAAGCATCCAAACCAGACCAAAAAGGGCAAAAACCCACGAATCGAAAATTTGTAGGTAGGTGGTTCATAGCTTCTTTTTTCTTCGTTCCTTCGGAAAGTAGGTGGTTCATAACTTAACTAGTTAGGTTTGTTTTGTCTATATATATATATATATATATATAGCTTTCGTTGTTTTCTCCCTGTTATGGACGGGCCTGAATTGCTCTAAAGACATTGTGCCGTTTTTTGTTTTTTGAAGTTTTCAATGAAAAATCAAAGGACATGAGTTTACACTTTTACACTGTATAATTTGATAGTTTGGTATGAAAAAAAAAATTCATCCAATCTATATCTTAAAATAAAAGTGATAACTATAGCGAATCTCATGAACTTTTAGAGATAATTTAAATAAAAGAATATCGATTGTAATTATATTAAATTTCAAATTATATCAATGTAATTCACAAAAGAAAGAAAGATGAATTTAAACTGGTTCGTTAGCTATTTTTTTATCAATATATTTTTTATTGAGACCAAGTTTAGTAGCTCACATTTGACTTACTACTATAAATCTTTGAACTTTCATTTGTCAGTTAACTTGCATACCTTTGTCACCGATTAACTCAATATTTTTAATAAAAGTATTATAATTATGAATTCTTTTTAAAGAGTTAGGAAAAAGAGGATGATATAGCTCATATACGAAATCTCTCACTCAAAAAATATAAGAGACAATAACACTTATTAAGTTATAGGCTCATCCACTATCACCCATTAACTTGACTAGCAAGTATTTGCCATTGCCATGCTTATTGGCTGATACATAAGGCGTGTTTAGGAAAATCAAAAACAATATAAGAGAATCCCTAACAATAAAATGACATAGAGGTAATAAATAGAATGAAAATGAACTTAATTTTAATATCTTATTTGATGTAGCCGAATCATAGTGTTATGTGTGTGTGTGTGGAACAAGCTTCATAATTAACACAAATACAAATTATTTACTTAAAGTATTTAAAAATTTGATATCTGGAAAATGATATTGGAAAATAATAATCCAGAACTGATGTGGATTCCAGAATGCCAGATCAAATGCATGTGTCATACGGCATTTAAGCGTCCCTTTCTATCTGTTTTCTTTGCCTTTCCTTTCTGCTGAACAGCTGGCATTATAGCACATGCATGCGCCTGGGGCGCGGGCTAGTGCTCATATTTTTTATTTAGCATTGCTGGGGTTCAGTTTTCAATGGTGATAGTGAATGATTTGATCAAATTTGATTACTGAAATAAGACGAATGTTTGGCTCAGGTCTAAGGAAATTTGCACCTCAGATATGGCAGTCCAATAATAAATAAATGGTTTCTCTTGATCTTTGGCAACCGCATAAAGACATGATTGCAGGTCACGACATTTTCCAATACGAGTATCAACTTCCGTTAAACCCTGAAAAGTGAAAAGTTTAAGCCCGGCTCTCCCCACCCTAATTTTCTAATTTTGAGCTTGATTTCTCTATTTTATATTGTGATGATTATGAGTTTTTTCAAAAATTATTTTAGTGTAATAATATATAATCAAATAATATCATGAAACTTTTAATTATATATATAATCATAATGTACAATTTTGACGTGGAAAAAATCTAAGAGAAGCTAAACAATAAGAGACATCAATAAGTTTTTAGTGAAATCAAGGATGAATGATTTCCTAACGTACAACGAGACTAACAAAAATATTTGTTCCATGCTTTATGGCAAACTTTAAATTGTATGCTTCTAGTTTATAAGATTTTCCTTTCTAAAAACTGGGGAATTTCAAATTTTTAATGGCCAATAAGAAACTTCAATACTACATTATTTTTATAACACTTGATTTGATTTTAGCGTGATTGCAAACTGTAATAAAATGTTTTTTTAATTTTTTTATCTAAACTATGACCTAAGAAAAAAAAGAATATTAGAATGCAACCTAATATAATTTTATTAAAAATGCTAAAATAAATTAAAACTTAGTTTTGTAACTTTCAATCCATAGTTTAAAGTGTGACAAAAAAAAAACAGTTCAAAGTGTACAAACTAATGTTTTGAAGCATGCACATTGTATCAGGTGCTCAAGTGTTTCATTTTATGGCTACTATTTTCTTTAATTAATTGAAAATAATTTCCCGGTTTCTAGTCTTCAATATATAGGGGGGAAAAATTAAAGACAAAAAATAAAAATACATTTACTTTTAAATGATTTAATAAATTGCAATCATAATGCCTCATTAAATCAAAAAGTTTACATCTTTATTTTTTCACTTCAAGGAAAAACAAATTTTGAAAATTTTCCTTTCAAAGAGCTTTTTCCCTTTCCTGAATTATACTCCAGTTTTGGTTGATCAATATTAAAGAGTACAATAAAAAATCTTGGTATATACAATTATACTAGGGGCACGATTTTACCAACTTTATTTTTCGTGGTCAGTGGCTGCAAAAGTGAGCCCACAAGGCCACTACCGCAAGCATAAGCAAATGCTATGAAACATTACTATTCATCTGTTATTATCACTGCATAACAGTATCACCATTAACACATGCATTTAACTCTTCCTTTAAATGTATTTTTTTTTCACTGAGTTACCAATTTTACCAACTCACCTCTCTTAATTTATTTCCTTCCTTTCTTTCACTGTCTTTTCCTCCTTGAGACACGAGATTCATCAACCATGGTTTCCCTTTCACCCCAAAAAACCAGGGACACCCTTCTGAAAAGCCTTAGCCGGTTTTTGATTTCAACCCCTTTATGTTTCAGCCTGTTTCTATTTTTTTCCCCCCTCTTTTTCTCGCTCTCTCTCTCTCTGTTTTTTTTTTCAAATGTGATTAAATAAAACTAGTGCATATAAGAATCTAGGACTATATATTAAAGGTGCTTCAGATTTGTGTCTTCCTGTTCCTGGTGTAGCTCTCAAGGTGTTAAAGGTGCCATCTTTACTCTTCATTCTTATGCTATTTCTGTATTTTTATTTTATTTTTTGTTTGGCATAGTTGGTTTTGTGATTGACAAACTAGAACCTTATTGATTTCCATTTTCTTGCATGTGCCAGCTTTCTTCCTAGGATTGAATAACAAGGCTGCAAGTAGGGGGAAAAAACATCATTTTCAGTGGGTTTCTTTTAATTCCTATATACCATGATGTGGGGTTTCAGAGAACTTGGCTTCTTTATATGTGCCTTATCAATATTTCCCTTGGTATGCTTTTCTGCCAAGTTTGTTCCAATAGATAATTACCTTATAGATTGTGGATCACCTGCCAATACTTCAGTAGGTAGCCGCAATTTTACATCGGATAAGTTCTGCAGAAATTTCATTTCCACCAAACAAGATATCCTTGCCAATGCCTCGAATTCGGTTGCATCTGCCGGCGATTTGCCTCTCTATCGAACAGCGAGAATCTTCACTGATTCCTCAAAGTACACATTTCCTATTAACCAAAAGGGGAGGCATTGGATCCGTCTTTATTTCTTTCCATTTGCATATGA
Organism: Dalbergia cultrata; assembly: GCA_031216105.1. Classification (NCBI taxonomy): domain Eukaryota; kingdom Viridiplantae; phylum Streptophyta; class Magnoliopsida; order Fabales; family Fabaceae; genus Dalbergia; species Dalbergia cultrata. Next base: position 4,939,594 of record CM062345.1, read on the forward strand.
GAAATACAGTTTGAGTGATGCAAATTTTGCTGTTACCACCCAACAAAACTTTGTCCTTCTCAGTAACTTCAGTGTTCAGAAAGATCCTGTTATGAAGGAGTACTTTTTGAATGTGACCTCAGACACCCTTGTGATCACTTTTGCCCCTTCCAACAACTCCATTGCTTTTGTGAATGCCATTGAAGTTGTTTCAGTCCCTGATGACCTCATTCCTGATGATGCTTACCCCCTCAACCCTTCAGTACACTACTATGGGTTGTTGTCACAGACATTCGAGACAGTTCACAGGGTTAACATGGGTGGTCCAAAAGTCTCTGCTGACAATGACACCCTTCATCGAACTTGGGTTCCAGATCAAAGCTTTCTTATAAATCCTAGCTTTGCCACTAGTAATTCAAATATCGCCGCTGTTAAATATATGCCTGGTGGGCCGACAGAAAATACTGCCCCACCAGTAGTCTATGGTACTCTTACAGGGATGAACTCAAGAGATGATCCCCGTTTTATTTTCAATGTGACCTGGCAGTTTGATGTGGATCCTGGATTTCAGTACCTTGTTAGACTTCACTTCTGTGATATAATCAGTAGGAGTCTTAATGAACTCTACTTCAATGTTTACATTGACTCCTGGTATGCTGCTAAGGATCTTGATCTCAGTACATTAACTACTAATGTTTTAGCTGCTCCGTATTTTAAGGATTTGGTTACGCCCCCAACTGTCAGCAATAAAATTCACGTGAGTATTGGCCCTTCTTCGGTGAATACTGATTATCCTAATGCCATTTTGAATGGACTGGAGATCATGAAAATGAACAACTCTATGAACAGTCTCAGTGCATCTTCAGCTGTGCCTCTGACCAGTGCTTCCGGTTCTAATTCTAAGAAGGTTGGCATGATAGTGGGTGTGAGTCTGGGGGCATTTAGTGTGGTGGTCTTGCTTGGAGTTTTCTTTGTACTATGCAGGAAAAGAAGACGGTTGGCACAGCAAGGACATTCAAAGACATGGATTCCATTATCTGTCAATGACGGAACTTCTCACACCATGGGAAGTAAATATTCTAATGGTACAACAGCAAGCGCTGCTTCAAACTTGGGGTATCACATCTCTTTTGCAGCTGTTGTGGAGGCCACAAACAATTTTGATGAGAGTATGGTTATTGGCATTGGTGGTTTTGGTAAAGTGTACAAGGGAGAATTAAGTGATGGCACTAAAGTTGCAGTTAAGAGGGGGAATCCTCGGTCCCAGCAGGGATTCGCAGAGTTCCGGACTGAAATAGAGATGCTGTCTCAGTTTCGGCATCGCCATCTGGTGTCGTTGATTGGGTATTGTGATGACAAGAATGAAATGATCTTGATATATGAATATATGGAGAAGGGAACTCTGAAGAGTCATCTGTATGGTTCAGGTCTCCCAAGCTTAAGTTGGAAGGAGAGGCTCGAGATATGCATTGGAGCAGCTAGAGGACTCCATTACCTTCATACTGGCTATGCAAAAGCAGTTATTCACCGCGATGTCAAGTCTGCAAATATCCTGCTTGATGAGAACCTTATGGCCAAAGTTGCTGATTTTGGACTATCAAAGACTGGCCCTGAAATTGATCAGACACATGTGAGTACTGCTGTTAAGGGGAGTTTTGGTTACCTTGATCCCGAGTATTTCAGGAGGCAACATTTAACAGAAAAATCAGATGTGTATTCATTTGGGGTAGTTCTATTGGAGGTTCTTTGTGCAAGACCTGTTATAGACCCATCTCGTCCTAGAGAAATGGTTAACTTGGCAGAATGGGCAATGAAATGGCAGAAGAAAGGGCAATTGGACCAGATCATAGACCCAACACTTGCAGGGAAAATAAGACCAGATTCTCTTAGGAAGTTCGGAGAAACCGCTGAAAAATGCTTGGCTGACTTCGGTGTCGATAGGCCTTCTATGGGAGATGTCTTGTGGAATTTGGAGTATGCCCTCCAACTTCAGGAGGCTGTTGTTCAAGGTGATCCTGAAGAAAACAGTACCAATATGATTGGTGAGCTCTCTCCACAGATCAACAATTTTGACGACGATGTAAGTTTTTCTGCAACACAATTTGAATCTTCAAGTCTGGATGATCTTTCTGGTGTTTCTATGAGTAGGGTGTTCTCACAGTTGGTGAAGTCTGAGGGGAGATAACTTTCAACATTATATCTTATAAATTATGCATTAGTCTAATCTTGTATGATTTTGGTGGTTTGTATTGAGGCACTTTATAGATTTGTTAAAAAGGACCAATTCAGAGACACATGTTTTACTTAATTGGTGACCATACGTATCCCTGTTAAATATCTTATTTTGTGAGGTTTGGACTGGACTATCTTGAAAATGAAAGCAAGTTGTGTAACTATATATTTTCAGGCAATTATCAGCCAGAGATACATGCCGTATAGAGCTGGGTTTTCTCTTTGTACTTTAATTAGTAGTGGTGATGTGATCCAAAGGAGTTTAGTCAACTGCCAAGCATGCAGTTTCTCTAGATGGTTATTCAGCATGCTGTATTTTGTTACTCTGTGGTTAATGAGTTGCATGATTTATTTTATTTTCTTCCATTTACTTCTCTTACTTCTCCTGTCATTTCAGTACGTTTTTGTCCATTTACTTGGGCCTTTGTCATATACAAACGAGTCTATCAAATGTGTTATTTTGATCAAAGGATGAATGGATCGTATAAGCGATTTTAAACAAATAAAAAATTCCATCGTTAATTTTATTTTGCTATACCTTAAATAGGCCGAAACTAAACCCCACCTATAACCGTCCTTGAAGTAATAATCATCATATTTAACTTGCGTATTGTAACATTGAAACATCAAGAGTCGCTGAAAATTTTAAACAATCGAAACTTTGGACTGCGTCTTGGTGGGGCGTGCCAGGCCCTAGTTGTAGTGTAAGGCTTGGGCGACACATGATAGGCCCAGCAGCAAGCTACTGTGGTGGCCCCTCCTCCTAGGAAGTAAATTTGTATCAGATAATAAACTGATATACTACACTTGATCTTAGCCAAAAGGCCGATGTGGGACATGGGAGGTACATCTTTACATCATTCATAGCGCATCTTTAACATCTTTTTCACCCAAAATTGCCATTAAGCAAATTGTAGCTAATAGAGAGCAATCATCCCCAGCTTGAGGTTATGATGAGTACTGCCATTGTAAACTCCTTAAAGGCCGAAACATATACAACATGTTAAAAAAGCCAAGAATATAAGTGCCATGCAATTCTGAATAATATAACAGAACAAGTGCCTACTGTTTATCGTCCAATTAGACGTAACAGTTTCCTTGCTATTTTGTACTTTCGTTGAAATCAATTCATTAATCAAGGATATAAGTGAATCTTTTGCTATCAGAACTCAGGTGGGTCTTCTAACTAAGTCCCACACCCACCTAGCTTGGCTTGGTGAGTGAATTCATACTATTTTGTACCATAAAACAACATGTAATTGAAAGTATATATAAGGCATTTTGGACGAAATTAAATCTTCTCAGACTAATTTTTTCGGTCAGATTTTAGACTTACAGTTAAACCCTAATCGTACACGCACCAAGACTACAGACAACTTTTTTTCCGGTCCACATCCCACAAAACAACTTCAAGAGTGAAACGGCATTCTAAGAGTATCATAAGCGTAAGTCCACCAAACAAAAACACGGTACAAATACCAAAATGCCAACATTCCAATCAAAATCAAAATATTAAACATTTCAAAAGCATTGGCTTACACTGTCGGTATTTAAATCAGATTCCATGCCAATTGCCCAGTGAAGTACACCTTGACAATAAAGACCTTTTCATCTTTATCTTTCCTTTGATTTGATCCTGCATTAGGATATCGCTATAGAGATTCTGCAGAAGATAATACAGCCACACTGCAGAACCAATAAAGTCACATAGATAAAAGCCCAAACTCCTATAAATTAAAAATTACCCAAAACTCTTGTTAAAGACTGGCACCATAATTTTAAACAACACAAGCCTATATCGCTAACAATGATGGCTCTTTTGCCACGTGCAAGACTCTATCGCTCTTTTGGGCTTCGGCCCTTTTTCATACCAAAAGAAAATTAAAAAAAAAAAACAATTTCAAAGAAATTATTTCAGCACCATTGGAAAATTAAACCGCAATCACAGATGCTTGTAACACTGCAATGTAGTGATTACATTACACAATTCACAGCAAAACACAAATAACCAACTAAACATACATTATATTCCACCCCTATCCCCTAAAACACCACCGCACCCAACCCCTGCCATTCCCACCGTTTCATCTTTTTTTTTTTTCTTGACAGCAAGACTTTTCCTCACCCACACAATAAACACCTATTCATTCTAAAACCAAAACCTAATTTTTTTCACAAAAAAAAGCCCTAACCCCCAAATCCATAGAGGGTCCTTCCCTGCCTCTTGAGAGCATAGACGACATCCATTGCCGTAACGGTCTTCCTCCTTGCATGCTCAGTGTAGGTAACGGCGTCACGGATCACGTTCTCCAGAAAGATCTTGAGAACGCCACGTGTCTCCTCGTAGATGAGACCGCTTATACGCTTCACTCCACCCCTACGAGCCAAACGGCGAATCGCGGGCTTCGTTATTCCCTGAATGTTATCGCGAAGCACCTTACGGTGTCGTTTCGCTCCTCCCTTTCCCAACCCCTTGCCTCCCTTTCCACGACCAGACATCTTGTTATGAAAGCTCCGATTAGCAACGAATAAAAACCTGAAAACCACAAATTAGAACACAATTAGACTAAATTAAGTTGAACTAAGCTAGATTAAGCATGAAATGAAGAAACTACAGTGTTGGATTCGGAACGAGAAATTACTGAGGGCTGTAACGTTTTTGTGGTGGTGAGTGGCTGAGGGGCAGTTTCGCCGTGTGTTGTATTTATAGGTGGTGTTGTTGTGGGGTGTGGATCCGTGGGACGGGTTTGAGTGAGGTGGTTTGGGCCGTTGATGGATAAGTGATCTGCGGTTTAGATTCGAGGTGGAAGTGTTGGTGCAGATCGGTGACGTGGATGAGGTTGAGTGAGTGAGTGTGTGCGTTTGAATAAAAAGTGGCTCGTGACGATGGCGCCATGCCTGTTTTTGGATCCCCGCGGGTTTTGGCCTTTTAGCTTGTTAATGCCGCGAACTGACCAAACAAAGAGTCTTAAAAGTCTAACATATTTTTATTACTTACGGGGCAAAAAGCCCAAACTAGCAAGCGACAATCCTCGGGCTTCAATGCCCAGCACAGTCAGCAGAAATTAACAAACTGATGAGGGAAAGCAAAGGCCAGAAAAAGAGTAGTGTTAAAAGAATAATAAAATTACACAATTAATATGTCTTATTACCATTAGATATGAAAAATAAGTGAAATGAGTGGGGGATCACTCATCATATCTAATAGTAATAAGATGTGTAGTGTGTATTTATTATATAATTTTATTATTTCCATAACATTTCTTTTAAAAAAAATGTAACCCTGAATACATGAATGGCCATGTTTGGCACACATATTTGCTTCTCGGAAGACTTGGTTCATTTGGACATCCCAATTCCTAGACATAAAATTCCTAAATAGTTAGTGTCACTCCTATTTTTTATAACATATGTTTGATTTCTCTAAAATACATTTTTAGATGATTACCACTAATACTAACAACTTTTGTAAAATTTATGTCTTTGTAAAAATTGTTAGATAACTGTCAACTAATAATATTATGTCTTAATAAATTGTATTGGACAATATACATATTGGTTCTTTTAAACATAAAGCGTTATATAATAAAAAATTATTTTGAAATATATAATAGTATAGTTTAATGTTATTGAATAATTAATTTTTACTATAGCTTTTTATGTTATTTCTATTCTTTGATGTTAGTCTTGTTATTTTTTTTTCTGTGAATCTAATTGCTTGTCATGGTATTCTATGTTAGATACAAATGAGAATGGCATTATTTATTTAAGAGTAGCAATAGTCATGGAATTCTATATTGACGAATGAGCTGCCTCTCACATGTAGTAAGAGCACCATTAAGAATCTGTCGTCTTTGTACAAAAGCAGTTTGAACTTCTCCCAGCAATCCATACATCATAACAAAGTTTGATGTACAGCTGATTGGACAAATAGTAATTCTCTCTCTTTATCAGTATAATACAACACAAACATGATATTCACATGCGTTTTTCTAATACTGGTATGAAATAATTTCGGTGCAATATAATATTTTTCAGTTCATAGATTTGTGTGCCCTATAACATAATTACGATTAAGGAAATTACACAGGTTTTTCCTTTTCCTGAAATTTGAAAAATTCACTTGAACTTTTCTCTATTCATAAAATTTGCTTAAAAAGTTTTTAAATTTATAGAATTATTATATTGACCTTCCTTGAATTTATAAAATCATCACACTACTCAACCAAGTATATAGAAAGAAGTTGAGGTGGATTTTACCAAGCCACGGTAGATGTCAGTATACATAATTTACCCTTAATATTATGTTCTATTTGGCTTTTAGAATTTAGCATGGAATTGAAGTTTTGAATTAGAATTGGAATTATAATTCCGCAATTCAATTCTATTGAATTGCAAAACAATTAAAATTGACTCTTCTTAACTCTCAACATATACTCTATGAATTATCAATTTCAAAACTTATTAAATATCTTCTCATTTAAAATTTATATTGTTATTTCTCTTTCCCATTTATTTTTTAACGATTATGTTATAATTCTATAATAAACTCAAATATAAAATTTAAAATTCTAAATTAATTCTAATTCCCGATGAATTGGAATCAAAACTGAAATCCTATATTACAAATATAAGTTTAATTACAACGTCTAAACGAATCCTTAATGCAAATCATTTAAAAAAATGTTAGTAAAATTTTTTAGTATTATAAGCTATATGCTTCACCTGCATATAAAAATAGAGTAATATTAGGTATATAACTAAATTATTCAATAAATGCATACCACACAACTTATTACTATTGGATTTGATGAATGAGTGAGATGAGTGTGGATCACATATCATATCCAATGATAATAAGATGTGTGGTATGTATTTATTGTATAATTTAATTGTATACTAAATATTATTCATAAAAATATTTCTAAAGAGTCTTAACAATATTTTTATATTATTTTTTAAGTTTTAACGTCACTTTTTAATAATGACTCTTACCAAAAGTTACCTATGAGCTAGCAAATAGAAAACAACCTCCTCTACACATTACCTAAACATTGCCGAAGAACAAAACAAGCTCAACAACACAGGCACATGCAACTGCGTTTCAAACAATTATCACAAAAGCAAATTATCATTTATTACCCATTTTACACCTATTTTCACGTGACAAATAAAGTGTCCCATTATTTTTTAAAGTGTTTTATTCATAAAACCTTATTCACAAATTAATTCAAATAAAACTTTCTCACCACAAAATCTAAACTTATAAAAATCAACTCAATTTGCTTTCAATTTCAATGATTTGAAACAAAATTTTAAACTTCTAGCCGTCCGTATGAGACACAAACAGACAAAAGAAGCTAACAAGTTCCAACTTCCAACTAGTGCTATAGTGTCTATTGCACCTACTGCATGCTCACCATGTGCTTCTAAAATTTTCTAATTTCTATTGTTATCTCTAAATCACTTTCATGCTTCTTCTTTATTTTTTCTGAAGCCACACTAGTGATTCAAATGTTATAGTAGCAGTAGTTGTTGTACTGCTTTTGGGAGCGGCCCCCTTTTCCCATAGTCTTCTTCTATATACTTTTTTGCGCTAACAACTTGAATCATCATGATTATTATGATAGCCTTTTCCAACATTGTAGGCGTTGCATTCGTAGATTGTAGCTAAGTATCATGGCATCCATTATCCATATATGTCAAGCACTTATTTATTTATTCTTGCTAGTTGAGGGGGTGGGGTCCCATAATTGAGCATCAATCTTGTGTAGCTGCGCCCAACATAGGTGGAGAAGGATATTCGTTGGGAATTATCTGAGCCTTTTTCCTTTGGCTCATGCAATGTTATATGCGCTTTCAGTGGTAGGGTGGCAAAGGGTGGGTTGTCGCTATTGGTTGACTGTATCATAAAATGGGACAAGACGAGTTGATCAATTTTAGTTATTTGGGTTAAAAATATCAATCAATCTCCATTTAAAAATGGTGAATTGACAGGCTAATCCGATTTTGATTAGATTTTAGTTATTTTTGCCAGCCCGCCATAATCCACAACGGATTGGCTATAAAATGGGAGGAAACAGGTTGAAAATTTTTGACGGGTTGAAAATTTTAACTCACCCCATCAAAAGGTGATGGGTTGGTGGGTCAACCTGGTGGGTTAAACCTTTTTGCCACCCCTGATCGGTGAATTTGTAGTAACTATATATAAATGGGCTAAGTGTTTATATATGTAGAATCTGCAGGTAGTGGAAAACAAGTTCTAAACTTCAAATTTGCAATTTTGTCACAGGAATTAGCTAACTCTTTTTGTTGGCAATTAAATAATTTCTATCTTAATATAAAATTGAATTACAGTTTAACATATATAATATAAATCCAAACTTAAAAGAGAAATGTTTCTTGAACACCTAATGCATTAGACGCGTGCCAACACCCAATCTATATGTCACTCTTGAATTTTGTGTGGATTCCACTTGAATGAAACAGATTTTGTTCTCCACCCTTGACGTTGAGTAGGTGTCCATGCGGATCTCAATTTTGGTGGTCCAAATAACAACACTAAACTAAAAAACTCCATTGGCATTTCTATATATCTCTATCTCAAATCACATGCATTTTTTAACTAGAGACAATTATGTTTGAAGTCGGTATCTCTAGTTAAGTTAGCACATTCTCCTATCAAAGTTAGCATTTAAAATGATATCAAAATTAGCAAGATTAACATTTATAATATTTATAATAATAAAACACATAAGAATTACCTAAACAGGTGGGATAAAATAATAAAAAGACATCAACAAAAAGGTACTATATGTGGGTTTTAATTTTGCTGCTGAACTTTTACTGGCAGATCATTTGTATGTGATTTATCACTAGGTACTGGTGATTGAAGATTTTGGACGTGCCTTTCACCTTAGTACAGGACAATCTCCCCATTCTTCAAACATTCGTGTAAAACTAAAATCAAAATAAATCATCACAAACCAAGCAAAGGATCAACAATTATTGGATCTAATTTAATTCTTACCCTTACTTGGTTGCATTTTTCGATATTAAATCGACACCATTACCTAGTGGCTAACACACCGCCGGCTGATAAAGACGAACAGGGCCGTACTCTCCCCACATTTGGATGTTAATTACCTTCGAAACTACATATAGCCTTTAATATTGAGAGGATTATGTGGGTTCAAAAGCTCACCAACCACCATATATACTTATAGTGTATAATATAATCGTGTATGAACCCTCAATGTCACATCTTGTTCGGGAAACATGTACGACTCCCTAATTAATGATTAGTGAAAAGCAGAAAATGTAGCCGATTCTGAGATTAAATTAATCATTCATAAAGAAAGCAAACTATAAAGTTTGCAATATAAATTTGGGAGGTTGCCCTACATGCTACAACAAATAAAACAACCAATGGATTCGGAATATTTTCGGAAATTTAAGATTGTCAAAAAGATTTTAGACACACTAAGGTGGACTAAGGCTTAAATTAAAAAATAGCTGATATTTTCTCTAGAGGCATACATTTGGTAGCCTATAGAGCAGAAGGTTCACTTCAGTTGTCATTAATCGATGGTCAGTACATCAGCTACTTATACATGAAAATGCATACTTAATATTTTACGAGGATGACAAATTTTAACTTGTCTGAATTTTTTCGGGCGGGCAACATCAATAAAAAAATTTATCACTGTACGAATTTAAGGGTTATCAATCCGAACCAATCCAGCAAATAATTGATCAGTTTAAATTTATTTTGTCTCAATCCCAATCGTCTGACCTAAACCAAACCATTTACACCCCCTGTAATTTGGATCGAATATTGAACTTGTCGGAGTTAAATATTGAAATATTCATGTTAATAATACAAACACATCAGAATTAATGTCTTCACGTCATAATGTAGTTTTTCTCTTCCACGAGTATTTCCGTAAGTAAAAGTGTAAAATGAAGTCGTGTATTAATTATTTTTAATCTTGGTTCATTGTTTTTATATTATCATCCATTTAAAATTAAATTTTCTATGTTAATAACTCCTAAAGCAGTAAGATGAAAGTCAAATAAATTTCGTTGATGTGATAGTATTTTATTAGAATACTGTACACAAATTTTAAAGCATCAGAATTCGTTTGGTAAACTTTTTGCAATTAATTTCAACGAGTTTAATTTTGCTTCATTAGCATTATATAGTTTTTTTTATACAGTTATTCAATCACATATTGTCACATTCGTAAAATAAATTTGACTCTTACCTCACTATTGTAAATGTCATGCACATAAAAAAATTGATTAAAAATTTAATTTTGATGCAATGACAGTATATATATATATATATATTATCCAATCAAATATTTTTATTTATATCACTTTTTAAGTAGTGAATATAAAACTCAGCCATATTTGTTAATTTGTCAATATATAATTGGATGAAAAAATATTTTACACTGTAAGTGCATAAAAATTAAATTCTTTTTATTAAATGACAACGTACATTTAAATTAAATCCAATTTTAATTTGATAATTTGCATTATATTATGCTTTACGGTCGCATGCACGGAGCACGGGTAATCTAATACATAATTGAGCCTTGAAGTTCTGCTAGATCGTGCTAATAATGATTTTGGACTTTGGGTACTTCATAGCAGAAAAAAAAAAAAGAGATTTGGACCCTGAAACGTTACGAGATACTGTAACTTCAAAAATTCAGCGCTTATCTTCTTGTGACTAGTGTGATTGCTGCACGTCGTTTCAACTATAATTAATCGCACTGATCAGGTTCATGCATGTGTGATCAATGTAGGGAGTGTTTTGGCCTCATCAAATGAAATAATACGAAGCATTATCACGAAATGACTTGATCTTGACTCTTGGCTTGACTGCTTCAACGAAAGTGCATTTATCATAAGCTAAAATCTGCTAAACACCCGGGTTTTGTCCCCTTAATAATGTTATTTATATTTATATATTAAAAGTGAATACTACTATTAAGAGTATGGTGATTATAGACCAAAATGCCAGACATTTGTAAAGGTGAATTGGGTTAAAAGTTAAAAGTTTGTGCCCCTTTTCATAATACTAATTTCGGTTCACTTTTAAGTGTCATTTTGATCTTTTGCATAAGAATTAAAGAACTCAAATGTACTTGAATGTAAAATATGTTTACTACAATATTTTTATTTATTTTTTAACATTTAATTAATTTATCCTGGTAAATTAAACTCATAGAACCTTTTTAGATCGCGGTAAGAAAAGAGTAAAGAGGTAAAATTGAAAAATCAATAACAATTTTTTCACTAAAATATGAAAGTGACCGATTGCACCAACTATGAGTTCACACAAAATAAAGATGAAAAGAGAAACTTCTGTAAAAAGACAATGTATATCAATTGATATATGTGTAAATAGTAATTGTATTAGAGTTTCTATGTTATCACAGAGCTGAATAAAACAAGAAATTATAACAAAAATGGAAAGAAAATTAGTGGTCCCATCCTTCGAGTTCAGGGAAGAATTCCGACAAATTCCCAAAATTCTCCTTGCCTCGCAATCACTTGATTCCCTCCTTTTTGTGCAATCTCCCTCAAGCACTTACTCTCTAACAAATTTCTTGACGTCAACGCTCATCAATGATCTTCTGTGCTTCCCCTCACTTAAGGTGCATGTAGTCTTTCAACCAAGCGAGGGCGAACTTTTTTATCTGAGGTCTTGGGCCCAAATTTTCTTTTTGGGCAACTGGTATCCCTCTGTCTCTATCTCATCCTCTCTTGGGGCTAACTTATTCTTCTTCATTAACTGATGTTGGGCTTGTATTTGTTGGGTTCGTATCAAATATCCCCCCTTCTACATTGACTTTGTCCTCCCTGTTTAATTCCAAAAACACCATAACGAGGTGCCCCTAATCTTTCCACGTGGAGTCTTCTGCCCTTCCCAGTCAATTAACACCTGTTTCTTAATTCTTGTCGGTAGCTCTACCATACATCATTGGGCCAAAATCGCTCGTGGTCTTGGTTGGAATTAAGGGGGTAGCTCAAGACCAGCCACTATTTGAGGGGGTACCAATATTCTAAACGACTTCATTCAGTATGCCACCTATCTTACCTTGCCTATCCCCTTATAGGGCCCATAGAACCTCTTGCTCAACTTATGAAACTCCTTCGTGGCTAAGGTATGCCGCCTATAGGGCTTCATTTTGAGCCAAACCCAATCCTAGGTGGCATGATTTTGAGCAAAACCTAATCCCCTATTTGAAACTCCACAGGATGCATGTGCTTGTCTGCATCCTTCTTCATCTTGGCCTGAGCTCATTACAAGTGAAACCCCAACTCCATGTTCAATATGTCATAGATTGGCAGGAATTCATCTACTTCCTAGACCAAGGAAGTACCAGGTGTATACCCTGGAAACATATTCATTGGGTATCCGTACAAATCTTTGTGTGGGGACATGTTAATCGAAGAGTAATGGGAGGCATTGTAATAAAATTTAGCCCATACCAAGAAAGAAGCCCATTACTTGGGTTGAAAATGGGTGAAAACCCTCAAATATTGCTCGACCCCTTAATAAATGACCTTAACTTGGCCATCGCTTTGGGGATGGTAAGCTTTGTTGTAATGAACATTTGTACCACTCAATTTAAATGCCGCAAAATGCCCCATCTTGCTAAATCTGTCCACAGCAACCAAGATGGTGGTGAATCCAAGTGATTTAGGTAATCGCAGGATGAAATCCATGCTTATATCAACCCATAGTCTCAGAAAAATTAGCAATGGCTACAATAACATGTGGCTCTTCACTCGCACATATTTTTTCGCCTGGCATTCCAGGCATTATGCTATAAAATCTTGAACATCCTTTTTCATCTTGGGCCAGCAAAAGGTTTCTTTTAGAGCCTTATAAGTTTTCCATACACCCATGTGCTTTTCCCTTGGGGTGGAATGAAATACCTACAGGAGAATAGATCTTAGCTCTGGGAACTTGGGTACCCACATGCGTCTTCAAAACAAAGGACATCATCCTGAAGTGAATAATGTGAATTGAGTTCCCCTGCAAAGAACTGTGAGTGCCTCTTTATCACTTTGGGCCCTGCTAATTGGCTATTTTCAAGGTAAATAAGAGAATGGGCCGAACCTTTGCGATTATGAAGAGCATAACATCTTCCTGATGTTCCTGTTGCCTTGATAAAGTGTCCACAGTCTTGTTGAGTTTTCCTGGCCTGTAGATGATCTCAAAATCATATTCCAATATTTCTACAGATAAAATTGTTGTTCTGGTGTTAGAATAAGCTACATCATCAACTCCTTAAGCCCATGATAATTTTCTTTATAATGAATCTCTACCCCAACAAGTAGTGTCTCCATTTAGCCAAAGCCTAAGTTATCACATACAACTCTCTGACATAAGCTGAAGCCACACCCATCCACACTGCTAGTTTTTTTTACTGAAGTAAGATATTGGATGATTGTCCTAGGACAACACTACCCCCACTCTAGTGTTAGACACAGTGGTTTCTATCATAAACGTTTTCCTAAAATCGGGAAGAGTTAACACCAGTGTTTGAGTCATCATAGTCTTCAACCTTAGGAGGGCTTCCTCAGCCTCATCATTCCAACTAAACTTGTTCTTCTTAAGCAACTTAGTAAGGGGGTAAGCTATGTGCGCATATGTCACAATAAACTTGCAATAATAGCTAGTTAGCCCCAAGAATCCTCGAAGTTGCTTCACAGTGGAAAGTCTCGACCAAGACTAAATTGCTTTTATCTTCTTATGGTTAATAATAACCCCCTTGGCCTTGACTACATCGTCCAGTTACTCAACCTCCCTCTGTCTAAAAATGTATTTGGACTCCTTCATGAATAATCAACGCCCTACCAACTTAGCCAAAGACAGCTCAAGGTGTTTCAAGTGCCCTTCCATGATCGACTGTAAATCAAGATATCATCAAAGAAAACTGTAACGAATTTCCTCAACTAAGGTTGGAAAATCCTATTCATTGTGACTTGAGAAGGTAGAAGGGCATTGGTTAAATTAAACGACATCACGATCAATTCATAATGGCCTAAACTATTTTAGCTATGTCATCTTTACTCATGTGAATTTGGTGGTAACCAGAACATAAATCAATCTCGGAGAAGTACTCTGCCCCAAATAGCTCATCTAAGATTTCTTTAATTATTAGGATGGGAAATTTATCTTTAACTGTGATTACATTAAGGGCTCTATAGTCTACACAAAATCTCTAACTCTTATCCTTCTTCTTCACTAATAGAACTGGACTGGAAAAAGAACTTTAGCTCTCATTTATAACTCTAGTTTTCTGCATCTCAGCAACTAGCCTTTCTATTTCTTCTTTTTGGAATTGGGGATACTTATATGGCCGAACTGGTACTAGTTGTGAACCTGGTAGAAGGTGAATGTGGTAATTGACGACACGATTTGGTGGCAACTATTGAGGTTCTATAAAAACACCCCTGAAAAGATTAAGCACTTTCTACAATTCTATTAGGTGAAATGGCTACTCTGCAATTGGGTTTCATGACTCATGACAGGCTTTTGTACCATCTTGAAGTAAAAAAAAAAAAGAAAAGAAAAGAGGAAATAACATAAGAAGAAGCTAATTTCTGTAGCCTGTTTTTGGTTCATGGCTATAGGATTTAATAATCTTTCCTCATGGAGTGTGATGAGAGCCCTATTGTACAAGAAATCCATGGTAAGAAACCTATAGCTCACCTTAATATTACATAAACCAATCATCCATTGCACTCCTAACACCACATTAGCCTTTTGCAGGTCTAGTATATAAGCACCTAGAATGAAGGTGCCCCTGAATATGGAGAGATAAATCCTTGAACTTAGCTACATAGTCAATTGAATCACCGTTCCTTTTCATCACCTCAAGTGTCTGCACATGCTCAATCAAAAGAGAGAGTTTGCGCTCCATTAAAGCCTTTACAATTGTGCACCACTAAAGCCTTTACAAAGTTATGTACACTGCCCCCATGATTAGCATTGTGAGAGTTTGCCTTTTGTAAGTTCCATTGAAGCGAATTGTGGTTGGTTTTTATTGTCCATTCATTGCATTGAAACTAATTTTAGGAATTTCAGGCAAGTGTTTTGGTTTTGGCGATAATTCAACAGAACTGGGCTCTTTCACCACTAGTAGAGCTGGTCTTCTAAGAAACTCTTCTATATTTTCTTCATCTAAGAGCAACAGGTAAGAAGGTTTACACTTGTGCATAGGGATATACTTCTCATCATAGTAATAGCATAACCCATTCTCCCTCCTTTGCTTGATTTCAGCCGCCGTTAATCCCTTGAAAGTGGAACTAATTCCAACTTGGTTCGTGCTAAAAGTAGCACTAATTACCCCTTATGACTTCAGGTTCATAATAGATGGCTTAAAATTGGTCACCTTATTGCCTGCAGAAGAGCTGAGAATACTCTTCCTTTCAAGTAATGAGGATCTATACTCAAGCTTTAGCGTTGCATAGCCAGAAGCATGCTTAGGTTCGTGTAGCTTGGCTAAAGATACCACAAACATCAATTCACACTTCAAATGGTCCTGCAAGCCTACTATAAACAAGGAAATCACCCATTCTTCACTTAAACCAGTGACCTGGTTGGAGAGCTCCTCAAATTAGGAGTGATACTTAGCTACTGAGCTTGTTTATTTTAGCTCATTCAATGCAGCCTTAGGGTCAAAATAAAGGTTTTCTCCAAACCTCATAGCTAAAGCATTGAGAAAATTTTTCCATGTACAATGAATGTTGTTACTAAACCCCCCACATATACCATGTATATGCAAGCCCAGTCAAATTTCTATAGGAATAACTCACCACTTGAAATATTCACGAACCTTAAAAATCCACTCATCTACACCCTCGCCATCAAACATTGGAAGTTCAGCTTCCATACCTTTTGTCCACTAAGCATTGTTATGAGACTGGTTCCATGAATACAATGAATTTTTGTTGTCTTCGAAGTAAGGAATCCCTTTCGAATTATGCAGCGGTTTTTTAAGTTTGATCACCTCTACCATCATCGATATCATCTTCAAGACCTCACTCAACATGGATTCAATATTCTTTAGAGATCCTTGCACCGCAGTTAGCCTTCCTTAAGTAGCTATGAGTATACTACTAATCGCCACATGTCCATGCTGCAAAGCTGCAATTTCCCTTTGATTCTCATGTCCAAGCTCCTTAAGATCAACCAGTTGAGTTGCATCTACCATCTCAGGATGTCTCAATAAAAGTACCAGTTGATGGCACGAGCTATGAGTTCACATAAACTGAAGACGAAAAGAGAAATTTCTGTACAAAGACGATGTATATTAACCGATATATGTGTATGTAATAATTGTATTAGAGTTTCTGTGTTATTACTAAGTTGAATAAAGACAAGAAATGATAACAAAGATGGAAAGAAAATTAATGGGCCCCTCATTCGGGTTCAGGGAAGAACTCTGATAAATTCCCAAAATTCTCTTTACCTTGCAGCTGTGTGATTCCCTTCTTTTGTGCAATCTCCTTCAAGTGCATATTCTCTAACAAAGTTCTCAATGCCAGTACTCCTTAAATGATCTTCTATGCACCCCCTCACTTAGGTAGCATTTGGTAAGGGAGATGGGGGGGGACGAGGACAGAAATACAGAGACAGTGGCGACAGAGACAAAAAAATACTGTTTCTGTATAATGTTTGGTTGTTGAGTATGAAAATGGAGACAGTGGAACCGTTGACCACCGCCAGCAGACTGTTGACCTCCGCCAGCCACTGTTGACCAGCGTTGATTTTCATTGATCGATGTTGACTGGCGGTGGCCTAACCACCACTGAAGGTTGCTTCATTTTCTATTTTTTGTCCTGTCCCCACTTTTTGAAGAGACTACGGGAAATTTTTGTATGTGGGACAGAAAAATTTTCTGTCCCCATACCTCGTCTCACTTAACAAACGCTATACAGGGACAAACTGTCCCTGTCTCCTGTTCCCATTCCCTTTACCAAACGCAGCCTTAGGGCGAGCATAATCCTTCAACCAAGCATGGGCGAACTTCTTTCTCTGAGGTCTTGGGCCCAAATTCTCTTCTTGGGCAACTAATGTTCCCTCGGACTCTATCTACTCCTCTCTTGCGTCGACTCTCTTCGTCTTCATTAATTGATGTTGGGCTTGTATCAGTGAGAGACAAAATGTACAATTTTATTTTTAATCAACATAATAGATAAAGAAGTACTAAAAGTATTATTCACTTTTAATATGCCATTCAGAGAATTATTAGTAGCACCCCAAGGTGCAAGACTAGTTGTTCTATCTATTTTCATTTTTACAGTAGTATCGTCCCAGGATCGGCCTTCACGGCTCCACCAAAAGGAAAAGGGATGACAGATACTCACTCTTCGGTGCCAATACAGTGATATACTATGTGCTAATGGGCAACGATATGAAGAAGCCAACTAATAATTACCCATTTGTTCTGATTTAATTTGATGGTGTTAAAAATGTTAGAGTGGTGTGTTTTTGTTAAGGCGCACTTCCTTCTTGTCCTAAATTTCACTGTAAAGAAGTGATAGGTGCATGGTCCCTTGCGCAACTGATAATGGTCACCAGTATCAAGATTTACACCTTCATTCCTCTCTTATGCCGTTCTTTAACTTTTTCTGGATATCCACTTTCGTTGTTTCTTTCTTCTAATTATTCCATAAATGCATCAACAAAGTATGAAAGATAAGATTATAAATACGTACCAAAAAAAAAGATAAGGTTATAAATACACCATATGTATAGAATTACACCCCCAGATACAACTTGTTAATTTTTCTCTTTTTTTTGTATCAGATAATACATGTAGCTGCTGCTGAGGCCTAGTCTATAAAAGATAAAGGGGCACTGAAAAACTTCACCCTATTGAAGTCTAGAATTGCACATGGTCACATCATGATTCGAATAAGTACATTTACATTGCCTACTTTGATCATAGGCGTTGCACCACAATACTTGAAAAAGAAAAAAAGAAAAAAAGAAAAGAAAGGGGGGGGGGGGTAGAAGAAGGAAAGCAGACAAATTCGTTAACTAGTTATAATGATGACGACTAGAGAGCAGAGACATGCAAGTATTCTAGTAGAATACACCGAAAGACGAACTATCTTGGGGCTCCTGAGAAAGATTTGCAGGGTCTAAGGAATCAAGGAAATTGGCCCAATAACTCTCATCATCCTCATCCTCTAATTCATCTCCAGCACCAAATTGGCTCCACTCAACCGGAGGGTTCATCACAATTTCATCATTCCTTGCAAATCTCCCTCTGATACGTGGCCTGCTGTCAGCCAATGTCTTCCTGCAAGCATACTGATTCCCGAAAGAAAGCAAGTTAATACGTTTACTCTGATTGAACTATAACCGAGTAGAGGAATGCTACTTAGATATGAATAAAATATATATATCATGTGGGCATGTATTCTAAAAGATAAAGACACTAATAAGTTGGGCTTGTACTTAAATCACTGATTAAAAGTAATAAGAATAGTAAATTTTAGGACTTTTGAGTAGCTCTTAACTTTAAAAACATAAAAACTCTCCTTTATAAGCTGGAAATTTTCTTTTTTAACTCCTTAACCAATGTCTATATCTTTTCCAACATTCATCTTGTATACATATTATGTATACTAACGTTGTGCCTATTTTTAATGTCCAGATATCATTTTTTTTTTTTTGTTATTTTGGTGTACCAATAGAGCTATACATATACCAATACAGTAAACTGTGTCGGACAGTAATATAACATGCCTTTTGATCCCTAATGAATTTCCACCAAGATTTTAGCAGTAATGGGGTTAATAGTAATCCTAGAAAGTCCTACAACAAGACAAATCTGTCAGAAATCGTTCACGCTTGGTCAAGGACTTGCCGTAATACCAACACATTAACAGTACCTTAAATCCTTCAATCACAACCATATGTTTGTGTTCTTAGATATCTTTTGTGCGGCCAAGTGGGCTTCTGCGTTGCAATTAAATTGAACTATGACCCTCCGATCCTATCATATTGAAAGTGTCACTATTTTTGAAATAAGGATTTGTCAAACCTTTTACTGTTTCGCTTTACTTTCAACCTCGGATATGATTTTAGCATGATATGTGTGGTGAAAATTTCAAAAGGGCGGCAAGGATTTTCAGAACTTTTGTCCATTAAATTGGAGATTCTCTTAAATTCCTCTAAGTCTCACTTTCACCTTTTGTTTTTCTTTTTCTTTTTTAAATTTTTAAGTGACAAACAAGTTATTGGCATATATACTTTGATGGAACATATATTTTATAATAACTATATCGTATATGTATAAATAAATAAAAAATACTAAACCTTAATCTTCTTGTTGAAGTTCCTCTGGTTTCTCTTGCTTCTATATCTCTCAATCCTCACCTTCTTCTCCTCAGGGCTATAAGGACTGGCTCTGTTCATTGCTTCTATGATCATACTGCTCTCACTTGACAGTGGACTGTCTGAGTACTGATGATAATGTTGCATTCCATTAATCCTCTGTATACGAGCATCACATTAAAATAAAAAAAACACATGATTCAGTTCCAGCGATTATAAATCATATGTAAAAAAAATAAGAATTAATCTTGTATGAAATCAAACTAATAAATAACAGTTATAGTTCACCGAACTTCTGCAATAGAAGGTGCATGCATGTTAATCTTTGTTTCTCCCACTTCATGATAACGAATTGTGTAATAATAAGAGGTCAATTTCACCTTTTCTTGATTTCCTTAATCTATAATTAAAACCATGAAACTACTACAACTTTCCCAACCCACACCTCACACATAAAACCGTATTTTAAATTTTTAATAGATTACCAGCATAACATAGATTCTACATTATATTGTTTATTGAATTATATATATTAATATGTTATCAATTTTTTTATTGTTATAACAATCATTACACATATATAACGATATATATATATATATACACTTTTGTTTATATTGTAATTAAAATTTTAATAATATTAAAATTAACTCACTAACAAAAAGAGAAAAGTCATATGAAGTAACGATGAACAGGTTCAATTACTCAATTAGAGATAATAGCGTGGGGTGAAAAGTAGATGATTACTTATCAAGGCAGTAGTTTCAAACAATTGATGATTGGAGAGTAAATTACAATGAAATAAGTGAGAATAACTTTCTTACATAAGAAATAAGAGTGAACATTTTAACTACTGAATCAAATTGTACAGCGCACATTAAACAAGAAATCCGCTTCCATTTCTATCTTAACCTTCCCCCTCACTCTCACACGCAGGCACTCATCTTTGTGGCACGCATTGACTCCACAATTTGAAACATTAGTTTTGGTGCAGATTTCCATCATCAACAGGGATATATACTGGAGCTCATCATACATAAAGGGATGAAGCCACTTTCGAAACTTCTTGGTGTGCAGTGAAATTCATTCATTCATTCAATTAAACTCCTTTCTATTTATGAAATCTGTTAAAATAATACTAGTTTACAAAATCATCACAAAGTTAACGTCATGTAAATTAATTCCAAGAAATAAGCCACTATCAAATTTTATTACGACAAATGTAAAAAGTGAAAGTAAAAATAACAACAATAATAATGGTAATAGTTCCAAAAAGAGAACGTGCGGTGTAAATTGTCCGTATATATACAAGAGGTATAAAAGTGTATGTATGGAGGAAGGAGTAAAAGAACTAAGAAGGGAACCTGAAGATCACCGGTACTGTAAACCCTGCGCACCGGACCGTTGTCAGATTGAAGCAACTCAGCGAAGAGAGCAGAAAACCGCGACTGCTGGTGGGCCCCATCGCTATTATTATTATTATTATTATTATTATTATTATTATAATAATTGTTATTCTTGTGCAGCAGGGAGTGACTACTAATGCTCCTCTGCATCAGGCTATTGGTGGTTCGCTGAGTCTCGCAACTCGCCAGCGAACTCGGCGACCCCGTGTAGCTGCTGCACCCGCTGCTACAATAATTGGTGTTGTTATAGTTATTATTATTGCACGTGACCAGCGAGTTGAGTTGCCACACCGAGTCGAACTCGCCCTGCAGGCTCAGTTGGTGGTGGTGCTGAGGATCGGCGGCGGCCGAGGAGTGCATTGGAGAGGACGCCGTCGGGAAATGGCAGAGCGACTCGGTGGCGCGTGAGATTGCGGAGTTGTTGTTGTTGTTGTTGTGAGTATACATGGCGCGTGGTTATGACGGGATGTCGAAATTAGAGAGGAAGAGTAGAAGTAAAAGAAGAGGAATGAATGAATGAGTAATGAAAGCTGAGGTGCCAAGTATTTATCATTTATCAGTGTGGCCCTGTGTGTGTGAGAGAGAGAGAGAGAGAATGATCACTGTTCAGAGTCACAAGCACGGAAAAAAAATATACAAAAACGAAAATGTCCAAAAACTTTAACTGTATTTAATTATTATTTTATTTTCGAGGAAAAAAAAGATGAAATAAAAGAGAGATGGGACGTGGGACGTGGAGGGTGACGTGGAAGATGATGTCATCTTCTTGAGAGAAGAGTTGACTTGCTCGTTTGTGATTGAATCAGCAAACTTTCTTTTTCTCAGACACGAGCCACTTCAACGAGAGATTGTTTAATTCATAAACCTGTTCACCAATAAGTGTCTTACAGAAAAATGAAGAAAATTTGATATAATATATCTAAGTATATTAATTTTTTAATATATTAAATTTTCTCTATTTTTCTAAAAAACACTTATTAGTTGAGGGAAGTAATATAGACCTAAATATTTTGCCAATAAGTGCTTTCATGGCATTTATGAGGAATTAAAAAAACAAGACTTCAATATTAGAAAGGGGTGAAAATCTTATATTTCTAGATGATATCCATTTTCATGCGCCTCAATTATTTATTGTCATATAAAAAAATAGAAATCAAGACAGATTTAAGCTACTAAATATATAATATTTATCTTCTAAGTGTCAATTAAGGATTAAGGGGATAGGGAAGCAGGTACTATTTGGACATGAAAAATTTTCATCCATTAAAAATATAAGATTTTATGTTTCAAAGTATGAGACGCATAAAAAATTTATATTCATTAATTTTATTTAAACATATCTATCTAATTACTAACATTTACCAAATTTAATATAAATATTTAAAATATATGATCAAATTAGTTGTGCGCTAACTAAAAATACCATGAAGAATAGAGAAAAACAATCATCCATCAGCAAGAAAGCATTGAGGATTTATCTTGTTTGTCATTTAGTTGTGCGCTTTCACTTGCTTATCTACTGTTAGAAAGAGAGGTCATTGTTATAAACATTGGAGCTCATTGACAAGAGCATCCATACCTTGAGAGGATATACTCTATTTCAAATTGAGTTATGCAGAGGTTTTATGGTGTTCCTGTGAGAAACAAACCACATATATGCTTTATTGTACATGGATGTTTTGTGGTGTCCTTGAGAGAAACAAACCACAATTCCTCTACTGGAAACTGAGTGGAGTAAGGTTCGTCGGAATCCTTGTAAGCCAAAATTTTCAAGTGAAGAACATCTAAAAATTAAACGTAGGTCATACATTGTGGCTGAACAATATAAATTCATTTGTGGCATCTTCTTATCCTTATCTACTTTAATTTTTATGCATTTTATTTATTTGCTTGTTAATTGAATGATTACACTTTTAATTTATTGAACTACAAAGAACCGACCCCCTCAACTAAGAACAAAGGGACACGGGAGTAAGAGTATCTCTGGTGCATGCTTCTAGTTTGAATCCCACTATTGATCTCATTATTTGCAAAATGCATCATAAAAAGCAAAATGTGATTCAAATGGGGAACTCCTTCTCTAATAGAAGCTCTCAACTTTTATCCCATATTTAGCCCCATATATTTTTAATTTTATAGGAACAAAAATGATACAGTCATATAACTTTTACACTTGCCATGTGCTGAGTAGACCCATCTCAGGCCATTTCCTCTCCTATCTTCAATGCCAGATAAAAAATTATTAGGACTTCCTTTCTTACTATATGTCAATGTTAGAAATGGGATCAATGCCTTCTGCTTCTATTCGAGCTACTCTTAGCAACCCTTCCTTGTGCTCCTCTCAGCTAAAAGTACACATGCATTTTCGCTCTTCAAGCGCATGCTATGGTGAATAGTATTAAATATGATGCATCATGCACCGTCCATCCAACTATATTGATGCGAGTTGTCACTATTCATTACAAATTAAAATTCTTTTAATTACTAAATTACACTAAAAATGCAGTTAGGGTGTAATTCAGATCGTCTCACGTGGAATTATTTCAATTGATTCAAGGAATTATGGGGGTTTTTAAAGTTTTTGGAAGCAAAATTAAATTGAGAAAATATTATAAGAAGAATTACTTGCACAAGGAGTCCCTTAGATTCAAAATTGTTTAATCATTCATTCAAAAGATAAATTCATGGTAGCAATTATTTTCATTAATTATGTTTTCATATAATAATAATACAATTATACTTAATGGTCAAACAATCGCACTCACTAAAGGTTTGACCAACGCATTCACTAGTAATCCATAATCATAATTCTGTAAGCCTATGCTAGTTTAATAACAAATTACAACAACAACCAAATCTCCCAATGGAGTTAATTCCAATTCCTTACCAAGTTGATGCCATTTAATCAATTTACCAAATACGCTAATGGAATCCTAATTATGCATACAACTCACAACGCAAATGAACACACAATCAGATTGCTCTCAAACACACAATTCCAATAATTTATACAATCAATATTAAAGAAAGATGACAAAAGGGAGAGAAAAACTAATCATAAATTGTAATTAAAATAGGAACCTCAACAACAATATCAATATTCAATTATCCTTGTACAAGATAAAAGGATTAATCCTATATAGGTAGAATATCACAATCCATGTTGAGAAAGAATGCAAATTGCAATCTTAAATAGGAGCCAAAATGAGGATTGAAAGCTCCAAAAACTTAGAGATAAAGTAGAGAGAGAAAAAAGGAAATAGAGAGAGAAAGTGGTTCACAACAAAAATAATAAGAAGATAATAAGAAGAAGCCAAAGTTGAGTACAATGTTTGAGCTAAATATGTAAGTTTTAAAGGACTTTCTGAGCTTTTCCAAAAAAGTCTTTATATGTCTCAATCCAACCTCTATATGGTGGGAGAACTTATAAACTTATAGCCTTAAAATTTTGGGTCAAGATGTGATATTTGATCTATTTTTATGGCTTATTACTCAGTCTATTTATTTAAGTCTCTTGAATTTTGAGTCCCCTCGATCACTTCGCTCAACGGATTGGGATGTCTAAAGTTTTATATTTTTTTCTCTTACCTTCTTTGTCTAATTTGAGCCTATTGTCAATTGTGTATTCAACCTTGATTCAAACATTTATTTCACGGAAGGTTGCTTTTATTAATTATTGGTTTATTGGATTTTGTCTGCATGGTTTAATTGAGTAAAGTATCACTTTTGTCCCTAAAATTATAAGCATATTTCACTTTAGTCGCTGAAATTTCAAAATTAACTCTTTACTCCATGAAATTGTATTCCGTAGGTCACGTTAGTCCTTAGTCAAACAACCGTCAGCCAATCATTACATTTTGCTGATGTGGCATGTTAAGTGACACATGACATGCCACATGGTATCGGATCAAAATGGGTTCAGATTAGTCCCTGAAATTTTAAATGTGTCAAAATAGTCACGAAAATTTTCTAAAATGTATCAAAAAAGTTCCGAATCCCCAATTTCTCCTATTATATTTCATAAAATTTAAATTCTTAATATTTGTTAAATTCACTTATTTCTTTTTTATTTTCACACCCTACTTAAACAAAGGTCTTTTTAACATAAAATAATAATGAGAAGATAATGTATCATCAACAAGTTATTGTTGCTAGACGAGTGGTAAGCAATTTAATCTCTCATAAAGGGGGTGACTTTTATCATTCTATTTTGGCTATTGTCAATCCTTATTTATTGAAATTTTGTTCAATTATTCCAAAATGCCCTTATAATACAATCTAATCTTACTCCTAATTGTATTGGTACCTAGAACAATTAATATATTTAATCAAATTTTTTTCTTTTATAATACTGTATTTCATGTTTGGTTGATTTCTCAATTAAATATATTAAATTATATTTTCACATAATATAGGAAATACAACAATTATGAGAGGAGTACTTTGTGGTTCCTCACTTTGACTCTCAATAGATTTATTTGGCTAAAGTTTGAATAGGGGTGGTTCCTAATTTTGAGACTGTGACGTGTTGTTAATTTGTATTAATTGTATAAGTATTAATTCAATACATTATTAGATTAATAAGGTGGTTATAAATATAATATGATATAAGTACAAGTGATAAATAGTGGGAGAATTAGCTATTATTTTTTCATAATTTTGTAATGAATTTTTTCTTTGCTTATTTACTTTACTTGATTATATGTAACCTCTGGGCACTTTTCTCACCCTCCCTTATTTGGGGTTCTTTGATGAGTGTGTTATATATTTTTTTTCAAAAAAGAATCAATTTGAAAACTATATTTAAAATTAACAAAATTAGTTTGTTAAATTTCCTTTTCAATTATGTGAATATATAGATGTAATATATTTCATCGAAATATTGACCAAAAACAAAAACATTTAATTTTCATAAAATAAAAATATTAAAAATATGAAAATTTGAAACAAAAATATCAATTGTATTAAGTATAAATAAAATTAGATTATATTAGAGGGGCATTTTAGAACAATTGAACAAATGTTCAATAAATAGATAATGGCAATAGCTAAAATGGAGTGGCCATCATAAAGATGAGAATATGTTGGGGAAAAGTAATCATAAAAGCTATATTCTAAATCGGTGTCATTGTGTTTACTCTATTCGTATCAACATTCCCAAAGGGCAATCATTTCCTACGACCCACTATCGTTGAGGTGGAATAAGACACAATTCTTTACTTGAGCTCGATTAAAGCTTTCATATTTGATATTATTTGCAATTACATTTGATATGAGGGTAGAATCTCTTTTCATTGTCACGCTAGACTTTTTTAATACCAAATACTTTCCCAAATTGCAACTAAAATATTCCAAATAAGCCCTTAATAAATTCTATCCACGCTTGATAATATAATGTTTCCTTTGAATCCTATTTTTAATATTTTAAAACCCATTTTATTCTAAGAAACGTAATGTAATAGCTAATAAATTAATTATGTTAACTAAACATGGAAGGTCTCAAATTTGAACTAATCAAACTCTTAATTATATTTAGGATATTTAAAAATTTGTATTATTTAAATAATGTGTGAAGATGAGAGAAAGATAAGTAAGTTTAAGAATTATTAAGGATTTATATTTTATAAACCAAAAGAGGATAAATTTAGAATTCCGTACTTTTTTGATACATTTTATAAAATTTTAGGAACTATTTTGACACATTCTAGAAAATTTCAGGAATTAATCTAAATATATTTTTATATGTGTCACGTCAGCATACCACGTGTGATCAACATGACACGTCATTGACACATGGCATGTCACGTGTCATTTAACGTACCACGTTAGGAAAATGTAACGGTTGACTTATGGTTGTTTGACTAAAGACTAACGTGACCTATGAAATACAATTTCAGTGAATAAGTAGTTAATTTTAAAATTTCAGGAAATAAAGTGAAGTATGTTTACAATTTCAAGGACCAAAGTAATATTTTACTCATTTAATTATTAGTCAATAATTGCTTGATATCATGTGTCATATGTGGGTGTAGTGTCCATGTAAAGGAACAAAAATCATGTCCCCTTTTCCTATCTGACCCTGTCCCCTAATAAAATTTTGCCATATACAGGGCTTTTGGTGTTCGTTGAAGAAGTTATCACCAAGAAGGTGAGGATGATTAGGTGCAGCAGCAAGTGGCTGCTTGGGTGCTTTGGCAATGGAGGCGTGGTGGAACCGATGAGCGGTGGCTGTGGAATACGGAGGTTGTCAAAGCCTTAAGGAAGATGACGCCATGGGACGCAGAATGGACGTGGAAAGTAATTAGGGTGCAATGCAACATCATATCATCCACGGGATCAAAATAAATTTAGTGGCTTTAGATTCAAGGTCCATGATGCAAGTGCATTGCAAACAACGCCTCTCTCTTAGGGTCAATCTCGTACTCTTCTCATATGTGCATGGAGAAATATTATTTGCATTTATTTATTTTATATGAGACATTGTGTGGATTCATTTAATGATCCACTTATTGAAAATGACTACAAAATATTTAGAATAAAAAAATTATTTAATTTCAATTGTGATGGAGAGGAGCAAGAAAGAAAGAGATCCAATAAACAAAAGAAGAAAAGCACCTATAGCTAAAGAGCAAAAGATAAGTAAAGCTCTGTTGGCTTCAGACATAAGGCCATATATGAACAGCTACAGTTCTGCCACAAGATCTCCCTGTAGTTTTGTCACCCAAAGTAGTATACAAAGCAGCCTTGATGATTGATGATCCTGTATAATTAGTAACTTATAAATTTTAAAATCTGTTTTGATTTTCTTATCTTTCCATGCGCTAATAAATAAATATAAGACAGAAGAAGTGACATTATTTTAAGTACAGAAGATTCTCATCCATTGTGGCCTTGTGTTATACAATTAGGGATTGAGATAGCTATTGAAAAGATATCCCCAGCACCGAGACCTTCTTTCAGTCATCTAGTATTGCCAAATCACATATCTTTCTGCATGTGAAGCCGATAAAAAAATTGATCCGATGATTGAATGAAAGTTTAATGGAGAAAATATAAATTCAAAGCTATTATCAATAATGGATTATATGTTTATAGTAGTTTAACAAAAGAGAAAAAAAATTTATGGTAAATTCGTGCGCAAGTGGATTTATAATTACGACCAAAAGTTGCCTGGTATTTAGTTACAATACAATATGATTATCTATGAATTATATACTAGACATGCTAATGCTGCAATATTCTTTCACACTAATGATAGCCGGCTAGTATAAGGGGTACGGTATTGCGATTACACCAGTAAGTTAAGCATATTGTCTTTACTTAAAAATATAAAGTAAATGCATCTATACAATTAGTCAATAAGTTTAATTTCAATACACTGTCTAATCAAATTTCTCAAATTACATGGCCTTTCAATTAATGGAGAAAGAAGTTAACCATATTTATTGATAGAACAATATAGTTGATAACAAGGTAAAATTTTGTTAAATTGTTAGTGCATCAAAATTGAATTCTAAGTCAATTACACCAAAAGATTAAATGAGAAAGGTAAGTGAACATCTCCTTATACGTTTAATTTATTAATTAGCACTTTAGCAGTAGATCAAACATCATACTTCCATGCATTTCTTATATGAAAGTTGTTGTTCTTGAGAAAATTCTATAGCATAGTTCTTACCGCACCCCCCCCCCCCCAAAAAAAAAAAAAAAAAACCTGATTATATATATGTGTGTAATGGCAAGATAGATATATTAATTATGTCCTCTGCGGTCAGTTGCAGTTTTTTTTTTTTTTTCCTGAACGAGGAAACATGTTTTGTAGTGTTTTGGTTATGGCCAACCTCTAATATTGGTTGCAACCACCTAATCAGTGGGTGGTGGAAGTCAAATAAGATCATCATTCTACTACTGCTGCTGATTTTGCAGCTAGATTTACTAAATAGTAATTATTATGATAACTTCTGTTTATGTCCATGGATTTCAATTTACGCGCCTATCATTCATATATATGCATGCATTATTTGGATGGCCTTCAATTTTACAATATTCTAATAATTAATAATGTGTTTGCTTACATGTTAGGAGTCCTCAAATACATGCATGGTTTGGAGTATTTATAATGACATTAGGAACAATTTTGTAATGTTTGGCAAGATTCCGGCTTCTTGTTTTTTTAGAGGTATAAATAATATTGAAAAATATTTATAATTTATATTTAAACAATAATATCATTAAAAAGTTTAAAATAATTATTAGAAATTATTTTTTAAATAATTCAAATTTAATAAATTTTAAATACAAAAATATTCACACCAACACTGAATCAAACGAAATTATAACAATATACAATGGACTAAATAATATTTATACTTTTTTAAGTAATTGCAAATTCGATAATTATTATAATCAATAATATTCAAAAGATATTAATTTAGTTGAAAAATTAAATACACCACTTTGATTAGATCTTTGATCAAAACCAAATTGAAAAAAAAAAAGTATTCAAAACCATTTCACAAACTCTAAATCAAACACACTTTTAAGAGACATATGCTGGGACTTTAATTTGTATCGTTTTGTGACCGGAATAGTTAAGAGCACTCAGACACAAAAGACAAATATGGAAAGTGCATAATGTATAATCTCCCATTAAGCTTTCCATTTCAGTTTGTCTTAATATGTTTAAGTAATGGGTACAGTTTGTAAGCAGTAAGTCCTCTTTTAATGATTTGTCGGTAATAAAGGAAAACAAAAAGATATCAAACACTAATTTAGATTAAACCTAAGATGGCAATGGAAATTGTTCATGAAGAAATCTACGAGAATTCCGCATTTGGATCCGGCCAGTGTTGGAGGAATTTTTGTTTGTTGTAATTTATTGCATAAACATGTAATTGCGTACATTAGTGTAATTCAACTTCTGGAGTATGAAGTTCAACTATGTAATTGAGTACATTGCAATGTAATCGATTGCATTGAGCCCTGATTTCTTAAAACACATTAGAAACACATTAAATGACTTCTTGACTTAAGAAAAACACCTGTAGGCATGCGTTAAACATATTACCTTACAATTTAAACATATAGCTACTTATTAAGATCAAATCAAATACTTCATAAAAATTCTTTAAACACCATTTCTTTTAAAAACCAAGACTTATTGTTTAAAAAATTCACTTAAGGATTGTTTTGAAAATAATTGACTTAAATTATTAAATCAAGATAGTAGTCAATTAGTTATATTTAAAAAATTAAAAATGGATCTTAAGTCGTAAATATCTAATTATATTAGTAGCTTGGTATAATCAAAATCTATAGCATAGGCAATCACAAGGTGATCTTGTGAGCTCATGACGAGTTTGATCTAACGATTTGAGGTCATTTATGAAATGCGTCAAACTCGAGTTTTACTATGTTTGGTGCATTGGCTCGTGATCTAGCTCGTTATGTGTGTGTGTATGTGCACGAATTATGGATTATATGTATTATGGTGCATTGGTTATTAACATTGTGAACAATGAATATAACTTTTTATGTATGTCTATGTGTGTATTTGTGCCTGTGTGTGGTATATAAATTATGTTGAGAGTATGTTATGTATTTATAGTAAAAGTTATAACTTATTAAGCTAAAAAGCCCAACCTATATTTAAATTGAGCTAGCTAATGAGATTACTTAATCTCAGTAAGCTTTTAGCAAGCTGAGTTTGAGTTTAAATTTAGGCTCAATTGTTAATGAGCTTAAACTTGAGTAGAACTCAATACTAGTCGAGTTTGAGTCTAATTTACGCTCAATTATTCATGAGTTTTGCCCAGCTCAGCTCACTGTCAACCCTACTTTCAGGGACTAAATTGATGTCTAAAACTAGGAAAGTTCATGGTTTGGTTTGATTCATTTTTTTAGCTTAAAATCAACTGATCAAAACAATAACTTTTATTTCGATTTGGTTTGATTATTTTTGAAGAATCGAACCAAATTAAATCAATTTAAATCAGTTTCGAATGGTTCTATTTTCGATTGTTACTAAAAGCTTTATAAAATATAAAAATGTAACTGCTAACAACATCAAATTAAACCAATTATCATAAAACTATATAATTATAAAATCTAAACTAATTTCTAAAAGTTATGCTAATATATAATACTACTAACTAATAAGTTAAACAAATAATAAAATATTTAAATAAAAATCATGTTGATTGAATTAAAAGAATTAATATATAATTCAAAATTCAAAATTTTGAGCTAAAATATGATACAAATATAGATATGGATAAGAAATTTTAACAACTAATACATCTAGTTAATATAATATGTTATCAATTCGATTTGTTTTTGAAAATAAGAACCGAAAATCAATTGGTTTGGTTCAGTTTCACAAATTAAGAACTAGTTTAAATCGTTTTATTTCGATTTATTTTGATTGATTTTTTATTTTAATTCAGTTTGGATCTATTTTGAGCTCCTTTATCTAAATTTTTTAGGACCTAGATTGATGTTACATATATCTTTGAGAGACCAAATTGGAAGTTTAGCCTTATTTTAACTTTGACGTTTATGATATGGACTTTTGATTTAAATAGATAAATATATTTAAATAAGTTTATTTATTTAGAGCAATTTTATCAAAGAAAGCATCCTTTCTTATGGTTAAAATTATTTATTTTCTTTATGAATATTTTTTATATGACTTTTAAGGATAAATATTTTAAAATATATGGAGAAACGTTTGCTTTTTATCTTCTAAACTTCATAATTTTACTAATAATTTCTGGTTTGATCTTGATTAGACTTTCTAATGTGATGTTTATAGATGATATAAAAAATCAATATGTTATAATATTGATTATTTTTCAAACTAATTTTGTGTATAATACCTAGCAATTACTAGTGTTATTATTATTAATAATATTAATTAAATTTGATAGTTTTTATTTTTTTTTTCATGAATTTTATTACTAAGGAAATGGGCTAAATCTAACTTTACAACAGAGAGAATAAATATAACAAAAAAAAAACTTACACCTACAAGTTGGATCAACTAAAATAAATTAGGGATATAAGACACTTGTACATACACCCTTAACAAAAGCAAATCTTGCTCTATTATAAAGATACTTGACAACAAAAAAAATTCATTAGGAGCAAATCACATTAAGATATTTCACGGCTAAATGCCAAGGAGAAATTGGGATTAACTGCACTTCCTACTCAATTAATTGTCACAACCCAAAGCCTATTGGGCTGAAATTTGAATGACATTTTTGAAGTCTCATCACTTGGGCTGTTTAAAATTATCCTCTGGGATTTTTCTATTTTTGGGTAGAGCTCTATCACGAAAAGCCTTACCCTTCTTATTGGGTGGTAACAAAAGTCTAGTCCCAAATGAATATGAGCAAAGATTTTGCATAACTCGTGGCATTTTTTATCTAGCTAGTTGATAACTTTGGGTCATTAGATAATTGACTGAAAACTAAGTTTATGATTTTCCTATTGAATTTTTTGTTTTCCTCAACTTGATTGAGAGCATAAATGACTCAAGGTAGAGTGGGGTGGGGACCTAGCTAGTAGCATCTTCTATCAAAGTAGATCCAATAGAATTTGTCTCTCATAGTAGGACCTAGCATGCGTCGTGTTGAGAAAAAAACAGTGACGAAATCAACTGCTACCCAAGAATTGTATAGCTGATAAGCCGAATGCAGAGATAGGTACCAAAAGTAACTAGTTGGCCATGAAAATGTCTCGATTCGGTTGTTCAACATGCAGGTTATTGAATGTTGAACCCATTGGCAATGTCAATTTTGGACCTGTAGTCCAGATACAAGCCAATTGCTCTGTACCATCATTTATTTATTCATGATTTTTTTTTTCTTGTTAAATTTTCACATGATAGTTTCTCATTATTAATTTTAAAAGGAACGCAGGATTCGGACAAAACATATGGCATGAGACTAATAAGAGAATTAATAATAAGAGATTGGATGTTGGTTTTTTAATATAAAAATTTAATATGAGATGATACATTTCAATTTAAGATCATTTGAGTGCATTTTGCAGGTTTCTTGTTACACCAACTTTGATACGTACAAATTTGCCACCATTTTTTTTTGTCACCTATTGTTGGTAGGCCCCACACTGCATCTACATCTTTTGTTTTTTTCTTCTAAGATATTTCCGTATAGCACTGTCAGCACATGCAGCACCTGAATTCACGAAATTGGTTTTACATGAATATCTGATTGATATATATATATATAATTTGGATCCCCTGGCTCCAAAGTTTGTGGATACATTATGCAAGAGTGCGAATCACAGACGCATTATTTAGATACCGTATTTACGTGTCAAATATATATATTTATGTCGGATCTTACATAACAGATCAATAACACACATATTTATATGTATTTAGTTTAAAATTTATTTTTTTCTTACTTTAACATAGAAAAACATAATGCAAATAGGATTATAAAAAGGAAGTAATACACAACTTTTTGAATTTATAAGAAAATAAAATATAATTAAAACTTATATAAATAATATTTTAAATAATATATTATTTTCTTTAAATTTTTATTTTTATATATATTCTGTCTATATCTTATAATTTTTCAATTTTGGTGGATCCCTAATACCTATGTCGTGTCATATTCTATATCTTAGTCAGTGCAGGGATTTTTACCCGAATAAAATAAAAAAAAACAATAATTACGCGAATAAACGGAAAAGACATTAATTACCAAAATAAACCGTTGTGGGTAGGCATGAATACGCATGGGCTTCATGCGTATTCATTAACAACATGAATACGCATGAGACTCAAACGTATTCATGTTGTTAATGAATACGCATGGCCTCTACGCCAGATTCTGCACGCCTCAAGCACATTCACTATTTATTTTCTCAGTTTCTCACCATCTTTCTGTTATCATGGCGAATAATCTTTACCGCTTGGATGATGTTCACATATTTGCAAAACTAGATAACCAAGTATTTATTATTTAAGTTTTAGAATGCAAAAATAGTTTAGTTTAGTTTATGAATTTAATAATTGTTAGGTATTATTATAAATAGGTATTATTGCAATTAGTGATATATATTTTAAATTAGGTTAGTTTAGTTTGAAAAATAGAAATATGGTTAGTTTAAAAATATTGAAAGTTAGTAGACTTTAAAATATTTAAATGTTAAGTTTATTTTATCTTAGGTAATTAATATAGTTTGGTTTGTTGGTATTTAATTAGTGTAACTTTTTGATTAATATAGTTATTTATAAGGCTAGTTTTATTTAATATTTAAAGTAATTTTAATTTAGTTTATTTCAGTAATGTAATTATTTATTTTGGTTTAAGTAAGTATAAATTAGTTAAGTTTATTGTATTAATTTAGGTTATTTTATTTAAATAGTGTAGTTTATTTGCTTAAGTTATGTAAAGCTTGTTTTATTTAATTTATTTAAAGTTGATGTGATTTAGTTTATTGCATTAATTTAGTTAAGTTTATTTAATGAGTGAAGTTTATTTTATTAGTTTAGTTATCTAAACCTAGATTAATTTAATTTAGTTAATTTATTTCATTAATTTACGTAAGTTTATTTAATGAGTGAGATTAGTTTAGTTATTTAAACCTAGATTTAATTTATTTAAAGTTATTTTAGTTAATTTATTTCATTAATTTAGTTTTATTTATGTATAAGTTAGTATAGATTAATTAGTTACGTTTATCTGATTAATTAAGTTAGTTAAAGCTTGTATAATTTAATTATTTTAAAGTAATTTTAGTTGAGATTAGTTGATTAATTTAGTTAGTTTTGTTGTGTTTTGTTTAAGTTAGTATAATTGAATTAGTTAAGTTTATTTAATTAATTTAGCAAAGTTTTTTAAATTAGTGTAGGCTATTAACTAGGTCACTTAATTAATCAAATATTTTAATTTTTTTAAAGTAGTTTAAGTTTAGTTTATTTAAGTAATTAAACTTTGTTATTTTTGTATTCAAGTTAGTATAGATTAAGTAGTTAAGTTTATTTCATTAATTTAGTTAACTTCAGTAATTAGTGTAGTTTATTCAAGTATCGTATTCAAGGGCTTCATGCGTATTCATTAACAACGAAGAATACGCATGGAACTGGGGCATAGACAATTCATGAATGAATACGCATGAGGCTTCAGCGTATCCATTTGCCCTTGAATACGCATGGGGCTCACAGATTCAATATGGGCATGAATACGCTAGGGGCTCATGCGTATTCTGTTTAAACATGAATACGCATGAGCCCCTAGCGTATTCATGCCCATATTGAATACGCAGGAGCCCCATGCGTATTCGCGCCCTATATTTTGGCCCACTTCGATACCAAATCATTTTTTCGTTTATTTCCGTAAATAATATTTTTTATATTTTATTTTGGTAAAAAAGCCGTCAGTGCATCATAATGCAAGAGTATGGTAGTGTGACCGTAGATTCGCACAATGGAAATGATTCCGAACTTAGAAGTGATCTTATATATGTTAATAATTTTGCTACTATATGATCGAAGAAAGCAAGACATGCACATCAACAAGAAAAAATGGCCATGATGTGAAGTGAAAAAGTATCGTTCGTGAAGAGTTCATCATAATAAATATGTGTGCTTAACAATAGCTAGGCTCAAAATCACACACATCTCATATAAAGATTCATTATATAAAATGCAGTTTTTTTTTCCTCAGTCAGCAATATATTACATAAATTTATGATTCGGAATTTCGGATAATTATTTGACAACGTGCAGTGTATTTTAAACCATCGTTTTGGTTGATAACTTGACAATTTTACATCAAAGGTTTTAAAAAAATAATTTAATTTATGTGTATTTATCATGCCAACCAATAGAATTTCACCAAAGTAATAAATCATAAAAAATAATTATCCATTATCATAATAACCCACCATGAGCCTTCACTTCTTAATTTATCGAGAGAAAAAAATCACCCACCATATGATTTGTTGTTTTCATGAAATTCTATTGACTGATTCAGAATATAAATACATGGACGTTAAACTCTTAAAAAAGTAAGGATGTTTGGCTTTTTGTTTTTCCCATGCCCAAAAAAAAGACGTTCGTTCGTTCTTTTTTTTTTTTTTTTTTTGAATGGGAAAATCAATTATGTTTGAAATTGCTTTCAACTCTTTGACTTCTACAGTTCTAGTCGATTTTACTTTATTTGACAAAATCAGGGGCTTTCTCGTCTTATTAATTGTGGCATTTCTTCTAGTTTTAATCCACATATGTTATTTCGTTGAAATCGTCGAAGAAGTGAATAAAATAAAAGCAACATTTTTTTTTTTTATTTTCCAGAGTATCCACGGATAGCATACCACAATCCACATGATTAATCCCTTTGAGGTGAGAGCTTCCAGAATAAATTTATGATCATAAAACCCTTTTTATACATACTACTGAAAATCGAATCCCTAATTAAATATTTAAGGAGTTTAACTAACTACCAATTATGTTAAACCTCATGTTTAAATAAAAGCAACTTTGAATATTGGTCTAATTAACTTGGTAACAGTAATGCGTACCATGATCCTTCTACGCCTACCATGCAATAATGTGTTATGTATAATTTGCTGAACCCGGCATAAACGCAGTGGGGGTTCTGCTTACATGGAAAGCTATACTTTTTGCTAATGAAGAAATGGAGTGGGGTTTTTGCTTATTTGGAAAGTTGAACTCTTGCCTATGTGGTGAAGACAACGAATATATGGCCCAATTATTTTTTGCATATGATCGTGGCCTCTTTTCAACAGGGTCAACAGTTTCTCCACTATTATCATTCCAGAAATTCTTAAGGGGCACTAAAAGTATGAAAAAATACTTGCTCTGATTCATTTATTAATTGACATATTAGTTTTGTACATTATTATTTCTTTCAACTTCTCTGTATTTTTAATGCAATAGCTGATATATCAATTAGTAAATAAAGTAGAGCAAATATTTTCTCTTACTCTGAGAGTAGCACCTAAAATTTTTCATTATCGTTCATCATTTGACCCTTAATTGTAGCCACTATGTTGTATATATTAGTTCAAATTCACTACTTGACTCTGATGTAGATTGACGACCATATAAACATTGATAAACTAATGAGGAGAAGTAAATATGCTAATCGTGACATACCATCATATGAGCAATAATACTATATTCTTGGATTCATGGTGAATTCTGCATATAATAATATATCAATCAGTTAAAATATAATTTTAAATATAAATATATTGATATTATAAAAGCACTAGTCATTTCAATGCGTGTAGAATTTATTATAAACTCGAGTCTATATTAATATTGTTCTACCATTATGTGCTTTCTTCTATAGAAGATTTCTTCCTAAGATGCAAGAAGTGAAAAAAAAAAAAAAAGTCACTTGCCACCCTCCACGTAGGCTTCACTCATACCTTCAATCCCAGCCCAATCTCTTGGCCAGAAACAGAAGTAGAAAAGAGACATTGATTAAGTTGAACAAATAAGAGGCATTGATTAAGTTTAACAAATGTTTTGAACTATTTGAACCAATTAAGTTATTGATATTATGATTTTTCCTGATTATGATGGTATTGCTATAGAGAATACTATATACTATAATATATTCTCATCAGTGATAGTACTCTCTTTACTTGACAACATTATTAGGCGCTTGAATGTATAATATATCACATTCTTTTGACTCACATATACCCTAATACTTAATACAATTTTCCAGATAATTGTATTTGCAAGAAATAATTTAAGTTAAAAAACAAGATGGAGGGATGGAAACGCGTTAAGATAATTAAAATGCCAGTAACGAATTTTTAAGGAAGCACGCGTCTCTCGTATTTCTGAGTCAAAATCTGAGTATAGATGAGAAAGAAAAAACAAATAAACACAACCATATCAAATATTGAAAGTGTGGCGATGTGGGTGTAAATATGAGTGAGTAATATTACTAAACAACAAATGAACAATTGTTTCTTATAGATATAATGCGTCGAATTTATCAAGACATTGATAGCCTAGCAAGGAAAAGTGAGAGAGATAAAAAGATGTAAAACAACGAATAATAAACATTAAATCTGTATCAATCAGATGAAAAGGTCACCGTACCAATCACTTCTCGCAAAATTTTAACTTGAATATTCTCGATTCTCTCTTTTATTAATGTTTTGAACCAAACTTTGGAACGTGTCTTGTATAGGGTTGTACAAATAATTAATGCGTTTTGGAGAAATGAGCTAGGAAACTAAAATGGATGGACCTCTTGTTCGGAAGGCATAGCTACTAGGTAGCTAGAGAAATAGACAGGAGAGCACCGCATTTGTCTGAACCATCAACTTTCATGTGGGGACAGAAATTTTTAAATAGATGCATATGCAAACACGTTGTAATTGAACAACAAACAGTAACATCAATTGGACACATGAAAAAGTAACATCAGCTTATATTTTCCTCAGTTGTTCTTGATGCTTTGTCATATAATTGCTACAAGAAAAATTAAGTATTTTTAATTATTTTTAATATTTAAAATATTAATAAAAATATTGTGAAAAAAATTAATTTTAATATAAAGTAATCGTCAAAAATACGTAAAATTTTTATTGATAATTATTACATGTCAAAAATATTTAATAATTATTGATAAAAATTTATAAATATTTTTAACGATTACTTTCTTCTCAATTACTTTTCTGACGATACTTCTATTATTATTTTAAATATTAAGAATAATTAAAAATACTTATTTTTCTTGTAATATAAATAAATAGATACCCTTTGTTTCACAGCTCACAAAAAAGAAAGAAAGATACCTTTGTCAGTATTAAAAGGTTCACTTCAGTGTCAATTCCAATTATTGGGATAGAAAGAAGACTAAGAAGCGCTAGGGAGGAACAAAAAGTGATGGATCAAAGAAAAAAGGAAATATGGATACAAATCTTTTGATTTAAATTGTCATATCGCTGCGGTTATCATTTTCTCATTTGTCCATAACACTAGCTTTAATGGTTATGTTATTATCTTCGCACAGCATTATGTCTATAGCATATTAGCATATACTAGTTTCTGTGGGCGGTCGATGCACAATTTGGCAAGCCACGTAGTGCCAAAAATCTATCTTTGTTGTTCGAATTGGACTTCAATGGGGGCTTCAGGCGTTTCATCTTTTTGGCACCCCAAAACCACAGATGCCACGTTAGTGGTCATTTTCGGTTGCTGGAAAACATTCAGGTGGACCAGACAACATAAATTGGTGGACGGTTGACAAATGATTACAATGAACAAAGTTGTGCGCGTTCGCAAATAAAAAATAAATAAATAAAATAAAGTTGTGTGCGCAAACGCAAATGCCATATATCAAGGGATTGACAGGCATTTCGTCCTTTTTCATAAGGCAATTGCATTTTCAGTAGAAAGGGGGAAAAAAAAACTAGGGGCACAATCAAGTCAGATTTTAAGTTTGTGAAAAATAAATCTGAATCAATCAATTTTAGTTGGTTCAAATTCAGAGTTTTTTGGTCACCAAGGCTAGATTGAATTGAATTGATTAAAATTGTATTGTTTCATTTCGGGTGATTGAGTTTTTCTATTATATTTTTAATTCAATTACAATAAAAAATATTTTTTTATCTAAACAAAAACTTTAAATCTCCTATACTCGTATTAGTTTCATGTAAATATATATTTCAGTAATATCAGTAAACATAATTAAATTATGATTTATTAACCACATGTATTATAAATAATGAAAAATTAAAACAATTAATATATATAATATTTGATCAAGTTGGATCATTCAGTCATTGAGTTCAAATTTATGAATTCCAATATCTAAACCGATCATTATCGATTTTAATTTATTTTTACTTGATAAAATCATTTACTCGAACCAGCACGAACCAATTTAATTGGTTTGGGTGGGGTTGATATGGTTGGCTTTGTTTGTTTATAAAACTATGGGTGTAATACTTAGCGAGTTGAACTTCATATTAAAATTTAGTAGAAATTTCACTCGTTAATTTATTATTTTGTTTATAACACTATGGGTGCAAGTAAAAACTATCATTAAAGGCTATCATTAAAGGCCCTTGAAATTTATTAAAGTTTAGTGCAATTACACTCGATACTTTTTTATTTTTCAAAACTATCATTAAAGGCCCTTGAAATTTATTAAAATTACACTTATCTCCGCTACAGATATTGATTCGTTAATGACAAAAAAAAAAATGACATGTGACATATGCATAGTTATTATTGATAAAATTATAATATTTTGACAATATATATTTGATATATTGATTGAATATGATACATTTTTATCATATGGACTAAAGTTTATAATTATGATTTATGATAAATATGTTATTTTAGTTAATATATGTCAAATATTATCAAAATATTAATTTGTTACTGATAATCATATACACATCCCCATAAAACCAAAAAAGACATGTATATATCATATGTTATAATTTTCTCACTTAAATCAATGAATTAACATCTATAAGAGCGATCAGTGTAATATTGTATGGAAGAGTGATGCGTATAATTATATTATGGCTGGGAAAAAATGAGTACAATTTACCTTAAAATTGAAATTTTAGAGAAAACCAAGATTAACAGAAATTAAATGCTTTTTAATACGAAATATTTCCGTGCAAAATTAAGAAGATCGAAATTGTATGTTATTGTAATTATTTTACCTCTCTAATGATGATTTCAATTAAAATCACACTTAACAACAATAAAATAACATACTTATATTTACA
This sequence comes from Dalbergia cultrata, assembly GCA_031216105.1. Taxonomy (NCBI): domain Eukaryota; kingdom Viridiplantae; phylum Streptophyta; class Magnoliopsida; order Fabales; family Fabaceae; genus Dalbergia; species Dalbergia cultrata. Next base: position 4,980,379 of record CM062345.1, read on the forward strand.
ATTCTTTCGTACTATTTGTTTAATGTTAGACGTTAGGTCAATATTTAGTAATGATGTTAGTGTAGCTCGTGTTGAATAACTATCTTGTTGAATCGTTGTGTTTATAAATGGCCATGTACTTAGTTGAAAACCAACATACAATGAATCAATGACAATTTTGCCCTTTACAATTATCTTTATTTTTTATTTTTTACATTTTTACCTTTTCTATACTTTATTATTTTTTGTCTTATTAGTTTCCTTTGAAAATATCTTTGATCACATGAAAACCTAGGTCACAATGAGTGATACGAACTATTGTGACTCACAAACAAATTAAAATTTATTTTATGCCAAATTGAATAAAAAATGTAGTAAATGACACAACTCAAGTTATCTTAATAGAAAGTGTTACTAGTCAATTAGAAATTAGGAAATTTTGAAATTATTGTGAGAATAACAAAAATTAATAGAGAAATTTATATGAAAAGAGTTACCTACACAAAGAGTCTTTTAGATTAAGAATTGTTCATTCATTGGTTTAGAGGATTAATTAATGGTGTTGTTACTTTCATTACTTATGTTATCACATAATAATGATGTAATTCTACTTAGCGGTTACATAATTGCACTCTCACTAAGGATTTGGCTAATAGATGCACCAGTAATCAATAATCATGATTCTTGAGCTTATGCCAGTTTAATTACAACCCCTTACCAATTGGATGTAATTTAATCAATTGACCAAATGTCTCAATAGAATCCTTATTATGCATACAACTCACAACATGAATAAACACACAATCAATTAGCTCTCAAAAACACAATTGTAATATTTCACACAATCAATATTTAAGAGAGATAATAAAAGGGAAAGAAAAAACCAACCACAAATCACAATTAAAATTGAAACCTCAAGAATATCTCTATCCTCATTTATCCTTGTACAAGATAAAGAAAATTACTTTTCCATAGGTAAAGGATGACAATCAATGTTAAGAACAATATGGTCATAATCCCAAACAAGAGCCAAAATAAGGATTGGAATCTCTCAAAACCTGGATAGAGTATAGAGATGAAAAGAAAGAAAAGAGAGTGGAGACAGCCCTAGAACAAGTGTGGAAGACCCTTTTTTAACCTAGGCTAATTAGCTATATACAATATATCATCACAGTATAAAAAGGGCCCCAACATAATAAATAATGTTGTTTTATGAACTAGTTTCGTGTAGACACCGCCTCATACACTTTCAAGCCCCAAAATGTATGCATTAGCTCTTGGGCCTAAATTAGAAGTTGTAGATCTTTGAATAAGCTTTCCAAAGCTGCAAGCATCTGCAGCTCTAGATATTGGCAAAATACTAATTAAGGGTCAAACTAGACATCATCAACAACATTTAATCTTACAAATCAATTTTCACCAAGAAACTCTTAGAACTGGATTTTAAGATAAACATGAAAGTTATGGAGGATGTCTTGAGCTTTCTAAAATATCTTTATTTGTCTCAATTTGATCTCTGTAGATAGTGATACATATTTTTCATTATAATACTTCATGTAAATGTGTTCGAATGAGCTCTAGAATTATTTTATTTAGCTCCCAAGTTCTTCCAAATTAATCATTGCTACAAGCCTCATGAAGCTCTATGATCTTTATAAACCAACACGGGGAGCCTCTATAATAAAATTACACTCACAAGAGCGGATTAAAAGCACAAGAAGCTTTAAAATATATTTGCTCATCAAAATTGTACAATTAACCATGATATTACTCAATAATTTTCAACGAGGACTAATTACAAATCGATCAAATATCAATCAATTAAGCACATAAATAATGTAATATACCTAGAGTTATATAAGAAAAAAGGTGCATGAATGTGACTTATCACTGAGTCTTTATATCACAATTAAATTTAATACACTCATTATTAAACTCAAACCTAATAATGCATAGTTACTTCCAAAACTCATAGTGAATTACATGTCAACTTTACGGACTATTCCAGTTCAAACTTCAAAAAATTCAAGGACTTCTTTTATCATGATAATGTTGAATAAGAATATCTACAAAAGATAAAAATAATGAGAAAAATAAAAAAGACCTGAGGCCCCCAAATGAATAGACGTTTGGGTTAATGAAGTTGGAAGAGGGGATTGGTTATTATGGCACTGAAGATAATGCAAGAGGAAGAGGTCAACTCAATCAATCTTGTCAACGAGACAGTTAGGCTTCAATTAATCACTCATATCAAAGACACCATTGTGGAATGTTGAGTCAAAAAGGGCCTTGGCTGACATGGAATGCTCTAATCACAATTTCACAAGCACGCTTTGCAGCTACGGATCGCTGCATACAAAACCAACCGTTTGTGTGCTTATTTGGTGCTGTCACTTTGACAAATAGTGGCCTTATTCATCGGTGTCTCACGATATACCAGTACCACAAATAGTTATAAATTACTGACATGTGTTAATTTCAACTTACAGTTCGTAGCATGTCAACAACTATATTTTTTTGTAAAAATTACAGATTATTTTTATTGGGTTGATCACTTGTTCGTTTAGAATGCTTATTAAAGAATAAAAAAAAGATCTATTAGAAATATAAGTTTGTCAAGAACATTTTCAACTGAATACGAGGAGTCCCAATTTTAAAGGATCTCATATGATTCACTTGGACATTGGTGTGAACACCCGATTTTATCTAATCAATTAAACAAGAAAATCCCAAAAACATTGCATTTTGTTGGCTCCAAAAGTTTCATTTTGTTTTATCTCATAGCGTTCTTATTCACTCCATTTAAAAAATAAAAAAAAGCAAGCCCACGAGCCCTTTTCCTGAGTCTTTGATTAGCATTACTCAATTCTGGACTTTGTCTAAAGTTTGGGTTCAGCCCAGTTTCGCTCCCAACAATATATGTTGAGTTCATCTCACTCTTACATATTGGTCCATTTCATTTTACATTTATCCCGGCCCATTTTCACCTGTTTGATAAAATATATCAGGCAGGGTGGGCTTAAATCCCACGCTCATACCCACAAACCAAAAAATAAATAAAACAATAAAAAAAAAAGAAACTATCACTGCAGCCATCCCCAACTCGTGCCAAACATGCACCCGTAACAAGAGAAAAGTGGAGTGATGGGCAGAATAAAAAGCAAGTGCAGGAGCCACCTCCCACCATTACCATTCCATGCAACGAAATGAGCCTCTGCCCAAGGAATGTTTTGCAGAAGCATGGGGGCCCAAGCCCGTAAGGTTCTCCTGCCTTCCAAGACCAGCACGGACTTAATTTTAAATAACAAAAATAAGCCCAGTATAAAAGAGGAAGGAAGGAATAAAGAAAGGGACCGGACCATTAGCTTCAAGACCATCACCTTCCTCCATCATCACCACATCACCACCACTGACCAATAACCCCAATATCATCACTCTCAAAGTCAGCCAAAAAAGAACAAAATACCAATCCTCAAGTCAGCCAAAAACCAAAATATCCGATCCTCATCGAAGGAATCTGATTAACCATACAGAGCCCCTTTTCAAATCATGGTCACCATTATCATTTTAATTCACCTTCATCACAGTGCAGACCCATAGAACGAAACCCAACCACAGCAACACCGCGAAAAGCCCAGAAACTGCCACCCCGTCAAAATGGCTTTTGGTCCGGGGGGAGATAATGGTTTTTGTATATTTATTTCTAGGCCTTGGTTCTTTTGTTGAGTTTGGTTTTGCAGCTGATTATTTTTTGGGTTTGATTGAGATTTTAGGCTGCTCTTTTTTGTTTTACCTTTTGGGTTATTCAAGTTCTTTGTTTGTTTTGGGGGTTGGGTTTGTTGTTTGATTTTTTACTTTTTTTGTTCAGATTTGTTTAGTATTGGGCCGGTGTTGGGCTTGGATTTTTTTTGTGCAGGTTCTTTTTTTTGCTAGGTTTAGGTTTTGTTTCTTTTCATTTTATTTTGCTTAAAATTTAGTACTATTTTAAAAAATAAAACAAAAAATAAAAAATAATAAAAATACAAAATGTTTTAATTTATGCAATGGTCAACAACTATGACTAAAAAGTCAGTGCTTCCTTTATAAATGTTGAATCATAAAGATTTACTGAATAGTTTCATGCTACCTTGAATTTAGTGCAAAACGGATATTTTCTTCTTAGTTTTTAATTAAAAATATTTTCAAAATTAAAATCAATCAACGCATATTTATATTCTTCTCTTTTAATTAAAATCCAATACTCAATCATTTTTTATAGAACAACGTGGTTTTGAGTTCATCATTGCATTAGAGGATACGTCAGCGTAGCTTACAACTATCAAACCAAAATCTATTTCATCAAATTATGTTCTCTTTCAATTTAATTTCTCTTATTCTATTTTCTTTTATAATTGTTAATTTTTGGGGAAAAATAAATATTTTAAATTATAATTAATTTGCATAATAAACTAGAGGGTAACCGTATTTATACAGACGTATTAGGGGTGCAGGAGGATTAAGTTTTCACCCTTCCCTAATCATAATCAGATTTCTGAATCTCAAAATCTCTTTTAAAGACTAGTTTTACAAATTAATGGTTTTCCAATTTTTCCAGAATTAAAATTGGTGGCGACTCCTATTTCATTTTTAAAATCAAATGATTGCCATTCGATTCTCGGCGGCCCTCCAGGGACGTTGTGACAGTTGGAATTAGAATTGTAATATAAAATTTTAATTTTAATTTCACTTCCAATTGTATTTTAGAATATTCAATTTCCTGTTTAAGTTTATTAAATAATTGTAATATAATTGTTAGAAAATAAATGAAAAATAGAAAAAAAAATTGGAATTAACAATTCATAGGGTATAGATTAAGAATTAATAACAACTCATTTTAGTTGTTTTTTTGATTTCATGGAATTGAACCATGAATATAATTTCAATTCTATATATTATTAAAAAAAATGAAAATTGAGCTGTCTAATTCCAATTATAAAGTCCAATTTTATGCTCAATTCTAAATGCTAAATAGGACCAAATGGGATTGCCCATTTTCATTTTCATGTTTATTGTAGTGTTTCATGGAACTATACTAAATGTCAAATTCAGAGAAAAAGCACTTTTCTTTTATCCAATCATAATTGTCAATAAAAAAATAAAGATGTTCGGGTCAAGCTATTGGACCAAAGTTGCTCATTATTGTTGGAAAGAAGAATCCTGATTTTGGAGAAATCCCAATTTCTATATTGCTTTAATTAGTTGGCCATAACATAGTGCAAAGTAAGCTAAAAAATTGGGATCCAAAATAAGACTACATGCTCAAAGTTCCCAATGCATAGTTTCATATTTATGATTCCATAACCGAGGGCATTGGTTAATAAAATTCTATATTATTTTGTGATTCATTTCTTCACACGAAAAGTAATAAGTCACGAGTTTAAATCTTAAAAAAATCATCTGCATCTACCTTATTTAAACCCCCCCCCCCAATAATGAACAATTAGGGCACGGTTGAGAGCAAAAAGTACCCGACTAAAACAAACATGGCCAACCTAGGGGTACCATATTATAGGTGGGACAATTACCCATGTTCTATGATCGTAATCCTTGCGGTAGAATGAATTGGTAGATGCCGTAAAGAAGCAATCTTTGTCACAATTCTTAGTCTCATCCTTTGAGGAAGACAAGTAGAGGAGGTGTTCCCTATATGAGAATTCACTAATTTTTCCAACACAAGTCACTGGTGGCCATATTGTGCTTAGAGGCAGACGAATCAGTGTTCCATTTGAAGGAGGAACTTCCCTTGTCAACTCAAAGTCTTTGTTCCCTTTACATGTGATATATATGCTTCCATATGGCTGGTGGTTGTATATATACATTCTAGGAGAGGTTATATTGAATGAGTGGATTATTCTAGGCATGTATGGCTTGTACCAACACATGCCCAAATCCAAACATGCAAAAATGAATAAAAGCACAATGGCAATTGTTGAGTGGAAGTAGTTATTCATTGTTTATTAGATGCTGGTAGTTTTTTTTTTTTTTTTATCTTGATGTTTTCTCTTCTGCAGTGTGCAGAATTTATGTGTACACTTCATGTTATGTTTGAGGATGTTGGTATTAATTTGTTTATGTTACAATGGCAGCAACGGGTAAATTAAACAAAGCGTTAATGAAAGGCATTTCTTAATGACGGATTTAATACTAATGTGAGTTTTTCCTTTTTTCCTTTGCACAAATGTTGAGTTTACTCATATGGGATATTGTCATATTATACCAATAGGGTTTAGGATGGGCCCATTCTTTCACTCAAACATTGGGTTTGGTGAAAATATTTTGGATCAACAAGGCCTAGGCAGGCCCATTCAAGAGATACATAGGCCGAGAGTCGCACTAGCTTTCAAGCTTTATTGTTGGATCAGTTACTTTACTAAAATATTGTCTCACCCATAAACCAGGCAATATAGGTGTAAATAGGTTGATCCGGTTGGATTTGAGGAAAAAATAAATCTGAATCAATTACATTTTAATTGGTTCAGATTCATGATTTCATTTTGCAAAATTTGAACCAAATTTATTGCTCAACGGGTTGGTTCGGATTGGGTCATTGAATTTACTTGGTTATTAATTTTTCTTCAATTTTTCCCAAAATTTCAATAAAAAATACTCTAAGTTATAAAATATCAAAATTTTATATAAGTACATTATAATATGTTAACATGCAAATTTCAATGTGGCATAAGTTTGCAGCAAAATGATAATGATGTGATGTTCGTTTTGCCTCAAATTGCATATTAATAATACTAAATAGTAAATGAATATGAGTAAATGCAATAATTAGTAATCAACAACAACAACACCAACAATAATAATAATAAGATTGGTTTGGGTTAGGGTATACAAATTCGATGATCAAACCAATATGTGATTAGTCTTGATTGGATTTGAATTAATTGATCCAATAACCAAATCCAAACTAGACCAATATAATCAGATTGGTTTGGATTCATCGAGTTAGTTTGATCCGGTTACACTCCTACTAGGCAAAATGAACAAATGTATATCAAATGATGCCTAAAATAAATAAAAAATAAAAAAAGAGAACAAATGTGCATCATGCATATACATATAAGTAACTCTCAAGAACATAGTTTTAAAACTTGACTCGGTGCTCGACTTGTCCAAGGCATTGAGTCAATAGGTCACTGGTTCAACCAGTAAGTTATTGGTCGAACCGATTGATCCAGTTATAATAAAATAAATATAAAATTATATAATTTGAAAGCCCATTACATAGCTTATTGATGCATATGTAATATAAAATACAACTAATATCTATACTGATGCATATGATGCATATACCTTATATTAGTGAATATTTATATAATATTAATGTTATATATTATTAATATAATAATATGTTATATAATAATATTTATATGTGTGTCAAAATGAACTCAGCTATCTAAGAACCTTGAAGGATCAACAATATAACCACATAGTTAAGGTGGGGTTTGATGTTGGAACACCCATTGGACAGTCTTCATAAGTGGTGGACATGTTGTGTTCAGTGTTGTCATTCTATTGCACTCATACTAGAGACCAACACCAATGTCAATCCATGCAAGAATATTCAGATGAGATCGCAACCTTCGTTGTTGTACAAGTGGGATGGAAGAGACAGGAAGCTGAAGGTGGAAGTGAAGTCTCACATCGTGGAAAACAAAACTGGAAGCAAGTGATTGTATTTATAAATAAAGAGAATTGTGAATGGAAATAGGACGTGGGAAAAAGCCAAATTGTTTTGGCAAGTGGGCCTTAACTAATGGGCCAATTGGAGTTCAAATTTTTTTTTTTATGGAGTTAAAGTTTTATAATTTTTTTTTAAGAAAAAGTATGACCCGGTTTGATTAAATTAGCCTGGGTTGCTAGTTTTTTAGAAAAGCGGTAGGGTTGAGCCAGGTCACACCGGTTCAAATGCTTTTCTAACTTTTTCTATAACTCGAACCGGCTAATTGACCAATTCACCAGTTCAACTGGCCGGTTCAAGCCAGTTTTAAAAACTGTGCTCAAGAATACCAATACTTATTAAAATCGATATTGAATATACACATTTTTCGTGAGATTAATTTATACCAACTACTAGTGTAAAGTTTATACTACACTATCTATCAAACAATCATATTTCATTATAAGTTTTACGATAGCTATAGTAAAATTCAAACATTATAATTAATATGATAATACTTGATCATCATCATAAAATAGGGCCTTGGTTTTATCCATATGATTTGGTAGGTAGTGGAAGGCAATCCTTGCATCCAATCTAGTTGTCTTGGAAGACAAAGAGTCTCAATCTTGAATTGACCTGCTTGCTTTCAATTGTTTTAATTTGAGTTGCTTTTGATTGGTCAATTGATTTTTCATAACCATTTTTATAAAAATTGTGTTGTGTGTGCGGTTCTTTTAATTTTAAGGGTATGTTTGATTGAAGGGAAAAATAAGAGAAAATTTTTCATAAAAGCTTTGTGTTAAATTATATGTAGAGTTTATTCATAAAATTTTTTATTCCATTTTTGTCCTTTAATCAAAATATATTCTAATGGAGAAATCTTTTCTTTTCTAGGCAATGAAGTTCCTTAAGAATGTGCCAAAATAAAGAAGCCTGGTCAAAAGCAATAAATTTTTCCTTTTCTTTTATTTTATTTTTGGTCAAAAGAGATATCCATTTAATTAATATTGCAAAAGTTCACAACCAACTAAATAGAAGGAAGATAAGATTAGTCTAAGACGTAATGCCTCTTAGTTGAGCAAACCATATGCTAGATGGATAGATACAACCAACGCCAAATATAACAATTCTATCTGGACATTAAACATAAACTAAGCTTCTGAGCACACTATTAGCCTTGACAATTCTAGAAGCTTTTTCCTTGTACAAGTTTTCTTCACATCAATAATTCAATATATGGAGAAAATGTATACACAGTTAAACTGTGATAGGAAGATCAGTCAAGCTGCAGTATAAACTAAGCCTTTTAGCACACTAATATCTTTGACAATTCTAAAAAAGCCCACTTTTTTTCTTTTGTCATGCAACAACTTTTTGTTTTGGGTGGTTAGCAATGAATTTTGTTTTTTTATTCAGATAGCAATGACAACTGATGGTGGTTGGGGAGCAACATCAAGAAAATAGGTCCATCTTAGTTCCTCAAAACTCAGCCCAGCCCATCTGTTATTGTCTCCTTTCCCCAGTCCAATAGTTTCTCTTTCACAATCCAAAATAAAATAAAAAATAAAAAAAGAAACAATCTCTTTAATTATTCAGCTATGGCAAGAATAATGCTATACATACATTATTAAAAAACTTTATTGCCCTAAGGGGGGAAAAAAAGAAAAGAATAATCTTATGCAAAACTTAGGTTAGGTGTGAACTTCACCTTTTGGTTGCTTCCAAGTGTTACCTTATCACATGAAAGAAAGTGAAGGTTGCTTTTCCCAAACTTATCTTTTGTCTTTAGGCTTAAGCCCTCGATTTATTGCCATTAGAAAAATGAAATAGAAAAAAATAAAAAAAATTATAGCACCTACAAAGGGCTACAATATCGGTAGTTAAGTTTTTAACTATTTATATGGTGGTTACTTACATAACCGGGCAAGTTTAAACATTTGTGAGCTGTGAAATAGATTGATTATTTATTGCAGTATTTGAGAATTGATCGATTAGTTACAAACTAAAATTAGGTTTCCAGTCACATATTTTTCATTGATGACTCGTTAACATGTCAAAGTTAAGAGATTGATAGTTAAACTTAAAATGCAAGTTTTCACCCACCATTCATTTGGTTCTCTTTGGTAAGTGGAACCATTCTTTTTACTCATTAATTAACTTGGCGGAATACTACATGAGAATGATTTTTAACCTTAATCAAACTCGACTAGTTATCACCAATAATTGTGTCTGTTTTCTTGTTTCTAGTGATTAGCTTTTATACTCTATGGTAAATGAGACTAATCTCCTGTGAATTTTGATGAAATTCATTTAATCTCCTTTTATTTGTACAATTTGTTTAAGAAATTTTTGAGTTTGTAAAATTATTGCATCATCCTCCCCTTTATTATATAATGAATAATGTATTTATGGAATATTAGTGTTACTTAAACAAATAGAAGAAAGTAAGATGAATTTCACTAAATTTCAAAAGAGATCGACGTAGTTTACGCTATATTGTATACTTCTATTTTGCTTCCTTCTCAACATGATATATTTCTTCCATGTATTTTAGAGGTTAATGTTAAATTCTCCCCAAAATGATGTCATTGTTAAATATCCACATCCAAATGGCCCTGAACAAAATGGGGAAACGCTATTTGGAAAACTACATTCTACGGCATTAAATTAAAGTTATATATGTTAGCACATGGCATTCTAGATGCTACTTTGATCGTTAGGGACCGTCGTCCCTTCATATGACCATTGTCTATGTATCATATGGACATGGAAATTAGCATGCTCTAGACTTGGCTTCAACCGCTAGAGCTAACTCGAAAGCAAAATCTGACCCATCTCTACTACTTTTTACTTTGCTTGTTAGTACCCATATCCATATATGTACTCTTGCTTACTGGTCTTTGCTTTTTCCACATGGTACTTCATCGTTCATTCTTTTGGCAATTTGTACAAGAGCATAAATACCTATCATGTTGTAACTTGAAAGTATATAGTCATCACAGTGCATCTAATCCTATATCATCAATCACATGGAAATGTTGTCTTTTTATTTATTTTAGTATATATGTCATCGATTAATTCATCAACACGTTACTATCAAATTTGGGACATTTACACTATTTGATAAATTTTGATTAAAAAAAAAGGATGATGAGATAGTTTAATTATGTTTTTCATGATTGGAAAATATATTATACATTATTCTTTAAATAAAATTAAATGATATACACTAAAGCATAAAATTATTGTTGATTAAATGTAAAATCTTTAAGGTATAATTGTAAATGCTGCAGGTTTTTAATTCACTAGTGATAGCATGACTTGCGTGTGAAATACCATTCGAATGATAAATTATTTGTTATTTAATTTTTCGTATTGATCTTCCTACACACACATTGTTAGCATTAAATAATAAATATGCCATCGGCTATTATTAGGCAGAGAGAAAATACTTTATGTCATGAACTTATGGAGCCTAATTGAGCCAATTCTCACTAAAGTCAAGTAGGCATATATAACAAATCTTTGATTTTTATTTTATTTTTATTTTTTATGCTAACATTATGTAGTGGGACCGAATGTTTGATGTAAGCTACGAAAACTCCACAATGTTGGTCAATGGTCAAACACACATAATATAGGGATATTTATTCAGAGAACACAGAAGAGGAAGGATGAGAGCGTTGGTTTTTTTTATTGCACGTATTTACAACCTTGCACAGCCTAGGAGTGCTCTAGCACTGGCTTTATTGGTTGCAACCTTTTGGGGAGCACAGTAAACATTTTTTTTTTTTGTAGTAAGTGCAATAAACATTTTAATTTGCTATTTGCACAAGTTTTGTACGAAAAAGGACAAGTGGTGGTAGGATTGGAGAGCATATTTTCGAAGCTGCAAAAGAATCAGAACCCGATCATGTGTCAATGTCAGAGAAAAGAGGTCATCGATCTGTTAGAGAAAAATAATACAACTAAAGTGAAGTATACGTAGCATTGTACATTTGTATGAGTATGTATGTGTGTGTGTGTATATACGTAGGGTATGTTCCAAGTCATAGCTAGACTGGTCGTTATTGAAAGAGAATTGGCATAACTTAGGCAATTAGGGTGGACTCACGTTGAAATTAAGGAGTGGGGCATGCACTGGATGCTTCATGAGTGTAGTATTCTTTGAACAACCGAAAGTACTAGTAGTATTATATTGGATAGTAGATTCTTTTGTCACGTGGCATGATAGAATTTTTGTGACATGATGTAGTAATATAAAGTGAGAAAAGTACCATTATTAATTAATCGCTAAATTTCTTATCACAGTATCCCTATGAACTTACTCGTAAGTTGAGATAACAAGGTTAATACAACAGCTCGTTGAATTATGCTGGAAACTCCTAAACCACAACCATAAATGTGTGAAATACATAGCTACCCCAATCTCTAATAACAGTTAATTTCATATGTTTAGGCTATAATTAAGTAGATGGGATCTTCTCCACACTTCATCCATGCCGTGGTGTCATTCAACACTTCTTATGTGAACATTCTCATGTGAGATGCTATTATAATTTTATTAGAAGTATTAATATGAATCATGAATTGAATCTACTTGAAGCCTTTATCGTTATCACGTAGCCAATTTTGGTTATTGAAGTTTGAGTTATGAGTTATGGTTTTAATTAAGAGTGTGGTGCACTTGGCACAATATTACTTAGCCACATTTTTTTTAGTGTAGGTAAATACTTAAAAGTGTGGCTAAAAATGTCGCAGTTTTAAATATATTTCGCTACCTAATGTGTCAGTGCACCATTCTTTACCTAGTGCACTATAGAACAAGCCTTTAATAAAAATGGGAATTCTCCAATTCCACTTTGGTTTTTTTACATTCCTGGGAATCTGAGAAAAGAGAATGCAATATTCTAATATTTGGTTCATAGACAGAAAAAATATTCCCGGGAAAGTTTCATTCATGGGAATGGAAATGCCTTATTTTCAGGAATGAAAATACCTTATTTTCATTCTTAGTTTATACCACAGGAATGTTGAATTCCCATAGGAAAGGAATATTTTAGAAAATGCTAAATTGTCCTAACCGGATCACCATTGGACCACCATCGGTGCTCATCGAACCTCCAACGGAGCTTGCTGACCCTCACCAGAATGCTATTAGAGCTTGCCAGACCTTTGCCAGAGCTGGTCGGAACACCATCAGAGCTTGCTTGATCGTCGCCCCTCATGGGTATTTTTGGAAAAAAATGCATTGTACTCCTAGGAATGCACTTGGTATACCAAACAATTCTATATTGTATTTTTGGGAAGAATATGCCTAACTTAGGAAGGATTGGATAAAACTTAAAAGATATTTAAATGTTTCAAAGAAAGAAATAGAAAAAAAAAATTTATGTATAAAATAAATAAATCAAAATTTGTTAGTAATATCTTTCATCTCTTGTTATATATTTGGCATATTATAGTCATTCTAAACATTCTTTTAAGAATCCTAGCCGCCCAAGGATTTTTTCTTAGAGAGAAAGACATAATTTCTCTCAACTCTCTTCAATTAATCTTTTTCGATAAGTGTTCTCATCCCTATCTTTATATGGTTATGAGTTTAGTAAATCTTTAAATAATTGCAGTATGATTTTCTCTCCTCATTCAATCCTATATTATTCATTATTCTGGTCTATAATTCTATAGCAGTTGAAAGCATCATTCCAATTCTCCAGTATCATGTAGGTAGTGGTCAAGCACTCCTGGTAACGAACGGTCAGTGAGTTTAAGCTTATGACTATATTTTTTGTCATTATTAGTATTTTCCCAAGATTATATTATCACGACCTGAATTGGGAGCATAACCAGGACATGAGGAATCTCATCCTCACATAAGCCTCGTAATTGTTGAAACTCTCTATATGCATAATTTATTATAAAATAACAATTTAAAATATGATTTTCTTCTAAATCAATATCAATTTATCTATTTAAAACATAATATTCCAATTTGTGGAAACTGAAGTATCAAATGTTCAAGCTCTAAAAATCCTTTTTAGCTAAAGATGCTAATCATGAGATCATAATTGTCTCATCATACAAACTAAATTTTTTTAAAAATACGAAATCAACTTAATCCTTGAAAACTGAATCACTAGTGCATATCTGGTTGGCTACATAAATTTTTAACCATAAGCTACATTTCAAATACATACTTGGGCTCTGAAAACATAACCATGAGAGATTCAACTTTTAAAATCTCATACATAATCTGAAAATAAACATAATATCTCAAAATATATATGCGTGACTCAGATCCTGTCTGTAAAACTACTGGAGCCCTCTAAACTAACAGAAACATAACTAAGCCTTGCATCAAAATAAGGCTCACCACTGGGAGCAACTGAGTCTACGGAGCTGGAGGTGGAATGACACCTATACCTGCAACTATGAGAGGAAGGGAAAGGGGTGAGTCAACGGACTCAGTGCGTGAGCTCTCACCCATCACCCACCACCCACATGGGACAACCAAAGAATATACAATAACTAATATACATGCAACAATCATAAACCATTTGATATTTAAATACATAGCTAGTTAGGAAAATACTTTTCATACCATAATTTCACAACAACCAATCTTTAACTCATAATTAGATATTCTCCAAAATCGTAAATAATATCTGAAAGCATAATAACAGTATGCTATTAGCGAAACATGGTTTTCCTCTTCGTTCCATCAGTGCCAAGCATGGGCTCCACTGGGGAACTCAAGGATTTGCTCTAGTGGGTGCCAAACAAGGGCTCCACCACACTGAACGTGTCTACTATACTCCACCAGTGCCAGACACGGGTTCCACTGGGGATCTAGTGCGGATACCTAACTAGGTTCCATAACTGCTCTGGAGATTGCCTTTAAGGACAACTTTGTACCAAAGTTAACGATCGGGGTTCAGCCGTTAATTCACTGTTTGTTTCTCTATAGCTACCATCTAGTCACTAAATCATAAAAACTAATCATTTCTCTAAAACTCCATTATGGCTTTTCTTATAGATTTAAAACTCTATGTAATTATTCTTCTCTTAAAATCATAAAATATTTGGATGTATATAAATTATTAAATCTGAAGGGTGGGTGCTCAGTCCCTGGCGAACAAGAGCCCCTAAATCCTTAGTACTCTAAAAGTTCTGGACTCATATAACTCTAACAATCTGACTTTAGCATAACTGTGGCTATGAAAATCGAGCCCAAGGGTTCACCATTTATAGGCATTTCGATTTTAAGCCCACAGAATATGTATTTGACAGTTGCTAAAAATCACACTGAATTTCATATCTCCTGGTACCATAAACAGAAGTTCTAAATCCAATTCTTAACTAACATATTTTTAATATACTTAATATATCTAGTATCTTAGTTCAAACACATTAGGGGTTCTAAATCATATAAAATCTCTGACATCATAGTAATATCTCAAGTCTTGAATCATAAACTCTTAAAACATATATGACGAAATAATAACTATTAAATCATATACTCTTGTAGAAATCTCTTAGAGTTGAACATAAAACATTTTTATGACATACAATCTATCAATCATGGTCGCATGGTTTTTTAAAATGCATTTCTTTCATGCTATCATCATAAATAATAATTTTTCTGGCTTGACATAATCATAATATATATTTAGCCTTATCTCTAACTTCATATTTAACATAATCATAATGCAAGAACATATCAATAATGAGGAATCTAAGGTTATGAGATCAAACCCACTCACCTAAAGGTGGAGGAAGAGATGACGTCAACACCAACTGAGCTCCGGGGAGCCGAGAGGGCATCGATATCGACTATAACAATCATAAAACTCTAGATTAGATTCTAACAATCTCTAGAGAGCTATATTCTAACTCTAAAAATATTGGGGGAGTACCCCCACTTGACAAGAATGAGAGAAATAACAAGACCCAACTCAAGATTATGAAAGAATGGAGAGAATGGAATAAAATCTAACAACATTTTATACCTTTGAAGCTTGGATGATGAGGATTGGAGTGGGATGAGAGCAAGAGAGAAAATGAGGGTTTTGGGGGAGAGGGGAGGAGGAGCTTCGATTTACTTTCTGATTTGGGGAGGAAGACAAATCCCCAAGGGTTTAAAAAGGGAAAAAATTGAAACGCGTCGTTTTGACACTATTTGGGCTCTAGTATAGCGGTATATGACCGTTATAGCGGTCAGGAGCCTTCACGTGCACAACACTATGCACTTATGACTGCTATATCGATCTCCAGAACACAAAAAAAAAACGTGACTGCATTGCTGGACCGCTATAGCAGTGATAGCAAAGGCCAACAGCAATATTTTGCTGTCATCAGATACTTGCATACCTCTACACTCACTTACTGATTTACACTCACTCACAAAATTAAATAATTTATTTTACTTTCTATTAACTTTAAAAATAAATGTAAATAAGGAAATATCTCCCATTTGGATTCAAATAAAATATCTAAAAATTCAAAACTCGAACCAAACAAAATCTCATTTTTGAGTTATAGTTCAAGTTCCGGAATTCCAACGATTTTCTAAACTTGGGGGCTAAAAACAAAACATCTAGAGGCTTCCAAAAATTCGTTAAAAATCACTATTCAATTCATTTTCCTTTGGAGAGCAATTACCGGGACTTTTTATCTTAAGATTGTGGCTTTAACATATAGCCCTCCAAGGAGGTATAGGGCTCCAGACTTAGCGAAATCCCGAACCCGACAACATGGATGGGTCTTGGGGGACTTTAAGGCCATACAAAACTTATCTACTGACACGTGTATATCAGGTATTACATATATAAATTATTTATGAAATTCTGGAATGACTTATGCCAAATATATGCTTTTATGGATTATGACAATTTTTAGAAAAATTATTGTTTTTCACAATTATCATGAACACCTTATTTTAGAAAACTTATGGGACCATATTTGATACATTGCATATTATACAATATATTTTTCTCAGTTTACAAAATTATGAGAACCTAGTTTAATGTTTATAGCAAAAATAATGATTACAATTTAATGTTTACAACATAAATAATGATTACTATATTTTTCAGACTATGGATTTCCTATAAAGATTTTAAAACATTAGACATGATTTATTGAAAGTGTTGAATAAAGTATAATTCATAACAATTGTCAGATACATACTTTGTTAGCTTCTAAAATCACTATGTTTACAAGCTGGTAATCCCTTGGGCATGATTTTAGAACCTCAGTTATGTTAAAGTCAGATTGTTAGAACATAACAATTGTCAGATACATACTTTATTGGCTTTTGAAGCCTCTATGTCTACAAACTGGTGATCTCTTGGGCATGATTTTATAACCTCAGTTATGCTAAAGTTAGATTGTTAGAATTATATGAGTTCAGAGCTTTTAGATTTATCCAGTTTGATTATAAGTTACTATTTTTTTTAGTAATTAGTGAGAAACAGAACAATAAGTTAACAGCTGCAGGATCGATCATTAACCTTGGTACCAAGTGGTCCGCTAGAGAACTAGCTCACCCACAGTAAGGAACCTAGTGAGGTGTCCATTTATGGGACCTAGTTAAGTGCCCATTAGATTAGCTATTGGTTCAAATTCAGTTATTCAACTTAGATACATATGTACAAAATAATTTCTATTTCTCTACTGGTTATTGCTATGATTTCAGATAAATTGTTTTTCGGTTTAGTTATATGTATCTAAATATATAAAGTGTTTTATAGCAACTGCATGTATATTATGTATTTTGTTATTGTCCCATGTAGGTTATGAGTGGAGACTTTCTCACTTAGTTTTAATAAAACTCACCCCTCCTTTTCTTTCCCTTTACAGTTACAGTTGCAGATCAGTTATCATTCAGACCCAACCTCAGTAGCTTTGCAGTTGTTCTATTGATGAGCTTCACTTTAGAGTGAAGCTTAAATTAGGATTATATTAGAATAAAGTGCTCGAATAATGTGCGGACAGGGTCCTTGGACATCATTTAGCATGCATGGTTGTTTTAAGGTTATATTATCTTATGTAATTTTTTTCAAGAACATGATTTATGATTGCCTATTCAGTCATGGATTTTGGAATGATTTGGAACAATTAAATATTTTATGTATATTATGAGTAAAGTTTCCAAGAAGTTTTGAGGAATTTATTTATTTAATTATCTATTTATTTTTACGATTTATTATAAGCATTAATTTAGTAATTTACCACTCATGATTGCATGAATTTAATTTCAAAAGACTTCTATAAGGGAAAATATCCCTTATGTGCCGGTCACGATTTTTTGATCTTGACAGTAAAATCATTTTGCAAACCACACACCTCGTAAGGATGTGTTTAGAATGATAAAAAATTGAAATGTTTTGATTTGAAAATGTTCAAATCCTGTGTTTGCACCTTTAGAAAAATAAAAAATAATTTTATTTGTTAAATTTATGGGATTTATTTCCTTTGTTTTTGAAATACTATCAAGTTTAACAGTGGAAAAAAAAAAGAAATACTATCAAATTTGATAGAATTTGAGTGAGATTGATTTGATTTTTAAACTTAAACACAAATAAAATCAATTCAAGTCCCATCTTAATAATTTCAAGCACAATTTAATATATTTTAAATACTATTTATCCAAAATATTCTCAAAATAGTGTTGTATTTCTATAACACTATGAGATGCACGGGGCACCATAAGTGGTTTCTTTTTATACCAACCATCATGTTCCATAAAGAATAAAAGTACTATTTTGGAGCTATCGTCCAAGGGCTTAGGGGAGTATAGCCCCATAGCATAACCCTACATTGTTATACGAATTAATCGTTATTATACAAATTAGGTTGGTAAAACCAAGCACGCCGAGAGATCCCTGAAAACCACGACTAAAGTTTTAAAACTAACCAAATATATATTTTCATTACTTATTAATTAACTGGACTTGAAATGGAAGATTGATTATATTTGGCAGCATCTAGGTCTTTTTTTTTGGGGGCAGGGAGCGGGATTCTTGATCTTAATTAACAAAGTTCCTCTCACTTAAACAAGATGCTTTTATAGTTTAAAATATCACTTTCATACTTTTTCAATTAAAATCCCAGTTATATTGCATGTCTCAAAGGGAATGCAACTTATCATCGTTTGGGCTGATGAAGGGATTAAAGTGGCATTAAAGTAGCATTAGAGCATTATATATGATAAACATCCATAAATAATTGGATGAAATTGTTTTTGGAACTACATTCTTAAGAGAGAATAAATATTTGTAAAATCACTCACTAAATATCTAACCATTTTAGTTTATCTTAAAAAAAATCTCATCCTATAAAATAGGTGTAAGAACGCCTTTAAAGAAAACAACCAAAGGACAAAATAACCAAAAAGCAAGGTAGATAGTAAAAGTTATTGATGTAAATCAATTATGTGTCTAAGTTAATTTAGTTGCTGTAAAATTGAAGGAACGTCCACAAAGTTTATGACGACATATTGTAATCATAGGATGCTATCAAGCATCAAAATCATAAGTCAAATAAATACGAAAGGAAAAAAACTAAAAAAGAGGAAAGGGAATGAATTAATGGTATTATAAAATCCAATAGTCATGTGCCTCAATCTGTTTCAAGAAGCAATGATACCCCACTCCAAACTTTGTCTTTCTTTTGTGAACCATCGACATTCTACATCCCCTTGTCAATGCTATTCCTCTAACGTGTTTGATCCGGAAAATCACCTTAGAATACTCTCGCGTCCCAAACTAGGCCCCAAATGTGTAATTTATCGTTTTTCAAATGGAGGGCATGCAAGGTCAAATAAGGTTTCAGGTTTAAACAATATTAATCAATAAATGCTAATCATGTGGAATAAGTAAAAAAATAATAATAATAAAATATATATTAACTTCAAGAGGGAAGGTATACTCATCATTTTTTTAATTAAAATACTAGGGAATAGGGTGGGGATGATTCGATTCATGACTTTCAATAACTCATTGATATATGTAAAAGTCTATTATAAATTAAAAGAATTTTGATTGTTTAAAAAATAAGAAATATTTTGCATGTTATCATGTAAATATTTATATTTTATACACTTCGAATTATTATTATTTTTTATTAATAGTTGCAACCATACATCTTGTCAAATATAACTTACACTTTAAATGAGTTAAAAAAGAAAAAGTCCCTTCAATTTTCGTGTTTGTTTCTAGCTTGAGTGTTGAGCTAACAGAGGTTGTGTGTGTAAACAAATTTTGCAATGGGTCCCTAGGTATGATATTTGGGGCCAGCTTTCCTCAATAATAGGAATAACTCTGGCCTTGATCCTCTTTTTGGCTTATCGAGTGATTAAGAGCCGAACATAGAAATAAGTGAAGGAAAGAATTTGTGCTTATACTCTGTTGTTTATGGTGATATTTTTTTTTTCGTTGGTGTATGTTGACATTTTAATTTGACAGCGAAATTGATTGTAATTAGTAATTAAGAATTAGTTACGTCTCTCATTAATTTAAGTTTTTATAAACATTGATTATAATAAAGGAATCATAATTGGTAGTTAAATGGTTATTTTAAGTCTTTATGAATAGAATTTATTTTTGATAATGTTTATGAAAAGGGTCTTGTAATTAAAGATTTATCTCTTGTCCATTCAAATTTAAATTTAATAAAATAATTAAATTGACAGCAAAATTTTAAAAAACTAAAATTAAATTATTGTTAAAGGTTTTATTAATGTGAAATTGATGTTAATTTGAAAATATTGGCTACATCAGCTTGTTTAAAAAAAAAAGACTCGTATCACGACCACGTTGTCGTTTATAACGGTCGCATATTCGCATGACACAAAGCAACGAACCCCATATGGACGCCGTTATCCTCGCCCTTCACTGTCAGTTGCCGTCCCTTTATTTTCAAACGCCTCACAACACATAATCATGAATAACGGTAACGCCTCCATCAATTTTCCATTCTCTCTCCATTTCCCTTTTTTTTTTTTGACCTTTTTTCATCTCCTTTTCTTCCTCATTTGGCTCAACCAATTTTTCTTCCATCTTCCAACACGGTCACACATTACTATTGGATCAACCAAACACCATTAAGTTATTATATTAACCAAACGCCATGAAATAAACAAATTAACCCCCCAAACACACAGCAATTAGTTCTGCACTCTGCAGTTAAGAAGTCTCTCTCAGACTGAAACTGAACCATTCTCTTCACTGCAAATTCCATCTGAACGCAACCAAACTCCTTTTTCCTTCTCATTTTCTCTTCATTTTCCATCGTATGCTCGGATTTCAATTCCGCTCTATCTCCTCTTCATTCTCGATCCACAAGCACTTCGATCTCACTGCACATTGCCAAAAACAAAAGTGGCGGATCGCACAACAAATCATCGTTGAACACCCTTCGAGCTGTTTTCACGCGATCAGCATTTTTTCGGAAACACTGCTCGAAGCTCGTAACCGTTTTTTTTTCAAAAAATTTTTTTAGCTTGTTTGTGGTGCAGCAATGGAGGCGCAACATAGAAGAGGAGGATTGGTGCCGTTATCGCCGTCGCATACTCCTCGCTCCGGCGGCGACAAGCCACCAGCGGCGGCGGCCCGAGATCTGCGATCTGCGGAATCGAACTCGAGCGGTCAAAACAAGTACGACAAGGAGAAAGGCGTCAATGTGCAGGTCCTCGTTCGTTGCAGGTGGTTGCGCCGCTGAGTCAAACTCGCTCCGAGTTGAGTCTCGCTCTCGCTGAGTTCGTTTCACTATTGACTGGTTGCGTTTTTTTGTTGTTGTTGTAGGCCGTTGAGTGAAGACGAAGCGAGGCTGCACACGCCGGTTGTGATTTCATGTAACGAGGGAAGAAGAGAAGTTTCGGCTGTGCAGAATATAGCTAACAAGCAGATCGATAGAACCTTCGCATTCGATAAGGTTTTTGTGCGTTTTGCTTTTTCTTACATGATCAGATATATGTATTTTTTTGTTTCAAATGCAAAATTCAAGGAATTCAGTGTGTTTGAGTGATTTTTGAAGAAATAATGGCTTTTGATTTTAAAAGCTAGTTTAGGAAGCTTTTTGATTATAAACTGTCTTAGACTGAAACTAGCCTAATCTGAACTTACACAATGTTAAATTGTAATTTTCGATTGTTTAAAGTGAGTTGCTTTTAATTGTGGAGAGAGAATCAGTTTAGGAGAATATACAATATTGGCCGATTGCTATTGTTAATGCCTTAATGGATTGCTGTTCAACCGAATTTTACCTGTAGTGTAATCGTCACTTTGAAAAGAGCTTCAGTTATTATCACACTCTTTGAGCTGGGAAGGATAATGTCATAGTGATGCAACCAAATAGGTGCAATTTGGAAAGGAGAATTTTATGAATATCTTGTTTTAAATTCCACGTTCTTGGTTTGAATATGAAATCCACTCTCCTGGTTCATTCTCTATCAAACATTGTCATGACAATTGACCAAAAAATATTCATAATTTTTCGTGTTATTTTATGGATTCTGCAACTGCCCACATGCAATCATCCCAATTTTTTTATGTTTTATTGTAGGTTTTTGGCCCCAATTCCCAGCAGATAGAACTGTATGAGCAGGCAGTGTCTCCTATTGTGAATGAAGTGCTTGAGGGCTATAACTGCACCATTTTTGCGTATGGTCAGACAGGGACAGGGAAGACATATACAATGGAAGGAGGTGCAAGAAAGAAGGTGATTCATTTGGATCATTTCACTAGTGTCATAGCCCTTTGTGCATTTCTCACTGCTTTGGGTTAAATCCTTTCCTCTCTCTGTGTTCTTGATTCTGTAGAATGGAGAATTTCCCAGTGATGCTGGTGTCATCCCAAGATCTGTGAAAGAGATTTTTAGCATACTGGAAGCTCAGAATGCTGAGTACAGCATGAAAGTAACGTTTTTAGAGCTTTACAATGAGGAGATAACAGATCTTTTGGCCCCTGAGGAGACCTCAAAGTTTGTAGATGACAAATCTAAGAAGCCTATAGCGCTTATGGAGGATGGGAAAGGGGGTGTTTTTGTCAGAGGATTAGAAGAAGAGATTGTTTGTACAGCAAATGAAATATACAAGATATTGGAAAAAGGCTCTGCAAAACGGCGAACAGCCGAGACTCTTCTTAACAAACAAAGCAGCCGTTCTCACTCCATATTTTCCATCACCATTCATATTAAGGAGTGTACTCCAGAGGGTGAAGAAATGATTAAATGTGGGAAGCTAAATCTTGTGGACCTTGCAGGCTCTGAGAATATTTCACGTTCTGGTGCAAGAGAGGTATCACATGAAGCTTTAGTTTGGCCACTTTATATTCAAATTATATAATTTGGAATAATATATCACAGCCTGCTTGTTTTGTGCATACGTAATGAAAGACTGCCTATTGATCTAACTAGAAGAGTATTGACATTTTAAAAATTGTACACCCTTGATCACATCACAAAAATTGAATACTCGCAGGGCAGAGCAAGAGAAGCTGGGGAGATAAATAAAAGCTTGCTTACACTAGGCCGAGTGATTAATGCCCTTGTTGAGCACTCAGGTCATGTTCCATACAGGTATCAATAGCTGCAGTTCATCTGGTTAATTCTCATTGGCATCTTTTGATTCGCTTTTCCAACCTGGAGAGAATCATGTTTCTATTAAGATGAATGGTTTTATCAGGGATAGCAAATTAACAAGATTATTGAGGGATTCCTTGGGTGGTAAAACCAAGACATGCATTATTGCCACAATATCGCCTTCTATTCACTGTTTGGAAGAAACCCTTAGTACCTTGGATTACGCACACCGTGCCAAAAATATCAAGAACAAACCCGAGGTGACTTTCATATTTCCTACTACTTTTTTAGTCAGCATGCCTTTTATCACGGGTCCTAGTGAAACATATCTGATAGTTTGAAGTTGATGATTTCGTCAGATCAATCAGAAGATGGTGAAATCTGCACTTATTAAGGATTTGTATTCTGAAATTGACAGACTGAAGCAAGGTTGATGGCTGTTTTAGATTAAGATCGTTTCTGTTTCTCGGTCACTTTGCACTCTCCCTCATTTACTTTTTATCTGGAGGGAAAGTAGCACGTTGATAAATTATCTTTCCTTGGTGTTTAATCTAAAAATCCTGCTTTGTTTTATTTATCCTATGCAGAGGTATATGCCGCAAGAGAGAAGAACGGAATCTATATACCACGTGATCGTTATCTTCATGAAGAAGCAGAAAAGAAGGTTTCCTTGCCTGTGTTTAATATGGATTGACATAGAGTTGTGCTTTTGAAAAATTGACAATGCTTAATCTATGTTCCCTATAGGCCATGGCCGAAAAGATTGAACGCATGGAACAAGAAGCTGAGTCTAAGGCTAAGGTATATTCCATCATAAATTATTCCAATATAGTTATTGTGATTGCTTAGTGCTATTAAAACATGTCCCATGACTTGTGAGCAGCAACTGATAGAGCTTCAAGAACTCTACAATTGTCAGCTACTTTTGACTGCAGAATTAAGTGATAAACTTGAAAAGACTGAGGTAAAAAGTTCATAAGATATCATACCAAACTGCTTTTTTCTCTTGTTCTGAACTTCTGATCTTGGTCAAGATTTGAACTTACTTTTGGCATCTATAATCTCAGAAAAGCCTGGAAGAAACAGAGTGGTCACTGTTTGATCTTGAGGAAAGGCACAAACAAGCAAACGCAACAATTAAGGAAAAAGAATTTCTGATATTAAATCTACTGAAATCTGGTTAGTGAAGTGTAATCATACTGTGTATTATGTATCAACCTGCTTTCAGTGTGGGTATTCCCTTTAGGCCTTTACCAAACCATTTCAAGGCTGGTTGTTCAAAATCCTTGTTATGGCAATCTAGTATAGAGTACTCTGTCCTTCAATGGTTTTATTCTCAATTCATGCTTTATACAGAAAAAGCACTCGTGGAGCATGCAGTTGAGCTACGAGCGGAGCTTGAGAGCGCTGCATCAGATGTGTCCAACCTTTTTTCTAAAATTGGTTAGTACTATTCGTGTGGGGTATCAATTGGGTGGAAAACATGCCTCCAACATCAGGAATGTGTTCGCTCATAAAATGTTTATTCTAACCTTAGAACGGAAGGATAAGATTGAAGAAGGAAACAGAGTACTTATCCAGAAATTCCAGTCTCAGTTGGCTCAACAGCTTGAAGATTTGCACAGGACAGTTGCAGCCTCTGTCATGCAACAAGAGCAGCAACTGAAGGAAATGGAGGAAGATATGCACTCTTTTGTATATACAAAGGCAGAGGTGGGTTTCATAATAGGCATTATGCTCGTTACTTAAATTATCAGATTAACAAACTTTGTTGTGGTACGCTTCATGAAGGCTACTGAAGATCTCAGAGAACGGGTAGGAAAATTAAAAAACATGTATGCTTCTGGCATTAAAGCTTTGGATCATTTAGCTGAGGAACTTAAAGGAAATAACAAGTTAACTTTTGAAGACTTGAATTCTGAAGTAGCCAAGCATTCATCAGCTTTGGAGGATGTAAGTGTCTTACCTTTTATGAATTGGTGTTACTTTAGCTTTCTTGCTTTGCTTAACTTAATGTACGTGTTTCAGCTTTTTAAAGGAATTGCTTTAGAAGCTGATTCATTACTAAATGATCTTCAAAGTAGTCTCCACAAGCAAGAGGCCAAGTTAACTGTTTATGCTCACCAACAACGAGAGGTGCATGATTTATATTTTTATTGAGTAAACTTCTGAGTTAATAACGCTAAATGTTAATCTATTGATGTAGGCACATGCTAGTGTAGTCTATTTTGTTGAGTGAACTTCTGAGTTAAAAATGCTTAATGTTATTCCATTTGCCTGTAGGCACATGCCAGAGCAGTGGAGACCACACGTGCAGTATCAAAAATAGCAGTGAACTTCTTTGAGAAATTAGACATGCATGCGTCCAATCTGACCCAAATTGTGGAAGAAGCGCAGTTTGCCCATGATAGGAAATTATGTGAACTTGAAAGGAAGTTTGAGGTGATTGCTGCGCCTTTTCACAGAATTGAACAGAACACTATTGTCACATTTTATGCTTCTTTTCTTTCCGAAAC
This sequence comes from Dalbergia cultrata, assembly GCA_031216105.1. Classification (NCBI taxonomy): domain Eukaryota; kingdom Viridiplantae; phylum Streptophyta; class Magnoliopsida; order Fabales; family Fabaceae; genus Dalbergia; species Dalbergia cultrata. The sequence continues at coordinate 5,006,167 of CM062345.1, forward strand.
CTTGACGAATCTCATTCTTTTACTGGGGGGTAGGAGTGTGCTGCTTATGAAGAACAGCAAATATTGGCAAAAGTGGCAGAAATGCTAGCAAGTTCAAATGCTAGGAAGAAAAAACTGGTTGCTATTACCTTTAAACATGCTCAGTTACCTACATTTGCTTCCATAACTACCTGAGTTTATTCTTAGCATTGTTTTCTTGTTTACTAGGTTCAAATGGCAGTTAATGATCTTCACGAGAGCGCAAATAGCAAGACCAGTAAACTACGGCAAGAAACATTAACTATGCAGGACTCAACTTCCTCTGTTAAAGCAGAGTGGAGAGTTCACATAGAAACAACAGAGTCCAACTATCAGGAGGATACTTCTGTTGTAGAATCAGGAAAGAAAGACCTTGTGGAGGTTCTTCAGAATTGGTATGGATGTTCTAGGATAATGCATACTTTGCCTCTACTCTAGTTTCTTCTGGTTACTTAGCCCAACCCTGAATGAACAATCGCAGCCTCAACAAGGCAGAAGTAGGTGTACAACAATGGAGCAATGCTCAAGAGTCCTTGCTCAGTCTAGAGAAGAGAAATGCTGCTTTTGTGGATACTATTATTAGGTAGGCTTTTCATTCTCTATTAGAATTTTGATCAAAAGGGTGAATACATTTAGTTCACTTTTTTCCCCATTCTTTTTTTTTATCAGGAGAGGAACGGAAGCTAATCAGGTTCTACGAGCCCGATTCTCAAGTGCTGTGTCAACTACACTTGAAGATGCAGAAGTAGCAAACAAGGACATTAACACATCCGTTGAACGTCAGTATTCGCTTTCATACTAGCGAATCATAAATGTCTCAGTATATCATATGCTAAGTATTGACTGACGAGTTAAAACACATGCAGATTCATTGCAACTTGATCATGAAGCTTGCGGGAATCTGAACTCCATGATTATCCCATGCTGTGGTGACTTGAGAGAACTAAAGGGCAATCATTACCATAGAATTGTAGATATAACTGAAAATGCAGGGAAATGTCTTCTCAGTGAATACGTGGTAAGAGACTTGAAGCACCAATTCTGGATCAATTTAAAATTTATAGTATTTTTGGACTTGGGGTGCAGCAATCCTCATCTCTAAATGCCATTTGGTAAGAGCAACTATTGTTAAAATGTATAGCATGCTCAAAGTGGTAAACAAAAATCACCTTTTGTCTTGCTTAAGGAAGTGGGTTTATCTTTGGCGGCTGGATTCTAATTTCTTGTGTGTCAACTACAATGTGCAATTACAGGTGGAAGAACCATCTTGTTCAACACCAAGAAAGAGACCCTTCAATTTACCCAGTGTTTCATCCATAGAAGAACTAAGAACCCCATCATTTGAGGAACTGCTGAAGCCATTCTGGGATGCTAAATCTCCAAAACATGAAAATGGAGATGTTAAATATAATAATGGGGCATATGAAGCTGCTCAATCCGTAACAGATTCAAGAGTTCCTCTTATTGCAATAAACTAGGACAGTCAAACTTTGTACATAGCATATATTGTTCAAATGTAATTATAGAAAAAAAAATGACGTATTCGTTTATAGTGTTATTGAGAAAGAGAAAAGAAAAATTTCCTTTGTGGAGGCAGAAGTGTGTGAAGGAAGATGTTCGATAGAGTCATTGCGTGAATTTATTTGGCATAAGAGAATCATATCATTGTATTTCATTTAATCACTTTTTTTTTTATCTTCTTTTAATTTTGGCAGAATAAAAGGGAGGAAGAGTAACGAGGACGAGCGGATTGGCTAGCGCTCATCCAGAGAGACGTCAAGATCAAATGCGTAGCATCACTCCTTCTTTTTTTTTTCTTCCGGTTTACTAATCACTCTTGTTTTGACTCGATTTAACTATGGTTCAAAATATTTAATTATGTCCTTTTATATTTTATGGGACTTTATGTTCTATTATATGGGTGAAGAGACTTTTTTGACTTACCAAATAACACAATAATATATTGAGAGGCAATTCAGCAACTCCAGATTTAGCATGTTTCACCTGAGGCATCGTGAACTTGTCAATTATCCACTATTAAAGATATCACAAAATATTTTTAAAAAAATATCATTTCAAATGGTAGATAATATTCTAAGTGAAATGAGCAAACAAAACATTTCTTGATATATTATTATCCATTAGTTAGGATTGAAGCTTAGTACCTTAGATTTAAAAAATACTATTGTGATGTCTCAAATTTTTCAAATTTCAGAAATGGGGACAATTAGTTCCTCTATCAAACTGTCATTTGAGTCGTTAATGAAAATTTCTATGTGTTCTGTTAATTTTCACTATGAGTCGTAACTTGTATAAGGGCAAGCATCTAGAGAGATAACAATATTGTGCCGTCCATGTCTTTTACGAAGAGGAATACAAGAATTTTGACAAATCTTTCTTATGAGAGCAAAATAAAGTTAAGAACTTTAGAAACTTCTGTCTTTTGCAGAACAAAAGAAATATAAAATCAAAATATTTCTTCTAAGCAGAGAGTTATGAGGAGAGAAATGATAAAAAAGAAAGTCTACACGATCTCATTTAGAAAAGCAAGACAAATTATAATCTACCATATAAATTAACATTACATGTAAGTAAGTTAACAGGACACGTGGATATTTCCGTTAAGGATTCGGATAGCAATTTGACAGAGAAACTATAATGAGACTTTCCAAATTTGGATGACTAATTTATCCTTCGCTATAAATATGAGCAATTAAATTGGAATCTTAGTCTTGTGTTAAATTGTTTCAATTTGTACGGCATAATAATCTATCCCTTCAATAGTACATGCCATTATCTATCTCCGCATAGAACAAGCCATTAATTTTAATTTTCTTACCCATTTACGTGAGTTATATTAATTCACTCAACCTTTGCCAGAATCTTGTAAAATTTGTTTTACACATTATGTGAGTAATTTTAATTTTTTAAAACAAAATTTAGGTTAAGAGGAAGATCCCCTCCTATACAAGATTAGAATATGCACTTGGACTCGATACTCATAGAAGTGCTTATTATAGAGCTAATGAGGATTGATTTATTTTGTTGTCCTTTCACTTATGCATTGCTATGTGTTGGGTTCATTTTTAGGTTTCTCTCTTTGATAAGTGATCTATAAATATTTTCATAAGTGTTTGATGAACCATAAGATATACCTTGACCTTGAATCAAGGCTGACCTTTCCCCTTAATCTAAACTTTTTAACACCTAATAAAAGTACTTATAAATCATGCACTAATAAGAAAACCAAGGAGTTATACCCAAGGAATGTCAATTAGGCAAGGCAACCCTTGTTGGCTACTTTATGTGAGTCAAGAATATATGTTTTTCTAGCTCATCTAAGGATACAAGTCGAGCTGGTCTATGTAAATTGAGTCATGACCCGTGTGTTCAAGGCGCTAACCTCCTATTTTTTTTATTTTTTTGGGAACCTTCTATTTATTTATTGGAGAAAAATCCTTAAGTCCAAAGTTGAATAAGTTTGTTAAAGACTCCATTATATTTATCTTTTTGAAAATAAGGTGGTGACATAAAAATATGGATTTAGATACTCTAATATGAGAATCCATCTAAAGTAGGAAAGTGAGGAGGTTTTCACCTTTAGATCAATAAAATGTATGCTTTGTGAGTCTCATCAATTAATCCAACAGTAATAACTATCTCACATTCTCACTTTAGAGGGGTTTTCATTTTAGAAGATCAATTTCCCAAAAGAATACACAAAGGACGAGTTGTTTAGTTCCTTTAATATTTTAAGGATTTATTTGGTTATAGTGATATTTCGAAAACTAATGTAGTAACACATATTTCTTTTGGGAATTAAAATAAGATTTTACTTTCTTATTATTGTTGTTGGTTTGCTTTTTCTTTTTATGTGGAGGAGGGAGATGGGACTTTAGGAAAAGGGGAAAATGAGAAATTTGTAGATGGTTATAGAGCACTAGTTGGTCACTTGGGAATAATTTATTTCTATATTTATTGTAAGTTTTATCGAATTATTAATTTTGGATATCAATTATTCTCAGGAAACAAATGCTCGTATATTTTGAGCAAATTTCATTCCCATAGAGTTGGAATAAAAGATTTTCAGGGCTTGAAATAATAATTATCAAAAAAATATATTAAAACAACCCTCATTTATATCACTTCCCTCCACAATTATGATATAATTAAATATGTTAAAAATATTTTGAAAATCATAATATATATTCCCAAAATTATGTATTATCAAACAAACAAATTTAAAACTTATTCTATGGATTTCAATAAATATTTCCAAGAATGTTAAATACTAAACAAATAACTTGTGTAAAATATCTAGGAGTGATATTATTGGGTATAACATTCTTAGAAACATGATTCCTGTAAACTTATTTTGAAACCTTGAAATAAGTGTTATCTTAATGTAAATTTTTTTTACACTATCATTAAATTATATGTTTAGGGATGTTCACAATTCAGTTTGGTTCGGTTTTAAGATAAAAATCAATTAATCAAATTAATAAATTTTATTTATGCTCGGTTTGATTATTTTTGAAGAATCAAACAAAACCAAATCAATTTAAATTGGTTTGGATTTGTTCAATTTTTTTATTTTTACTAAAAATTTCATAAAACATAAAAAAGTAACTATAAAATTATTAAATTACACCAATCATTATTATAAAGCTAAATAATTATAAAATTTAACCTAATTTTTTAAAGTTATGCTAATATGTAATACTACTAACTAATAAGTTAAACAAATAATAAAAGATTTGAACAAAAATCATGTTGATTAAATTAAAAGAAACAATGTACAATTGAAATTCCAAAAAAATAAGTTAAAATATGATACAAATTTAGATGTGGATAAAATTTTTTGATAAATAACATATCTATTTCAATTAATATATATAATTATTAATATAATATGTTATCAGTTTAATTTGATTTTTTTTGGTTCTAGAAATAAAAACAAAAAAGGGATTGGTTCGATTTGATTTTCATAAATTAAGAATCAATACAAACTGATTTATTTCAGTTTTTATTTTTTTTTTGGATCAATTTTAAGTTTGAATTTGATTTGGATCAGTTTTGACCACTCTATATTTGTTTATATTTATATGACTTTTAGGTAATGTTTGGAATGATTAGATTTAGGAATGGGTTGATTTGATTTGAAATGGTTTGATTTATAATTTAAATCTTAATATTTGGAATGATTACACAAAATAGTATTTGAATTGATTTATGAGTATGTTTAAAAGACAATACATTGTGTTTGGAATGTTTAAAACATGAATCAAATTAATTTGATCTGTATTGAAGAATTGAATTGATTTGTATTTAAGTTTTAAAATCAAATCAATTTCACTCAAATTCTATCGAATTTAAGAGGATTTCAAAAATAAAGGAAACAAACTCTATGTATTTACGAATTCAATTATTTCTTTTTTTTTTTAAATACCCAAACACAAAGTTTGATTTATAAATAAGATCATTTACATTTTTTACATAGACCGCAAACATAACTTAAACTTTTTTTTGGGTTAGAATGAAGTTCATTTTAAAACTACTGTTTTTTTGTCCTGAAAATGATTCGTTGAACGGGCCAGAGCCTAAAGCCGTCATTTTGGTTCAACGAAGGCCTTCTTTGATCCCAAAAAGAATGAACGGCCCAAAACAATTCTGAAAATAAATAATAATAATTTTCTGACAAAAAAAACTGCAACAAAAAGTAAATAATAAAAACAAAACAAGAACTTATAAACCCTAGACCGTTAACAGAAGGCTAAGAGCATAAACAACACCTTTTTTTTTTTTTTATTTGTTATTCCCTCTCTCTACAACTGACTAGAGAGTGTGTTTCACAGTGAAGCCTCCGCAGTAGCGAAAGAGATGGATAAAGCGAAACCAAAACGTGTAACCTTCACGAAGGAACCCTACATTGAGGATGCAGGCCCACGCAGAATGTAAGTAATCTTATTTTATTTTGTTTTGTTTGATTCTCTCTATTAATCATTAATTGATTTTGAATTCACCTGAATCACAATTGAAAAAAAAAAAGGAAAAAAGAAAAGCGTTGTTGCTTTGGTGGTGCTGGTGTTAATATTGTTGTCGTTGGTTGCAGAAAGAGCATGAAGTTCGGGACGTTATCAGAGTCAGAGATAAGTAAGATTGCGGAAGTTCAAGTGTATAGAGCTGCTTACTATAGTGAGGACAAAAAGCCCGTCGATGGTGGCTTATTGGATCCACGCATGGTACCCCAACCCTATCTCACATTTTTCGCGCCTTTTTTTTTCAATATTTTTGTTTTTGTTTTAATGTTGATAATAATGTTTGGAGTTTAATTTCTATGCATTGATACTGTCGTCTAATCATGTATTGTCACATTAGCAAAAATAGTTTAGTCTCATACCCATTACTTGAAAAATCATGCAAATAGGATGATTTGATTGGATGACAGTGTAAACTTTTTTTCACACTGTCAGTACGTAGGAATTAAACTCTAATGTTGATAACAATGAGTTTAATTTTGATACACTAATAGTATAAACTAAGAGTTTTACACTGTGTAAATTTGTTTTGCAATGTCTCTGTATAAAAATTGAATCCGATGACAAATGAGTTTTTTTTTTTTTTATTGAACTATTCCTATGTTGCACCAATATGGATGAGTTTTTGATACGGTATGAGTACGGTATAGGGATATAGCATGTTCTAAAAAATTAAGATATGGGTGTGGCACGATACGACAATATATATATAAAAGGAATTCCCTCACTTTAAATACCTTTGATGTTCAAATTTCCCAAACACCCATAATATAGAAAGCAATTGTCCCATTTGGTGTCCAATTTTCTATTTTCTCCTTTTATCCTTGAAATGATTATAGTAAGAGTTGTTAACAGGGTTAAACATATAATTTTACTAAGTTAATGAAAATTATCATAAAGGTATATTTCCTTCTTGATGCTATTTCATATTTGATGTCCCAAGTGTTTACATTATCTTTGCTTCGATGTGGCCTATGGAAAATAAACAATGTAGTAGTAAACTGAATATACATTCAAGTTTGCTTTGTGTTTTTCTTCATATTCATCTAACTTATTAAGTGCGCATTTTTTTTTTTGGGGGGAAAGTGAGTTGTTGTTCATGTAAATCAACTACTTCACTTTCGAAATTTGAAAAATCTATTGTTGCTTTTTATTCAAAAACTGTTATTCAAACACTCCCTCCAAACACACATTCATCTTTCTCATTTCTCTTTCATCTTGCCAAGGGAATTGTGTTCCAAGAAGAGGTCCACGGCCACCCCACCATCATAACCATTTCAATTGCTGGATATGTTGATGCCATTTGATGGACCAATCATTCATTCTCTTAACTAATATCAAAGTGGAACATTTTGCGTTCTTCACTTTCTTCTACTAAACACGCGTCTCAACACTCATATATCATATTTAATTTTTGCCTGATAACCCTTCTTTATCCAAGCACCTCTCTTTTTCGGTAAGGTTTGTTGAACTTCCTCTTTATTAGACTCCTTGAACCAAATGTTCACATTTCAGTCTTTTATTGACCTACATCATGCTTAATCTCAAGCCATTAGTAAATAATCACTGCATCCTCTTTACCTTTCATCCTTCTGTTTTTATTCTTCTTCCTTGCTTTTTGTATTTATTTTTTTGGTTGTTATTCTTGGTGTTGTGATTTCTCTCTCCATCAATTTTAATGAAGAAGAAAAGCCTAAAGAGAGACTCAACATACATTGTTATCTCACATTTCAAAAATTAAAAATGCGACTTGACGGACATGATAGTGCCCAACAAGTTGCTAGTATATATAAAATAAAAACATGTAGAATATATATAAAATTATTGTAAGAATATATAAAATGTGATTTTAAATGATCCAAAATCTTAATTGCATGTAGAAAAAATATCTATAAAATATTTCAAAATTTGTTTTAGATATTAATGATTGTTTCCAAAATTTAGTTTAGATATCTAATCTTAAGTTTGATGCACTAATAGTGTCATCCAATCAAGCATCTTCTTTTACATGGCTTTTTAAGTAACGGAGGTGGAAGTTAATTATATTTGCTAATGTGGCATTAGTTGATTAGATGATTGTGTAAATTTTTTTTTTTACAGTTAATGTATTAAAATTAAATCCTATTATATTTTGTTCATATTTATAGTTCAAAACATTAAAAAAGAGGGGGAAAAAAGGAAAAAAAAGTAAAAGAGTCCTATGTTTTCTAACCCATTAGCACACGTCCCTGTTTCCTGCACATTCCAAAATGGGAATGGTTGGCCAATAGCCATTTTGGTGCATCATAGAACTATTCTGAATAGTCAGGCTTTTCAACGTTGCTTTATAGAATTTTGATTGGTAATTATTAATAAACAAAAAAAAATTTGGTCCGATGTGTGTAAATTTTGACAAAAGGATTTCTGTGAAAGGAGTTTCTTCTCGCAAAAGATCTTGTATGAAATGTAACTAATGAATATGTCATTTTGCTTTTTGAATGTGTTGCAATAGAAGAGTTTGTTTTGGTTTGTAGTGCTTGTTTCTAGAAAATTGTGCTAGAGACTTTGTTTGAAAAGCTATATTTCAACTTTCGAAAAAACACTAAAAATGACTTTTCATGAAGTGAAAAGTTATACACTCAATTTGGTCCAAACAGGTACAAAGTGATTTTTTGGCTGCCAAAGAGGTAAAAACAAAAGGTCACAAGAAGTGCTATCCAAACACATCCTTAGTGTTTGAGTTAGCTTATTTTAGGCTCAAAAAGTGGTTATTTTTCTGTGAAAACCTGTTGTAAAACATGCACTTAATTGTTTATTATTGATACGTTTGGTAATATATTTTACTTTCATAATGGCCATGTATTTTGCTGCAGAGGATGCTTAGAAAGCAATTTGTTTTTCATGTGATCTCAGGGCCCTGCTAATAGAGAGAGTGTTCCATGCATGACGTGCGATGCAAAATTTCTTGATTGTCCAGGGCACTATGGATACTTAAACCTTGCCCTTCCCGTTTTTAATGTTGGATACTTGAGTAAAATTGTGGAAATACTGAAGTCCATTTGTAAGGTATCTGAATATTCCTGTCTTCCTTGCCTATTTGTTCAGTCTGGATTTTGGTTTTTCTTTTATTTTTCATCAACATGATTTTCTCCCTCGACAAGGTTCAAGATTCAAGCCTCCGTTTGTGCTAAAAAAAGAACTCAAACTTCAAATTATCCATTTGCTCTTTAAGAATGCAAATTTGGCTCTGTTGATTACAGTTTGAGCTTTGTTTAGTTCAGGGATTAGTGGTCTGTTATGATTTCACGAACTTCTGCAGAAAATTGAGTGACTAGATGTAACTGTTAGATATATGTAAGACTTTGACAAAAGACCCAAAAATAAGTAAGGTTTTAATACTTTCAAATTTTGACTTTTGTTAATGTGTAAAAGTCTATTGACAGGTTTGCATGTCATACACAGTACTAATTGGACATCCTATTTTAGTCAAACACTTTTTTTTTTCTAGTACTGTTATCTGGCATGAAATTAGTGTATAGTGTGGCATGCTTTTAAATATTTTGTACTCTTGATTTTGTGCTTCTGAGTGTTCTGCTAGCTCCAAATGTCAATGTTCTATGTTTTTCGTTACAGGGCTGTGCTCGTATTCTCCTCAACGAAGAGAAACGGAAAGAACATTTGAAGAAAATGAGAAACCCCAAAATCGAGGCACTGACAAAGATTGATATAGCCAAAAAAGTTGTAGAGTTATGTAGCAAAGTAGCGACATGCCCTAGATGTGGATATTTGAATGGTTTGTTTTATTATTTATTCAAGTGATTTTTTTTTTCCAAATGATAGAGGACTTTATTCAAGTTAATCCTTGGAATATGTTCAAAACTCATTAATAATATTTTATTACATATTCACTGGCATGCATGGGTTATAATCATGCTAGATCTTATTCTTCAACAAGTTTCAGGTTGGGTAACTGAATTAAGGTTTTTTCTAGAGGAACCAAAGGGAATAACTTTTGCATTGAAATATGAGTTTTTGAGGTTTTCAAGGTAGTGGTCTAGTGGGTGCATTGAAAAGTTTAAAAAGTTACTACTTTTTAATCGTTAACAAGTGCTCTTAGGGCGCTCATTAGAAAACCCTGGAATTAATGCTTGTGTTAGCTTAGATAGCAGCACATATGCTATGAACTAATGCAGGTTCAATGGGCTTCTGTTGCTGGCTTGTTTGGAATGTTGTTGATATTGGACAACCATCTTTTGAACTAAATGTGACTTTTTCCTCTATTTTATGGAAAATGACCATCTTGCTCTAAGTGAAAGCGAGGATTAAATATGATTTTATTGCATCTTAAGATATACACTTTTTTGTATTCTGTATGATCATACTGGTGATGGCTATTGTGGTACAGGTTCAGTAAAGAAGGTTGTGTCTACACTAAAAATCATTCATGATCGGTCAAAATGTAGTGATAGTAGTGTGGAAGAGTTCCAGTCAGCCCTTTCTCATACAAGAGAATCTAGGGTGACCAGCAACATGGATACTCATATTCTTAACCCTTTCCTAGCTCTTTCCCTGTTCAAAAGAATGCCTGATGAGGTGTGCATTTGTACTTATGTTGATGTTATTTTTCACTTTTTTGGCATCTGGTTTTCCTTCTCTTTCCTTTGTGAAGAAGAGATCACAATATCTGCAACTGTTAAGACATCTTGCATTACTTCTCTCTCAAGTTGAATATTTTTGTTATGTATTGTTGTAGGACTGTGAATTACTTTATCTTGCTGAAAGACCAGAGAAACTTATCATGACAAACGTTGCAGTGCCCCCTTTAGCTATTCGGCCTTCTGTTATAATGGATGGATCACAGAGGTAATGCCAGCATGTATTTGGTTGCATTGACGTCTCTCTGTTTTTTCCTTTTCATTAACCTTGTTTGATCTCATTTGTAAATGGAAAATTTGTGATCTAATTGAACAATTTGTGCAAATGTGTTGTGGAGTTGTGCTCTCTATGTTTATTAGAAATGGAAAAACTAAAGCCATTTCTAGGCATCCACCTAAGAGCTTAGCTTGTGGGAGAGTTGGTCCCTGGCAGGTATCAATGCTGCTACTATAAAGTAATAAGGAGTTTGATCCTTGCTGCCTCACTTTCTTCATTAATGAATTCAATTTAAAAATGAAGTAAAGTGGGCACGTGATAGGTGCCCAATTGTAAGAAAAGGTGTATATTAGGAGAAATAGAAGGGCAGAGGGGCTTTGGGAGGACTGAGGCCTAGTTTGTAATCATTTAAATGGCAGTTAACAAAATTTAGTCTATAGGGAAGTGGGGGAAGTGAACTGCTAATAAATTACTCAGTGTTGTTGGGAGTCAATTAGTGGGAAAAGTGTTTAGGAGGAAGTGAACAGAATAAATAGCGCTAGGCTAAGAGATGGAACATGGAAGGGCGGTTAGAGCATTGTGGAAGTTTCTCTGAGAGTAGCAGAGGCACTCTCAAACTCGTCCTCTCGGATTTGTAAACTCTCTGGTTCTTGAGTATCATTGGCCAAGAACTCTTGTAAATAATACACTTTCCTACATTTTCTTGTTCTTCTTAATTCTCTTAACCAGTTTCATCAGTATTTTGACTGTCTGCACTTCAATCCTATGGGACTTTGTGAGGGTTCAGATTATAAATATAAAATACCATTCCTCAATACCTAAGGGCATGTATGGTTTGTGATTTATGTGAAAAACAAATGATTTTGGCAAATATGTTTTCGTGAAACTCAGTTTTCATCCTCTAAGAACCATGGCTTGGGAAGTGCAAACTATGCGCTAATGGTTTGTTTGGATGAGAATAGAAATTGAGAAGAAAGAAAATAGAAGAAAAGAAAATGAAGAGAAAAGTGTATTTTCTCCTTTGTTGTTTGCATGGTAGCTGGGATCGCGATCTATCTCGTAGGATCGTGCGATCCCACGCTCCCACCCCCTCTCAGCGATCCCGATCCCACGCTGAGCTCGCATGCGCCGCCGCGGAGTGAGATCGCCGGGCAAGATCATAGGATCGGTTGAATCGGGCGATCCTAGCGCGCCAGCCGAGCCCACCTCCTGCTCCCCACACGCGGCCCAAACGGCCCAAAAATCGGGTCCATTCCAGCCCCAATGTCAACCCCAAGTGAGCACAACCGCGAACCGCCATCATCTCCACCATGCGAGAACACTTTGCACTTCCCCTGACTACTGCGCCCTTCTTCCTCCGATCTTCAGTACTGCTGTTCCTCCTCTCTCTCTGCCGCGAATGGTGACGTGAATCGCGCCCCCTGCTGTGTGCTCGCGGGCCTCTGTTACCCCTCCCCTTTCCTCTCGCCGTCGCAGCTCCCCTTTTCCTTCTCCCCCATGGCCCCAGCGTTCCTTTCCTCCCTTGGCCGCGGTTCTCTACCCCTCCTTGCATGCATCTCCCTCTCTTTCTCTCTCTCTCTCTCTCTGCGTGAATATGTGTGTGTGCGTGTTTACAGCTTGTTGAGGGCATAGTTATCAATGGCGGATGGCGTTGCGGATATGGTGGACGCCATGGCGGACTAAAAAATATTTTTATACATATAAAAAAAACACAAAAAAAATATTCCAAATATGACAAATAATAGAACTAGCAACATATATTAAGAACAAATATATTCTTTAAAATAAATTCATCAAATGCATCACAATATTAAGAAATAAATTCATCACCACTTGATCACAATATCAAGAAATAAATTCATCAAATGCAACATAAATCCACAATATCCATCACAAATCCACAATATCAAGAAAAAGATATAAAACAATCATGTCCAAGTCAAGTCAACAATCTAATACAAATTAACAAAAAGACTAACTAAAATCAACTATTTTAGTTTCTAGTCCATATTCTCATCCCCAAGGTAATCAGTGCCAATGGGTCCATCTGAGGCATATCCCTCCGCTTCTTCTCCTTCTGATTCTGAATCATCAAAATTGATTTCTTCTTCCTCTTCCTCAGATTCCTCAGAGTCATCAAACTCAAGTTCTTCTTCAGCCACCGGCACCATTACCTCTTTTCCTTTTTTAGAAACTCTAGTACCCACTCCTGTTGCACCACTTGATGGTCCATCACCACTTGAGGGTTCCTTTCTTTTTTTACTTTGTCACCTAGTATATGTTCTAGGCTCTCCAACCCCTGATGCCCTATATACAGCTTCCCAAGTCAAAGTGTTATCATCTGCAAACACCAAGTCATCTCCAGCATCATGATCCTCACCCTCTAGCTCTCCAACCATCCACTCATTACAATCATCAATGTCATTGAGTGAGATAGGGTCAATCTCATTCCTAATATCATATCTTTGCTTGAGTGCTTGGTTATACTTCACAAAAACCAAGTTTTCCAACCTCTTATGCTCAAGCCTATTTCTCTTTTTAGAATGAATCTGCAAATCAATATAATCTAAGCATTACTATTGGTTATTCCAAAAATAACAAAAAAGTAGAGTGATAGGAAAATGTTAATTACATGCTCAAAAATACTCCAGTTTCGTTCGCATCCCGAAGAGCTACACGTCAAGCTCAAAATCTTGATTGCCAATTTTTGTAAATTTGGAGTGGAAAGACCATACATTCGCCACCAATGAGCTACAAATCCAAAGATCATGTAAGCAAACTACTCTAATTTAAAATCAAAAGAAATTTGAAAGCTAAAAATTCTATTCTTCTCACCAGGTGCAAGGAGTTTTCTTTGTGATATTGCAAATTCATCTCCAAAAAGACCACTAGCACTCTTATAAATTGGCAGCTCAAGTAAAATTTTCTGTTGCACATCCTTACTTGGAACCAATCTCTCTCCCGCTGCATGCAATGGCCGATGGAGTTGACAATTCCATCTTTTGTCAATAATTGCAAACACATCCTTGTATTTGCTTTCATCACTAAAGCACTTCATGATGGCCTCTTTTGCCTTGTCCATTGCCTCATAAATATAACCCATTGCGGGCTTTCTTTCGCCATCAACAAGGCGAAGTACACGAACAAGAGGACGCATGATTTTAATTGTGCAATCTACATGGTTCCAAAAGGAAGACATAATTGCAATTTTCGTTGCTTGCTTGCCCTTAGCATCTTTAGACAACTTGTTACCCACCCACTCCTCAGAAGTAAACATTCTTCGAAGATTTGCTTTCTCTTGTTGAAGCCTTTCCAATGATAGAAAAGAGGTGGCAAATCTTGTAACAGCATGCCTCACCAACTCCTTATTTGTGAAGTGCCTCAACATGCTCAAAGTGCTAGAATGGCTATAAATGAAGCCAACAAGAAAAATTCCCCTTTTAATAGTCTTCTTTATCAATGGAATTTTTCCAATGTCTTCTAGAATTAAATCCAAGCAGTGAGCCGCACAAGGAGTCCAATAAAGGTGTGGCCTTTTCTCTTCCAACATTTTCCCCGCCAAAACATAATTACTCCCATTGTCAGTTACAACTTGCACAACTTTTTCCTCACCAATCTCCTCTACAAGAGAATCAAGTAACTCAAACAACTTCTTGCCGGTCTTCACAAAGTTTGAACCATCAATAGACTTGACAAACATTGTTCCAACGGGAGAGTTCACCAAGAAGTTAATCAAACACCTTTGCTTTCTATCGGTCCAAGCATCTGACATGATTGAACAACCATGTTTGTCCCATTGCTCCTTATGATCCTTCATCAAATTATTAGTGTACTCTAACTCTTTGTTAAGAAGTGGAACCCTTATATCATGATAAGATGGAGGAGGCAAATTGGGACCAAAGTTCCCAATGGCTGCTAACATATCACGAAAACTCTTTAATCTGATACAATTAAATGAAAGTCCAGCTTGATACCACCATCTTGCTATGTATTGATGAACCCTAGCCACTGCCTCCTTATCACATGCCTCTCTTATATTTTGCTGCCTCAATCTCTCCTTTTTCCTCTTTGCCTTTGCTGTCAAAAATAAATCCATAGGGCCGTTCAAATTTGCACCTCTTCTTTGCCTAGGATTAGGAGTATCCAAAATCTCTTGAGCATCATCCTCAGATAATCCAAACTGTAAATTCTCAAGATCAAGGTCCTTCATTGCTGCCATTTCATCACTGTCTTGCTGCTTTTTTTGTTTATAAAGCGACCATAATTCATCTTTAACCTCTTTTGGACACTTAGGACACTTGGAGACATTACCATTCTTTCCCATCAAGTGTTGTTTTGCTCTTGTAATTCCTCCTCTCATCACTTTTGCACAGAAATTACACATAACATCATTAGTATTATTTTCTTCTATTGGATGACAATACTTCCAACCAGGGTCTGTTCTAGATGACCTTGTGCTTTGTGAAGCTTGACCTTGACTTTCCATTGTAGCTCACTAAAAAAATTGAAACTAGAAAAAAAAAAAAAGGCTCAGCAAAAAGCTTTGAAAGGCGGAAAGCGAAGCTTGATGAAGCAGGAAGAAGAAGGAAAAAGCGAAGCGGCGGACATTAGGAAGAAGACAGGCGAAGGCAAGAAGCATGAGGAAGAAGAAGAAAAAACAGAAGCAAAAGGCAGAGAGAGGAAGAAGGTCGAACCAGAGAAAGAAAGAAGAGGAAGCGGCCAACCTGGTTGTTGCAACAAAGAGGCCGCCGCCGTTGGTGCTCAGCTCGCGTCGCCGGAGGTCGCTGCGGGTCGCTGTCCTACGAACTGGTGGATCGCCCTTGCAGATGGAGGCCAACACGTGAAACAGGGGGGAGCTGCGCAAATGGGCTCCTAATGGGTTAGGGTTTTCTTTTAAGAAACCCACAAAATCCCTAAAATAACCCCATGGCTCTTATTTCCTCAGAAAAATGGCTTCCTTCCGCCATTTCCGCCATGGCGCCATGAGGATTGCGGCCACCACGGGCCGCCACGCCATGCAGGTCTCCATGGCGGTTTCCTGCATTTCCGCCACGCCATGGCGCCATGGCGCCGCCATGGCCGCCATTTGATAACACTGGTTGAGGGTAATGAAACCCATACCCCTTTTGTTTCTCACTTTTGTTATTCTATTATTTTATTTATTGTGTTGTTGTTTGACAGCTTTTGTAAATGAAACCCATTCCCCAAATTGTTTTGTTTCCTTCTAGACCTTTCCCGTTGCTTACCTGTTGGTCCCCTTTTTTAGTTTTCTTTTGTGCAACCTGTAGTGTATATGTGTTGGACTTGTGAGGCCACCTTTAGACTTCATTGGGCTCAATTAATTACCAGACTAAGGTGTTTGGGTTATTTGTTTTTTTGTTTTGGTCAGATTAATATATGCTCTAAAAAACAAAAAATTTGCATTTTGGACTATTTACATTTTAAATTGAAGTAGGTTAATTGTGGCTATTTTTGCTTATTTATGTCATGTTATATGAGGTATATATATGTATGTTAGTTCTGGTAGGATCTTACGATCCGTGTTACGATCCCACGTTTTACGATTTTACATCTCCCATTCGATCCTAAGTAAGATCTCGATCTTAGCTACCTTGGTTGTTTGGTTGAGTAGAAAATTGAGAGGAAAGAAAATGTAATTACATTGAAATGACCTTTTATGGTATATTTTAATTATAGAAGAAGACATAAATATAGGGATTGAATTGTAACCATAAAGTAACATTCTCTCATCTTTTCTTTACTTGGGAAGAGAAAATAATTTAAGTGGGTTCCACATGTCATTTTATTTCCTCTCCTCTTTTCTCCTCTCATCCAAACAACACAAAATACCATTTTCTCTTCCCCCATTTTCTTTTCTCTCCATTTCTCTTAAACCAAACAATGTGTTTTTGGGTGTTGTTCATTGACAGCAAGCATGTTGTGTACTTAGCTAGAGTCAAATGGCAGAATTTTCAGCTGTTAGTGTGTTTTTTATGTCTAAATGTTGTTTGGGGTAGGATTACTTTTGTGATTCCTTGTAGAATTACGCACATGGTGTTTTTTAGGGTTTTCTTTGGAGCGCATTTTTAGGGAGTGGGGAGCTCAAATGAGGCTACGCTTGTATTTTATGTAGTTTTATTTGAACTTTTTTGTTGTTTTCAAGAGCACATCTGGTCCCCCCTCTGTTTTTATCAGCCTTTTTTTTTTCTACTAAAAAATAAAACTGATGATTTGGTTTTCCCCTTTGTTTGTGCCAGCCATGAAAATGACTTAACAGAGAGGATAAAGCAGATAATCCAAGCTAACGCTGTTGTGCGCCAAGAATTACAAGAATCAAGTGGTTCATTCAGATCTCTGGTATTGATGGGCATTTTGAGTTATCAAATTTCCTTGTCAAGCTTCAGCTGATGTTAGATTTTTTGATGATTTTCATGTTAATGTAACAAGTTACTCCTTGTATGCTTAAAGTAAAAGACAGGTTTTCCCAAGTAACAAACACTTGGCATAAGCTCTTTTTTCATTTGTTTTTATAGACATAATTATATAAGGTATGTAATTTAGTCCTTTGGACTCTGCACACAAATATCATATACTTGAACTAAAGACAGCTTTTCCCAAATATCATACGCATGGCATAAGCTCTTTTTTCATTTGTTTTTATAGACATGATTATATAAGGTATGCAGTTTACTCCTTTGGACTCTCCATATCTTTGTTCTAGTATACTGTGAAATGTCCCCCCCACCCTTTGGGCGTGGAACGAATTCCTGTGCATTGGTGTTCGCCATGGCTGCAATGTGCATCCGGCTGAATGGAGTCAGCCCTCATGGAGCTCAGTTTGAAAACTAAGCCACACATCTCAGCTGATTATTGATTTTTGGATTTTGGTAAAATTTGTAGATTGTCAAGGCTAGCTCTTGCATAATTTAATCCTAGTGTAATACCAATTGTATACATTCTAGAGGTTGATTTTTCAGTTTTCTTGGGATTGTCGACATTTATCTGCTACCTTCAAAGTTTTTCTTTTGTCACGAGATTCTTTCTTCTAGTTCTTGGATGTTTTGGTGTTGTGATTGTGTTGATGATTTTGGTTTAGGATGGTTGGGAAATGCTTCAATTTGAGGTTGCTCAATTCATAAATAGTGATGTTCGTGGTATACCGTTTAGTATGCAACGGGATAAGTCATTGGCTGGTTTGATTCAGCGCCTTAAAGGGAAGCAGGGACGTTTTCGTGGCAACTTATCCGGGAAACGTGTTGAATTTACTGGCAGGACAGTTATTTCACCAGATCCTAATTTAAAGATTTCTGAGGTTAGACGACCAAAGCACTCATATGTATATTAATACACACACACACACACACTCTTGTGTACTTTCTGTCCTTTATAATCCTACAAAATAAAGATGATGAATATTCATCACACAGAAAACAATGCTAGTTCAGTGGAAGGACTTACACACGTCTTTATGCAATTCTTACATTTTTTTTCTTCTTCTTTAGATTATAAGCAAGTGAAATGAATTTCTCAATTCACATTCTCAAACTATTTTTCTCATGAAAACAATTAGACCAGGGAGTTCTCTGCCTTGTTCCAAGGTTCTTTCAAGTTTATGCTTCCTAACTGGTTATTTGCTTCAGGTTGCAATACCCATCCATATGGCTCGTATATTGACTTATCCTGAGCGTGTTTCACATCACAACATTGAGAAGCTGAGACAATGTGTAAGAAATGGTCCTGATAAGTATCCTGGTGCAAAGATGATTAGGCATGCTGGAGGTCACTCAAGGTTTGTGCTGTTTGTGTTCTACTTATGTTGATTAATATCAAGCTTGTTATATTCTTTTGCCAATAATCTAGTGCCAATTTCATTCTTTTTCAGGTCCTTACAAATTCCTGCTAGGAAGCGCATTGCAGACGAGCTGAAATTTGGTGATATTATTGATCGCCATTTGGAAGATGGTGATGTTGTTCTTTTCAATAGACAGCCAAGCTTGCATCGGATGTCTATAATGTGTCATAGGGTAATTCATTAAACTAGACTATAGTGTCAAATTTTAATCACATTGCCTTAATCTTCTTTTACATATGCAGGCAAGGATTATGCCTTGGAGAACTTTGAGATTCAATGAATCTGTATGCAATCCATATAATGCTGACTTTGATGGTGATGAGATGAACATACATGTTCCACAGACTGAGGAGGCACGGACAGAGGCTATTTTATTGATGGGGGTAAAATGAACAAATTCTGTTTGTCATTGAGGATTTAATGTTGATCAATTATGAGGCCTGTGTCCAAATTTAACTTTGCCATTTTTATTTTACCGAAAAAGAATTTTATCATGCATCCATCTGCTGGGATCTTCTGATTGCTTTACCAAAGGATCCCATTTACAGCTTCTTGATTATCTGTCTCCTTGTGTTGTCATTCTAGTTGCTTCTTTCATATCTTTTACGATTTCTTCTGTATTATCCTTGTACTGCTTTCCCGCAAGGCATCTTTCAATGGAATTCTTCACCCATTACTGTAATTTTGTGATGGTATTTGAAAATCACTATGCTTGATAGATAAAGTGTTGACATGCATGTGATACATTTTTTGGGCCATGAGAAAATGGTAGCTTTGTGATATTAATTTTATGAAGAAGTTTATTCATGGTTTCACTGTGTATGCCTGGTTTTATTTTTATTTCTATTTTCATTTGCTATGATCTGAAACAGATTGTGTACTTGTTTTGACCATGCTGAATGCGTCACAAACTGGGCATGTGCTCTGCTTAGTTTTTACACGAAACAGCTTTTCAGCTAGAAGCACCCTTTACAACATCTTGACCTATAAGTTTTTTTTAAAAGCATAAAATAAGCTAGTACTGACATGCACTAGGATTAGAAGATTTTGGTTATGGTTTAGTTGTCATTATTTACACCTTTATTAGTTGTGTGGTTTGTTCAGTTGGGCATATGGTGCTCAATAATTGTAAGCATTTCAAGAACTTCACATTCTGTTCTGTGGTGTATAAATTTCATGTAAATCCTAACACAAGTATGCTTGTTTTCAGGTGCAAAACAATTTGTGCACACCAAAAAATGGCGAAATTCTGGTTGCCTCTACTCAAGACTTTTTAACCTCTTCGTTTCTCATAACTAGAAAAGACACTTTTTATGATCGTTCTACTTTCTCACTTATTTGCTCATACATGGGGGATGGCATGGATGATATTGATCTGCCAACTCCAGCAATTATTAAGGTAAGAGTTGGAGCCTATATGTGCATACATGGTGCACGCAACGAGACAGACTAACATGTTTGTGTATGTTTTTATAATAGGGAACTGAACCACTTACTGAATGAGTTAGTCATGCACACTTACACCTTTGAATAACATTTTGTAATATTTAAATTTCAACCAATCCAACAGTTAATAATGTGATACATTATCCTGATGATTATGCAACATGCCAAGACAAATCAGTCATTCATAGTCATGTTGTTGGAATGTTGGAACTAACAGTCATGTAAATAGAGCAGTGGCATAGGAAATAGCGCAAGTCAATTAATATAGTCCTGTGAATAGTAGTAGTTATGATATCTTATGTTTGTTTGTATATGTATGTGTGTGTGTGTGTGTGTTGAATGAGATACTCAAGCAATCTAGCCAACTTCTGGACTCTCTACTTTCAAGTTGATATTAGAGCGGGGTTTCGACCTGGCTGTTTCAATCTCTCCGTGTGCTCACTGCCCAGTGATAAAATTTGTCATCTGCGCATCTTACCAGCTATTTCTATTTTTGCCATGCATCCTACTGGCAGCTTTACTTACAAGAATTGTTCCCAGTAAGTTCTTTATTTTTTTGGTGACTCTTCCTTTTCCTGATGGTTGTTTCTCCATTTTCGATGACTGTTCAACCTCTGGCAACCTTCCTTCGCTGTGCATCTTGCCTCAGTGCCGCAGGAATCTGGCTCCTCATCCTCAGATCGGCTAGACTGAAAAGCGGTGCCGCCGCAAAGCTTCTTCCCTTGGTCACTGCTGCAGGTGCATTGGGCCGTCGTTTCCATCGCTATTGGTTTCGTCTGACTTGCCTTAGTCTCTAGGTTCCAGATCTGCCCTTATTTTCCAGATTGGAGCTTCCCTGCATTCCATTTGAGAGCTTTTAAGTTGCTGTTTTGGTGGTTTTGAGCTTTTCTTTTGACCTTGTTTCTCTGTTCATCGCTCACCCACACCATTACTTATCCTCAGTGTTTCAGCTCCTTATTTTTGCACTTCCAGCAATGAGTTCTTCAAGTTCCAAGGACATTCTTGATTGGAAAGAGTATTTTGCTCTCTCTAGCTTCTTTGACCCAACTATTACAAGTGATTGATTGGCAGGTTCAACTCTTATTGTGATCATCACTTTGGCAGATCATGAGGCTTTCCTTCGCTTAAACCACCTTACAGTCTTAAACATCAACTATAGATATATGTCAAGCTGGTAATCCACTGCATTTTTTCTCTCAATCATCACTTGGACCCTAGGTAATTGATTCTGGACTTCTGGTGCTTCAGAACATCTTTGTGGTAATAAAATCTTCTTACCTCTCATTCTCTTTCAAATACTTTACCCTCTTTCACCCTTGCCAATTGAATAAAAGCCCCTGTGCTCACAGTAATGGTAAAGCCCAACCATGCTCTCACCATTGACCGCTATCCTTTGTGAACTTGGTTGTCCTTTCAATTTTGTATCTGTTAGCAAATTAATCAAGTCCCTCAATAGCTTTGATACCCTTGCTAGCAACTCTGTTCTTGTGCAGTATTCGAATACGGGGAAAACAATTGGAGTTGGTCGTGAGTTTAAATGGCTTTACTACCTTGTACCAAATTCTCCAATAGCATGTTCTATGATGGACTCCTCTGATGTCATCCATAGTCGTCTTGGTCATCTTAATCTTTCCAAACTCCAAAAGACGGTTCTACATTTGTCAAGCTCAGTTCTTTCTCTAGTAGTGTCACGGAGAAATGTGTCTCCTTTTTCCCTTATCCACTTAGATATTTGAGGTTCTAGTTGTGTTAGTTCTAGTCTTGGTTTTCAATATTTTGTTACCTTCATTGATGATTACTCTCCTTGTACTTGGGTATTTTCAATGAAAAAATGTGCAGAATTGTTTTTCATTTTTTCAAAAATTGTGCTGAGATAAAAACCCAATTAGGAAAAACCATTCGTGTCTTGCATTGCGACAATGCTTGTGAATATTTGTCTAACCAATTTCAAGATTTCATGGCAAAAGAGGGAATTTTACGGCAGACATGTTCTGATAATCCTTAACAAAATTGAGTAGCTGAACATAAAATTCATTTAATTGAAACGACTGGGACTTAACTTATTCATAGGAATGTTCCGCTTCGTTTTTGGTGGGGATGCTCCTCTTACAACTTTAGAGTGTGCTATCCTCTGTGTTTCATGATAAATTTCTGCATAGTGTGTTGTTACCGGATGATCCGATTTACTGTCTCCCCACATCTTTGGTTGTGCCTGTTTTTTCGTGATCTTACTCTAGGAAAAGACAAACTTATAGCTAAAGCTCTTAAATGTCTCTTTCTCAGTTATTTCCGCCTACAGAAAGGATATAGTTGTTATTTACTTGATTTGGGCCGTTACCTAGTGTCTACTGATGTCGCCTTTTTCAAAAAACAACCTTTCTTCGCTTCATCTCAAATAGAGACCTTCTTCCTGCACCTATTTGTGTTCCTACCACATCTTGTCCTGACAATTCCTCAGGTTTTGGCTCTTCTATTTGTGTCCCTCCATCTCCTATTGTCTATCATTGTAGTCCTTGTCCGCTTGGAGTCATACTTACTATGGAGGATCCCCCTAATAACTTCCCACCATCACCAATTACTTCTCTAGCTTCAGATCCTGCACTAGAAGGTCTTCTTATTGCTCTTTGCAAAAGTGTACATTCCTCATCCTTGATATGCCTTTCTTAGATATGATTGTCTTTCTCCTCAATTTTATACATTTGTTGAGTTTGTCCTCTGTTTCCATTCCCAAAACCACAGGGGAAGCATTGTCACATCTTGGTTGGCACTAGGCAATGATTGATGAGATGTCTGCCTTACATTCCAATGGCACATGGGGTCGAGTTTCCTGTTCACTTGGAAAGTCTATTGCTGGCTGTCTTTGGGTATTTATAGTGAAGGTTGGTTGCGATGGAACCATTGATCGGCTGAAAGCTTTCCTAGTAGCAAAAGGCTACACTCAAATTTATGGGCTCAATTATGGTGACATTTTCTCCCGAGTGGCCAAAATAGCCTCAATTTGTATATCTTGGCTGCGTTTCATCACAGACCTCTCTATCAGCTTGTTATAAAGAATGCATTTCTTCGCGGAGATTTGCAAGAGGAGGTCTATATGGAGCAACCACTTGAGTTTGTTGCTCAAGGGGAGATTGGACTAGTTTGTAAGCTACGTTAATCTCTGTATGGTCTCAAACAATCACCCCATGGTTGGTGTGGACGTTTTAGCACTGTAGCATGACCAGAAGTTAGGCTGATCATCCTGTTTTCTGTCGATGTCATTCTCTCGATCGATGCATCTACTTTATTGTATATGTGGATGACATTATTTTCACAAGTAATGGCTTTGATGGTATTTGAGAATTCAAGCAATACTTGTTCAAGCAATTTCAAACTTCAGATCTTGGTAAACTTCGATACTTTTTGGGTATTGAAATTGCACAATCCAAACATGACATCTCTATATCTCAAAGAAGATATGCGTTGGATATCCTAGAAGAAGATGATATGATAGGATGTAAGCCCATTGATACACCAGAGAAGATATGCATTGGACATCCTCGGTTCAACTACATTTGTAACAAATTTGGTGCGTATGGCATCTAAGCACCAGCTTGACGGGTAGTGTTGGAATGTTGGAACTAGCAGTCATGTAGATAGAGTAGTGGCATAGGAAGTAGCTTAAGTCAATTATTATAGTCTTGTGAATAGGAATAGTAGTTATGATATCTCATGTATATATAGCCCTTTATGTTGAATGGAATACGCAAGCAATTCAGCCAACTTTTGGACTCTCTACTTTCAAGTTGTGCAATAGATAGTCAATATCTACTTATATTTCAACGACAATATTGTACATCAAAATAAAATCATATGATGAATATCAACTACTTTTTGAATTGCAACAAATTTTATGGACTTGGTCTATCTCATATGAAGTTTCAAAAGTGGTTAGATTAATTAAATTTAACTTAAAAAAATAAAAAATTCAATATAGTAAATGTACCTAGACTTACTTCTAGAGTAAGTGTGCCACCCTCCATATATATAGGCAAGTTATTCTTTGTCTTCTGTTTTGCAATAAATAGGTTTATCATAAAATTGATTTTATACCTGTGTGTATTACGGTATTACCTGAAATTTGTAGCCAGTTTCGCCCCCATTGACTTGAATCTTGAGAATTCACTTCAGAGGGAAATCTTGGTTAGACAGTTGACTATCTAGAAGTGGTTAGCGTATCCTATATCAGATATTGGGATGACCTTGGAGTGATATGATTTTCTCCTTTACTTTTTGGGGTTTTTCGTTTTCTATGCTGCCTTTTTTATTAGCTTAATTCCCTTGCACCTTATTTTTGGTGTGGAGAAATAAGTCTTACAAAAAAGAACAGAAGTACTTCAGAGCAAGTATAAGGTCTCATCAAGACTTGAGCTGAAAAAAAGAAAAGGGAAAAAAAACCAAGGGCTCAAGAAAACTAAGAATGCAGTATGGCATCCCAATCCCTTTGTAAATGAGATGTGAGCAACATACTTGAAACAAATATGGGCTGAGAACTGGGGTGGCAATAAGAACAACCCTATCCCAAAGCAAGTGTAGGGGAATGCCTTCTACAAGGAGAATATGTTATCTTCTTTTCTTAATGTTCTTTATTTTCAAATTATTTTTTCTGACTTCTCCCTGCAAGAAATGTGTTATGTTGAAAGAAATTACAGTAATGAGAGCATATTGATATCTTTGTATGTTAACATAATCTTTTTGTACCACACTTAGATTAGTGGTTCAGAAATATGATATAATAGGCTTCATGAACAAAAATTTGTCCGAATGATTCAATCATCTTTACTAATTTAATAAATTTATACAGTCAGTGTATCTTCTATTGAAAGAAAAGTATACAGTCTGTGCTTATATTTACTTATGCATTTGTTTTTGCAGCCTGTTGAGCTTTGGAGCGGTAAACAGTTATTTAGTATTCTGTTGCGCCCACATGCAAATGTGAGGGTCTATGTGAATCTGACTGTCAAGGAGAAAATATACAGCACAAAGCTTGATGATAGGAAAAGAGAACTGAAAACAATGTGCCCAAATGATGGGTTTGTCTATTTTCGCAATAGCGAGTTGATATCTGGACAACTTGGAAAGGTGACTTTAGGTTAGTTATTCTAAATTTACTTTCAACCATTGTCTATTTATTTCATATTTGTAGGGTCTAGAAGCTTGTATACAAATCATTGACGAATGTTGCACACATATATGTAATTGAAAAACCCAAACAAATGTGCTTTTGAGCTTTGGGTATTGCAGATGAGTGGCTTGGTGAAAGATACAAACAATTATGGAAAGTAATAAATGTTTGGGCACTTTCAGTTTTTAACTGGCCATTGAGTGGCCACTCAGACTAAACAAAAGGTAACTTGTCTGTCAAACATTGTTTGTTAGTTGTGGATTGAAGGTGTGGTTATTGCCAATCTGGCCTCCTGCATAGACTGATATGGAAAGGATTTCTGTGAGAATATGAAAGTGAGAAAACAGATAGAACTTTCTGTTGGAAAATATTAGCATCTACAACGGTTGTGCACTTGTGCCTCTTCATTTATACTAATGTAGAGTTGAGAATAGAAAGTTTATTGCTGAATGTTTCAGTTCCGTTCTTCCATTTATTAGTTTTCTTTAGTTCAGATACTTTTAAGTCAACTAACCATTAATATTGAGTAGCCCAACCCACCTTGTAGGAGAAGGCTTTGTGTGTTTGGATTTCAGCTTGAGAGAGTTAGAATCAATTTTGACCCCTCATTCCCCCAAAATTGATTTTACCCTTCTTTTTTATTTTGTTTGGTTTTTAGATATCAAAATCAATTCTTGCTTGCCTCTAGAATTGATTTTGGGAGAAGTGAAAATTTATTAATTTATGTTAGAATCACTTTTAGAGAAACCACTAACAAAGATTAGGTTACTTTAAAATCAATTTTAACTAATCAATCTAGACAATTGATTCCACCTAGAATCAATTCTACAAAAGTAGGTCCAAACACACTTAGTTGTTGTTGTAACCATTAAATATTGTGTGTGCACTTGTTTGTAATTCTGGAATGAACATAAGGTTTTTTTTTTTTTAAATATTTCTACAATTTTTCTATTTGTTTATGCTTCTCAAAAAATTTAAAGGGAAAAATAATCAGTTTTTCTACTTTTTTTCCTAGAAGCAGATTGGGAGCAATTTCTCCAAAAAAAATCAGACTCATTATAAGTTAAAGAATATGTGGCATAATGAATGAGTCAATTACATTTCCGAAAATATTCTTGGCATTTTCTAAAATTAGAAAAGATATGCTTGTCTGCCTCTCAATATTAAAAAAAGGTAAAATACTATATACTACATACATGTGTGCGCGCGCGCATGCCTGTATATATATTAATAATTTAATGTACTCTTTACTTTTGAATCTAAGGCACCTTCATTTTTTTCCATCAGTTATATATTTAATTAAGTTATCTTTAATTAGAAAAAGGAATAAAATATGTTTGTAAACTTTTTAAAATATTTATTTTATACAAGAAATACTTCTTTATTTGACCATTTTTCTTGAGAAGTGATTTTTGATGTCCTCAATTGTCATTATATAAAAGAGTACTTATATATTTGTCATATTCAAATTACTTTACAACTTTTGATTATGATAATAACTACTTTTACAGTTATATCCATGCGTAAAATAATTTTCTACTTCTGTGTGATTCTGTTTTTAAGGAAGTATATTTCTCAGAAGCTTAACCAAAATGGCCCATTATTGCAGTGCTTCTTTGAAAATGACTCTGAATTAGTGGTCTAGTTATTTTTTAACACTTTTGCATGTGTTTTTTGTCATAAGTGGTAATATTTCATGTCCAAATTCTTCTAAACTCAATGGCTTCATGTTTTGGTATATATGTTTGTGAGCTGCAGTTTTCTTTTTCAGGAAATGGAAATAAGGATGGACTTTTCTCCGTGCTACTAAGAGACTATAAAGCACATGCTGCTGCTGCTTGCATGAATCGTCTTGCCAAATTGAGGTAAATGTGTCTGCCTTATATTTGATTTAAGTGCAAAATGTTTTAAATTAACTAATGAAATGCTGTCAAGCACTTGTGGGAAGGGGTAGCGTCAGTTCCACGAGTGAGGATTAGCCTCGCTCCCACAGAGAGTAGAGAAACCTTGTTAGAACAGAGAAAATGCTGTTGAAGTATAATCTCTGTAATTAGTTTTCAGTTCAGGCATTTTGATGTTCTGTTTTCCATCTGTTGGATGGGCCAATTTGGAAGCTAAAAAAGTGTATGATCTTTTTTCACTTGGATGCAGTGCTCGATGGATAGGCAATCATGGATTCTCAATAGGCATTGATGATGTCCAACCAAAAGAGATTTTGATCAAGAAGAAAGATGAAACAATATCTGATGGTTATAAAAAATGTGATGGTTTTATAGAAGCTTTCAATAAAGGAAAGCTAGAGCTGAAAGCTGGTTGTGATGCTGCTCAGACATTAGAGACTCTGATAACTGGTGTGTTGAATGGCATACGAGATACAGCCGGGAAGGTATCCACTTCTTTTTAGTGAAATATTCTGTCTGTGTTTTCAGAGATATGGTCATCGAGTGCAAATGCTTAAGCTTATGCTAACCATGTTATTAAGGCAGTTCTCTTGGTGTTAAGGTCAATATCAACCATGGTGGATAGCCTCTGCCTTAAATTTTATTTTTTTAAACTACATATATTACTTGCAAAATATAATGCTGCCCTCTAAATTCTTATCCCTCATACAACAAAAATTTTATTCTGTATCTTTCAGTCAATAACTTCCTTCATTTTGTTACAAAATTTTCCCAGGTTTGCATGCAAACCCTGCATTGGAGAAATAGTCCCTTGATCATGTCACAGTGTGGCTCCAAAGGATCTCCTATTAATATCAGTCAGATGGTTGCCTGTGTTGGTCAACAATCAGTTGGAGGTCGTCGCGCTCCTAATGGGTTCATAGACCGTAGCCTTCCTCATTTCCCTAGAAAAGCAAAAACCCCTGGTGTATGCTCAGTTCCTATTATTTGGAAGTTGACTTTTGAATCTTTATGTGCATAGAGTTTAACTTCCACTCATCCTTAAGTTCTCATTTTTTTTTTATAAATTTCCGCACTTCTTCTGTATGGCTTTACTGATAATGTTATTGTCAATAACTTGATAAATAATTGGTGTCTAAAAGGCAGAAAATCTTACCAAAAAAATTATTAATCTAGAACGCAGCTTAGTTCATTTACATTTCTTTATTTTTCTTCCTTTATTTCTTTAGTAGAAAATCGTGAATAAGTGATAACAAGAATTTCTCAACCTTCTGTCACAGAGCATTATTATTTGTTTTTATCAAAAATAAGTTAACTGAGATAAGGATCATTGTGCAGTATTGGTGTTAGAATATCAGGGTTATTCAGTCCTATTTTATTAGTAGATTTGGACTTGTAGTAGTTTTACTATAGCAACACTTGTCCTAATTGTTAGGATAAATAAATGTAAACATTAGGTTAGTGCATTACATCGCAACAGAAGATCATCAATCAAATATATTGTTCAGATTCTGTCTTTTCTTTCCTTTCCAGTTAAACTCGATAATTTCAACAATGAGCAAGAATGATATGAGGAATGAGTAATTCTGGGGTTTGTGACTAATCCAAAATTTTGTCAATAGAACCTGGTTTATGCTCATGAAAGATAAACTACTTTCTTAGATTAGTAAATGGACATGAATGCTAAAGGAAGAGTCTAACTGTGATATTTGGCAACACAATATAAGGATTTAAAGGGAAAATTATTAGACAATGATAATTCACACCTAAACTTGAGAAGCTAAATTTGTTTTTGTATGTTCATCATGGCTTTGGATCCTTATTGCATATTGTTATCAGTATCAATTGCTTTCACTTTTATTGTCAGTACAGTAGTGAAGTACTGTTGAATATGGTTGTCATTCCACATTTATTTGTGTGTAACTGACACCAAAACTTGTGTCATTATTAGCTTCATTCTGCATTACATTTTTCCATTGTCTCTTACATTGAAACTGTTATGCCACTATTGATGCAGGCTAAAGGTTTTGTTGCTAATTCCTTTTACAGTGGATTGTCTGCTACTGAGTTTTTCTTCCACACAATGGGAGGGCGAGAAGGGCTTGTTGATACAGCGGTAGGATTCATATTTGAGCATACTATGCATATTTAATCAAGAACCGGTTTCAATTAAGTCAACAATTAAAAATCATTAGCATATATGATAATCACTATGATAATTCTTTTGGAGAGCCTTTTATCATGGAATCATAGAGGGCCTTATTAGGTGAGATAATGTTAGGAAGCAGGGGAATTGGGCCAAACACTAAGGGCAGTCCAGTGCATGAGGCTCCCACCAAGTGGGGTCTGCAGAGAGTAAATGTACGCTGCTTTATCCCCACTTTGTGGAGAGACTTTTTCCAAGATTTGAACCCGTAACCTCCAGGTTACAATGCAGCAACCTTACCACTGCATTGAGGTTCACCCTTCTAGACTTTGGGTTAAGCACAATGAGCCTAATTGAAACTGCTGAATTATAAGTGAGAGAAAGAATGTGAGAGGTGTGAGTTGTGCTGGAAGGTGAGGTTTTTGATAGATTGTGCATGTGTGGGAGTGGGTACTATATAAAGAAAGGGAACATGGGAAAGCTAATTAGGCGAAAAATTGGGCTAGGCATGGAGAGACTGAATTGCTTAGTGTTCAAAGGTTCTTCTCATTTTCTTCTATTTCCTGTACTGCTCTCTCGTCTTCCTTGGCTGACATCACACTGATCTCAGCTCAAGCTCAAGGGTGTGAATAATGCACCATACTTTTTTCTTTAGTTTCTTTCTATGGTTTCTAACAATGGTATCAAAGCTCCCATCTTGGGAGCTGTGGCGCCCTATTGGCTATTGTTAAAGTTGCAATGGAGACCAGAATGGACAATTTGGAGAGGGAGAAGAATGAGGTTATGTGGCTACTGAGAGGAAGACATCACATTTGACACGGAGCGATCTCCGCCACAAAGAGCATCGCCGAGGAGCGGTGGAGGACTGAATTAATGGAGCCCGCCCATTTGAGTGCTTTGATAGGTGCCTTTTGTTGCCCCACTGAGAAAGGGTTGTCCATAGAGTTGGAGCCATCCAGACGTGACATGAACCAATTCAAAGGGTGAAGGACTTTACCACTGAAGGACATAGACCTCTCATCTCTATTTGTTGTTGGATGGATTAGGGGCAAGAGGCTCGGCCACAATCAGTTCCATGGCAGGTAACTGGTTCACAATAAATTCCATTCAGGTATTGGGATAACAAAGCCTGGAATTAGTGGTGGTGGTGGTGGTGGCACCAAGCTGGTTTGAGGCAAGAATGGTGGCGGTGGCTTCGAATTTCTGTTGTGTGCTCTCTACCATTCCCAATGGAATTACTGAAGAGAGTTGCTGCTGACCACACTCAAGGAAGGGTAGGCATGTATAGTGCACCGACAGGTTTAAGGGACGAACATGCTATTCTTGAAGTTTTATTTAAAAGACATAAATCAAATGTCTGCAGATAGTATTCTATTCATGTTAGTAAACCGAGTTCATGATTCTTTTGTTCCCTTATTGAAAGGATTGCCGCATTCAAGCATTTCACAAGCTAAGAGGATTACTGAGCTTGAAGCACTAGTTAAGAGGTTCCTAAAGTACATTATCTTGAAGCATTGGTGATTATTAGCAGCTTCTCTGTCCTTCTTGCACACTCCAGCAGTATTAGGGTTGCCAATACAAGCTACATAAACAGCAATCTGACACTGGGTTCATGGTCAAGTAAAAGTGTTTTGTTGCTTTTTTATGCTGTGTACATTGAATCAACCCATACGGAACAGGGATAGAGATTTGACCTCATGTAATGGGACTCAGGAGGACAATACTGCATGGCAAGCATGTGGTCATCTTCCTTTTTCAAGATATTTGATCCAGGATGATGCCTTTGCTTTCCAAACCATCACTTTGAGGACAAGGTGATTCTTTTGGGGGGTGTATTATTAGGAACCAGGTAATTGCGACATGCACAATGGACCCTAATTGTAATAGCTGAATCATGAGTGAGAGAGAACGAGAGGTGTGAGTTGTGCTGTGTGTGCAGTGAAGTGTGGTTTGTAACAGAAAGTGTATGTGTGGGAGTGAGCTGCTTGGGCTAGACTTGGAGAGACTGTGCTGCATAGTGCTCGGAGGTCCTTCTCATTTTCTTGCATTTCCTATACTGTGTTCTCTTCTTCCTTGGCTCTTTTGTGGTTTCGTCAGCTCAAGGGTGCAAATAATACATTATGCTTCATTTCCTTGGTTTCTTTCTGTGGTTTCTAACAGATACTTTTTACTAAAACCAGCAGCTAATTCACCAAATAAAATAAATACCAGCAGCTAGTGTTTTTAGTTGATATAATTCATGGAGCATGAACTGAGGCTGAATTTTTTCACTTGATTGTGAAGGTGTGAATGTCATAAGAGTGGGCCTCAAATTTCTCCATTAGGAGGGATGGGTTCTTATTGCTTGACCAGTTGATCTATTTATTGTTACTGCCTGGAATTGGGTTTGGATTTCATTTTCTTCTATTTGGAGTTATTATGGAGCTTTTCTCTCTACTGGCAACTCTTTTGGTCTTACCAGGGGTTGTGATTATCTGGTTGGGGTTTGAACCCCCACATTACCATTCCCCTTAGGTCCAACGGTACCTCCCAGTCCCAGAACAAAAAAAGGGGGCCTTTTATTAACAAATAAAACTGTGAAGTTTAATATTATGGATGTAGGAGCCGCTGGGCACTGGTAGTGGTAAAACATTGAGCATTTATTCTGGATCTTGGTAATTAGTTATATTTTTTCTTACCGCGAGAAATAACTTTGGAGTTGATTATATAGTTACTGTGATACTCATGACTTTCAGGTTAAAACTGCTGACACTGGATACATGTCTCGTAGATTAATGAAATGTCTGGAGGATTTGTTTTTACATTATGATTACACTGTACGGAATGCTGGTGGTGGTATTGTTCAATTTTGTTATGGAGATGATGGCATGGATCCAGCAGGCATGGAGGGAAAAGATGGAAAACCATTAAATTTTGAGCGGTTGTTTTTGAGAAGCAAGGTTCAAACTGCCTGTGTTGTTTTTGTATAGTTTGATTTTTCGTCTTTATCTTGCAACTTTCTAAAACAGTTGGTTACTTGGTTTTTCTCTTTTTAGGCCATATGTCCTGGTGATGGGGATGATGATATCTTATCTCCCTCAGATGTGTGTAAACTAGTTCAAGAGAAGCTTTCAGAAGTTGGTATGCCTAGGTTAGGGGAGAAAGGGGTTTCTGAGGATAATATACTGTCAGAGTTGGGCTCCTCTGCTGATTTCATGAATTCTCTCCAATTTTTCATCGAAGATAAAATAGAACTAACCCAAGAAGCTTCCACCGAGGCTGATTCTGAAAATCTGAAGAAATTTATTGAGAGGATATCTGGGATCACTCATAGACAACTACAGGTATTTATTTTCTTCGCCATATATCGCATCTAATTTTCATATTTTGCAAACTATTGTCCCAATTGTTAATATTGTTTGCCTTTCCATTTAGTCGTTGCAGTCTTGTTATTTCATTTGCAGTTTATAGTATTCTAATTTTCTGATACTACATATTTTTGTTATTTTTGGGTGAGATTATTCACAAAGCTACTCTGTGAAAATGATATACCTTAGATCAATGATGTATTTTTGTTGACCTTTCTCTCTGCTGTATTTTATGTGATATTATTTTCTGGACATTTTGTTCAGTTGTTCTTTGAAAGTTAGAATATAAAGGAAGTTAGAATATTCTTCTGTTTTCTGTTATAGTTCTATTAATTAATGCATAGCTCTTTCTTGTTTATTGCTGTATTTTATGTAATGCTCTATTTTTCAGGTTTTTCTGGATATTTGTTTATCTCGTTATCGTTCAAAACAAATTGAGGCTGGAACTCCAATTGGTGCAATTGGAGCTCATAGTATTGGAGAGCCTGGGACCCAGATGACTTTAAAAACTTTTCACTTTGCTGGGGTTGCAAGCATGAGTATCCTTTATTTGGTTGAGTTACAGACCTTTATTATAATTATTATTGTTCGTCTAAATACTTTGCTGGAATTGTGCTGTATGTTGATTGGTTCTGAAAGTTGTGCCTTAACCAATCTTTAGATGTGACTCTTGGAGTTCCTCGCATCAAAGAAATTATAGATGGATCCTCAAAGATCAAAACACCAATCATCACTGCAATACTTGAGACAGATGATAATGCAAAAACTGCAAGGATAGTAAAGGGTCGCATAGAAAAAACTAGTCTAGGCCAGGTATGCTGCTGTAGAAAAAGGTTCTAAACAAGCTTGAACCCTGA
Organism: Dalbergia cultrata; assembly: GCA_031216105.1. NCBI lineage: Eukaryota > Viridiplantae > Streptophyta > Magnoliopsida > Fabales > Fabaceae > Dalbergia > Dalbergia cultrata. Next base: position 5,039,784 of record CM062345.1, read on the forward strand.
TTATTTGTCAATTGTATGCTTATCATAGTAGTCAATCCCGGATACCAGCCGACTCCAAAAACGCTATAGTGGAATAGTGGGTCACGGGATGACCAGTGTTTAAGAAAATAGATATAAATGTTAAAAAAAAAAACTATCCAAAACTAAACTCATTTTTATCATTAATAATTAAAGGTCATATGAAAACCCCAAACCCAAGGAAGAGACATCAAAAATAACAAAAGAAACACATCAAAGAAAGGAGGAAGCCGATGGCAGAAACAGAGAAAAACATGAAAAACAGACAAAATGGAGAATAGAAAAGTAGAGAGGAGGTAAGTGCAGAGGGGAAAAATAAAGAAAAATGAGCTGAGCATAGGCCGTGGGAAAAAAAAAATAGAGCAAGAGGAAGAGAGCCAGCTGCTGGGTTGCCGGAAACTCACTTGCCGGAAAGTGTGTTGCAAGAGAGAATAAGAAGAAGAGAGCAGGGCACGTGAGAGGGTGACTTGAGGAAGATCTAGATTCTAGAAGAATACCCTAGACTGGGTTTTTAGATTGAAATGCAGGGTGAAATTACCCTTAAGCCCCCTTAGTTATTCACCAACATAAAAATGGGGGGTAAAATGGGGTTTTTCTCTTCCAGAATATGATAGCAGCCATGACTCTGCGATTTGGGCCGTGACATGGCGCGAATCACGAATGTGATGGCCGGGATAGCAAACCGCGACACGATGTTGTCTCCATTGCGCCCACCGGCTGCTCTGCTTGCTCTGGCGTGATAGGGCCGCAATTGAATGCTATGATAGTTATTTATATGCTTAAAACAAACTAATAAACTATTCAAATTTTTTCATTTATCTATTCTTTCAATTTCTAAAGTTTGTTGTATATTAGTGCTCATTTTTCAATGTCTCAATATCAAACTATCACTTTGTGCCAATTTATACAGGTTGCAAAGAGTATTAAAGTTGTTATGACTTCGAGATTGGCATCAATTGTCATCACGCTTGACATGGAAAGAATCCAAGATGCACATCTCCATATAGATGCTAATATTGTAAAAGAATCAATTTTGCAAACTCGAAAACTAAAATTGAAGCAAGAGGTAAAGAGTTTCTCTTGTAATTATGAGCCTCTTCTCCTTTCATGCTTGCAATATTAGAAGTTTTTGTTGATTTGCAGCACCTTAAGGTTTTGGATATCAAAAAACTTGAAGTTGTCCCACCAGATGCTGATAGAAGTAAAATCCAATTTCAACTCCATTATCTCAAAAATTTGCTTCCGTCAGTTGTTGTAAAGGTAATTTTATAGACTCTATCGTGTAGATTTTCTTTGGCTTTATATTTTTCTTCATTTTCAGATCAGGAAACACATCTAACTTACATTTTCTTAATTGCAGGGAATTAAATCTGCTGAACGTGTTGTTATCAGTAAAGAAGAAGATAAAGAGGCAAAGGCTGATAAGTTCAAATTACTGGTGGAAGGGTTAGTTCATCCTGTTTTTCACTATCGTATATGCTTCCTTCCATCCCTTGTATGTACATGCTTGGCTGCACATGACTTAATTTTTTGAACACGAGATTAAGTGTTAGCCTAAAGGATTGTTAAATGGAGCTTAAGACACTAGTTGATGCTGACCAAGAATATGGCTACTTTATTATGGGCTCTATCTGCACTAAGATGGCGTTTGGTATCAGACAATCTATGTGAATTGCTAGTAATCTACTACTAATTAGCCGGGACCATCCACATTGCCCTCTTTGGTATTACACAACACATTACATGTTAATGTGGATGACGTAGGTAATCTAAAGTGCTTCTAAGGTGGCAATCAATATAGCTCACAGGGTTGTCTATTTGGATTACCACGTGGCAATCTTTATATTTTTATTTTACAAAAAATGCTCTGACACAGGGATAATCGTTGTTGATAATGATTATGATTATTAGATTTTATACTAATAATTATTAGTTATAATTATGATAATAATTTATTAGGGTAAATTGCATTGACCTCCCTTGAAGTTAGACAATATTGTTAGATATAAAATTATTCATATGCCTCTACCATCTGCTTAAGCATTTGGGAGAAATGATTAATTATATGGCATTTGAGCAAATATGACCAAGTGGTCCAAGGGTCAATTCTTGTTATTCCCCATTATGATAAATTATTCACGTTTCAAAGCCCAAAAGAGGCATTCACGTGAGAGGGCATATTATATATAAAATCATTCATATATCTTTACCATCAGCTTAAACTTTTGGAAGGGATGTAATGATAGATATTATACACGATACTTCTCGGTTAGCAAATGTATGCACTAACCTCCCTTGAGGATACTGATATATGCATCCAACACCCTTTCTTTTTTTAATAGTATGTTACATTGACTATCTCTGACCACCCGTGTAAATATGACTAAGTACCCGGTTGAGGAAAAGTAGTGAGAAAAAATAAATACTTTTGCTCTGATGTAACAATTTAGTTATCATGGCATTCCATGGTACTAGTACGCTGCTCTTCAGAGACAATTTCGCTGGTTAATTTTTTAACACCGTTCCCTAATTTACATGTATTCTTTGTCTTTTATTTTCGTTTTTTTCAGCACGGGCCTTCTAGAGGTTATGGGAATTGAAGGGGTTGATGGATGTAAAACTGTAAGTAATCATATCGATGAAGTGCAAAATTCTCTGGGAATTGAAGCTGCTAGAAAGTGTATCATTGAGGAGATCAAGTTTACTATGGGAAGTCATGGAATGAGTATAGACGTACGCCATATGATGCTTCTAGCAGATGTGATGACTGTCAGGGTGAGTTGCTTGAAAGTTATTCAACAAAAAAGAGGAGCCTATCTGTGTTTATGCTAATTAGATTTCCTCTTATGTCATTCATCAAACCAGGGTAAAGTCCTTGGTATAACAAGATTTGGAATTCAAAAGATGGGCAAAAGTGTGTTAATGCTTGCATCCTTTGAAAAGACATCAGATCATCTTTTCAATGCTTCCGTACATGGGACGGATGACCGGATTGAAGGAGTAAGTGAATGCATAATCATGGGTATACCAATTCAGATAGGCACTGGAATGATCAAGGTCAAACAAAGGTGAGGAAAGAACAAAATGCAAGCTGTTTTAGTTGTAAAGTAGTCCTATTTGTTGCATCCATAAACTCAATCTACGTATAAATTTGCTTGATAGGAAATTATTTACCAGTGCTAGCTTAATTGTAGTAATCAATGGTACTAAGTTAACGATGACACAAATAACTTTAATAAATTAAAATATAAAATTGTTTTGAAAATGAAATATGTATCAAAATCACATCATTATTGTTAAGAGATATAAGGCATTTATGAACCTCTACCTATTAGAAGGGTATTAGAGCCTCCATGAGCATGTGGTCATAAATCATTAATATTGCATGACTCAATAGTTTAAGTATTTAGCAGAATTGTCTTTGGAAAATTATTATATAAAGTAGAAAAGTGAAAAACTTTCCCCATTTTGAACCGTCCAATCATGTTCACCATGTGATGATTGCATTTAATTCAGCAGTTGACTAGATGTTTTTCTTTCTTTTTTTTTGACCAAATAAACATGTCATTATTTAGTCTGCAGTAATTTACATTTTCTAGTGCTCCAGTACCTGTCTGTATATATACCTTTTGTGGCCCTTCCAGCTTACCTCTCTTAGCTACATATCATGGTCATTGAAACAAACTTTAGCTAACCTCTCTTTTTCAGGTTGGATCCTCCGGAACTGCCCCAAGGAACCGCTCCTATTCTATCTTGAGTTTAAAGTGTATATATTATAGCGGCATGTTTGAGATTTCCTGGCATTAAGAGTTCTTGTGCCACCATACATAGCTCAAGTCATGTGGTAACAAAAGGCGGGGTGAGATAGTGCTAATATGATTAGTAGTATTTGGGAAAACCAAAAGGAAAGTAAAGGGGGCATCATTTTGTACCTCATGTACAGTTTCTTTCATTTTGCTGGCCATAAAATATTTTATTGGTAAGTTCAGGTAATTGATTTGCTAGTAGTTTTATGCTTTTGTTCCTGCGGGATTAATTCCTTTTTTTGGCTTCTCCCGTAAAAGGAAAGATTACTGAAATTAGTTAAACATGAAGTTTTTTATAGTGACTCGGCTAAATTCAGAGACAGTAAAATTCTGAGCTTTGGTTGTGTTATCGGATTCAATGAACATTGTTAACCTTTGGATTTGATTTGATGACTCTTTTGAGAAAAAAAAAAAGATCTTTTTTGAAAAAGTACATAGTGCTTCCAGTCCAGAGAGTTTAAAAATATCATCCGCATTTTAAAATTTTTGGAATTCGGAATAATTATGTCCCAAAATAAAGTAACTATCATCATCGGAGAGGAGGTATTGCAGTTTAAAGTAGTTGTGGCTTTTTTAATTTGAAAAAAAAAACCATTTTTTTAAATTGGTATTGCTAACGAGAAATCACATACATTCACGTTTTGTGTAATATTTGTATAAGATTTACATCTAAAGATCATAAGTTCTATTTTGTTTTGAGTTTAATTTTAATATACTGATAAATTAAAAATATCTTACATCATCGTCCACTCAATATATTTATTTAGATGGCATTTTAAGTAATAAATGTAAAAATTAACTATTATAGTTTATATATCATGATTAAATAACTATTAAATTTTTTTCACACTGTTGGCAATTAAATCCTTTTGTTTTCGCTCATCTTTTCTGTTCTTTTATTATGATATTAATGATAATCATAATGATGTAATTTATAATTTATATGTGGCGGTCAACCAAAAGATTAAAAAAAAAAAAAAACAGGTGCCCACTCAAGCAGAAGAACCATGACGAATACTGTTTTTACTCTGTCGTAAGAGATTACTATATCAAAATACTATGCAGGTAAATTATAAACAAAATGACTACTCTGGTTAATAAGATAATCATATTACCTGTTACGGTTATTCTATAATGAATGGGTTTTTCGTATAAGAAGTCTGACAGCACTTACAATTTTTCTAGAACAATAAGATCTAATATTGCGAGATAAATATAATTTTCATCCAAAACTAACTCATGATTTGTAAGTTAGCTATCACTTCATAGACATCAATGTCACCACATCTTGTACTGCAAGATCTGGTGTGTTGACTATCATATGCTCATAAATCTTGTTAAGTCCTCTATTACAGCGTTCAATTCAACCCTTTAGAAACAGGAACAAATGGCTTTACTTAGTTTCAGGTTATAGGGCTTTCGCATAGTTTCAGGCTGATTATAGCAGCAGAAAGCAGAAGTGGAAATGTAAAATGTCCATTTTTATTTACAAATGTGAATGAATTTCTTTTTCTTTTCTTTTTAAGGTCCCTCGCATACCTTTCAGCTTGGGTAATCAGACAGAGTTATTTGCAATTTGGAATTATCAGTCTCTGCTGAATACTTTCTGATGAAAGCTCTTCTCCACCAAATCTCAAATGCCTTCTGAATATTAGGACAATCATCTCCTTTGTTAAGAAACCGTTCAAACCAATTGAGTAACACAGCCTGCTGTTGGAGCAAAGGCAGTGTCAGTATAGTTTGGCTTAGTCCATCCTCAACCAATTTCTTGTCAACTGCTCTAGAAGCTCTCCTCATCCATCCAAAATCTTCGTACAGAGCTTCTAGCCATGTTGACAATAAGGAAAATCGAGTTTCCTTTGGTACCAAAATGTGCCCCCTTCCAATGCCAATACATAGTTGTGCTGTGATCCTGCTGATCTCATAGCGGTAAAGGGTTGGAACTTTGGAATGAAGAGTAGCAAGTTCTTTCTGGTCTGCCCAAATTTTCACAAATTCATCACCCAACTTTTTGCCAATTAAAATGTCAACAAGCCACTGAATGTTGTCAGCTTCGCGAGTTATCTCACTCATTAAAGCCCCTCGATCTGGTCTCTCAATCGTGCCACTTGCCTCTGACAGACACAGGACAAGAGAATTGATGCACCTGTGGCAATGATGATAAAGCGTCTCTTTAGAAACATCAAGTTTGCTGCTATCATTTGATGGATCCTCTTTCAGCAATCTTGATAGCAGTGCTTTAATTTCCCTTCGAGCTTTGTCATCTTTCGCTAGTAGAACACCACTCAAAAGGCTCGTGAATATGTCATTGGCTCTCACAGCGATAGATGGATCAGATGACACTCTAAGAAGCACTTCTTCTGTTGAAAAGTCATGAAGCTGTAGATGATTCAGCTGAGATATGACTTCCTCTTGTTCATCCTCTGTCCACGGAATAGCTTCCAAATAATCTAGGCATAAAGCAACCCCAAGATCAAACATGATAGCTGCTGATACCTACAAAAGAAGGCAAGTCAAAGAAGTAAACACACCTTAAAGGCTTCGATAACATGCCAAGAAGTAAGTCCCTATTGGTGTTCTAAACCAACTCCACTAGCATCCATAGTCTAATAAACTCCCACTAATCAGGTCATGTGCTAGTCTATTCCATTTCATCACTAAAATATCCAAATAAGGGAATGGAATAATCATGTCACTCAACTCACTCCACCCACTTCCACTCAATTAAAAGGCGGCTTAGCGCAAGGCTTCCTCCGCATTGGGGTCTGGGAATGATAGATATACGCAGTCTTGACTCCCTTTTTGCGGAGAGGTTGTTTTCAGGATTTGAACCCGTGACTTCCACATCACAAAGTAGCAACAGCCTTATCATTGACCCGAGGCTCACTCTCTTACTCATTTCCACTCAATCACTTACGATTAATCTAGACGTAGCCTAAATTGATGGATCAAGAACGATTGTCACTTACAATTGAACTAATTAACTACCTAATGAGCAATGAAACAAAACAAATCATGAAGCATAAACACAAGCACATAGATGATACCTTGAGCAAGCTGAGAACTTTGGAAACCCTTTGACCCATCAACCTCCTCTTAAGATCCTCGGCACAGTTACAGTGCATCAAAACCACAGCCTCCACGTAGGCCTCCACGTCATCGCTGTCGCACTCGCTGATCTCCACCTGAGTCTCCCCGACCTTCCCCTTAACCTTAAGCTTCTCCGCGAAGAACCTGCTCTTCTCCAACAGCACACTCCTGTGCACCTCCATCGACACCTTGAACCCATCCCTCCCCACCACCGTCACCCTCACGTCACCACCACCGTCATCGCGGAACGGGGCTTCTTCTAGAAGCTTCTGGACGCGATCCCGCATTTTGCGGCGGTTATGCTCGGAGAGCTTGGAGTCGCGGGAGTACTCGTCCGACATCATTTCGAAGAGTGTCTGGGTCTGGGTCTGGGTTTGGGGGTGAGTTGGACTCGGGCGAGTTGGGAGAGAAGAAGGGGAAGGCGGAGAGTGAATGGGAGAGGAGGAGAATGTTCTGGAAGGTGAGAAGTGGGAGAGGGTGGAGGGTACGGGGTCTGGGAGGAACCCGTGCTTGATCATCGTCGATACCTCCTTCAATTTCAGGGCGTTCTCTGCTGCCGCCGCCGCCATTGTTGCAGGTGCAGGTGCAGGTGCGGCCCTGCTGCGCGGTGGCGCAGAGCGTGGTTTGCGAATGCAATGCAAGAACAACTCAATTTTATAGAGAGAGAAAGAGAGAGGAGAGATTGGAGGAGGAAATCGGAGTGGATTTTTCACAGAAGAAAGTCTCTGTTTATTAACAACAGTGAGGTATGTATTATTATTATTTATTAGTTGTAGTTGTAGAACCGTTTATTTCAGTATTATGCACACAGAAAGGAAAGGGAAGAGACGGGGGAAGGGGGGCAGTAAGTACTGTAGGGAGACTTTCCAGAGAATCCAAGACAAACAGCTCTTAATTGCAATGACATTAATTAATTTTGAAATACGACTAATACAAGGGATTCATTTTGATGCACATATACTACAACCATCAAACCTAATGACATCTAACCACACCAGCATCTTAAGTATCTACTGAGAGATTCTGTAACAACAGATGTAGACTCTATAAATTATATATTTTGAATGAATTAGTTAGTATTTATGATAATAAATATCCTTGATTCATTAAAAAAAAGTATGAAAAGTGACACCTTAAATACTAACTCTTATATTTACTGTATAAAATATTACTATACCAATAAATAAATTTAGATAAATAAGATAGTAAAAAAAAAAAGAGAGTAAACCTTTTTTATATGCAGTAAAATTAAATTCATGATATAAAGATTGAAAGAGTTTTATATCATCTTATAATCATACTTATATATATACATATATAAAAGTATGATTTTTGAACTAGTAAATATAGAAATTAAATAATCTGTATCATATAATAATTAAACATTGTAGTTGCAATATTTTTTTTCTTAGTTTATACCGTCCGTCTTTGATCCAACTTTTTTTTTATCATGGTTTACATTCAACTTTGACATAGATTTTGATATTCTAATGCTTAATATAAAACGGTTTATATTATTAATTAATTATATTGTTTCTTATCGTTTAGTCACAATGTATAAATAAATGACTATGTAAAAAAGTAATACATCAAATTAAATTGTTTGATTTTCAGTTCTTTTACTAAAATGTTATTTATATATATTTTTACAATTATTTAAAGACCTCGAAGGCATGTTAATGATCTTCAATCAGGGCAAACATTTTCCTTAGTCTAATTTCCCATCTATGAAAAATCGTGATAAGCAATATATTATATGATGATCAACGTATATTACATAAAAATTGGTACAAAAATTATACACAACAAATAATCCGAGAATACAAAAAAAAATGAAATATTAATTAGGGAAACCAACCAAAAACAACTGTGACTCAGTTGGAAAGTGACACAGAATATTGCTGGCATGTGCACACACCTGCCTTCGTAGCTGGGTAATATCATTTTCAAAAGGGATTCATTCATGGCGGTTTAAGGAAAATAATAATAATAATAATAATAATAATTAATTGGCAGGTTTGCTTTCGACTCTGATTCAGTTCACACTTAAGAGGTGTACTTTTTCTTTATATATTTTTCACATGTTGTGCATGCACAAGAAGACTTTACCGATGGCTGGGTCTGAGTGTTCTTTTCTTACCGATTGGATTTTTATTTTCTTAAATATGTTTTTCTCTGAATATATTTTTTCTCTCAAAATAATTTTATCTAGGCCAAATTAATTAATTCCTCCCCCAACTTATTTTTCGTTTCCAAATTTTCCCTCTAAGTAATATATCTAGGCAGAATTTTTCTTTAAAATGACATATAAAGTGAAGGGGATTGAGTAATTATATTTCTTTTCGAGATGTACAAGGATTAGCGATGATATGATTACGTCCTTGTTTATATAAATAAATGATGACGAGTTCTGTTTTCTTTCATGTGTATTCGTACCAAAGTTCTTAGCGATATTAGTACTTTGAAGGTCACTGCCAACTGCCAATCACTTGCAATTGCAACTGCACTATGGTCCCAAGTCCCAACCCTGTGGAAATGCTATTGCTATACAACTTAAAGCAGCACAAACATTTAGAAAATTGCAAATCTCGATTACAAATTTGTACTTGAAAAATCATAGTTAAGATATGATGTCAATGATTAAAGGAGTTAATCATAGACAAATCAAAATTGGTTGATGGGTGGATCTCCAAAGGCATCATTATAAATCATACACTAAAAGAGAGAACGATGAGACACTTACATATAAAATTATTCATGAACATCTATCCAATATTTTTAAGTTTTTGGGAGAGGATTTATGATTTGGTACCAGAGACTCAATGATTAAGTGTTCTGAGAATCAATCTTATGTCATCCTCCAAAAATTATGCCTCACGACTTCAACAAGGGGAAATCACAAAGTAAAATTATGGTAAAATATCTACAGCATCACTTAGCAAATCAGAAGCATCCCACTATTCATAAATTACAAACAACATGTTAAATGATCAAACTTTGATTAGCAAGACATGTTACATGATCAAACTTTGATTGGTAAACATGGCCAGCACTAGGCTTTGGCCACCACCAAATCAAGGTTAAAAATCCATTAATTGCTGAAGAAAACAAAGATCTCATCATGTCATCATCAATCATCAATAAGCTACAACTCCATCCTTTAATCTACAGAGCAGAAGATAATAATTTAGCAAGGCATTACAATTGTATGACTATAGATAGATAAATAGGGGCAGAGAAAGACCTTTCAGAAGACACTTATCTCCTCTATCCCAGAATCTACATTTTTTTCTTGTTTTTCTTCTTCAGTTGTCATGAAGAGGGGAGCATCAAGCTCAGGAGGATCCTGATAATATATGAATGTTGTACGAATCAAAAAAGGTTGTGGCAATATTGAATAGGAATTCAAGGAAAACAGGGTATAAGCAATATGGAAGCTAGTGCTACTAAAATATAATTACTCATGTTACCATGCAACGAACTAGGGCCCAGTTGACACCCCGGAAGAATGGATGTTGCTTAATTTCATTTGCTCCTTCCACTGAACCTAATCTGTATTTGGGATCTCTCTGCAACAGCCGGTATATTAACTGCTTTGCATTGATACTAACCTGCATCATGGCACACAAGATTATCATATAGTTCACATGCATGCAGTGACAGACCCAAAATATTCAAGTAACGGAGGCAAAGATATATATATGCACAAAGTGAAATTTCATTTAATTTTTATTTTAATGTAAGATCAAACTTAATAACATAATGGGAGCAAAATATATATACATTGTATTTGGGAACCTAAGTTGTATCAATTACTGTCTCATTAAGTTAGTTTCAACAATAATTTTTGAAGAATGCATTTCCAAACTAAAGAGAAAGCAATTGGAACCAACGCCCCACAAAAGCAACTACTGACTAGCGTAACAGTATACGTTGTGCAGGAAAGCAATCTCACCTGTTTATTTTTGGGAAATTTGAGATCCTTGTGGAGAATATTTGTAAATGTTCTTTGCCTATTCTTTCCCCTGAATGGTGTATACCCATAAAGCATTTCATATAGAAGAATTCCTTGAAAAAAAGAAAAAATAGATTGCATGAAATCAAAAATATTTTTTTATCTAATGTCCACACTAATCAGACTGGTGTGTATATGTATGTGAAAAGGCCAACGGGTTATGCAATAAGGATGAGAGATGAATGTCTATTCCCAGCACTTCAATAAGCTTTTGATTAAAAAGAGTTAAAAATTAAAAATTACCAAGAGCCCACCAATCCACAGCACTAGTATGGCCTGAACCAGTTACAATTTCCTGCACATGTATTGAACTGTTAGTTGCAACAAACAGTAGCATGAATGCAATAAAAGTTGAACGCTTGTTTAATTTGGCAAGCTTATCAAATATCAGGAAGAATGAGCCAACAAAACTGTGAGCCTTCTACTTCTCCTTAACTAGTATCTAGCATAAAGACTATACTACATAACTCATTATTATACTTGGATTCAAATTGATATTTCAAAATGCTTCTATAATCTATTAAGAAAATGATGTCCAGAAATAACAAACCGGAGCTATGTACTCTTCTGTGCCAACAAAAGAATTCGATGCTCTCATAGGTTCAGCCATAAATATTGGAGTCTGATGGCCTTTCGGTTTCTGATGTTTCTTCTTTTCAGTTGTAGCAGGAACTAGAAGCTGTGAATGGTGCAATCACATATATATGAGATTGTTTCAGTAATCAAAGTGTCACTTCTGAATTTAAACTTCATTATCTGTTAGTTCTTGTCTGTAAGATACCTGTGGTTTGCAAGAAGTTAAACAGGACAAGTCAAAATCTGTTAGGGACACATGTCCGTTGCTCTGAAGTAACACATTTTCTGGCTTCAAATCCCTATATATTATCCCTGTGAATCATCACCAAACAATGTCATTATATTGGATTTGTTCAAGTGCTTTTGCATGCCTTTTTTTTTTTTTACTTCTGTTTTTAAGTGGTAAGATTCCTTGATAGGACAGGATTTCCGATTTTTGTGATAAGAGATGATCATATAATTGCTACTACTAGCCTACCAATTCAATTTATAACTCGAGAAAAATTAAAGGAAATATTCCATTACCAAATAATAATAATAATGATCATCATGGTGTCATATTGATGAAATACAAGAGCCTACCTTGACAATGAAGGTACTCCAATGCAACCACCACCTCAGCAGCATAAAATCTATTATTATCAAGCACTTTAGGTCAGTAAAAGGAAAGTAGAGAAACACTATTAGCTGACATTATCCTCTACTTTGATAGCTGGTACTGAAAACTATTCAATAAAATGGTAGTACGACAAGATAGAAGAAAATGGTTCATATTTCATAACAATTTAGATACATTAGAAAGAACATATCTTATGACTTTTATGTGCATAAAGGTAGAGTAGTAGTAGCACTCGAAAGAATACATATCATAGGAACAGATATTGGTTGCTCTTTTTCAGATTATCTTGACAACCAAAAAAGAAACTTTTTATAGTCGTTATTCATATCAGTTTATTTTAATCTGTCTTTAACTTGAAGCCGATACAAAAAGCTTCTATAAAAAATTAATTTTGTGGTTGAAAAAAATTACTTTTATGTCAGAACAATCCGAAACAAACTCAACCATGGTCGATAGAAGGAAAGCAAGGGATATAACTCTGAAATGGTGTAGATAAGTAAACAAAGAAACAAAACTTCCTTGGTGCAGAAGAGTGAGTGAAATGCATGGTGCAGCATAACATACCTGGCTGCATCTTCCTTGAGAACCTTTGTTGGCTGCCGGTCAAGAAGCAGGAATAGCTCTCCACCATGACAGTAATCCGTTATCAAACAAACATGTGTTTTGGTCTGCTCAGAATTGATTACATGGATTGTGGTAAGTAACTAGAGAAGTAGTGATGTGAGCATTGTTTGTTATCTTGTAGATTCTGAATTACATGAAATATGAAAAGTAAAGGCCTCAATGGAGGCTACAGCAGAGAATATGATGAAGGAAAATCATTCTCCGTGAAAATTTATAATATAAAAACTGTACAATGACACGAATTAGAAAAATGAAACTATCTTGAGTTCCAAACCTGAAAGGAAGCATACAATGCAGGAAGAAAAGGGTGGTCCAACATGTCAAGGATTACTCTCTCTGTGCAAGCTCTATGCACCTGTGGAAATCAAGGCAATCCTATATTACAAGTGGGAAAAGGCTTCTATCACTCTATTTTTGTATGTAACTTGATTTGCGGAAACCAGAATAGACATTTTGTAACTTTGAGATAATTAGAAACGCTCCATTTGGGTTCCAACTATTACATAAAAGTGAACTGTAATAGGGTAAAATTGACTTGAATTAAGAGTTAAAAATGAAAATGTATCACCAAAAGGCAAAGCAAATGAAGCCAAGAATACAATACAGAACAACTTCCACGGGAACACTTCTAGAACTCTAGATGGTGCTTAGGAAGTGACGAGTGAACTCATAAAATTAGCAGTAAAACGAAAATAAAGACATGTATGTATGTCTAAAGATTATATTTAGCACCTTGTTACGATTGAGCATAACACCCTTCTCCATAGCCTTCATGGCAAAATATTGACCAGTTCCACATAGCTCCACCAGATGCACACTGAAAGCCAATAAACAAGTCGTATTAAATTATGTCACTGCCACAGATACATGAGGTTCGGAAAAAATAATGACGAGAAATGTTGGGTAGTGAAATAGAGAAATTAAATAGGAAAATTAATAAATAAATAAAACCTGCCAGTATCTCCTGATCCCAAAGGTTTAACTGGCCTAAAATGCTTTAAGCCTATCTGTTCTCCACTATCTAGAATCTGCAAAACCACATTCACAAAATGAATTGGCAGAACATAATCTACTTAATATATTCAAGTAGTGACTATGAAGAAAATCCAAGATATTAACAGTCATATGGAACGAAGAAGGATGTTTGATTTCATGTTTACCAACTCAATAATCTTCATAGAATTACATATTTTTTTCTACAAAAATATATGATCACTTACCAGAAATCTAGAGATTAGAGAAACTAGAAATAAAGAGAGACAAAAATGGAAGCCAACAGAAGTGTCAAATATAATGAAACAAGCTGCAGTGTTAGTATAGCCATTCTTTTGTACTAGACTACTAGTAATTCCTGAATCTTTGATTAGTTAACAGCAATAACTATAAATGCAGGAAAATATGACATTTTCAAATGCGAAAGTATTACCTTCTGAATAGCTCTCCAAGCAGCATCATTTTTCCTGTGAGGTTTTGGGAGAACCACTTTTGAATGATTCATCCATAGATCATCTGGTTTCTGAAGATATCCAAAAGGGCATGTAACAAGTTAAATTCCTTTTTTTTTTTTTTTCTCTTTTTGATATGTACACATTGAATTCAAAAGCTTTTCAGGGGGCAAAGATAAAGAAGAGACATAATTACCAAATTAGCATCTGGAAGTTCTCTAACTGCATCATCAACATTTTCCGCAGTTTGTTTTACCTGAGGAAGGATGTCAAATAAACTTGTTATAACTTGGATGGAACATACAAAGCATGGTAAATTGAACAAAGTTTGCTACTGTTACTGGTAATACCCCCAAATATTATATCCAAAACCTTTCTTTTCGGTCATATTAGAGGCATAATAGTTTTAATGGGAAACCCCAAGGAAAATTAAAGATCTTAATAGTCAATATTTGTTAAAACTAATGAAGCACATGAACAGAAAAGCAAACCAATTTTTCTCCCTCTTTTGCAGTATCTTCTGCAATGCGGTTTTGAAGAGGCTCGACATGTTGACTACCATCAAGCTGAACACCAATAAAGTACTGTACTTCTCCCTGTAAAACGAAGAAGGAAAATTAGATAAAAGATAGTCTTTGTGTTTGTCCAACGTATTGCTAGATGCGATATATAATTAACTATAAAAAACAAGTCATATGGCAAGCTATTAAATATGCAACACTATCATAACATAAACTGCACCTTTTGATCACGCATAGGTTGCAAATGAAACAGGTTCCAGAACTTCTTGCCTGTATTGAATAGAAAAATCTTCAATATCTAGTGGAATAATATATAGTTGCAACATCATTGAGCTTTACACTGTTAAATTGTTATTTTCTTCTGTAGACTCACAGAAGGATTACATGATTTGAAACAATTAAGGGACACACGTGAAAAGATTGAATAAGCTTACCACTCTTTGTGTAATTAATGAGCTGCACGGTAACTTCTGTTTGGCTGTCAATAGCCTCTCTAATTTTTCTCACTGTTGCTGGATCAGTTTCAGGTCCTTGCAGAAACCTAAGTCATCAAACAACATATAAAATAAGTACTACTTGATTTTGGCAATATGCCAACACCCTTCTAGATCATGGGAGCATTCACACTTATAATTGAATCACACTTACAGTATTCTATGTAAAATCAATTTCAATATCATTATTTTTAGAAGTATAGTATATATGAACCAAAGTGTGTTTTGATATTCATTTTCATGCTACAAATAGTAATAGATATAATAATTTAATGCATACCTGCAATTTCTTCCCAAGATTTCTTCACGACTATACTCTGTAAGCTCTAAGAAGCTATCAGATGCAAAGATCTGAAAAAATCAAATGCAAATTTTCCCTCTTAAAACACAAGTACCAAACAGAAGTGCAGCATTTTTGGTGCAACTTAAATTAATGATATGATGAAGAGTCTTACTATGGGGTTGTCAGGTAGCCTTGGATCAGTAATGACAAAGTTCTTCTCAATACGCTCAAGTGTGGTAGCAAGATCAAGACCCTTTCTTTTTTCCCTTTGCTGTGATTTTTCATCCAAACTATCAGGCCTCTCATCACCCTCACTCTCATCAGAGCTGTCCTCAAAAGCTTCTTCATCGTTGAAGCTTTCATAGCTGGACCGACTTTTCCTGATGAACCTGAAGCATAGAAAGCGGTGATATACGTAAATATATAGTTAATAATTAACACAATTAATATTTTGTTGATTCAAATGGTTCCACATTTCTTTTCAATTGAGATCTTGTGAATAGAAAAATTAACATCAAAGAAGTTTATTAGCTCATACTAAAGCAAGTCGGCTTGAACCCAGATTTATCAAGGGCATTCCAAATACTAGTAACATAAATAAAAGAGTTACATATGTTTTTATTCTCTGAAAAATGAACAAGGTTTGGTTTTGGCCCCGAATTTTTTTATCTTTTTATTTTGATTCAAACCTTTTTAAACTTATTTGGTTTTAGTCTGGCACTTAGTCTATCTCAAGTAAACGTTGAATGTACTAAAAACAGAAAGCCACGTTATCCAACGAACAACAGAACTTGTAGCGCGAAAAAGGAGATAAATGGTACGGCATAAACATAAGGAAACAAGCATACATACCCCATGAAAGAACGGCGACGAGATGAATTTTTGTGTTTCTTTTGATGAGGGAGCTCAGTGATTGGCTGCATAGAGTTCCTGTCATGTGCTGCAGAATGTGATTTACGTCTAAATGAAGAAGCCACACTCTCCGATTTCCTCCTTGATGGTTTTGGTGCTTTGGCTTGATCTGCTGCTGCATGCGCACGATCGTCGGCGGCGGTGGCGGCGGTGGCGGCGGCGCCACTACTTCCTAAAGACTTTCTGATCAAGGGACGGTTTGCTGATTCACTAAGTGCCCGGGGCCTCTTCACGGCTTGCACCAGCTCCGTCACTGTACTGCTTGCCTTCTCTTTCTGTCGAGCTGCATGCATGCATGCAGTTAATACACATACATATGCTCTTAATTAATTAGTGTTTAACGCTGCGGCAAGTTTATGTTTATATTTGTTTCTAGCTACTTGTATAAGTTGTTCATGGTATATGGTTGGAAAATCAGTATGAAAAAAATTGAAACTAGGGGTAGAACAGATTATAAAATTATTAATCCAGAAACATTTCAAAATAAAGAAATACAGGATCGGTTCCCAAGGACCGAGAAATGTATTTCCATTTATTTTTTCACTAAAGATATGCATGAGATTAATTTTGATGGTATAGAGTATAAATAAGTCTAACTCTTAGAATAGTTATTATAAAAGTCAAACAGCTATGAGTAATATGATAAAAATAAAAATCTTTTGATCCTAAATGATGTCTCATTTCTTATATTTCTAATAATTTATTAACATGTGAAAAAAATACATTATATATTTGATAGTTTACAAATTTTTAAGAACGGAAGATTTCCATTCATATGATAATTGTTAATACAAGATTAACCAACTGTATACAAAACGTTACACGGATCACGTACTAAGATTAAATCCAACATGTATTACTATTAATTCACTGCTACATTTTCCGAATTACACTGAAAAAGCAATAATGTAACGTTGATATATAACTTTGGTTTCATTGACATAGTCATCGTTCTCTTGACTCCATGTACAAAAAGATGCACTAGCCTTTGCTTTTATTGATGAGATACACATTCTTTGAGACCTATTATATTATATATTAGTAACAAAATATGATAAGGTAGATGACAAGTGCAGTAAAATAAGAAAGATGTAGTGTTGAATGCAGATATACCATCATATCGAATCAAGGATTCGGGCAACCCATTCGGACGTAACATTTTCTCCTTGGACCCCTCCGTATGCTTGCTAACCTCCACTTGCATTCTGCCACAATCACCCATTTTCATGCAACTTAATTAAGTAAGACACACACATGGCGAGCTTAAAATATCTAGACATTTTTGTATGAACAGTACTAATTTATCACCCTATCTTTCTAAACGATCACAACAAAATAAGTCTCATAAACTTTATTTAAAATAGAACATTATTATTTTAATATCCAAAAATGAGTGATTAATTAAAATATTTACTTCATCACTATTTGATATGATGAAGGTGAGAAAAATGAGGGCAGCAGAATAAGGAACTGTTTGGTTTAGCTAGGATTTTTAGTTTTCAATTTTTCTGTTTTTTCAGTTTAGATTGCTGTTTGTTGTCGAGAATTAAGTACAATTTCGAGAAAAATATTTCTGCCAAATTTCGACTCAATAAAGCAATTAAATTCAAGAAATAGCAAAAATAGGTGACAAACTGACAAATTTTATCACGTGAAAGGAAAAAAGTTCTTGGTATAATCAATTCCTCTTAAACTCTATATTTTCTGAGATAGGCAATTGTTTTGCTTTTGCTGTTTTGTAATTGCCAAAAACATTCTATATGCCTAAGTAGTTTTCATAAATTAAAAATATAAAATATGTCATGGGACCATTCCTGTCGTGGGACCACTTCTTGTAGAGACCTATCAAGATATGGGTCATATAATCTATTAATTAAAATCTATAATCCACATCCTAGCAACAAATAGTAAGATAATATATTTTGAATAAATGAAAAAAGCTGACATAAAACATATACCCAGTATGGCAGTGTTTAAATCCAAAGAAAATGATATTACAGAGTGGTCATTATCATTAGGTGGAGAGTGTGAATTGAGATTCATTCAGCTCTTCCCCATTCTTATCTTAGAATTTGCATAAAGACGCACTGATTAAAACGACTAAACCAAGTAAGAGTCAATTTCTTGTCACTATAAGGACCGCAATTTATGGCATCAAACCACGGGTCAAAACAATGACGAATATAATACCAAAAAATCAAAGGTCCCAAATCCATGGCACCGAAAAAAGGGTCAAAACGATGTCCAAAATAATACAGCGATGTCCAAATATGAATAGAGTTAGTTATTTAATCATATTATCTTATTTATATAATTTTAAAAATATTAAAGTTAATAATTATTTTGGGAGGCTCCATATTATATTGAAAAAAAAAGCATAAAAAGTAATTATCTTCTGATTCTACTTTTGCTTTTCTCGAGAATATAATCAAACAATACTCAAATAATTTAAATTATTTTTCCCAAAAAAAAAACAGAGAAAACTCCCATTTTAAGTTGGACAAAAAAATAAACTCTTAAATTAATCTATATAAAATTAAAAATTCAAATAAATTGTTACTAATAAAAAAAATTCAAATCATTTTATGTAAAAATGAATTTTCAAAAAATTAGTTCTCTAACCCAACTTCACCATGGGACTAACGTTTTTTATTATTCAATTTTATAAGGATTAATTTAAGAGTTTTTTTTTCTACAAAATCCAAATTGTCTAACGATTCAATTTTACATAGATCAATTTAAAAGTTTACTTTTATAGAAACTATTTGAAATTTTAGAGGATGCTAAAATGGAGGGTTTTGTCCCAAAAAAAGAAGAAAAAAAGCTCATGACCTACTAGAATTACAACAAAATGCACCCTAAGTATAACTGTATGAAATTAAAATGTTCATACATACCTCAAATGAAGCAATTTAGTAAGCAAAAAGTGGGGGCTAATAATAATAGAATGATATTAGGAATACAACTAAATTGCATAACAAATATATACCACATATTTTATCACTATTGAATTTAATGAATAAATGAAATGGGTGAGAGTCACACATAACATCCAATGGTGATAAAATGTATGATGTGTATTTATTGTACAATTTAGTTATACATCAAATATTATTCATAATAATAATAATAATAATAATATAAATACCCGATAAATTTGAGGACTTTGCCATCGTCGTCCTTGATGGGCGAAATAGTGAGAAGGTTCCAAAAGGGGGTGCCATCCTTCTTGTAATTAAGCAACCTTCCACAGTAACTCGTCCCGGCTTGCAATGCTTCCCTTATCTTTGCCACGTCCTCGGGATCCGTATCCGCTCCCTGCAAAAACCGACTTCAACCCGACCCGACCCGTAACTATAATTAGTTATTTCCGTTATTGCAATTAGAAGGATCCGTGCACCATTTTTTTTTAAATTTTAACTAGATAGAATAAAGAAAAAGTTATTACAATCAAAATCATATTTTAGCACCGTTCTATCTCTAATGACTACACTCTCAATTTAATCTCTACCACTCTAAAAAGAAAAGAGAAATATTAATCTTCGAGGTTGAATTGAAAACCAAGTTATTATTATCATTAGGAAATGAGTTTTATATTATCATTTTTTTCCTATAAATTATTTACACAATTTTGGGTCAGGTTTGTGGTTAAGTTCTTTAGTAAATTAAAGCACATTTGGAGTCGCCATTCTCTACGATAAACCCCTTTTAGGTATTTTATATTATTATTTAATTTTATACAAAATATATTTTTATATAGTAATTGTAAGAGTTATATGCTTTAATTGATATAGCAATGTTGATTGAAGGATCATGCATGTAAAATATCAGTTGAACTTTATTTTCATGTGGTGGACATATTCACTTTGAAATATTTGCTTGTATATAGTATTAGAACATATGTTTTGAATAGTAGATCTATTGTATTCCCCCATACAGGGTTCCTTATGAACTCGAGAATTTTAGCTTATTTGATTTTAATTTGAGATTAATTTTGATTGATGTACAAAATCTAATTTTTTTTATATTATTATTCAATTATACTGTTTTACTTGCTTGAATATTTAAGCAGATGGTACGAAGATCAAAAACACTTATTAATGTAGTCATATATAATTGAATAATGGTATAAAAGTAAAATAAAAAATATACAAATAATATATAAAAATTAGATATTTTGATTATCTATTTGACAACTCTCAAATTATGATTTGGATAAAAACGCATGACTTGTAGATTTTGTGCATGATATCACTAAACTACAGATTTGGCCCCTTAAAGGTAGATGTGATATATTTTAATCCCTAAAAATTTTTTGACATTAGTTTGATCACTAAAAATTACATGTAATATCACTTTAACTTTTGAAAAATACATTTAATGTCAAATAAATTCATTAATTTATATAATATGGGGGATCACATAGATATTGTCTACATTTTGAAAGACCAAAATAAGGTCACATATATTTTTAGGGACTAAATTAATGTAAAAAATCCTTTAAGAATTGATTAATTAATATTGTGCATATCTTGATATTTGAGGAATTGAATTTATGTCACTTGTATATGTTTGAGAATTAAGAGACCAAATTGGTAATTTAGGCTAAAATCAATTTCAAATATAAACCAAATGTAATATATATTATCATCATTCATGTAACAAAACTTTCATATTAAAATATTAATTTTGATGAACTATTAGTATAAATTTTTTTTATATAAACATCCAATCATATATTTCTATGTATAAGATTTACTTTTGTTGACATAGCAATTGTTTATGGAAAATTTGTTATACTAATAATGAATATAAATTAAATCCTTATATATAGTGTTGTATAAAATGAGATTAATTACTATGAATGGAAAATTATCTCCCAATCACATTATTCTATTTATAAGACTTTAAAATAATTGAGCTAAATATTTTTTTATTAGTATGACAATATATGATTAGATAAATGTATAAAGAAATATTGCACAAGTCAAGCATATATATGAAGAGTTTAATTTCTATGCACTGACAATTTAAAATTTTTTTTAAACAGTAATTCAATCATGTATTACCATATAAACAAAAATGGTTGAATTTTACCCCACAATTTGAAAAATTAAGCAAATTATATGATTTTAATTGGATAATAATGAAAAAAGAAAACTACTGCTAGTGTATTGAAATTAAACTTACGTGTTAAATCCTAAATTAAATTTGTATAAAATTTTGTTATATTTAAGTGATGAAAATGAGATTTTAGGGAAGAAAGAAGTTAGATTATTAGGTCATATTTGTGGATCACACTCATACATACCAGTTCCTTCCAACGACCTCTTTGGAAGTGTAACCCGTCATCTTAAAGAAGCCAGCACTCGCATACAGAATCGGGTAATCGGGTTTCGTTGCATCCGAAACCACGAACGTCTGCTGAAACGCCGACAGCGCGTCCCTCAGGTCCTCCGACACCCTCGGCACTCCCCTCGCGCCTTCGCCGGAAAACTCGCCGGAGACCCTCACCGACCCCCGAGAATCCCTCCTCGAGCCGCCGCCGCCGCCGGAGACCTTCGGTTCCTCCCCGCCAGAGTTCCGGACCGTCACTCCCCGCGGCTTCCCGGTTTCCGTGTCCGTCTTCAGCACCAGTCCCCACTCCGCCGCCCTCTGCGCCGCCGAGCCGGACTCTCCCGCCGCCGGAGTGTCGCTGAGGACGGCGGCCAGCGTCGGAGCGTTGGGGTCCTTGAGTGCCATCCAGGAGGTGTTGGCGGCGGTGGCGGTGGAGTCGTCGGAAGGAGCGGGTTTGGAATCGCGTGGCTCTGGCTCCGGCTCCGGCGGTGGCTGTTCTATCCATGATTTCCACGACGGCTGAGAGCGTAACGGTGAATTCAACGGTTTCTCGGTGGTGGAGGAGTATGAAGAAGAAGGGTTGAACACATCAAGCGAGCCTCGAGGGTCTCTCGGAAACGACGTCGTTCTCATTGATGACTTATCTGACTGCTCCATCCTTCTCTTCTCTCTCTCTTGCATGAAGCAGCAAATTAGTTAGTGATAACTAATAACTGAAAATAAATAAATAAATAAATAAGATGCGTCTCAGTACAAGGACCTAACATTCAATTAAGTTACAAGACAGTAATAATCTTACAATTGCGTGAAAACTAACTCTCTAATTCCTGATAAGTGAAAATATTACTAAAAGATGTTGCGTTCCGAGTTTCAAATATGAGCGATGAAGTCTTGGCATTAATGGAGTAGATATGTCAGTGTTGATAAATCTTTATACATTCATTGTTTACCTGAATGTCCACTGATAGATTTTCTCAAATTTTGGGCTCTGTTATGCTGCACTCTAATTAACTGCCACTCAATGAGAACTTGAGCTAAAATGTGAATTGTTCTGAATTATGGGAGTGGGGGAGTTTTGCCTACTATTTATGTCTGGAGGGTCTGCATTATTTGTTGTGCTTGAATCAATTCAAACATGATGGTGTGCAATTGAAGACTAGACTAGCATGTTAGATACGGGAATTAATGTATGTTTGTTACTTCTTATCAACGGGAACAAACAGTGGGGTAGAGTTGGTTAATTGGAAAATGTGGACTCTTGGGAGAGTGATGGTGTTTGGGAGAATATAATTGGCATTGGCATGTGAATGATAGTGATAGTGATACACAATATATGGGATTGGTTCTGAGGAGGACTTGTGCAATAAAAAATGATGCGCTTGTAGTGTTATGTGGGGTTTTATAATTTTCGTGGCTTCGACTTTGTTCATTTGGATGAATTGTGCTGTGGAAGGAAGCAAGGGAGGGAGGGAGTTTTTTGAGCACCTCACATTTTTTGAGGATATCTTTGCTTGTCTAGTGACGGTGAGATTTGAGTGGAGGAGGTACACACATCAATATGTATTCTTATAACATTTGAGGGCCTAAAGGGAGACACCAATGAATTAATGCAACAGAAACTGGGACTAGGACAATGTCTGGGTTGTTTGCTAATTATGTCAGAAGTAACAGTAACAGATTTCATGTTTTTGGTCCTTTGAGGGCCAGAAAATCCGAGGAGAAGGACAACTAATAGACAAAGGAAGTTAGGATTTCAGTTGTCAGTTATAATAATGGAAGGAAGCTATGCACATAATGAAAAATGTTCCTTTGAGAGAAAACCTCTCACCAGTTTTAACAAATTCATGAAAACTTCATAAACTTGTATCATAAGTTGATATGATGTAAACTTGGAGAGGTATAAGGTATTCATAAGTGAGTATATATAGAATATTAGAATCATGTTGGATATATATGGCTATGATTGAAAATATGGCAGAGTATACATATAGTGCATGAACAGAGACCAGGAAATACCTAAAAGTTGAGTTGTGCTAGCTGGATCAGGAGTTTCAGAAATTGGGAGGTGATTGTGCTGATCAATTTGATGGTTTAGGTTGTATTATACTTATTACATCCTTCAGAAAAATTTAAAGCACAATTGAATTGATGAATTCTAAGAACTAGCTAGAAGTGCTTTTAATGGCAGGACTCAGGAGTAGGGAAAAGGGGCATGAAATAATATTTTAAGGAGAATCTAAATCATTGTGGAACAAAGGTTTGGGTTCCCATCCCTGTGAACCAAAATCCCACATGGCTCTTGCACACATTCCTATAACCGCAACCCCCTTAAAACTAAGTTTACTCTCAAGGTCATAACAACATTTGAAACATCAAATTAACGGTGACTACTTTTTGTTGCTTCTTAATTAACCTCTTACCTTCAATGATTCCAGCTCTCAATAATTTGACAGTCTGGAAAATGGGTTGTCAAGGAAGGAAAGGTACAAGAGCAGAGAACGTGTAGAATCTTCTCAATGTTGTCAAGGAAGAACTGCTTTGTGTTTTTGTTATGTCAGTAATGGTGGAATTATAGCCAAGGACAAACTCAAAATCAGACAACCAAAAATGGCAAATATCTACTCAATTTTGGGCTTGGAGAAATTAAAATAAAGGGAAAAAAGATATTAATGTGCACACTATCATGCACAAATTTGGAGCTTGCAGAAAGGGATGGTCACAAAAGATAGGGTGGGGTAGTGGACACGTGAGACCAAGTTGGTAGATGCTGGACAATGCATGACCACAAAAATTATCTTACAACATTAATGTTGTATAATTTTAACATAAAGTTGTATGAGTGACAATACGTGGGAGCGGGTGGGTGTTTGATGTTAACCCGTTTGATGTGGCTAGCTAACAAGTGTTGAATGACTGACTTCATCAAGTTTGTGTGATGTGAATGATGAAGGATACCTACGATTACCGGATAAGTTATAGCTCAAATATCAGCCATTCACTAACAAGTACTAAGATTGCAAGAAATAAAAATAAAAAAAATCTGAAATATATATACATTAATTGGATTGGATTGGATTCAATTTAAGTCAACTGTTGCTCGCAATGATCTATGGTGATTGGATGAGAAGAGATTTGTATGAAGTCATAAATTTCAGTGATAGCAACAATATATAAAACAAATTTGCATCAAACCATGCATATTACCCGCAGCTGTAAAATTTCCGGAAGTTTCAGGATTGTACCAACACCTCTGTTCCACGGATTGTACAACTACACGAATAAAGATGTAGTGTGCAAATTACGGGCATCTTCGCATAGTGTTAGCATGGTTGAACTTTAATTTGGGGAAAATAGCTGTTGCGAAAAGAATATCAACCCATCACCATAAGAATTACAATTATTTGAACAAGTAAAAAAAATGAATAAGAGTTTCAATTATTATTTTTTTTAAAATAAAAGAGTTAATTTTGGAGCTCAAATTTCTCCCTGAGATCAAGTCAATGTACGTTACGGCAGGAAGTAATTCTCTAACGTATTCTTATACACTGTCCTCATTGTAATATTTTGAACTGTTTTTAAAGTAATATTTATGCCTTTTTGCTAATTAATTTATCGAATATTATCTTTAGTAAAGTGTATCCTGACAAAATTACCTCTGTCTGAGACTTTGACAAATGTTAAAAAGTCAGCATTTCAAAAGAGCCATGCATCAAAGTGATGAAGATTCGTATATCCACTTAATATAATACAGTTGATAGTTAATTAAATTTCTTAAGCTTATAGTTAGAGATTCAATTCCTAACAGTATATATGAAGAAAGTTTTGTGGTCGGAGGCAATACCCAAATTGTAAGCTTGGCTTATTTGGCACGCCTGATAGGATAAATGCTGATAATATAAGACCTGATAGTATAAGACCTGATAAGCTTTTAATACTATACAGTGTTTGGTGTAACACTGTATAAGATATTTGATTTTATATTAAGTAATATCATACTATTTATTTATAAATAATTCTAATATCTTAATTAAATATTAAATCAAATCAAATAATAATAAAATAGGAATTTTTATTATAATAATTTTTAAATATTATATTTATGTAAATATTTATTAACTATAATTTAATTTTTATTAAATGTTATTATTTATTTCAATATTTTATAATTATTTATTATTTCAATAATATATATATAAATAAATAATACAATTTTATATATTTTAATATTTTATATTTTTAATCATAATTATTTAAATTTAAGTTACTGATTCTTACTTATATATATTACATACTATTTATTATTTATTTAAAATATTTATTTGTTATTAAATATTTATTATTTTATTTTATTCATTATTTATCAATTATATCTATTTTTTATTTTTATTATATATAACTAAACTGATATTATATATTATTTGTATTTATTTTATTATAAAATAATTTTACTAAAAATAATTTCATTTTTATAATTTTATTTTATTATTATTTATTTAAGAATTATTTATTTTAATAAAATATTTTTAAAAAATGATCTTATTCTTTAAAAGCTAATCATGCCTAATACGACCTCCCATGCTGTATTGAGTTATACAACATTTTAACGTATAAAAAAGGTATGACGTATAAGGTTATACAATACATTGTCTGCATCAAACAACGAATAAGAGCATAATGTATAGTATTAGCTTATATTATCCTACCTAATATGTCGTAGTTTATAAACAAAAAAAAAAAATTCATATATACTCAAAAAGTAAAGACGTAGTTAGGCGTGATTAATTGAATAAATCAAACAGCAAACCTTAATGCATGCAAATTTCATAACAAAAAAAAAAGGGTGCCCGTTTAATTTTAATTCTATACTTACATCACTGCCATCATACACCGTTAATTTGAAGATTCCACTGCTCCGTCGATTTTGGCACAAAGTTAAAGTATTAAAACTCTTGGAGAGATGAATTTTTACATTTTCAACTCTTAGTGACCCGTCACTAAATTTAAATACTTGTCTTTTTTGTCATCCATGAGCAAAACCCAAATCATAATAATATAATTAATAGGGCACATTATTTGCATAAAAATAAATTAACATAATTTTATCATACCATTAGTGTGCATTTGGACGAAGTATTCTTAAATTTCAAGGAATTTAAAATACAAAGAATTCTAATTGCTTTAATTAAGTTCCCTTTATTTTCAAATTATTTTGTTTGGATATGGTAATTTTGTGACTTCATTTACAAAATATTTCATTTACGTAATGAAATTATATCACCTCTATGGGCAAGAGCAGACGATGGATGCTGCATGATATGCAACAACGAGTGAGTGATTGTGGACAGAAGGCAAAAAATTGACAATTGGCTATGGCCGACCAACAACAAATGATGGGTGGTGCGTGGTGCGTGGCAAGGAGTTGATACTGACAATAGACTATTGGCAACCGATAGGAGGGCGGTGACTGGCAAGCAACAGGTGGCCAATGACTTGTGAGAAGTGGCGATAGGTTGATGGCGGGCTAGTGGTGACCAACAATTGGTGGCAAGCAGCATGCTAGTGATGACCAGCGATCGGCTAGCAGATATTGGCGGCGGACAACCCTTGATGAGCAGGTAGATGTTGATGAATGATAGTAGACTTGGCGATGGTGAGAGTTATGACACAAAGATGAAGGGAAATTTCAAAATTCTCTCTAAGGGATTTGAAATCCACTATTTTCAGATTTTGAGAATACTTCATGAAAATACTTAGAATTTTGAAATTTTCTTGTGTTGATATCCAAATAAGAAATTTCGAGTCAAGTCAATTGAAATCCTCTAAAAAAATACATTATCATCTAAAAATATTTCATCCGAACAAACACTTAGTGTAAAAAATTTTAGAGTGTGCATTCATTTCCAATTTGTGATTTATATATTGTGAAACAATCTGACTCGCAAATGATGAAAGTACACCTTGCAGGGTGGGAGCAACAGAAAAAAGGATGGTGTTATTTTTGCATCAAAATTGTTACTCTCCGCCTACATTTTTCTTTTTTGAGAAAATAGAGCTAGGGTAAGCATGTAAAAAACTTAAAATTTATGTTGACTGATGATGTTATACAAATGATAGGTTTAAATATGTTTTTGTTTCTATAAATATAGGTTATTTTATGTGTAGTCTCTCTAAAATTTTGTTAGTTTTTAGCCCTTTTCCTTAATATTAAGTTTTAGGTCTCTACTGTTAGTTTGCACTGTTAAGTGATGATATTGATAAGGATCAAAAGAAGTTTTTAAAAATATCAATAAACACGGAAAATAAGTTTTTTAAGATTTTAAGGATTAAGTGTGTATTTGAAACTATTTTTAGAGATATGAATATAGAGTGTATGGACCAACAATATAATATTAGAAAAAAGAAGAAAAAGAAATGGATGGACTAAAGGCAAAATAACCTATATTTATAGGGACAAAAACATATTTAAGCCTAAATGATATTATTGGAGAAATGGAGGTAGATTGAGATGAGGCTGCGATGTATAATGATAAGTGAAAGGGTAGCCCCAGAGTGCTGCTGTTAAGGTCCCATAACCATGTGAATTGTGAAAGGCTTTCTGGACAATCATCTTGTGTAGGCTACGCTAGCTATCCATAACTAAAATACATAGAGTTTCTTACCTTGGCTTAGATCGCTTTCAAACTTTACTGGCTCTTCCGAAATGCGAATGGGTATTGTATTGTATAGTATTATATCATGTTTCACATGGGCTCCCCAAGTCCCCCAGTGATATGCTTAACGCTCCCTATCCTCTCAACCTGTACTTGTTGCTCTTGATCATAATTGGACTTCTGGTGGCGACAAGATCTTCACATTATTATTCATTTTGATTCTGGTGGCACATGGCCCTTGCAATATTTCACCTGCAAGGGCAAAAAGAAAACAAGTTTGTCCACATTGACTAAATGTAGGTGGGATCCGGAAAAAAGAAAAAATGAGAAATTTTCAGATATCATGTGAAGAGATTAACTTTTATATGTCACCCAATCACATACTTCTATTTATAAGACTCTTAAAACACTAGATGGTTAACTCATATACTTTCTGTAATGTGACAATATTGAATATTTATGTAAAACTTTTTACACTAATAGTGTGTATAGATTAAATTTTTCTATGCACAAGAAAAAAATTTTGCTCTATATTTTTCAACACTTGATATACCAGTTTTATAAACTATCATTATTTTCCCCCTCTACGGTTAGGTTTTATTTTTTTTGGCTCCTATCGATATTAATTCTTTAAATTTATGAGTTATCTTAATAATTTTGCTCTAGTTAACAATCAAGTTTGAATTTTGACAAAATATAATTGACCTATGTTCAATATCAATTTTTCTAGTTATGTGGCTTGTTTTATTTACAGCTGCTTGTCTTATTTTCGAAAATTGACCATATTTTTTTTTTTGTTTAAAAAATTTGAGCCACATATGTATCATGAAATGGAAGAGAAACATTTTGCTTTTCCTCTTTCCTATTTTTTTTACCGTTTGGATCGTTCTAACATACCCATTTGTTTTTTGTCAGAGGTCGTTCTACACCTGAACTTCTTTGGATAGACACACTTGAACTTCAAAGTTCTTTTCTTCTTTGTTTTTTGGGTGGCACTTCTTTTCTTTGTTTTTGGACATCCCAGTCAAAGCCTCAAAGGCCCAAAGAATACAGAGACAATTAGACGTTAGTCTTTTTTTCACGTGAAGAAGTAGTGAAGTAATTCTTTTTGTTCCCAATTACGAGCACCAAGGGCCCATAAATTAGAGGACTGAGTCCTACCAAAATAAAATGCTACCGAAAGGCCAAGGTTTTTGTCCATTCAATGAAAAATAGGATTGGGCTACTACATCACCGTGTCCAAAAACTTGCATGCATTGGACCAAAACAAAAAGAAAAGAAAATTCAGGCATGCAATGTTCAACCTTGCTTCCATTATAACCGCATTCATATTCGCTTCCTGCCATAACAAACTTCACTTAAACATAAGATGGAAACAAAATAGCAATACATCCTTCTCTCACTCTCTCTCCATTAGTGTGATCCGAACAATTCTATGCTTGAATGCTATTCCCACCACCACCTTTTATCATCCCTACACTTGGGAGCTGAAATAGTAAGGCAACAACCTCAAAAGGAATTGAGGGCTAGAGAGAAAAACACAGTTTCTCAGCTAAAGTGGAAGAACCAAATGCAACGCCTCATCACTTGGTTCATCCTAATCATCATTATACTGTACATCCTCCATTCTTCCAATCTTCTCCTCTTCACCAATGAAAAGCGAGATTGCTCCACCTCCGTGCGTGTAGAAACCTCCACCAATGAACAACTCGAGATGGGTATTACTAACATGTCCACCAATGCAGATATGGTTGAAAGTAGCAGTAATGTTAAAGAAGAGAAAAATGAGAAAGGGGAGGGGGAGGAGTGGGTGGAGGAAGAAGAGGAAGAAGAGGAAGAAACATCCCTTGATCAGTTATCTCAAAGACAGGACACGGGCCTTAAACACATTGTTTTTGGGATAGCTGCTTCATCCAATTTGTGGTCCATAAGGAAAGAATACATCAAGGTTTGGTGGAAACCAAATCAAACAAGAGGGGTAGTGTGGTTGGATGATAAAGTGGCGACTCATAAAAACGAGGGGTTGCCTGAGATTCGGATTTCTGGGGACACATCAAAACTCAAGTACACGAATAAACAGGGGCTGAGATCTGCATTGAGGATTTCAAGGGTGGTGACTGAGACACTGAAGCTTGGGATGGAGGATGTGAGATGGTTCATGATGGGTGATGATGACACAGTGTTTTTGGTGGATAACTTGGTTAGAGTTCTTTCCAAGTACGACCACACCCAGTTCTACTATGTTGGGAGCTCATCCGAGAGCCATGTCCAGAACATATATTTCTCATATGCCATGGCATATGGTGGGGGAGGATTCGCTATAAGCTATCCATTGGCCAAGGAGCTTGCAAAGATGCAAGATCGTTGCATGCAGAGGTACCCTGCTTTATATGGCAGCGATGATAGAATGCAATCTTGCATGGCTGAGTTAGGTGTGCCACTAACCAAGGAAGCAGGGTTCCACCAGGTAAATTTTAATTAACACTACTTATCCCTTATTAGGAAAGGTTGGTGATTTTGCTTATACATTTTTTTTTTGGAAGGAATTGAAATCTTGCTATATACATCTTGGTTGCTTATGCAGTATGATGTGTATGGGGACCTGTTAGGCCTTCTGGGGGCACATCCTGTGACCCCACTAGTGACATTGCACCACATCGATGTAGTGCAACCAATATTCCCAAGTATGAACCGGGTACAGTCCCTGCGGCACCTAATGAAATCCGTGAAGCAAGACTCGAGTAGCGTAATGCAACAATCAATTTGCTATGACAAGAAAAGATACTGGTCAATCTCAGTTTCATGGGGCTATGTGGTTCAGATTCTGAGGGGAGTGATGTCCCCTAGAGAGCTAGAGATGCCAACAAGGACCTTTCTAAATTGGTATAGAAGGGCTGATTACACTGGATATTCATTCAACACAAGGCCGTTCGTCAAAAATCCTTGCCAGAAACCTTTCGTTTACTACATGAACAGAACTCGGTATGATCCAGTCAGGAAGCGAATTATAGGCACCTATTCTCGTTTGAAATCAAAACCTCTTCAGTGCCGGTGGAAAATGGACTCACCAGAGCATATCGATTCCATTATTGTTTCAAAAAGACCAGATCCTCTTCGATGGCAAAGGGTAGGGATGCTCCCAAACTCACTCTGCTACATGCATAACATATAATGAGGGATGTTAACTTGGTTTATTTTTTTAAAAAAAATTTAAATGCATCTATAGCTAGGAAAAAAGTGATGCTATGTTCCATTCTCAGTTTCACACTTCAGCTTTATAGCTCATAACTGTCTCTCACATACACTATATTTTTAATGTAATAGCTATTAGCTAAGGTGTTGAACTTCGAATTGAACATGCCACAATTTTTTTTATTTTGGGATCATATGAGAATACTTCTTATTTTAAATTTCTTCCCATCAAAAATTGTACATAACTACTTGACATATTTAAGCACATGTTGCCAAAGTAATTGACATTGAAATGATTCCTTTTACTGAGTGAAAAATGAACTTGTTTTTTGCAGTCTCCAAGGAGGGACTGTTGTAGAGTTCAACCATCACGCAAGAGCACAACCATGCGCCTATGGGTTGGCAGTTGTAGACCGGGAGAGGTTAGTGAATTGATTCATTGAAGGCCAAAAACAAAGAAAGAGAGGAAAAAAAAAAAGAGCTTCCAAACTCCAATTATTTTCCCTAATTTCTTGGCTGTAATTGCATCAGAAAGTGCACAGGACACAAATTGAGCTGCTCTCATTTTGATCATAACAAGCTACAGTTTTCACTTTTTTCTTTTCTCTTTTCCCGTATGTAAATTCAACAAAGCATGTTAGCATCAGTTGTAGTTTTTCCTTGGAATGCACTCTATGTAAGAAGTTCACCATTAGAAATTTCGAAAGCACCTCCAACGAGCATATGACAAATTCATCAGAAGAGACTCGACTCGAGTTCTTCAATCCTTCAACCTCCCTGCCTTTTGTTCTTACCAAAGAGTTCTTCAATTAGGAGAACTTGCAGGATTCAAGTAAGTTTCGCCCTCGCCTGAAACATTCTGAGGAATGGATGGAATCGGCGATGAAGCAGAAACGGCCAGAATGGTAAGATCAATGCGAGTATCGTTAGGTAGTGGCACATCGATCTGCCTTATGGCTGTAATCCTACCATCCTGGATCTCCACATCAACTGTTTCATAAAAAAAAAAAGTTCAAAAATATCTTATTAACAAAATTGATTCAACAGTAATTACGGGGCCATGGCTTTCATCAATTGCAAGCAATTGATAGCAGAAAATTGCAAAAGGAATACAGCTACCTACGATGCACTTATATTTCAAAATAGCCGATGTATCTATACATATACATATAGTATGAGGTTATACATATAGTATGAGGTACTTCATTGATACATTTAGATACACGTCCTTGTATTTTATATGTTTTTAATTTAATTATACCGTATTTTAGTGCCATACTTGTGTCATAGCGAATACGCAATATTGCGGCCAATTCAGTAATATTCAATTTAGCAGCATGAATAACCAATATTCCTTGCTTTTCTTTCTTTTTCTTTTTCTTTTTTTTTTTTTCAAATCATAGATCTTACGGAATTGAATTTGGTTCCAGTTTCACACAACCATGCATCTTAAGCTGGCATAACCTTTGGCGCTCTTTTCTTGATTACAAATCTGAGTCCAAAATCATGAACGCGACAATGTCGCCATAATGATAATAAAAAACGAAAGAAAAACGCATGGAATATGAGACTGAGGGCGCGATGGAATTACGCTGAGGATTTTCTCTGTTTTCTTTTTTTTTTTGGTAGTACCTGGAAAAGAGAACCACCAGAGAGTGAAGAGGCAGAGCAGGACGAGGGCGGGGATCGCGTGGATCCATTTCTCCGCCGGCGACCGCGACGACAGGGGAACATCCCTGTGGACGGAGGCGGCGGTGCTGAGGTGGTAGAGCGGGAGGCCGTCGTCATCGTCGGCGGTCCTCCTCCGCTTGGTGTGCTGCTGGTCAGCGCCGACGTTGATGGCTCTGTGGTCGTCGCCGGAGCAAAACCGAGAGCTCGAGCTCGAGCTCGAAGATCTCTGCTGCATTTGGAAGCACACTGAGAGAAGAAGAAGAAGAAGATGGAATCGGAAACTGTGAGAACTGAGAAGTGGTGTGAAAGCTTGTGATTTTGTTTGCGTCCTGGTTTGGTTCGTTAGGCTCGTTAACAGCTTTTGGGCGGGAAAGTACTTGCTCGTGCTACGCACGTGACAATAGTTGGTCGTCTTCGCTGACTCCTTTCAGAGGAAGAGATTTTCAGACACGTGTGTGGTGGTATATTATTATTTTATCATTCTATCATACACCGCATCATTCGTGTTGCCTGTTGTTGGGTTATTATTATTTTATCTTTGATTTTGGGAATTAATAATCACGTAATTTCGGGCTGAATGCAATAAGTTTAAGTAAACTTTTTACTCTGAAATGACGAACTCCAACACTCTTTACATCACGAGTAAAAGTTGATTGTGACTCGTCATTCTGGACTGCAACTCATTTCCACACAATTATGTATTTAGTTTTTGAAAGAGTTTAGAACGCTATTATAATATTTATTTTAAATTTTTTACGCCTGTCCCATGATCTTCTAAAGTAAAATTTTTAAACAGAATAATTACCAAAAGTGCATATTTCGAAAGTGTTAAAAAAAAAAATAAATCTCTAAACAAATTTTAGGTGTGCAGGAGAGTGACCTGAACTGGGAAATTGAATAATTTGGCCGTCGCTGTTAACGTGTCCTCGCTTTGATTGACGCGTCTCAATCCTCCACAACAGTTTCATTTTCTTAAGAGCACCTATGACTCCACTCTCTCTCTATATGACTCTGTCCACGTTCCTTTGCCTTTACTTCCAAAATCCACGTCTTACTTTCAACCTATGGTGGTATCACCATTAGAGCTACCACATAAATAACTGATGTGGACCACTACTCATGCAAATCATTCACCGCAAAAGTTTTGCTAGTACTCCACGTGTTGCCAATGAACTTTAGGACTTGTTTCAATTTTGTTTTCATTTACTGGATTTCCTATTTTCAAGAGTTTGCATTTGTAAAGGAAATAGTGACAACAGGAAATTAAAAGATTTTATTGTGTTAACTATTTTCATCACAGAAAATGCAAAAAAATGAAAATATAAGATGAAAACAAGAACCAATCAGATTAATAGTAAAAGGTCAAGATGAAATAAGTCACTTGTTATACATGACTGAGGCTAAAATTCTAACTACTGGGGAGAAGAAAGAATTCTAAGGTGAGAATTTTTATAGAACATGAAAGACAAGCTTACATGTACACCAAGGGTATATACTAAAAGGATGCTATTTTCTTTATGTGAAGGACTTACATTTGAAAAATGCACCTGTTATCTTCTATGAAACAAAATTTGATAACTAGGCACATTACGTTATGAACATATAAAAAAAAATAAAAAAAAACCAATCTACCTTCCTTTCCTAATTCACAGATTTTTCTGAGTCATTCCCATTACCAACAGTATGTCTCTCATCATAATCATCATCATCATCATCATAATCTCTTCTCGCTTTTGGAGAAGATGGACCTCTTCTGGAGCTTTGTACAGGATGAATTTGGGGATCATACCTCTGCGTAGCAAGATAATTCAGAGCCGTAACAACGTCGACTATAACCGGCCGCATATTTGGCTGCTCTTGAACACACATTGCAGCAATAGCAAGAGCCTGGTATAAACCTCTCACAGGATATTGACCTTCGAGCAATGGATCAACCATTTGTGAGAATTTTCTCCGATCTCTGAATAAGGGTCTTGCCTGCAAACAATTGACATGTACTTATAAGGCCATGATTTTGGAACTGGTGAAACGAATTTTGGTCATTTTAACTTTTAACTAACTTATCAAGCAGACAATAGATTGGCAGCCTTCATAATTAGGACATTTGCTCTTCTTAATAGATGACATAATTAGACAGTAGAATCCAATGACTATTCTGATAAAGCAGGATTATGCAGACAATGAATAAAAAAAGTTGGACTAACTATGAGCTAAGACCATCCAATTTCAACCAACTTTGTGAGCTTTCCAGTTGCCTTAAAGCAAACAAGGGCACGAAAATCAGAAGACATTATTTCCAGAGACTAACAAAGGAAGGGCATACCACCAAGCATAGCGCTCAATGTGGTAGAGGAACGTTCACTTCGCCGTGAGAGCTCAGGTTTGTTTCCTCACCAAGATGCTTGATGGGCTAACCTAGGCACCACTTTGAACGGCATGGTATTGCTCCAGCTATTCCTCTGCTGGGCCCATCTCGCTTACAAAAGGTCCAAAAGAAAAAAGGAAAAACATGCACAAATATGCATAGACAGTATCACCTCAACTGCTTAACTAAAAAAATTTGACAAGCACTTTGAATGTACCTTCACAAGACAAAAACTTCCAAATTTCTTATGCATGAGATTATGATCTTACAGAAGAAAATTAAAAAAAAAAAAAAGGTATGGCAGACTCTTAACTAATATCAGATAGCTTTTCTACCGGAACATGTATAAGCAGATAATCAACTAACTTCAGAAAAACATGTAACTGCAGAACTTTATTGTTCCCCTTGGAAGAAAATCCCAATAAAACAGGCTGGTCTGTCTGCAATGGTTCAGATGTGTCAGTATGCTTCCTATAAATCCCTACGTGGATACTTTAACTAACTGAAAACCTTAATGCAATGCCACAGCTATTCCAAAGATAATAACATACTATAGATAGATGAAAGAAGGTAATTCAGAACTACCCAAAGCTTAACCAAAAGTAGTAGCGCATATTTACAATTAACTACGCTTCCAACTCAATTCTCAGCTACAACAATTTGACAACAACAATCACTACAAAAGTAAATCAACGAACATGGAGCAAACAGTAAAGAACAAAGATATGTAAAGAGTATTGACATACCCAAGCGACCAGATTTTGTTCTTTGGCAGGTTTTGTATGGTCAATGGCCTTCCTTCCTGTGATGAGCTCTAAAAGAACAACCCCGAAGCTGTAAATATCTGACTTGAATGTCAACTGTCCTGTCATCGCATAATCTGGGGCACAAT
The DNA here is from genome assembly GCA_031216105.1 of Dalbergia cultrata. NCBI lineage: Eukaryota > Viridiplantae > Streptophyta > Magnoliopsida > Fabales > Fabaceae > Dalbergia > Dalbergia cultrata. Next base: position 5,076,294 of record CM062345.1, read on the forward strand.
ACCCATATGTGCCCATAACCCTTGTTGAAACGTGGGTCTTATCGCCACTCGGGCCTACTTTTGCCAAGCCAAAATCAGACAACTTGGGATGATATCCCTCACCTAACAAAATGTTAGAGCATTTCAAGTCACGATATATGACAGGAGGCTTCATTTTATCATGCAAATACTCCAAACCCCTTGCTGCACCGGCTGCTATTTGCATTCTTGTATTCCAATCGAGTGGTCTTCTACCAGGAGGAAGATCTAGGGTAATGGGGAGAGCAAATGAGATGGGCCAGTGATAAAGAATGTAAAATTGATTGTATTCCAGATGAAGAAAAATGAGATATTCAGATTAAAGTACGTACCAAACAAATGGTTCTCCAAAGATCCCAATGGCATGTATTCATAAACCAACAGCCTCTGCTCTCCCTCAGCACAAAACCCTATCAACTTGACCAGATTAGGGTGGTCTGCCATACTCAGTGTCAACACTTCAACAACAAATTCCCGAATCCCTTGAACTCCATGAGGGTCTAGTTGCTTTATAGCTACAACCTACACAAACAACAGAAAAATCTCAATCTCACCACAAATTGAAAGAAACCTTAAACACGCACTCTAACATGATGCCATACGGATTCATTAGTGCATAAATGTGCAACACAATGACAAGAGCAGGGTTAGGTTCAATACATCAATAATTTCATCTTCTGCTTCTTCTAATCCTTTTCACAAACCTGGTTTAATTTCTCCAAGTAACCCTTGAAAACCTTGCCAAAGCCTCCTTCACCCAAAAAGCAATCTGACCTAAAATTTCCTGTTGCAGCAGCAAGTTCATCAAAACTGAAAGTCTGTGCCCGGTTACCATTATTGTTACCATCCTCAGAAACCTCCTGCTTAAAATTTAAATTCAAATTCTTCACATCTTGAGCAAGTTGATCACTCTTTGAACTATCTTCTTTTTTCCCATTTGCTTTTAAATCAACGTTGACCTTATCTGCAACATGCACAAAATACACAAAAAGTAAAGATATCAAACAAAATGACATATAACAAATTGTTTTAATCCGAGATGATTGCCTTAAAAAACAAAAATAAAACAGCTCCACAGCCACCAAAGTTTAAAAAGCAAACAAGGCATAAAATGAGACAAGCTGCAACTTTGGATTATGGATCAAACCATCACAACCACGCAGCCAACAAAAATAAACGAGAAATTGAGCTTGATTAATTTTTTTATTTTTGAGCCGCCAAAAATTAATAATTTCCAGAAGAGAGAGAGGAAGCTTAAAGATATCACAAAACAAACTGCCATAAAGGAGCCTCATCACCGAATAACAAAATTAATTATGATATTGGAAGCAAATCCAACAATACTAAATTGGAATTTTTTTTCCTTTTTTTTTTTAAATTTGCGTATAACGATAATTCCTGGGAAACAGAAAACCATTGAACAGTTTTCATATGAAACTCAGTGAGACCTAGGTGTACAAGATGACCCCAACCCAAAAAAAGGATGAAACTTTGATCAGTCTAAGACATACCCAATCCCAGAAACTTTATAATAAAAAAGAACCCCCACTTAAAAAACGAGGAAATATATTTAATGATCACAGATTTGGTACAATACCAAGTGCTGTTTTTTGTAACAGTAAAATGATCTATTCCATCATAAATATTCAAGTAAACAAGAGTCAAAAAACAATTGGTAGAAAATTTACCTGAAGAAGTGAGATTGGAGGGCTTGTTGGTGTGGCTATAGTCATTGGTCTCAGATTTTTCGCTTGATTTCCCTGTCCAACAACAGCAACTCATGGTTTTTTCCTCTCTCTCTCTCTCTCTCTCTATGTCTGAGTCTGTGCCTGTGTCTAAGCTACACCAACAAAACAGACCGCAGAAACACAACACAACACAGACAGAACCCCAAACGTTAAAAGAAGCAATGCACAGGGAAATCAAAAGAGTGTCACAACACAAACTGAGAGAGAGAGAGAGACAGAGAGAGAGAGGATTGTGATGTTGTGGGCATTGTTTTGTTTTGTTTGTGTTTTGCTTTAATATATATTCTAGTCAATAAGAGGTGGAAATGAATTGTAAACATATGTTCTCCATAGTCTCCAACAAGCCACGGGTAAAAGACAAAGGAAGCAAGGGGTGTTTCTGTCATTTCAACCGGACGCGGATATGATCCGCTGCCTCGCATTCACCAATTGCCTTATATACACGCTCCCTCTCGCTGTTTTCGCGTTCCTTTTACTGATGGGGATTTGCTTACTGATACCATTTAAGATACTGATTAAGGACATCAAAATAAGGAAGCTATAAAATTTTTGAATGGATTTATACTTTGAAAATACGAAATTTTATCTTTTTAATATTAAAATTTTCTTTTTTGTTTTCTTAAATATTGCTCTTTGGATACTAGTAAAATAAACCATTAAGATCATATTTGCGTACAATGTTACGTTTATGTATTTTTACGGCTGTACACTTGGACAATAAATGAGTTTAACTTTTTCATCTGAAATAGTATGACCAATAATGTAGTGTAATATTATGCAAATAAAATAATTTTATTTTATAATATTGTAAATATTTTAGAATTTTACTAGTCAATGCCTTAAGAGCAATGATTAATGAAACAAAAGAGAAAGTTTTTATCTTGGAAATATGAGTTTTTTTTTTATCTTCAATGCACGAGCTTATGAAAAAAAATTTAAAACTTACTTTTTTGGGGTATTCTTAATTTAATATACTTAGAGTATTGGTTAGCCTAATTTATATTTTTATATTTTAATTTATATGCATTGATAGTGTATAATTTTTCATATTGTCACATTTATATAGTATATGTCAGTAAAAATAGTTAAATCTTACATAAATTACTTGAAAAGTATATAAATAGAATGATTTGATTTGAACAATAATATGAAAAAAAAATTACAATATCTATGCATAAAAATTAAACTCTTATTTTTATATTATCACTATACTGAAATTAAAATCCTAACTAATTGAATTTGATCTATATGCATTGTGTATTTATTTGTGAGATAAAAATCTCCCTAGTTGAGTTTAATATTTAATTTTATATATTAAATTCATTTATGAAAATTTTTACTTAATATTTACTCCAATTAAACAAAGTGTAAACAAAAACTATATGTACACTGTCTTACCTTTTTTTTGTGTACATATGATTTTGACATAATATTAATGTAATTTTTAAAGAAATATTTTAATTAATCATATAAATAAAATTATTTATATTTTACCTTGAATACATAAAAATATAAAAATTAGTAATAAATAACTAACTGACAATGAAAAATACTATTATGATAATTAATCACTTATTTTCCATATAAAACTGTAAAGCAATTAAGAGATTATCTTACTCCAATGTGAAAATGACTCAAGCTACAAAATTTATCGCAATAATATTATGAAAATGATAAAATTATATAATAAATATATATCACACACCTTATCACTATTAAATATAATAAGTGGCACATGATCATCCAATTTACTAATCACATCTAATGATAATGAGATGTGTAGTATGTATGCGTTGTATAATTTTATTATTTTTATAACATTACTCAATTTATAGTGACACACACACACACACACACACACATATATATATATATATACACAGAGTTAAGATCAAGTTATATCAGTATAATTTTAAAAAAATATTACACCGTTAAATAACTTTTTAGGCATGTCTGATACTTGAAAGTAACTTACAAAAAGAATTGTGTAATATTGAGAATTGGTTTCATGTATTGTTACTGTTAAAAATCTTTACATTACTAACTAATTTTATATATATATAAGTGAATTTTATAATAATCCAAGTATTATAATTTGAGTATCGTTGACTCAGTTCTTTTGCAACCGTTAACTCATCATTAACTCAGTAATTCAAATATTCACTTATTGTTAATATTCATGATCATTAATTCATTCTCTTAATTTGAACTTCATAAAATGTGCTAATTAATACTAGTAAAAAAAAAAAAAAACAAAGGACCACTCAATTAAATAATTTGCACCCTTTTTTTTCTTTTTTCTATAAAATGCAAGTTGGGTAACGTGGCACCCACCGATTGGCATTGTACAATCTAATGGATTGTAACAGATCTTTGTCTCTCGCGGGTGGCTGTGGTGGCACACGCAAATCACATTGAATATTATTTATTACACGCCTCAAAATACAATGTCTAATTCTATCCGATTAAAAATAAAATATTTAAAAAATTTGTCTGATCAGTATTTTAAAGACAAAAATTAAAAAATTGAGCACATACTTTGAAAACATAACAATCATACGTTTTTTATAACAAATTTATCTTTTTTAAAACCTTATGTAATATTAAAAAATGAGAAGAGTCAACGTCTCGAAAAATTCAATCAGGTCCACGGGATGAATTAATAATATGACACTTATTTGCCAACGCGTTTCGCACTCCATAAGTTTCGAACGGCTGTTCCGTCCCAACATGGAGAATTGGAAGAAAAAAAAAAATTGAGTTGTCCGAAAATAACTATTTTAGTTTTATTTATTTCGAAAACAAAAGATTTAAAGTGTATATTACTCTAAAATTTAAAAATTATATTATAAACGTCATAATTTTTAATGATTTGAGAGTAAATAACTTTTTAAAAAAATTAAAAAGTATATATTTAGAAGATTTTCTTTTTGAAAAATGGGTCAATAAATAAAAAATAAATTGAAATTTTAACTTCTTAATTCACCATAAACTTAAAAGCTATCTTTCAATAATGCTAGCATAGTAACTCATGCGATGCACGGAAAAATTAATTAGATTAGATACAAAGTAAATTATATAATCCGATATACATGTTAAATCAGATATTAAGCATTTTCCATGACTTGTAAAATATATCAATTAAAATTACATGGAAATGTATATTAATGTTAGAAATAAATGTTTAAAAATAAACAACTTACTAAATATCTTTTCATTTTCTAAAATTATCTACTTACTTATTTTCTAAGAAAATATTGAAATTATATTCCATTTTCTATCCTGTTAAATAAAAGATCTACTATATCTTCAAGTTTTTAAATCCATAATATCAATATTTTGATAATTTTTAATTAATAAAATTAATATTGAAATTATTAACGTTTTATTTTATTCAAGTTCTATTTTATGTCCTCACCTTAGTATACATAATAACTATATCAACTATTCTCATTCATCTAGATTAGCATAATAAAAACTTTAAAATTACTGAAAACAAGTTGTGCAGCCTAGATTATAACATGTTGGATGGGATCGGTAGTTGTATTTAAACATTTAAAGTATATCATATAAACATAGAAAAAATAAAAATATGTAAATATGATAAAGACATACGTCAAAAGAATTATATATATATATATATATATATATATATATATATATATATTATAATATTGAAGGAATGTTTTGATAAAAAGAATTATTTGAAAACCCAGTGACGGAGCCACGGAGCTGCCACCAACAAACGCCAGGGAACCGATGACGTAGGTCCTCCACCTGGGATTGGCTGCACAATATGAATACTCCTTGGTATTGTTTACCTATCTCATTTTGGATTTTACGAGTTAGTATCCTAAGAGCAGCATTGGTTAAGAAACCTATAAATGGAAAGTCATTATAGATAAAATAAATTTGTTGAGATATTAATGCATTGAATACATTAATTGAATAAAATTTTTCTATTTTAACTTCTTTAATCATTGCCCGAAAAACACTGACTAGATAAATCTTTTTGTTTTAATTGGGGTATTGAAAGAGGGGAGGCATACTATTTATGAACAAAGAGGGGAGTAATTTTTATAAAAATGTGAAATAATGTTATATTATTAGTCAATATAATTTTACTAAAGTAATAAATTAAATACACTAATTATATATTATTACACTCACTCATTGTAATTTATTATTTTGATAGAATTCCATTAGCTTACCGTATAAAGTTATTTTACCTTATGATAGCTAAAAATTAAACTTATAAATAGAATATTAAAAATAGGGGAATGACTGATGCACTCCTTATTTGTCTATTGTCACTCTCACTGAATTGATTTTATTTTTATTTTTCCAAAATGTCCTTCTCCCTCTTTTTATAATTGAACTAGTAGTCTATCATTATTTTATTTCATTCTAATCTATTATTGATTTAACAATATCATAAAGTCCCAAATTAAAAAAATTATCATAAAATATTTTTTTAAATATATATTTTATTGTTTTTGTTTTCATGATTTTTATGTTGTGAAAATGTTTTTTTTTTTAACACAAAACACAAATATTAAGATTAAATTTTCATATATGTAAGTATAAAAGATATAATCATATTTACAAGTTTTTCTTAATTATCTTAAAATAAAATTTATAAGTTGAAGTAATTTCTTTTAATCTTCACATGACCTTCTTTAAACATTTTTACATATAATAGTATTTTATCCTTTTATTTAATGTTATATAAATAACATTAGAAATTAAAATAGCTATGTATATTATACACAATTTTACATACCCAATATTTAATCATCTAGTAGTTACATAATTTATTTAACCTAATACCAGACACACACACACACACACACACATATATATATATAGCATAGTAACATTCGTGGTATTAATGTCTTATAATTTTTAATCTATTAATTTTAAATTTTATTTTTAAAAATTGAGATAACATAGTAATATTAATCATATATTAAATTACTATATAATATTAAAATATAAAAATTATATTAATATTATTTGATGATATATTGTCCCAAAAATTGTTATATAAAACACTATGCTTATAAAATCATGTGATATTTTATATTAATGGTGAATGTTACTTAAAATTTGAATTTAGTAACAAAATAATTTTTTTAGTTAATAATTTATTCTATTAATAAAAAATTTATTAAACTGGGCCATTAGTGCCTGTAAGTCATAAAAATAAATAAACTTATTTTTAATCTTTAATGGTACTTATAGAATATTAAAATAGAAAAAGGACATGTTATTATGCTTAGCAGAAAAATCAATTTTATTTTTTTCAAAACATAAAAAATATACAGAAGCAAAAAGTAATGAAATATTTAAACAAATTTCTGTTAAAATATTAATAATATTGAGTTTTAATAAAATTAGATATATTAATAAATTATTGACTTAATCACGAAAGAGAGAGGAAATAACATATTAAAAAAGTTAAGTAAAATATGAATAAGTGAGAGTAATAATAGTCAAAATGAAATGGTAATACCCTCTTCCTTAAAATATTCTGTGAATTTTATGGGGGAATAGGTATTCATAAAAGCAAGTAGAATGAGAATTGACCTTGTTGGCCCTTTGTATGTCATTTTGGCTTTGACCCATGAATGCACTGATGAAGAATTAATGGGGTGAAAAAGAAAATTACATAACAATATATTTCGAGTAGTGAAGTTCATCCAATATTTGTCGGTGAAAAGAAAATTTTTAAGATATTCATTTTTTATCATTCATATATCATTTGACTATGTGAACTTAAAATTTTCCTAACAGCCTGCATAATAGTTAAAGTTATAGTACAGCATTTTAATAAAGAGTTCATTTTAAATTTTTATTCCATTATTTGATTATAATAAATTTTACTTACATATTAAATAATAAATTAGTGTCTAGGCAACTTTTTAAAAATATTTTTTAAAATTCAATAATTATAATTGGCAACAATAAATGACAAAAAAGAGAGGATCATACTTTACGGGACATTTTTGAGTTTTAAAATTGATAATTCTTAGTGTATAAATGAAGATCCTCTTGTGTTACATGTTGATATCTTCATATTATATACGAAAGAAAAACATAAAGAAATTTTACAATAATAAGATCTGCAATATATTATCTTCACATTTTTATGTATTATTTTCTTTTATATTTTTGTATGTATAACATAATTCTTAATTGCATGGGATTGGTTACGGGGGAAGATGTCTTAACCGATTAACCAAATGTGTCAAATTTTAAATTCTGAAAAAAAAAATCTTATTAGGAGATTCCTATACTCTTTGGGTTAAATGAGTTCTTGGTAATAGAATTTAGGTATCGGTAATTTCATCGACAACAAAATATAACATGACCCTATGATTATTGTCACTTCCATTTGTTTACTATCACTCTATATTTATATTTATGTGTATTATTTCTAAAATACCCTTAAACTTATTTTAATAATTAGATTTTTATTTTCACAATTAAATTGAGAACTGTGTATTGGAATCTCAATTTATATATTGTCACTCCTTATCTATTATTCTAGTTTATGACATTTCTAAATACTTTAAATATAGGAATAGCACAAAGAGATCAACAAAGTATGAGTTTGGAGAGACAGCAGAATAATCTAAACCAAAAGCAGAAAATTAATAATAACAAAAAATAACAGATTTAAAGCGAAACATGAGTGAAGTTTTTAATAGAACATGCAAAGCAAAAAAAAAATGTTATGAGTTTAGTTTTGTGCATGCAAACTTGATTATTAAAAATCTTAATTTTGCTACAACTAATTCTAGTTATAAGTATCGAGTAAAATAAATTATGTTTAATATGTTTATTAAAAATTGATTATTAGTTTTGCTACAATTAATTTTAGTTATAAGTTTGTTTCAAGTAAACTAATTTATATTTAGTACTTTTACTAAAAATTGATTACGACATATTTTAACTTTTTATTTTTACTATAAGAATAATACATTTTAATGTTATCGCAATAGCACTAAACAGAAAAATATGAAATATATTTCAAACATTTTAAATCCTAACTATTAAAATGAGTTTAAGGGTATTTTAGAAATAGTATATATGAATATAATAAATATAGGGTGTAAATGGACAAATAGGAATGGCCTTGATGATAATAAGTAATTAAAAAATAAAAATGTAGTATTCGACTATTCCTGCTGAATATGGAATGGAATTTGAAGTGTGAAATGCCAGTGTCTAACCAGTAACATTAATTGATGGATGGTCGGTTCATCAGAATAGTGCTGAGCTAGAATGAGTAATCTAGTTCCACACTTCCACTATTCAAATTTCAAACACTGGATATATTAAGTAATTAATGGAAAATTAAATATGGTACTGCAGTTAATTAGCTTTGGTTAAGTAATGACTTCAAGTAATGAAAAGCCAATTAGAAGGAAAATTATCCTCCATTACAACCTACAAATCTTTTTAAATACTAAATTAAATAAAATTTTTATTATTTTATAAAATTTGAAGACACAAGTTGCATTTTTTTTCCATTCCTCTAGAATTTTAGAGGATTAGCAAGAATATTTATAGAATGATATATCATGCATTGTTCAACAAGAAATAAAGCAAGGTTTATGCCCGTATAGTACACTTGTCAAGACAACAAAGCAAACATATTGCTTAGAATAATGAGAGGTTTTTCTTCAATTATTAAAGATATAAGAAGTTTGGGAGCAAAGTAGGGGCTTTATGAAAGAGACACTTGGAATAGGTTGGTAGTTGATTTGGTACGCATTCAACTGTTTTATCCAATATGGCAGCAATTTTTGGATATGATCGATGCTAATGACATACAAGGTGACAAGAGACATACACATGTCATTAAATTTAAGGTGAAGCCTTTCAAGTATGGATTAATGATGAGGAATATATGCATAACTTAATGAAAAGATGATGTCACTTTGAAGAGAGCATTACAATTTTTCTTTTACACTCCCTTAAACCTAAATATATACATTTATAAGTTGTGGACGGTCATATCATGGAGTACACATATAAACTACTTGCAGGTAACTCGTATTTAACTAGATCTTTCCTTCCATTTAAAAAAAAAAAAACATATCCGGCTTTTTCTTCAAGTAGTTAGCAAAATAAGTTGCAGAAGATTTTAAAAAAATTGAATTTGATGTAATAATATATAGAAAGTTTTATATTATCATCTAGTTGTCCATTATCACATTAATAAATATAATTTTTTTAACATATCATCAATAAATATAATTATTTCTCATACTCTTTACTTGAAATTAAATGTCATATAAGTAGAAAGATTTTATTGAGTGCTTCAAGATTAAATTCTTAAAATTTAGAAAAAGATGAGCTGTATATCAATTGTTATATATTATCATATTGCGACTGAAATAGTTTATGAATAAATTGAATCCTTTAAATGTGAATTTCAATCCTACTTTGTAAAGGATTTTATTTACCAATATATAATCCTAGTTTGATGATAGTTCAAGGGCTTCAAAGCCATTTTGATTAGTCTAATAATAAAGGGTCTGGACAGTATGTATAAGATTATAGTTTTAAACATTATTATAATTCATGTAACTTCTAAAATACCAAAAAAACATAGTTCAAGGGTTGCAAGGGCAATGTAGAGAACATATATTTTTATTATTCACTTACTGATTAGAATTTGAAAAGAAAGTCAAGTGCGAAAATAGCCCCGTGTGTTTGATATGGGTGTTGGAGTTCCATACAATATTAATTGATACTACTTCATTAAAAGCAATAGCTAAATGGGTTTTTCCATTTAAAGAAATACTAACTTTTTTTTAGGTCAATTTTGATATTTTAATTTACCAATGTATAATATTTTATTCTATTTATCAATCATATATTATTGCATATATAGCTTTTGAATTATTATCATGAAAGATAAATATATCAAATAGTATGACAATGTATAATTAAATAATCATGTAAAATATTGTATGTTATCAATACATCACAATTATGTTTTTAATATGCTTTTTAAAACATGTGTCCACCAAGAGATGCCTTCTAGTTTACGCTGATAGGGGAGCAAATCTTTTATTCAGTAAACCATGATTGGTGCCTAATTGATGAAGGAAAAATATGTATTATCAATTATCATAGCACAATAAGCCATATCCACCTTTTTGAAAAAGAGATACTATGGATATCCATGTCCCATTTGAGCCACTGTATTAGGTGCAGTTGACGAGTATGCCCATGCCTCTTTCTCCCGGTAAATGCATCTCACTCTACAAATGGCAGGTCTTTAGTGGCACCCACTCTAGTAGTACGCCTGGATTAATTTGAACATTAAAACAGAAATTTGGAGTGTCAAACCGACTTTTGTCTCTAATTTTTATTTTTCATATATACAAATTTAGGATCAAAGGATGATAACTCCGTCTAAGATGGGAAAGCCTTTGAACTAAGAGAGTATTTATAAAGGAATTTACATAAAAGTTTTGTCTCTAATTTTGAGTATTAATAAGGGAAAAAATGTTTAAACTGCCAATATAAAATTTATTAAATCTTCAATAATTTGATTCGAGCCAAATATGTTCACTGAAAGTGCTTTTAACACTATGTTTGTCATTCGTAGAATTTGATATTGAAAATTTGTTTAGGATCAAATCTCATGTTACTTGAAACAATTAAGCATATAATAAAAAACGAGACAGTTTTTTTTTTTTTACTATATCTTGATTTAGAAACTATAATGATCTAAATTCCAAACACAGTATTAAGAAATTCTCCCTCCCAAAACCCCGATTCGACTCAAAGGGTAGCACTTGTACGGCTTTTTGATCATTTCAAACGGGACAGCACACATTGGAAAGGGTAGAATATTTACATCTATTAAATTACATGTCAGAAATTGGGTGAGCACATTGATTTGAATTTGATGCATTGACCTAGAACTACATATATAATTGTAACCAAAAAAAAAAGAACTACATGTATAATCTGTTTCTGTTATGAGGTCAAACCCAACATTGTGATGGCTTGGTACGAATCTCCACCATTTTTTTTTTTTTAATCTTCTATGCGCATCCAGAATTTATCATGGCTTTTTGCCTGAAGAGTGCAGGAAAAACAAAAATAGTAAATTTTGAAGGTTTTAATATATTAATAGTGTTTGGTTTAACAGTGAAAATAAGAGTGAAAAACTGAAAATTACTTGAACGATGTTCATATATTATTTTACATATAAAATTCATTTTTATAAATTTTACCTCTTATTTTTAATTCTCAACCAAATATATTTTTAGTGTGTATTGGAAACTTAAAAAAAAATATTGTAAAATCTATTTATTTTTCAATTGTTAACAATCGTCCCTTTATTATAAGAATTTAATTGTCATACATTAACAATGTAAAATTTTTTTACACAGTGATCCAATCATATATTACTACATAATCAATAATAATTTATTTTTATACCGACTATCTAAAAAGTCATTCAAACTAAATGTTTTAATTGAATGACACTGTCATTATATTAAAATTAAGCTATTATTATAAATATTCGTAGCTTGAGGTTGTGGTTTCTTTTACAAACTTTGTTCTTTTCTTTTGAAATGGAAACATCCACCCATAACCATGCCCCCACCGCATCTGACCGAAAACCCCACACACAACGGAAGTGATAAGTGGTAACTGTGCCTATTTGGGTGCCAAAGCACCAACTTTTTATCCCTTGGTTTTTGGCTATTTTTCTTGTTTAGTGAACGGATTCTCCTCCACCATCACTTTAATGGTACCGCCAATATTGAAAAATTCTTGAAGTAGGGCTAATCAATGAAAAAAAGAGCATGTGCACCATGATGGGCGGTGTGGACCTGATCCAGGGTCAAAAGAAAAGGAACCGCTCGTGCTAGGCCAGTTTGAAGAATCACATTATCCCATATTCTTTTCATGTGAAAATTTAATGTAATTTCATCATTTAATGATTTTTATCATCAATTATATTCTCATAAGTGACCTAGTATGGAAGTCAAATTTTGTAATTAATAGTGAAGGTTTACATGTGACAAAGTCATTGTAAAGTTTTGTTTATGTGAAATTCGATTCTTACATTAAAATTTCATATGATCTGATAACATGTGACGGGATTTAAGGGGAGTAATGTAAAGTTCTCATGTTTGGTTTGATGACAGAAAAAATATTCTTGAAAAAGTTTCATTCCTGAGAATGAAAATTTCCTTCTCATCCTACATCATGGGAATGTTGGATTCCCATGAGAAGAGAATGTTTTAGAAAATAAAAAGACTAAATTACCCCAACCAGACCACCATTGGACCACTACCAAGCTCATCAGACTGCCACTGGAGCTTGCTGAACTGGCATCATAGCACTGCCAGACTGTTGCCAGAGCTCGCTAGACCACTATAGGGCTTGCCGGACCCCCACTTGTCATGAGTATTTTTGAAAAAATGCATTGTATTTTTAAAAATATCAATTAATATATCAAACGCCTTTATATTGCATTTCTGAAAAAGTCAATCACGAAAATAATTTACCCGAGAATAGAATTTTCAGGAATGTAAAATCATTATGTGAACCATACCCCATGGATTCTTTACAATTGATTAAGGTGAGTCATACCATAGATCTCACAAAAGAATCTAACCAATAACAAAAATCTACACACAACAAAATCACGAGATTTTCACAGGAGGCGGTCCAACATGGTCCGTTCTCCCTTTACCCTGTTTCTGTCTTCCAGTGCGACCACATTATACAGGAAGCAAACTAACTTGATTCCAATAAACAGTTCATGCCCCTCTTTCAATGGACGTAGTAGGTTCATGGAACGTGGGCAAATTCTGTATTAACCAATAAGAATGTTGGTGCAGGAAAAATGTCCGATAAATCGGCTGTGGCTGAGATAGTATTGATGACAAGCTATGGGTTGTAAGGAACAAAATACTCCAAGGAAGTTGAGCTAGTAGTACAACCTAAGCATAGGCATAGGTAGGCATTAATGAATGTTAGGTCGGCTGGTGAACCCAGATATAGACCTGGTCTGTGGTCCCCTACGCTTCAACAAAACCAATTGGATCCCGCGACTAGCTTGTAATCATTGTAGAATCCAGACAAGGAAAAAGAAAGATAGGAACCCCTACTTGTTGCCTCCCAACCAGCAAAGTTAAAGTGGTGACATTTTAGGTATATCATAAGAATTTGATAATTGTACAAATTGAGGAAATAGGGATTCATGCTAAGAAAACTAGCATAACAATAATTTCTTTTATGATTGAAGTTAGTCGTGGAGCTCTACCCCTTGTTCTTGATTTGGTTGCATAACAGCTTCTCTTGATATATTAAAAAATTAAGAGGGGCTGTACTATCTCAGGACAACCTAAAGGAATCAGTTTTTTTTTTTTTCTTTTCTGGAGGAAGGAAGGAATTGGCTTCGAAATGAAAAATGACTTGACATGGACATGGACACGGCTATGACACATTTTCGTTAAACATAGTTGACACATTCCCTGAAGTCATGAACCTCCAAGATTGCTAGTTATGAACACAAGGCTAATAAATTCGTTTTCCTTTCACTTTCAACAGCAATGGCCGATTCAAAATAATTCAGAAGTTTGTGTTGTTTTTTGTTTTTTTAGGGAGGAAGGGGGATTTCTGAATTTGAGAAGTTACGAATCTTTATAGAACATGAGGTAAGCTGTGCTCAATCCAATAACAAAGTAACATTTTAAATTAAAATATAAGTTAGTGATGAGTCTAACTATTGACCCAAGCAGAAATGTCATGGATCACAATCTTACTAGATGCCCCGAGTCTATTGTTCCATAAACATCTAATAATTTATGGTCTAAATTTTAAGAAATTTTATATGTTCTTAAAACATATTTAATACATGTTTCATAGGCATTTACAACCACTTATTTTAGGCCTTTTATATAACTTTTAAACATTACAAATCCAAATGAGTAATTATAAATCCTTATAGAATATGAATTAAATGTGCTTCAGAAAAATACAAAAATTATTCATAGTAAATTTTATACTAACAAAGTATTTGGAAACCTTTAATGAGATGAAATTGAATTAAATTCTATTAAAAATTGAATTATATCAGAAATTGAATTGAATCTTATGTTTGGAATGATTATAAAAATGAATTAATTTAATTATTTTTACTATTTTATCCTTAGGAATAAAACATAACATTTAACTAAGGTTATTTTGGTATTTTTATTTGTTGGAATTCAAATTCCATACCAAATCGCACCTATTTGAATGTGATTTCAATTCCTTGGTTTTATTGGATTTCAATTCTCGCGAGATTTCAATTCCTTCCCTTAAATTACTTCCAAATCATGAAATTTAATTCAATTTCTTGATAGAATTGAATTCCAGGGATTTCCAAACACCTTGTAAGCATGCAATAATTTCAAAAAGGAACAGCAATTAGTGCTAACCAGATGTACCCACAGTTCCACGCTAACATGATAAAATTTATTTCATCAGAGGTTAACCTATCCAAAGGCAACCACTTCCATGGGTCCATTGGAGTTTATAAGTTCACAACCATAGATAAAATCTAGAGTAATGTCCTGAAGTCTCAAATTAAATGTTTTGTCTGTCACACAATAAAAGGTACCTATTCACATATTCCTCTAGCACGAACCACCACCACTTCGTCCTAGTTGACGGTGTAAATGGCTGGTCTGATAGAGGCAAAAAGCTAGAGGCAGTTACTGGAACCAAATCAGTCAAATAATGATAAGGCATCTTGTGGGCTCAGCTGGTGTTATTGTGGAACGTCTGCAGAATTATCCACGGGTACCATGTTGTCCCTTTGTTTATCTTTTTCTTCCTTGGTGTCAGACCTGAGGGACGAAAAATGGACAAGTTCACCCAGCACTTCCATAAAGAAACAATAGGAAAATAAAAAAGAAGAATCCAAGCATGTGGCAACATACACAATCCTTCGAACAAATTGTCCCCTAATACGTGGCCGCTGTTCTGCTAGCTTTTTCCTGCTGTGGTATCGAACCTGAAAAGTGTAGAGGAGAATTCCGGAAAATTAAAACAAGTCAAATTTATGTTGCCACATAAAACATCCAGCACTTGATAATGATGGAGATTAAGTCACTGACTGAAGCAATGAACATCCAACTCTTAGGGTGTGTTTGATTGGGGGTAAAGATGTGAAAATTTCATGGATGACCCACATGTATAAAATTATACAAAAAACTCATCTATGAAAATGTACCATTTATTTTTATCCCTCAATCAAAGACACCCTACATGGAAAATAAATTTTGGAAGAAGATATCTTAATGTTAAATAAAGCAGAAACATTTTGATAAAATTAGAGAAATATAAAATATTCAGAATGGAAAGCAGAATACTTGGCCCAGAAGGAGATAATGTCTGTTGTAACATGTTATTTTAAATAGGATCAGATGCTTTCAAATAAGTAGATTCAACAACTTCAATCAATTCAGCTCTAGGAATTATGAGATGACCAGGGCATACCTAAATCTTTAAATTCGAACTGATAAACCCACAAGATATAAAGATTTTCCGCTGACACATAATGGACCAAGTAATTAAAATAGATTACCTTCTTCTCAAAGCATCTTTCTTTTCTCTTCTGACGAAATTTTGTCAGAGCGGCCTCTCTCAATGCAATTCGTTCTTCATCTGCTCCATTCCCAATGTTTTTCCTATCAATGAAACCTACACCGGTGTTCCCACTTGCGACATTGCTGTTTTCCCCGTTCATAGTTCTGACTGCCAAGGCATTGCTGCTTCCATCCTGTCCATTGCTCCCATGATCACTCTCGGCAGCATTTCCATCTACGCCAAAGTTTGAAGCATTTCCATCTGCGCCAAAGTTTGCAGCATTACTTTCTGCTGGCCCACCAAACTCATTTGATGATACACATTGCTGGGCAGCTTTGGAGGAGCTTTTCATTAAGAGATCACCATGATCTGACTGAAGATCCATTGCAGCTTTGTGAGCAATGTGATTATAATGGTGAATCTGATAGTGATTGTGATCAACTTGAAGTCCTTGTTCAGAGCCTCCCACTTGTCCTTTAACGATTTCTGCATATTCTTCATGGGGAGAAATTTTCTTTTGAGATGAAGAGATACTATTGTTCTGCACAGTTTGCAATGCAGAAGAATTAAAAAAGCCATTCCCTCTTACTGATTCTGGCTTCTTTTCCAAAGTTTCAGGTTTGGTGCTAATATATTCATTAGTGGAGGCTACGTCATTGATGTTGTTGCTCCAATTAGACTGTTGATTTGGAAGAGTGCTATTTGAATGAGATGGAAAGTTGGGTAATGTCTCTGTATTTGGTGCAACTGACCTATTGTTTAGTGGTGAACAGCTTCCAACATTTCCGGTTTGAGCCTGATACAAAGTACAGATTACATAAGGCCTGCCCAGAGATTGGGTATGGTGCAGAACACTATTCTGCAGCTATTGGCATTAGCATTTGCTTGCTAACCACGTAATAAATGAAACACAAAGAATGTTCTTATCATTTCTTAATATTATATATTAGGGCTTTTATGATGATTAAGCTATTCTTTTGCCTCACTGCTCTTTGTTAGTAAGGTTGAAATGCACACATTCACCCTTAGAAGATGCACAACTGGTAGAATAGATGAGAACCAGATAAGTAGATGAAATGACTGGGAATTGGGCTGAAACATGTAAATGCAACACAAAAACTTAAGGGCATGTTTGGTTTGAGTTTTTAGTTTTAAATTTTTATTTTTAATTTTCCAGATTTTGTAAAGGAAATACTGAAAATTTTGAAAACTACAAATTCCAGTTTCATTTTCAATTTTCAGTATTTCTATCACAAAATCTTGAAAACTGAAAATGAAAACTGAAACCAAAGGGGCCCTTATCAGTTTTCAGTTTTTGTGAAGCAAAAACTGAAACTGAAAACTGAAAACAGCAAACCAAAAAAGCCCTTAATTTTTCTCAAAACACATTGTTCCTGCTGTCTAAAGGCCACAGAACATCACCTGGTTAGCAGAAGAAGCGGTATTATATCTGCAAATGAAAAAAGAAAGTGAAAAGATAAATATTATTAACCAATGTAATGCAACTAATACATGCTCCCAATTTCAGTTATGCAAGCAATTTTCCTCTTACTTTGAGAATGCTGACTGATCTGAATGCCTCAAAACATTGCATTCATCACCTGTGACATTTTTAGCATCTCTTACTTCTCCCAGCCTTTTCAAAGTCAGTTCAAGGGATGGATGCCATTTAAAAGAACTACTTGCTTTAGATTGTGAGAAACCAGAAAATCCATTTGGAGTGTTCAAGTCTCTGCTTTCAGCCTGCGGACTGCTGCTATCAGTAACATCAACAACATTCATAGCCTGATTTTCTTGTATCCTGTTTTTATCACCGTTATATTCCAGTTGTCCTTTTTCACAGACATTACGATGTCCTTTATTGAGTTGCTTACCATCTACATTAGACATCATATTCATCCCTTTACCCAAAGGTTTGCTAGACAACTCCTCAAGTGGATGCTCTAGTTGCATATTCAAAGATATTCCCATAGCCAAATCCTTACCCATTGCAACATTATCTGTAAAGTAAAGTGACTAAGAGGTTCATTTGGGTGAAATATTCAAATGAAGATACATAAGTGATAAAAATAGATACTACCAAAGCATACCAAGATGATCAATCAGTTCATGGCACTCTTTTTCTCTTGGATGCACCCACCTACTACTAACTTTTTCAGGCTTTGTATGCATCACTTGGGCACACGTGCTATCAGGGGCATCAACCAATAGTTTATGAGGTGAAACTGGATGAGGACTGCCAACTTGAACTAGACATTTAGTCCATGAACTCTACATAAAATAGGAGCTTTACTATGATTTTTGGGTATTTTGCATGAAAATTAAATAAGAAGAAATCACAGTTGAGGAATTCCTAGCAAATATGTTCATGGTTTATTCATTAGGAACAATCACCCATAGAAGTCATCAATTAAGTCAATATATGATTAACTGCTTTTGAATAGAATTAGTAAATTCAAAGTATAACAAGGGGGCCACAAAACTTCATCCAGAACAGAAAATACAAAATAACAAAAATGACAAAACAAATAAACAAACAATGCAACAAACCTATCCATTCTAGGTGCATATCAGAATCGTCAACTCCCTAACAACAATCACTGGCTGAACAAAACAGAAAAGCCACAAACATTGTCATATTCCATAACAATTGTAAGGGCAATCGAATGCCATTAAAGATGCAAGTGTTCAACTCCTTCCGAAAGTGCCAAAGATTTCCATAAACTGGAGTACTGGACACTGCCAAAAAATTTTAGGCCTCCTTGTAGGTAACACCCCCAACCTTGTGCTGGGAGCTCAAAGTTAGGATCACCATTTCCCCATTGTGACTCTCAAGTAATTATTCCCTATCAAATTACTTGTGAACACCATTAAAATTTGTGTTAAGATACACTGGGATGTTGTATACTTCTTGTGCAAATATTTTGTCTATTTCCATTTATTGGTTTAGAACCAGTAAAGTTATTAGGAAATAATTACTAATCATTAGGTAATAATTGCCAAATGTCTATATATTGTAAACTATTATACAACTTTCTTGTCAGTGAATAATATTTAGTATTACTATTCATATCAAACTGATATCAGAACTCTTGATCTAGGAGCCTCTGCACCTTCCACCGCCTTCATAGCATCTCTTCTTCCCAGCCTTCATTTACGACCTTAATTCCTATTACAAAGTTTTTTTTTTCCAACCCTTATTCATGCCAAAGCCCCTCTATTTTTATCTTCCCCTTTTTCCCATTTTTCTTTGAGCTTTCCTTGTCGTCCTCCGCCAGCAATCACACCGGTGGCCAAATTTCTGGCATCTTTTATGATTTATGCTCCCCTGCCCCCAGCTGGCCGTGTGTGTGCTGCATGAGGGCAAAGCTAGATTCGCTGCCTTCTGGCCATCCAACCCATTTAGGCAGTAAGGCTTGGCTCAAGCCACCATCAAATGTACTGGGCCACCACCATTCTCTGCGCGTAGCTCCGCATGCCACCCTTTATGCAGCACATGAGACCCCCTCTCTTTCTACGCTTTCACCTCTAACCACTGTTGAGAACCCTCTAGCAGCTACTGACCCCCCTTTCAATTTGACATTGACAACCCACTATAACTCAGCCTAAGCCTATAAAATCTAGTGACTTTTGTGCCCTACACCCTGCCTAAATGGAAGAACAAATTGTTGTGATCTCAAGTCACTCAAGATAACCCCAAAAGTTGCTGAAAATTAAACGACATGGATGAAACTGCTCCTGCAAAGGATGACCCACAATTTGAGGCATAGAACAATAAGGACCCTTGTTTATGATGTGCCTTTGGAACTCCATGATTATTGACTAGGGTTGTTCAAATTAACTGGTTTAACTAAACGAAACCATAACCAAACGAAAAAAAACTGGTTTTTTCAAATAGTTTTAAAACAAAATCGGTTGAATAACCAAATTGGACCAATTTAAAAAAAAAAATCGATTTTTGAAATAGTTTAAAATCTTAAATCGGTTTTCTTTTCTTTCTATCTTGTCAAAGAGACATCATGAGGGTTGTGGTTGCTTTGGGGAGTGATGCCATGTTCAACGCTGCTGTCACCGTGAACAGCCAGCCTCTGGCATGAGGATCCAATGGCGACCTCCTCCCCCAGTGTGTGAACAAGGGAAACGTGTGGATCTTTGGTCTCGGCCCACACCAACAGTTCCTCCTGCCAAAAAGTCATTTGCGAGACTATTAGTAGTGACGACGAAGACTCAGAAATCGATGTTCGCAGACACTTGCAAGAGCTGCTGCAACTATCACCACCGCTTGGGAAATGCTAGGTTGTTTCTAAGTGGAGTGCCTGGTTGGAAAATCAGACTCTTGCCGCGGTGTTTGAACCGTCATCGCATAAGGTCTCGTGCATCGGGAGAGTGGAATCCCAGCGTGACCAGAGCTGCCGCCTGAGAACTTGTCAACGAAGCTCACCTTCCTCCTTATTCACAAGTCATCGAGTTAGAGGTACTGCAGCTAGTGAAGCTTCTCAAGCCTAGTCGAATTCTCGCCGGAGAACTAGTATGAAAGGTTGATCAGCTGGATCTGTGAAAGGTTGGCAATGTGCTCAGAATCTCGTCAAATCTTGGCTTGCATGAATAGGTTTAGAACCTTAAGTACTAAACTAGTTTGAACCGGTTCTAAACTGGTTCATTGAGTACTAAACCGGTTTCAGTTTGGAACTGGTTTGGGCACTTGCAAACAAGTATGGATTAGTTTTTTAAACTGAAAATCCAATCTGGTTTAGTTTCAGTTCAGTTCATGCAACAACCAAACCATGAACAACCCTACTCTTGACATGAGTTAGAAATGTATGTTCCTTTCTTCTTCCAATGAAATTTGGGATGTCCTACACAAAACCTCTCCATGAGACAACACCTTGCTACCTGTTATGAGTTGAAGATGAAGATATTCATGACCAAGCAAGGTGTGATGTCCGTTACAGATGGGACCCTTGCTGGTCTATGGATTGAATTTGACCAATATCAAAATTTGCATATGGAATATAGCAAGGATGCTTCCACCTTGGCGAGCTTATTGAATGGAACAAGATCTTTGAGGTTCTTTACTTAAATCCAAAATAAAGAGAAGTTGTCATAACCATCAAAGGTGTTTTACAATGTTTGAGGAGAGTCATAGAGTTGCTATGCTTGAGAACAAACCCATTGGCGGGTTCGACTTGGCAGCGGTCAAGGCAACCATGTCAGGTCCTTCATCTTCTTCAAAGCATTACTGATAGAGTCGTTGGTATTCCTATTACAAGAAGTCTAGTTAGACCAAGGAGAATTGCTTAAACATGGAAAATACCAAGTTCATCACGATATAGCAGGATTTATAGGTATGCCAAACCGTTAATCAAGTGTGGCCACCTCAAACAATGTCAACACAACGACAAATTCAACTATGGAGGATGAGATTCTAGTCCTTAGCAAGGATATGCTCGAACACTTATGAACTGTCACTAGCTCCCTCAATTAGTCTTCTAACTCTGGTTCTCTAACCTTGTTTGGTAAAAAATTATGTTCTCAATCCATTAATGGATCTAGTACTACCCCTAAGGATTTATGGATGACTAACTCTAGTATGATTGATTATATGACCTTCAATTCCCTACATTTTTTATCCTACCATCCCTTTTTGGGTAAACACCTCAAAAAATGTAGTTGATGGCTCTCATACCTCACTTGCAAGTTCTAGTATTATTGCTCTATATTCCTCCCTAGACTTAAATGCCTTTTTTTCATATTTTCCTCTCCATGGTTGCCATGCACGATTGGCCACTATATCAGTTGGATATTAAGGATGCCTTCTTCATGGGACCTTGGAGAAGAGATATAGATGGAACAACCACCTGGGTTTGTTTCATAAGGAAGTCAAGCTTGATGTGTAAACTGCGACATTCACTCTATGGGTTGAAACAATCTTTGAGGGTTTGGTTCGATAAGTTCAATGCAGTCATTCAGGAATTTGGTATGAAACAAAGTGAAGCCAATTACTTAGTCTTCTATCATCATTCTCCATCTGGTTAATGTCTCTACTTGGTTGTTCACATTGGTTGATACCGTCATTATTGGTGATGATTATGAGGGGATAGCTCGACTGAAACAACATTTATTTGACCATTTTCATATTAAAGATTTGGTTTGACTCAAGTACTTTCTTGGTATTGAGGTGGTCTAGTCCAACAGTGGTCTTGCCACATCACAGAGGAAGTATGCTCTTAATATATTGGAAGAGATAACAACATTGAATTGTAAACCTGTTGACAACCCTATGGATCCAAATAGCAAATTGTTGCCAGAACCAAGAGAATCTTAGCCATATATTAGAGACTAGTGGGGAAGCCAAACTATCTCACTATTACTAGACTTGATATTTCCTAATTTTGTGAGTGGTGAGTCAGTTTATGCAGGACCCACATAGTGATCATTGGGATATATGTGGTACAGATCTTGAGATATATCAAGAAGGCACCTGGTCAAGGATTGTTATATGAAGACAAAGGAAATACTCAAGTTAGTGGGTACTGTGATGTACACTGTGCTGATTCTCCTATTGACAGACGGTTTACCTCTGGGCATTGTGTCTATATAGGCAATAATCTTGTATCTTGGAAGAGCAAGAATGAAAATGTTTTTTCTTGATCTAGTACAAAGGCAAAGTATCGATCCATGACAGCAGCCACTTGTAAATTAATATGGATTAAACATTTACTTCTAGGGTGTTTTTAGTTAGAGGAATGGGCTGAAAATTTTAATGGATAAATCCTGTGTAATTTTACACTTGATGTTTATCCATGAAAAATTTCACCCTATTTTTACCCCTAATTGAACACAGCCTTGGAGTTTGCACAAATGAAGTTAAATTGTGATAAACTGATAATCAGGCAACCCTCTACATTGCATCCAATCCGATATTTCATGAGAGAACCAAGCATATAGAAATTAATTGTCAAAAAGAAAGTCATATCCAAGGAGATCATCACTGAGTTTGTTAACTCAGTGATCAGTTGGCAGATATCTTTACGAAGTCCCATAGGAGGTCCTCAAAGCAATTATATTTATGGTAAGCTAGGTGCATATGATTTATATGCTCCAGCTTGAGGGTGAGCATTGAGATTTATGATTAATTATGTTGGGATTTTTTTAGATATTTTATCCTTTATATTTATGGTGTGAATGTCAATTAGGATTTGTAAATATTAGTAAAGTATCTATTAGAGCAGGTTGTGTCCAATAATTTCAGATTATAATTATTCTGTAAGGATTTGATCATTAGTTTCTATATTCAGAGCTGAGGAGGGATTTTTCCTCATGCAATATTCACCAAAAACACTATCTTAAGTGAATTGGCAGACAGGTAGAGTCAAATAAAACGAAAAGGCATTGTAACAAGATGGTTCAATGACACTTGTTACAATTGCTAACTGTGATGGAATGTAGTTGACATATGCAAACCTCTTTAAGATCACTCCATGTAGGTTAATCTGATCAGTGAAAGATATCCTGTATTCATCTCATCCTTATTGGTCACTCAAATTAACTGCCATAAATGGCCACTCAGACTCAAACTCCTTTTCTTTTTTATGTTGTCAATTATCCCTGCTCTAACAGTATCTTTCTCTTCCTGCTAAACACTGTTTATTGGTCTTCCAAGTACTTCATAACCACCATAAATGACAACTACTCTTAAACTCCTATTCTTTTTTGTTGTTAAATATCCCATATCTAATAGTATCTTTCTCTTTCCGCTAGCATTGTTTAAAGGTCTGTCCTAGTAGTTAGCAACATGCTTTCAAGGCCTATATAACTCCTCTAAAAGCTTTAAACCAGTTTTCCAGTTGCTATCATGATTGAATTTATCCAGTTTGGTACCCTATCTCTTATTGAATTCCAACATTAAATATCTACTTTTTTTTAAAAAAAAAAAAAAAAAAACTTGGCAAATGTTGGAGTTCAACTGCAAAAAGCCACAAAATCTTTTTTGATGGATTGTTCAGTGATCCATATGGTTCAGAAACAGTGTACGGTCTTCCATGCTGATTGGCTTCTCATGTCTACACTGAAAACTATCAAACAGTAATAACATTTGGAATTTGAAATTTGTTTCCATGAGTAAACAATGATAATGACACAGCATATTGAGGTAGTTTTTTCCTTCAGGCAGGGAAAATTACTTAAGGATGATGCAATCAAGAAAAATCTATTTGCGATGAGATTCATGCAATACCTGAGTGCCACTTCCATTGTCGCTTCCATCTCGAACACTCAAGCCTCTGCTTCCACAGTCATTCTCATCACTGCTGTCACTATTGTTTTCAGATGCATCATTACTTGTCTTTGCAGATTTTCTGGTGTGTGTCCCACTTTCACTCCCACTACCACTAGACTGAGGAAGGATGTTAATCCAAGTTTAGTACGGACAGTAATCATTGAAAAATAAATTTGATATCTAAGTTAATCAATGATAAGATCCACAAGATAAATTATCATGCCATAAAAACTAGATAAGCTCCATTAATTCATTACTGCTGCTTTTTAAGGCATAACTCCCTATCTAAGTAGATACTTTAAATGTACTAAAAATGAGGTAATGTAACTATCTTTTCCAATTTCCTTAGCTGATCCATACTTCAGTAAAGGAGTGATATTAATTATTGAACAGTGAGCAGGATAGTTGGATATTCAAGCTGATCAAAGATAAGATCCACAAGATAAACTGTGATGCTGTCCAAACTAGATAGGTTACATTAATACATATCTACTGCTTCTTTAATTCCTACATAAAATATACTTCAAGTTTACTAGAAAAGCAGACATGAAGTAATCCACTTGATCAAATTCCTCACTGATCCTTAAATCAGCTGGAAACAACATTCACATTTGTTTGAGTACATGCCAGAGACAGAAATGTAAAGCAACTCACACTGTGGCATCTTCTCCAAACGTGCTGCCAGAGGTTTTTAAGTTCATTCCTCCGAATAGGTTTCACTAAAAAATCAACCGCACCTTTTGACAAACACTTAAAGACTATACCCATAGAATCATGAGATGACATCACTGCATCCATTTCAACATTTGGGGTAAAATAAAACACAAGATGAGTAGTAATCATTGAAAACAAATACTTAGATTTGATAGAAAGTATAATTTTGGAATGGCACTTACTAATCACGGGAATATTTTTCAGTGTTTTGTGGCTCATGATCTTGCACAAAAGACCTATTCCAGATAAAATAGGCATAGCTACCTCTGTTAGGATGAGATCAATGTGATTTCCTGGATCTTCTAGGATTTTCCATGCTTGAAGACCATTTGAAACAGCAGTGACTGTCAATACCATAGATGAAGAAGATAAATTTTAAGAATTATGGCCTTCATTGTTTAAGCACCAATTTGTTAGACAATTAAGTTTACGTCAAGATCAAAACAATATAAAGATGTGAATGCAATGAAAACCACCTCAAGGCCAAAGTCTGGCCAATTATTAACAGCTTTTGTATGCAAAAAGATTGATTGAAATTAATCTCTGCACTGTAAACTAGGAAGCATTGTCCTCACATTTCAGCTTCAAATTATCCATTAACATAATGGACTACATACTCTGCACAGGTTATCATGTTTCAACATAACACACAATTATCTCTCAAATTACTGGGGAACGAAGTAAAACACATGCCTACAAAGGTTTGATACCAATATTGGAACCTCACCAGTGATCCATGCCAAGAACATGAAACCGGAAAAATAAAGCAAGATTGTACAATAAACGCATAAGAAATAGAACCTATCAAAAAGTTACGAGCTTACAGACTTCATATACATCAGAAACTATATGAATTTTAGATCTGTAAGCTATAAACTTTTATCTCAGCAGAGCTCTCAACCCAAAATGGATGCAAAAACTAATTGATACTTAGAAGTTGAACTTCCAACTTCTTCAGAAGGAAGGTAAAGACAATCGCATGTTTTTCTCCAGAAAGTAAAATATCAAATTGGAATGGAAATTAAAGTCCTGTTTGAATTGTTTCTGTATCTCAATCATGTTGGCAGTAGTTTTAAGTTGATAGAAATGCAATCAAGTACCAGGGTATGATTAACCACAAAGGCAACATCAATACCTTCGTAACTACAATTTTGTAAAAGAGCACGCACAACATGCCGTGTTGAATCATCATCTTCCACCAGCAGAACCTTTATTGATCTTACAGGGAGAAATCTCTCCCAGCATATGACTGGTCCTTGAGGTGGTTGTTGCGAATTCTGCAAGCTCTCATGGATTTGAATCAGTCCCCTCAACCCATTGTTTCTATCTTCGGTTACCTTGATAAATCTTGTGTCATCTTCATTTGATGACCCAGAGCCCAGCCCTCCATTAACTACTCCATTATTGTGTCTCTTTTTGTCAAAAAACATATGATTTTGTTCTGCCAGACCTCTTTTCCCATAATTGTTCATTGGACCAGCCTAAATCAACCACACTCAAAAAACAACATGGGTGAGGAATTAACACGGTTACACAAACGCAATACCCTCGTCAAGTCAGTCATGGAATCTCCACATCTTAAGTACTTCAACTATCAACTTCTGCAAGCATCAACTCTATTTGTCAGTCAAGTCAGCACTTTTTCCAACATCATAATTCTAAAAGACCGAATACCCTATACCTGGGGTACTACATCCAAGAGGCCCCTACAAAGTATTATATATACACACACACAAACATATATTGAGGATAGTAAAATCAGTAGCTGCCTATGGTAATTGCTACTGGATTATATATAATAAAATCTAGAATTGATAATACAAACATAATATTCTTTTGAAAAAGTTAAAAAATAGATAAATATAAGAATATAAGTCCATACCTCCAAGCTCCAGCCCCCAGACAGAAATCAAAAGCTCAAAAACAAACATTTCAAATTAAATTTAATGAAACGGAACAACAACCTGTTCCTGCATCAAAGAACCCTCTAAGCTTCTGTCTCAGCACAAGGTATTACCTTCCATTCATATTGATATCCTGAGAAATGAATATAATAACAAACTTACCATCCTTACAGAAACTCCCGACCACATGCATTTATAGAGAGACTCTTCACAGATTAGTTTACAGGGAGAGAGATATCAGCACAGACTTCAGAAATTCAAATAGTGTCTTGTCTTATGCAACACGAGAAAACATATAGCACAATCTCCAGAAAACTATTATCCAAAATACCTTCGTCTTTACTCCCTCTTTCCCTTTCTTTTTTCTTTTCAGTAATTTTTATCCACCTAACATACGCCAAATGCACTCAAAGACAGGTAAAATGGAAGATCCAAAATAAATTAATAATTAATAATTAATAATTAATAATAACAACAACAACAACGACAACAATAATAACAATATCATGTTCCAAGATTAAGAAGTGGATGTTTTGTGAAATTAATTAATTAATATAAATATCTAAAAATCTGATACGATCAGCATAATATATAAACTGAAACTCCTAGGAATGACTTTACAAGCAGAAATTAGGACAGAATCAAACGTGAAACATTTAATGTCATATAGGAATATGGCAATGAAGCTTCTAATTTCTCAGCAGCAGTACCAAACAACATAACACAAATTCCAAAAAACCACAATCTGAAATAGCGTCTTCTTCTTCATTCTCTTTTTTCTTTTCCCTTTTTTTTCAAGTACAAACACTTCTTCCAATCCACAAGAGGTAAGCTAAGAATAAGAAAACAGCATATTCAATTCAAGTCAGAAGTCCTAGGTTGACGAAACAGACCTTCAGAGCTTCACCGTCGAGAACCAAACCTCCATATTTTTTTTCCTTCGCAAGCTCGATTCAGAAACTTGGAAAAATCAAATGTTCCAAATCCAGAATTGAAAAAAAAAAAACTCACACCAAAAAAAAAAAAGTCGAAGCTCCAAATCTGGTTTGAAAAAATCGAGAGAAAAAAAATAATAATCAAAAGGAAAAAAAAAATCAGAAGTTAATAATTCAACTCAGCAAGCAAGGTTCTAACATTACTCTAGAAAAAGGCACTTTCTCTCTTTATATTCCGCTGAAACACGAAGAAGAAGAAAGAAATGTGTATATATATATATATATATATATTTCCTTTTTTCTCTCTTTCAATTTATTTATTTATTTTATTAGTTTGGTGGAAAAATACTTGACTGGCAGAGAAATAGCGGAGGCAAAAGGTCAGAGAGGAGATATTATTCCGAGAGTGGTGAGGTGTTACAAAATGAAGGTGTGAATGGCTCTGGAGTCCACGTAGGATGCTGACGTGGCGGGTGGGAGAGGCATTGGATGTGGTGTGAGTTGGACAAAATCAAAAGCTGAGTGTGTAACGTAGAGAGGGTCGAATCTAATGCGATCTTCTTGATCTGGATCTTACCACGTGGCTCACTCGCCTCTCGTATAAAGGTTCTGCCTTCAAACCCACAAGCCGCGCCCTAGCTTCTATGCCTGCACCAATCTACATCCTTTTTTTGGTACGTGCGTAGATTAGATTAGATTCTTACGTAATTTGGGCCTGTCACATTAGCTGGTGTATATGAGGACAAAAAAGACAAAAGTAAGGAAAAAAAAAAGAATAAAAAATATAAAAAAATTGTTCGAGTTTAATTTTAATGTGTCGAAAATGAATAGATGAGTGAAACACTAATTTAAATTTTATCAAATTAAATTATATTTATAATTTTAGCAAAACCAATCACATAATATTATAACAGTGTTGAGAACCTCAATGGTTGGTTATGTACAATAACACAAGGTTTTACGTTTTATCTATCACAGATTTAAATTTTATTTTTCTGTCTTCTTGAGATAAGATAAATATATTTACTTAGAGATTTTTCTTGTGCCTTGGACTGTAGCTACATTATTTCGCTTTAAGTTTTGTCAATAAAAAAAATTGTAATAATATCCAGTAAATTGTGTTAAAATCTATTCGATCCAAATTCTAAGAGCAAGACTAGTCTAAAGTACTTGTGTCCAAGTAACAAAGTGGTAAAGTATACACCCTTATATTAGTTAGTGGAGTCTATAGATTACATTTTATCAATCTAAGGATATATATTCTTTTACTTTCTTACTTTACAAATAAATTTTATAGACTTTATTTTAATTTGCTTACCCTTTATTCACATTATCTTATAAAATATGATCTTGATAAACTATCAAGATCAAACATTTTTTACATAATTATCTAATCATATATTATCATAATAAAAATATTTGAAAAACTTATAATTTCATTTCACTACAATATCAATGTCAAAATCAGTGAAGTGTTGAGCTCTATCTATGAATTATGGAAAAAAAAATCGACACTTACAATTAATTATATGAACAGCAATGTGCAACGAACATTTTTCATTTGTAAATGTCTTTATTCATAATAAAAAAAGATAATGTTTATCAAGCATTTTATAATTATATATACGTCGTTAGATAACACTGCGAACAGAAGATAAAGAATGACTAGTTCGAAAAACAAGGCCCAATAACCCACGCAAGGAAAAATCACCACCACAATATGACCATACAATAATTTAACCAAAAACAAGGAACATACAATAATATTTTCTGACTAATATATATATATATATATATATGAGTGAATGAGTAAAACGCAACAATATTTTTAATTTGTGTGTCCTTGCACGAATTGCAATTTTTACTAAGCAGTATTCCACAGATAAATAATATTAAATTTAATTAAACTTGAATCACTACTAAAGTGGAAAGAGTAAACATTTTAAAATTTCTCGTGTGGGTCGGCGTGTGTTTAGTTCTACATTTCTAAATTGATTCTAACTGATTTTATATTCGAATAGTTAATCTAAAAGTGATTATGACATAAGTTAAGAAGCTTTTACTTCTCCCAAAATCAATTATAGAAACAAGAATTGATTTTAATTTCTCGAAATTTGACATCACTATTTTCCTCTATAGAATTCTGTTTAGGCTCTCAGAATCGATCGTGGGGTGGCTAAACGCTCGCCCAAACATGCTGTGAGTGCCTTTACTTTTCTTGTGATCTTTAAATCTAGGGGCTTTTGTCCTTCAACACAGTTATTAGTTGTGTTCGCAAATTGATCAAAACTGTTATTCTTGTAGGCCATTTGTGTGTAACAATTCAATTCATTGAGTTGCGTATGTACTTAATTAGACAAATGTTATGAGTTTAGTTAAACAATTTTTTTCGCGCACCGCTTAAAAAGGAATGAGAAAAATGACGGAGGACGATGTTACCTTACTTTATACATTAGAGGATGAGAATTAGAATCACATCTTTATTCAGATGGTCCAAGGGAATTTGTCCTAGGTTGGAAAAAAAGTTGTCATGTTAAATTCTTCTTTACTAGGCTATTTTTTTCGTCTTGAGAATATTATGTATACTTTAACATTGGCGTCGGTTTTTAGGTTATTATGGAGTATTTTGGGTGTGGTCAGAGAGATGTAAAATCTTCTATTTATTTTAATTTGTTGACTCATCACTTGTGTAATTTTTTGCATGGGATGGAGTACTTTGGAAAATATATGCCTATACTTTATCTAATCTTAGGTTTCCTGCATCTCTTACTTCCTTAACTTCCTCTAATTTTCCTCCGGAGCCATATCATGTTGTTTAAACAGTTGAAATTCAGCTATTGATGAGTTAATAATTTTTATTTGGAGCCTTTTTTATATACGTGGTAACTATTGGTTGATTGCTTTCGCTGTTAATTATATTCATCACGGTTTTTACTTGATATATCTTGGTTGTGAGGCATAAAGATTTATCAATCATTGTTATGGTTGATTACATATGTTTAAAAGTCTTCTTATCATATATATACTTTTTATTTAAACTGTTTTTGTGAGTTTTACTTTGGACAGAAAAGAAGAGAAAGGAGAGATTTTGATAATAAAACTTTAAAAGTGTACTCATCATAAAATTTTACTTTCAAAACCTCTTTCCTTTTCTTTTCCTCTTCAAAATGAAACTTAGAAACACATCATTAATGTCTTAGTCTTTTTTTTATCGGATGAAGAATCAAGAGTATCCACCATAAAAAAATGATGATTAATCCTCTTAAAACAAAGAGCTCATAGATGTGAGTCTTATCTTTGATCACGAAACTTTCTCCATACATATCGTTAAAAATCAAATCCTTAACTAGAAACTTAAGGAGACCAGCTAATTACCAATTGTGCTGGGACTCATGGTTTTTTCTTAAGCTATTTTTAATCAATGTGATTTTGGCCATCCACGTTAGGAATTCTCACATGACTCAAATCAAATTTAAATTGAGAGTAAAAGCAGTGGCTGAGAAGTTTGCACCTTCTTCAATAAAAAGAAATGACAGGGAATTAGTTGGAAGTGGTGGATACTAATAAATAAGAAAGTACCATGTTAAGAAAATGATAAATTCTTTTGGCCATAAAATGGATGACATATGTTAGATTCTGAAGAACATGTTTAAAATGATACTAGTGAAGTGGTCGAAGGCCCACATTTTAAGCTTCTAAGCATTTGTGGATATAACTTCCCAGTTAAAAGCTAGCCAAAATAAAATGAATTATATATATTTGCGACAAGTTTTCTCCATAGGTCTCAAGGCTCTATGAGTCATGTTGGTCGCCAATATTATTGGCCTCTGACTGATGTTAAACCATGTCTAGTGATTAGCAGATGTTTAATTAAGATATAATTCTAGTGTTATAATCTCTTTTAGTGCTTGTACTGTATATTGAAGACTAATGAAATATAAATACCTAGATGCTCAACTCAAGGACTTGCATGATGTGGGTTGGAATTTAATTGACACAACTTCACTAACCTACTTGGATGACTATGTAACTTCTTTTACATGGTAATTGACATTCTCGATTTTTTCAATTATGTTATTCAGACAATTATATCCGACTGAATAATTCTATTGTCACTTTTCTTTGTCCTGTCACCTTTTTTTTTAACGTATCACGTGCCCAACATCTGCTTTGCCTCCTTTATAGCATATTGACCTGGTTTGAAAGATGTAACCAAACTCCAGAACCACATATTTGCTGCTACCTTCTTTCAGGAGATTCCGGTTGCAAAGGTGGATCGGAGGATATGACCACAAATAAAGATGGACAGAGAAGACAAATGGTAGAAACCTTTTGATCTTCTACGAGATAGCTAGAGTGCTAGAATATGATCGATTGTATGTCTCATGAAGTTATCTTGGCATAAGCTTTTTGATTCTGCTAATGACATACAAGGAAGGGATGTTACTTAGCATGTTCTCCAAATAAATTTCACTTTAAATATGTTTGGTTATAGTGTAAAAATAAGGTGTAAATTTCCATTAATGAGTTCTATGTGTAAAATTATATATGGATTTTATTCACAAAAAATTTATTCTGATTTTTACTCCTCAATCAAATATACCCTTAGTACGAGACAAACTGCACGAAAAGAAATTCAGATCGGGATAGCAAGTGGAAAGGTGACAGCTTCGTACATAAACTTTTCCTACTAAATATCATTTTGCCAAATAAAATCGCCCTCCATAGCATTTCCTTTGGCCAGGTAATGGCCAGCCAGCTACAGTAGTGCATCAACAAACCTAGCTTTCATGTGATTATGTTAATGTTTAGATATATAGGGGGCAACCAGGCCAGAAAACTGTTATTCCCACTTGCATGCATTAGATATTTAGAATCTTTCTAGGTTGATCGCCATATCCAAGCTACGAGGGAAAAATAGAACCAATTGCTCAATTAACAGGCCTTTTGTCCTCACGTTAATATAAAAGGCTAGCTTTTAATATGTGCTCGGTTTTTCTAGGAAAGGAGGCAGAAAAAAGAACATGGAGCTTTTTACAAAATTAGTATGTGTATCTTTATTGATTTATAGGAGGAATTATTAGATTGAGGATTTTGTTTGGTATAGGGATAAAATGAAAATTTAATGAATAAATTTCATGTATGTTTTTATATTTAGAGCTTATCTATAAAAAAAAAAAAAAAACCTTTACCTCATTTTTTTTTTTTATCTTTACACCAAACATAATTAACATGATAAACTTTTTCTCTTAATCTATAATTTATCTATAATACTAGTATATTAAACTGTTATGAGAGAACATTTTTCAAATGTCATAACTGGAATGATTTAGGACCTATGATTTTAAAGAAGTTAATTATTAATTATTTTAAAAAAACTGTAATTATTACATATTATTAGAATATCATTGACAATTATTGGAATTTAATAATAGGATTGCACTATAAAAATTAAATATATTTAAAACTTATCAGCATTTAATTAAATATGTAATCTATAATCTATAATACTTTCAAGATACCTTTGGAGTAAATTTTCTAAGTGTCGCTTCTAAAATAATTTAGAACCCACAATTTTCATAACTTCAATAATTAATATTTTTACAAAAAAAAATATAATTATAATTATTATATATCATTAGAATATCATTAAAGATTATTGACATTTAATAATAAAATTTCATTTCAATAACTAAAAAATGATTTTTCAAATATTTTCCTGCAATTCAAATTTTAGCATTCCATTTTTATTTAAATTCATGATTATAATCAATTTTAGCATTCCATTTTTATTTAAATTCATGATTATAATCAGCTTCACATGTGCTTCCGTGGTAGATACCTGAGTTCACCTAATAAAAAATTGAAAGTTGACATCTCAATTTCTTCTTATGTTGTTTATGTACTATTTTGGCATTTGTATTAATTTGATTTCTATTTTTTTTGTTTTATTTTTTAGATGAGAAGAACGTCTCAATTCATCTCAATTTATATATGATATTTTTGATATATTTACACGGATTTGGATGGTATTTACATAGCAAACTGACAAGGCTATGAAACAAGAAAGATTTGATACATACAACAATTGTGTGAATGAAAAAAAAATAGAAAACTTAATAAGAGATTAAGAGAGTTTAAAATTGATATTATTAGTCATGATCCTTTGTTGCAATGGCATGATCTTCAGCTACTGCAAACCTTCAATATTCAAAGTTTAACAAATGACCTTGGTATTTGATTTATACGAGGTAATCAAATACATTATAAATTAAAGATATTTTAGCAAGTTTCTATATTTTTGTTTGCTAAAGTTTGAAACTCAAATTTTAGTAATTAATGGTATTCTTGGGTCTATTAATAATGGAAAATCAAAGCAATGTTGAAGCATTTGAACTTTCATATACCTAGAATCAACTTTAGAAATTGAGATTTGAATTTATTTGAAAATCGATTATTATGTTTAAAATCGACCAATTAATTGCTATTTAAAATTAAAAATATAAATTATTTTTATTTTCTTCCCATTTAGTATTAAATCAGATCATTTTATATTGAACCATACAAACATTAATGGAAATTGAAAATTTCAATAATTCAATTTATTGTGATTTATTAAATCAAATCAAAATGTCTAAATCAATTAACACACACACACACACACATATGTTAATCATATCTACAATATTAATTTATGTATATAATATTAATATTAATTTACTAGTTTACTATCGTCAATCTATATAATTTCAATAGTCAGAATAATTATTTTTAATA
Organism: Dalbergia cultrata; assembly: GCA_031216105.1. Classification (NCBI taxonomy): domain Eukaryota; kingdom Viridiplantae; phylum Streptophyta; class Magnoliopsida; order Fabales; family Fabaceae; genus Dalbergia; species Dalbergia cultrata. The sequence continues at coordinate 5,111,293 of CM062345.1, forward strand.
TGTGGGCAATTTATAATAAAATTTACAAGGCAAAAAATATTATATATTATTTTGATAATCTTATATGTTGAAGTTATTTAAACTAATTAGTTATAAATAAAATAAGTAAATTATCAAAACTAATTTTAAATTATATAATTTATTTTTTAAAATATAACTGTTTAAAAAAAATTAAATCAAATAAGTTATGTTACTTGACTTATATACTCCTAATTATCAATTAATTAATATTACTATATATTGTTTGTAACTATTGATACAATGATAATATATATATATATATATATATGTATATATATATATATATATATATATATATATATATATATATATATACACACACGGTAATGATATCAATAATATTGATTTATTCTTAATCTACTAAAATTGAGAAGAAAAATAAGTAAATAAATAAATCAATGCCATGTCTTTTTTAATATATAATAAAGATTGATATCAAATGTAATCATTTTAATTTATGCACTATTTTTTATTTTATACGTTATTTTAAGATTCGATATATAATAGATGTTATACTGTAATACCTTAGGCTAAAAAAAAAAAAAAATTCTCTGGAGACCACCCAAGCGGTCATCAGAACGATAAAAACCCACATTTCGGGGTCCAGATAATTCTACACACCTCTCCACCCTCTCCCTCTGCAAAGAAACGCGAGTTTCACCCCTAACCTTGGTTCTCCACCATTTTTACACCTTCCAAACTCCATTTCTCTCAATTCTAGCTTCAATCTTTGATTTCTAAGGTTTCCAGGTATGTTATCCTCTTAGTATTGCTCTCCTTTCTCCCTTTTCTCTGGGTTCTTGGGGTGATCTTCTAAGCTCCTCAAGGGATGAAAGGTTCTGTACCTTATTAGAGATGGATTCGTGAGTATTCAAAGGTTTTAGACAGTGATTTAGAGTTCTATAGTTTCTATATCAGATTCTGCTGTCAGTTCTGCTTCCTAGTGTGTTGTGGCTGTTAGTTCCTCACTGTTCACCCCTCTAGGTGAGTGGGTTCACATATGCTATCTTTATGTTCTGCATTAGAGCTATTTTCATGAGAAATATGCTTTACTACTTGATTTTAGAGATTACTGTAGAGGATGTGAAGTTTACTGTTGATTATATGTTTTGGAACTGTTGATTTGAAAGCATGAAACCTGTTTTTCATAAAACTCATGGGACCATTATTGTTGAGCTGGTTTTGGATAAAAGTGATGATATATATGTATTGTTAAAGACTTTTATGATTGGTGAAATGGATTCTGGAATTGATTTATGGATATAATATAGTTGTATGCCTGGAAATGCTATTTAGGAAAAAGAATGGAATTGTGAATGTGAACTTGGTTGATTTGAAATGTGATATTGAGATGTCTAGACTATGAAAAGTTTTATGATTTGAGATATGTTTAGAAAATTGAACAGAAACAATTTTAGAGCTTGAATCTTCATGAGATTCGGAACAGTTGACGGATACATACTCTGAGGATATATGAAATCATGGATGTCTGTAAAGGGCTAATCATTGAGGCATGATTTCACAGCCATGGTTATGCTAAAGTCAAATTGTTAGAGTTGCATACTCATAACAACTGCCAACTACATATTTTATGGCTTGGAATCACAATGCCTTTAAGTTGGTGATCCCTTAGACATGATGTCATAGCACTTGATTATGCTAAGGTCGGTGTGAAACTTCAGAGGCAGTTGAGCTCACAAGAGAAAATGACTCACGAGGGGCAAATTTACGCAGAGAAAATATCAAACAACGAGAAACCATGAAACTTAGCCCACGAGGGGCAATTATGAAACTACGTGAAACTATTAGACTTGGTCTACGAGGGACAATGTATTCAGAGAAACTACGAAACTACGTGAAACTTTTAGACTTGGTCCACGAAGGACTTGATTTACGAGAAACTAAATACTCACGAAATAGAATAGAGATAGAAAGTAATTAGAATAGAGATAGGGATTATTGTTCTTTGTGGTTACTATATGATAAGCCAATAGGAGTTCAGAGATGAAAGCTAATATGGTTTCAGATGTGAAGAGTGATTTGAGGAAATTGTTTTGAGTTTAGAAATGAAGACTAGTATTTATTTATGTATATGTGTATTAGAGTACTATTAATGTTATTATGATTTCATGCATTATTTCCTTGGTGTCCCATGATAGGGGGTTTCAGGTGAGGGCTCACCCACTGAGTTTTGGATCACAAAACTCACCCCTTTATTCTTTTCCTATTTTTACAGATACCATAGTTGTTAAGGGCATTTCCAGCAGTATTAGACTCAAAAGGTGAGCATGATGTCCATGGGTTAGTGTGCTCCAGTGTAGATGCAGGCAGGATCCCGGACCTAGAGCATGTTGTAATTTGCATTTGGTATATTATAGCTACATTTGTTTTGTATATAAGGACTTGGACAATCAGATAAGTGTATGTTGATTTATATAGATAAATGATTTCAAGAGCTAAACTTTAGATATTTGTTAAAAGATTTCAGAGGTAATTATTCTGATTTTAGAGAATATGTGATTGATTGCAGAACATATAATAATTTAAATAAACTTTATGAACAGAGCATGCATTTAGAGACAATCAGCAGGTCCCAAGGCTTACGTGGGAATGAAATTTCTCACGTGCCGGTCACGTGCCCAAGTCGAGTCGTGACATATACGTTATTTCAATATTTAGTATATAATAAATATAATTGATTATACTTAAATCAATGTATGCGTTAATTTATAATATTTGTCATGAACTAAAAAATAAGCCTTGATTTGCTAAATGAGATTAATGACTCATTATATAATAAGAGTATTTACTATAACTATTTATCAGTTTTATCTTATAACTCTTAATGACATTTATAAAAATTAAAAGGGAATTTTAAAAATATTTATAAAGATAAAAGCTAAATTTTTAATATTTATAAAAGTCATATAAAAATTTAGTATAGTTATATAAGACTTATATTCAAAATGACAGATATCAAACTGTTATGAAATTATAATTTCCTTATTTAATATAAGATTGAGCGTTAAGTATCTAGCTAATGTGATTTGATATTTTTTCAAATTATCCTTAAAATATGATAATAAATTAATGTGTTAAGGTTATTGAAAACTTTTTTTTTCTTAATTTGGAAACTTAATATATGAATAGAAAAATTTTCTCATACATTTCTTAAATAATGTATTTATTGAAGGTGTCAAGAAAATTATTGAGTTAGCGTCTAGAAAATAGTTGAGAAAACTTTTTATTATATTATTAGTAATAGAGTTGGGTATATGGGCCGCAATCCGCGGACCAACCCTTTTAACTCATAACCTACATAAAAATGGACCAGAAAATTTTTAACCCGACAACCCGCAGACTTTTCTGATCCGCTCCGCCAAGCCCACGACCTAAACAAGCCTGGCTCGCGGGGTCCGCGAACCAATCCGCCTAACCTGCATACTCTAGACATAGAGACTAAGCTCCAGCATTTGATAGTTAGTAGTTATTAATTTATATTCTTTAGTAGTTTAAATTATTTTTTATAATTGGAGAAGTTATGCATATTTGATTGGTTTGTAATTAATTTGTATGTTATTACTTTGAAAAAATTAACACTTGGATTTTAATATTTGCGGTATTCAGTAATTAGTACCGTTATTTGATTAAAATTTAAATTGTATACTATAAAGAAGAATGTGTATATATATTTTGTGATGTAAGTTATTAAATTTATTGTATAAATATAAATATATAATATAGGGTATTAAAAAATGTAAAAAAAAATGAAAGAAAAAAAAAGCTGGTTCGCGAACTAGCCCGTGGTTTGGTGTGCAGGCTTCTTGTTGGACTAAAAATGCGAACCGGTCCGCGGACTTGTAAGCTTAGGTGGACCAGGCCCGGATTAGGCAAAACGCCAGTTTATTTATCAAGCAGACTGATCCGGTCCAGCCCATTTAAAATTGGTCCGTCGCCGACCGGGTTAAACGGACCGGACCGGTCTGCATACCCAGTCTTAATTAGTAACAAACACAATGAGTATGCCATAATTTGTATGGGAGTATGTTTGAAAACTTTTTATAAGATGAAATCTTATATGACCAAAAAAGAATATTAAGGAATTAAGGTATGCTTTAAATTTAATTTTTTTTTATCATTGATTTTAATATTATATTTTCAAATTTTAAAGATACATATTGCTTTTTTTATAATAAGTTGATAGTTTCATATTATTATAAGAAAAATTTTGTTTTTTATATATATTTCTATCATTAGTTCAAAGTTAAAAAATTTATCTTTAATTGAAATTGAAAAGTTACTTAAATCAAAATGGAATGTCTTTGAAAGAGTTTAAGTCCATGTCGTATCCAAATGATTCTCCACTAAATTAATTTCAAAGTCATCTCTCAGCTGGAGAGTTAGAATATGACAAAGAGCAATTGTGTGATGATCTTAAAAGTACTTATCTTGAATGAATGGAGTTAAGAGGATAACCTATGATAATATAATGAACTTAATAACTACTGAGAAATGAGGTTTTTTATTTTGTATACGATTACGGAGAAATTGAAAAAACATTCATTTGGAGAATATTTACTAAAATGATGTTGAAGGAAATGATTAAAATTATGTAAATTAAATTTATTCATAATTTTTATTAATTAGAAAGTATATTTTTATATTTTTATAAATTAAATATTTTAATTTACTAAAAATATATAAATGGCTAGGGATGATAAAAAAAATCGAAGCGGATACCCATAGGGATTACTGAAAAAAGAGACGAGAATAGGGACACATTTAGTCTTCAGAAGGACAGGCGGAGTCATCATTGGTTAAACGATATAAGGACAAAAAATGAGGTCCCTAGCCCATAGAGATTTTCCAATTCCCAATTTATATAAATTATTTAATATCCATTTATTTACCCCCCACACACAAAGAAAAATCTTAGCACACATCATATTTTTAATTATCTTTATCGAATTTTCACTAAGTATGTATTTTTATTTTGATTTGGATTATGTTCATTAGTAGTATTTGTTATTATGCATATTAATGTTTCAAATATTAAAATACTTTTCAAATTTTTCTCTTTCTGGAATTGTTTTCATAAACCTGCAAATACCCCATAGGGCTTTAAATCCCTATAGAAAATATAATAGGGAATAGGGACCTATTACAGGAATATGGATAGGGATAGGGGCAAAATTCTAAACGAGGACAGAATGCGGGAGGCATATCCCCTCTCTCCTGAATACCCATTGGCATATCCCTATTGATAGTATATGATATTGTAAATATATTCACTTATTCTATTTTATTATTAACCAATTTCAATTATCGAAGCGTGCAAATTTTTCATAAAACAGGCTTTTTATTGGTAGTTAAAAGTCGCCTATTAAGACTTTCTCAACCTCATAAATATGATATTCAAAATCAGATATAAAATATAATAACTTATTTTAGATTCATACTCATTTATATTTTATTCATTTATTTAAATATTTAACTGTTAACTTGTTTTTAAAATAAATTTATATACTCAATTTTCTATAATATGTATTTAAATGAGTTATTATTTACTATTGATAATGGTCAATAAACTATTTTTTATTATCATCTCATATATTGCATGGGTCAAACAACTTGTTTAGATACTATTTTGAACATCTAGAAATCAATGCCTAAATAACTAAATATTTGGGGTAAAGTATGATATCTTTTCATTATATTCATCAGATAAATGACTAAGAACTTGTTTGGAAGTATTTTTGTTTTTAAATTTTTTAAAATTGCTTTTGAAAACAAGTTTAAGTTCACTTTTTTTAAAAAAAACAAAAACTTGTTTAGCAATTTAACTTTAAAAATAGTTTTATATGATGAAAAATATAAAATCTGTTTGAATAATTTTTTTCAAAAAACAACTTGTAAAATTAATGAAGCAAAAAACTGTTTGGCAAATTACATTATAACAAATGACAAATTTTAACTATTGTGACAACTTGTCATTTCCCTTGAGAGCGAAAAAAAAAACACAAAGGGGAATAAGGATTCTCCATCACCATCTTCATCTTCTTCCTAAGCTAAATCAAAGTAGCTCATCTCTGAGATTCCATTCATGCTCTTTTCCGAAACCCAAGGCAAAAGGAAGTAATGGAGCACCTCTTTGGACCTCCATAGACAAATAGCCAAAACCTCTGCAACAACACACACAATGTAGCCATAGAGAATTTCAATCCCAAAACACAATGGAACAATCAAATCCAACACAACAACCACAATGAAACCATAACAATCGAATCTTCATCCCATAAAAAACACAAGCCAAATCATCCATACCATTCCCTCCCAACCCTAAAAACAAAACTCAAAATCATAAACAAAAATCAAACATAGATACAAAACCAAACTCAGAACTCCCGACTAACACATCTCTTAACCACAAAGCCAAAAAGGAAAAATTAGAATGAGAGAAGTAGAGAAATAGAAAGAGAAAAGGAGGGACTCACTGCGTGCAGATCTGGATCACGGAGCACGACGGATCTGGGGAGCAACTCGTGTTTGCTGAAGAATGGGGGCTGGTTCATAGGTGGGTCACGCAGCAACTTAGATCTCGGGGTGGGTCATGGAACACAGCGGATCGTGGGACAAGCTCATATCCAGAGAATGTGGGCTAGGTCATGGAGCACAACTAGGTCGCAGGGTGGGTCATCGAGCAACTCACGGAGTGGGTCAAGGGTGGACGCTGGCGTGAATGAAGGGATGGGTTGTGATAGGCATGAATGGCGTGAATGAAAGGGAACAAAATAAAAAGAGAAGAAGCCCAAAGAAACCTCCAACAAGAATCGAAGAATGGGGAGAACACAAATTCAACTACTTTACAAGTATGTCACCGCATTTTTCATCTATTTTAAAACAAGAAAACTGAAAAACAGCTGAAATCCATTTTTTATTTTCAATTTTTAAAACATGGTTAGTGTCTCTTCATTTTTAAAACCAACTTTTGTAAAACAAGTTGCCAAACAATTTTTTTGAGTCTTTTACTTTTAAAAACTAGAACCAGTTTTTAAAATTCATTGCCAAACAGTCCCTAAAGTTCTTAATTATTATCATATAGTTCTTGCTAATTCTTTATATGTAGATTCATTCACTAGTACAATTGAAATTTTTAGTTGTTTGTAAGGAACCCTCAAAGTGTCCTTTTGGTGTCTAATAAACTAGTTTATATTAGATTATGTCTTCACGGAGAAGTACTTTTTCATTTTGATACGTACCTTCAACTTTCAGTTTCATCAAGTATGTCTTAAATCAAAACAGAAGGCAGATCCTTGTTACGTGCAAAATTATTTAATTTGAGAGCAAGAGATATTTTTTAATATGTATTCTTAAAATACAAATGCTTAAATATAATAAACAATAAAAATTATTATTGATGTGAATTACCTAAAAATTAAAATATTAATTCTTTGTTTTGTAAATAGTTACATACTTATGCTTTTTATTTAATAGCTTCATTATATATATATATATATATAGTGGGTTCAGCTGTAATGTGGTCAAAAGCCACAAAACAAGGAATTTATCGCCAATAGTAGAAATTGTGTGAAAGGAAGAAAACTCACAGCTTGCATGTTTGAGTGTTTTCTTCATGACCTAAATGACAATTGGCCGGTAAGTAGATGTGCTGTAAACTTTTCAGGCTGCAGCTGAAATATGCAGTGTGTTTACACTGCATGAATATCTATAAATAGAGGCACTTCATTCAGTTGAAGATGCAAGGGAAGCAGCGGAGAAACAAGAGTTGTGGAGAGAAGAAAATACATAGTATGTGTTATTTTTAGAGAGTATGAGGAAAAAAAAAATAAAGAGTGAATAAATATCAAAGAGTGTACAATGCAGATAAATGCATCGAAAATATTTTTGAGTATCATCTTTATTATTCCTTGATACTGCAAATATGCAGTATTTGAATAGGAGAGTTATCACCAGGAAACACTATATATATTTACCTCTTGGGTTGGAGAGTGTGAAAATGATATTTTATAATTATTCTGAATATAGTGGGGTATTTTTTGGAGCCTGTCTCGTGATTTTTTCTTTAGTATTTGGGGGTTTCATGTTAAAATTCGGTATCTACTCTCTTTTAGCTTTGCACATATTTATTATTGATATGCTACACTGATTGGTGGATTTAATTCTATTAAGTTTATTTTGGTACTCATTGCTATATATTAATATTATTTAATTATACAATAAATCAGTTCTTGAGCCCAATATATATGTAACCCGAGAATACACATCAACAAAAACTCTTTTAGAAAAATTACCTCAAGAGCTAATTAAACATTCAATACTTAATTGGCCATCCCTTCAATTCTTGCACGTATAATATCATTAATATAATGGTCTTCCAAGGTACCTTCACTACCTTGTTTGAGGCACATAGGGTTCATTTAACCATAAAACATGACCACGTAGCATGAACACGTCAATTGCGCGGTATGAAGATCATAAATCTTTCCATATTATTCTATCGTTCTTATTTGATGCATTATATGCACCCGGCTTCAAGATATTAAAATAACTTAATTGAACCATAAAATTAATGGAAAAGTCCAAAAATCCACCTTCAATTTTACTTGATTTGCACTTTAATTTTTTTACTTTAAAAATATACAAATTGGTCCTAATATTTTTCAATTTGTACGGATCATTATATTTTATCAACAAACATTTAGTATTTTGATTGAAAAAGGCATATGAGATGTATATGCCAGCTAAAAAAACGTCATTGTGAGAAACCCATGAATGTAATAGTGAAAATTAAATAACATTTAAATTACATATCTCTTTTCATAAAAAAAATTATTTTCTAATAAAATATAATGGTTTAGACATATAAAAAAATATCAGCACAATTTGTATGTTTTTAAAATAGCAGGATAAAAGTACATTCAAGTAAAATTGATTTGGAGCTTTTTGGACCTTTTCCTGAAATTAATGACCATAATGTCGGCCGCTAGCAGATGTTTTTCTTATGACGAATGAAATAATTAGCTAACGATACGATGCTTAAAGGCTCGAGATAATTGGTTGTTTCCTTCATTTTAAAAAAAAAAAATTAGGACATGAGCTAATATTATAATAACACCAATTTCACTCGCCGGCCAGGTTATGTTTATATTTTTTTTGCACTCTTTTTTTTTTTTCTTTTGTTCGAATGATGACAATGTAGACTTAAATTTATGTATGTCGTGACACTTAGTAGCATATTAACTATCGAATTTGATAGTATCTATATATTATAATGTTTAATTATATTTTAAATGGTTATATACATTATCACATATAAGGTTCATGATAAACCCGAATCTATAATAACAACACTCTTTTGGTTCTTATATTATATGAGACTAGCGACTTGTGCCCGTCAAACCGCATTTTTTACTTTTTTGGTATTGACATATTCCTCATTCCCTTAAAAAAGTGATATTACTAAACTTTAATCTCTATATTTAATTTCAAGATGTATATTTTCCTCCCTAAAATTATACTTATTGATTCATAGTTTATTTAGAGTAATAAAACTATTGGAAAAAATGACAAAAGTGACACGATATCTGTAACTCCCTAGTACTCATTTCTATGTGCTCAAGTTTGCATAAAAATGAATACCAAGGAATCACGTCCTATTTTGTGAGCTTTTCAACATTTGACATAAAATATTGCTAAGCATTCTAATGAAAATTCGGCATGATAACGGCGTAAATACCACGCCCCTACAAGACAGAAAATCATAAACAGGGTAACCAGTCATTCATAGCTCAACATACTTTTCAAAATACAATACTTCAACATATCATATATCATCATTATAAGGCACACAGTGCCATTTAATCCATAACATAACATAGTAATGTAATATCAAAGATAACCAGCCACATGGGTCAAACCAGCTAAGAATATACTAAGTCATAACCTCAAGTCACAAGATACAAAACATATAAGGAGAAAGATCTCATGATCCAAATACAAAGTTAAGATTGATAATATAGCACAGTCTCCAAGTAACGAAAGGCAACTATACTTCAGCAAAAACAACAATACTTCAGCAACTAACTCTTTGCATCAGGATCTACCTGCTCATCTAGAGATGATATGGAAAAAAAAGAAGAGGGGTGAGAAATCAATTGAAATCTCAGTAGGAACATATGCAATTAACATGACATCATTATCATCTCTAGTCTACCTTGGTTTCTTTTGAAATCATTTACATACAATTATGAGGTTCGATTTTAGAATTTCGCAAACAATCTTTATCAAGGTAGAGGTGTCTTTTAGCATGGTATTGGCATGATAAGTATATGCATGTATGAAGGAACTTTATTAATATAATTAAAGAGACATGCTTACATGGAAATATACTAGGTTCATTCATTAAATGTCACAACATGATATAAGACATCAAATACATCATAATTAAGATCTTTTTATTTAGCCTTATCTACCTCATAACTTTCGTATTTCTATACATTCCTATTCATCTCACTTTGTTATTTCCTTTCAATTAATTCTGGTTAGATACTTTAAAAGCTATAAGCTTATACTTAACTAGTAGACACCAATTCCTTAATACATAAACCTTTGAAACCCTTATGTGCACTATAAAGAAAGTAAATACCCGATCGTCACCTGGTCCTTAAAACGATTGATGTCGGAACCCTCTTTGTCGACATAAATCGACCTTTAATCTTTATGTCATAATGCTAATTTCCTTTTGCTTAGTTCTTCCTCTTTTTCCTTTTTCCTCAAAGTTATTCTTTTTCTCATAAGCCATGCAAGCATAAGTTTCAATAATGAATTCTAAAGTCCTTTCCTTTAAGATGATAAAAGAAAATAACCATAACAACTCAACGGGTAAGAGTAAGCATTAATAACCAATCATTCATTATGCTAAGACTAAAATGTCACTATATGATAAACCAAAACTCATCTAAACTCCACTTTTTTTGTTTCCAACAAACATGTAGAAACTCAGTCCCAAACAACCTTTACTCTCATTTAGAAATTTTATCAAACACATGGCATATACATTTACTCAATTTTCATGCATTTTTCACACCTTGTAACACAAATTTATTAGCATATCAAGTAATGAATTCAGAGGCTATAAAAATTATCTAAGACACTTCAATGTGTCCACAAGGTCCTGTAAAAATTTCAAAGCAAGAATTATTCTCTAACTATGCTAAAATAATTAGACAAATTCAGAGGTCAGAAATCCCTATTTACAGCCAACAACCATAGTTCCCAATTTTATTTCCCTGTCAAATGATCATATTAACTCATACAAAAATTACTGGTTTAACTTCAAGATGTCCACAACATCCTGTAAAAATTTCAATACGAAATTAGATCATTTGGTATAGTAAACAAATTATACAAATTCAGTGCTTCAGAAATTACTGTTCATACTGAAACTGAAATCTTCACGGTTTCTGAATTTTTAAAAATAGAAAACGTCACCTAAATACCTCAATAAAAATACTGAAGATACCTCCATATGTTAGCTTCATCATATAAAAATTTTAGCTCAAAATATTATCTCTATCTATGTGAATTAAATCATACAAAACTGAGCTGTCTGCATAAATACGAAAAATTTCAACAACAACATACAATTTCTTTTGATTTTTCATGCATAATCATTCATCAAAACTCAAGATTTCTTAACAAAATCATAAATAAACAAGTTTAAACATAAACCCCTACCCAAAAGATGATCTTTATTGAAGATCTAGACAACCACAAGCTCCTTGAAGTTTGATCTCCCAAGTAAGGAAACAAAAGCTCCTTCTTTCCTTTTTACCCGAATTTTGTCTGCTCTAGAACAGGTAGAAGGAAGCTTTTTCTTGAAAAACTGATGCTGGATTTGTGTTTGTTAGGTGGAAGAGCTATGGAAAAGTGTATTTATTTGTTGGATTTGGTGAAGAATTGAAGGATTTATGAGGTTGAGATGGTGGATGAAGATGGAGAGAAAGAAAGGAAGAAGATGAAGGAATGGAAGAAGGAAAAGAAAGAAGTGTGTGTGTGTGTGTACCGTGAAGGGGAGGGGAAAAAATGGGATTTGGGATTTTATTTTCCTTTTTTTTTTTTTTAAAGTGTGGGTGTATGTGAGAACAGTAGTTTGACAGTTAGATATATATATAAATAAGGATAACCTAGGAATTTCACAAACAAAATCACTAGAATAAATATAAAACACCCATAACAAAAAAATATTATTTTCACACACCTCTAATTCCAAGTAAAGATTATTTAATTAATCCGTTTTGAAGTTTAAATGTCAAAAGGAAACACAAGAAAGAAAACAAATTTTACTGAGATGCTAAATTAATTATGAATGATTAACTATCCATTAATTAACCAAAGTAATTGGGGTATTACATTTCTCCCCTCCTTAAAAGAATTTCGCCCTCGAAATTCAAAGTATCTGAAAATAACTCTGGATAGCGATGCCTCATTTCTGACTCTAGCTCCCAAGTAAGCTCCTCGGTGCTACAGTTCCCCAAACCACTTTAACCAAAGGCACAGACTTGTTAAAGTAGCTTTTGATGCCACGATGCGCTATGCGAGCGGCCGGTAGGGTGAAGGTTAGGTTATCCTTTAATTGTATAGACTCAGGTACTAACACATGACTAGGATCAGGATTATATTTGCGAAGCTGTGAAATATGAAATACATTGTGTAGTGTAGACAAGTGGGGTGGAAGGGCCACTCGATAAGCAACTGGTCCGACTCTTTGTAGAATCTAGAAGGGACCAATGAACCTAGGACTTAACTTCTTAACCTTCATTGCACGCCCTATTCTGTTGTGGGGTAACCCTCAAAAATACATGATCTCCCTCTGCAAACTCAAGTGGTTTCCTCCTCTTATCTGCATAGCTCTTTTATGCCTGCATGTGCGGTCAGAATCTTTTCCTTAATCCGTCGGATTCTCTCGGAGGTTTGGTTTATAATGTCTGGTCCTAATACACTCATCTCACAGGTGTCAAACCAACACAAAGGGGATAGACATTTTCTTCCATATAATGCCTCAAATGGAGCCATGCCAATGCTAGCATGATAGCTATTATTGTAGGCAAACTCCACTAAAGGCAAACACTTGTCCCAACTCCCTCTCTCATCCAAGACACATGCCCTCAACATATCTTCTAATGTTTGTATGGTTCTCTCGGATTTGTCCATCTGTTTGGGGGTGATAAGGCGTGCTAAGGCATAGCGTGAACCAAAACCCTCTTGTAAAGCACCCGAAACGCGATGTAAATCGCGGGTCTCTATCGATATTATCGTCTTTGGCACCCCATGCAATCTCACAATCTCCTCCACATACATCTTAGCTAATCGCTCCAAGGAATAGCTAATCCTAATGGGTAAAAAATGAGCTGACTTAGTTAGTCGGTCCACTATAACCCAAATAGCATCGTGACCTGCTTGGGTCCTTGGCAAACCACTCACGAAATCCATGGAGATGCTCTCCCATTTCCACTCTGGAATAGGCAAGGGTTGCAGCAAACCAAGGTCGCTGATGTTCTATCTTCACCTTCTGACATACCAAACACCTACTAACCCAATCCGCCACGTCTTTCTTCAAACCAGGCCACCAAAATATCTCCTTCAAGTCATGATACATCTTTGTAGTGCCAGGATGCACGGTGAAATGACTTTTATGAGCCTCCTTGAATATTCTTTGAAGGTCACCGAATCTTTGGAACACAAATCCTCCCTTCAAACTTCCATAATCCATACATTCTGAAGCAAAACCTTTTTGCTTTCCTGTTTCCACACTCTTCACCAAATTCTTAAACTCCTCATCCTCACACTGGGCCCTAGCGATTTGCACCTTGAAATCGCTCATTACTCTAATTTGGCAAAGTCTTATCTTTGGTGGGGGTAAAGGTAACTCCAAGGTTGAGGTCCCTAAACTTCTCTATGAGCTCATTGTCCTTTAAAATCATATGGGATACTTGCAAGTTTCTCCTGCTAAGGGCATCAGCCACCACATTAGCTTTACCCGGGTGATAATTCAATTCAAAATCATAATCATTAAGGAGCTCCATCCATCTCCTCTGTCTCATATTCAACTCCTTCTGGTCAAAGAGATATTTTAAACTCTTATGATCAGAGAACACCTCAAATCTTACACCATACAAATAATGTCTCCAAGTCTTAAGTGCAAAAACAACAGCTGCCAATTCTAAGTCATGGGTAGGGTAGTTAACTTCATGAGGCTTTAACTGCCTTGAGGCATAAGCCACCACCTTTTGATTTTGCATCAATACACACACTATACCCTTGCCAGAGGCAACACAATAAACTTCAAAATGTTTACTAGGGTCGGGAAGTAAGATCTGAGGGGTAGAAGTCAACTTTCTCTTTAGTTCCATAAAGCTTTCCTCACACTCATCCAGTCCACTCAAAGGGGCATTCTTCCTTGTTAACCGTCAAAGGCAATGCTATCAGAAAAACTCTTGATAAACCTACGATAGTAACCGGCCAAGCCTAAGAAGCTACGGATCTCTGTCACCGTAGTAGGTCTCTCCCAATTCACCACTGCCTCTACCTTACTAGGATCAACTGCAATGCCACCCTTTGACACTACGTGACCTAAAAATTTCACTTCCTCCATCCAAAACTCACACTTAGAAAGCTTCGCATATAACTTTTTCTCTCTCAAGATATCTAGAACAATCCTCAAGTGACTCTCATGATCCTCTAGTGTCTTGGAGTAGATGAGAATATCATCTATAAAGACTACCACAAACTGATCCAGATAAGGTTTGAAGATTCGGTTCATATAGTCCATGAACACTGCAGGGGCATTAGTCAGCCCAAAAGACATTACAGTGAACTCATAATGCCCATACCGCGTCCTAAATGCAGTCTTGGGAACATCTTCTTCGTTCACTCTGATCTGATGGTACCCCGACCTCAGATCAATCTTGGAAAACACCACAGCTCCTCTCAATTGATCCATCAAATCATCAATTCTTGGAAGGGGATATTTGTTCTTCACGGTCACCTTGTTCAATTGGCGGTAATCCACACACAACCGCATACTGCCATCTTTCTTCTTTACAAACAAGACTGGGGCTCCCCAGGGAGAAACACTCGGTCTCACAAACCTCTTCTCCAATAAATCCTCCAACTGGACTTTCAACTCTGCCAACTCGGCTAGGGACATTCTATAAGGTGCCATAGAGATGGGTCGGGTCCCAGGGACTAAGTTGATGGAAAATTCAACCTCTCTCTTAGGGGGAAACTCTGGGATCTCTTCTGGGAAAACATCGGAAAACTCACTAACCACGGGTATACTATCCAAGGGTTGTTCATTTTCAACTTCATTCGCAGCTAGGAGAACATATCCTTTCTCTATACTACCACAACAGTCAAGGGCTATAGCATTAAGGAAAAGATGCCTTGACTTGTGGGCATAATGAGTTCAGGAAGGAAAATGACCGACTTGGTGCGACAATGTAACAAAACATTATGTGTATCTAGCCAATCTATACCTAGAATAACTCCTAAACCGTTCATAGGTAAACAAATGAGGTCTGATACAAAGGATCTACCATTAATGCTAAATTTACAATTGAGACATACCAGACAAGTTTTTATAGGTTTAGCTGTAGGGGTAGACACATGCAAGTCATATGGTAACTCAGAGATAGGTATATGCAATGATTTCACATGATCAAGAGAGATGAATGAATCTGTAGAACCCGGTGTCATAAAGTACAATTAAATCACAACCGTTCACCTCACACCTACCCTGAATAAGGTGATTGGACTGAGCAACATTCTCTGCAGTAACGGTGAAGACTTGGCCATGGCGTGGGGGGCGGGTAGGGGTAGCCTGTGAAGCTTTCTGAAGTCTCTTGGGGCACTCACGAGCCATATGCCCTGGCTGCTGACAATAGTAGCACAATCCTTGGCCTGCTAAGCATGGGCGAAGCAGTCTTGCTTCCCACATCTACGGCATGGAGTGGTAGTGGGCGGGCAGTTGCTAGAATAGGTTTAGGCCTCAGGGTTGGCCACCCCTAGAGCCTGTGACCCACCAAAACCTCCAAATGGATATGGCCTTTTCTTGCCTTCTTTGTCTCTGCTTTGTTGTCCATGTATGAGTGGTCTGTGCCTATTGACCTCATAGCGATAATCAGCGGTCCTCTTTGGTTGCCTTCCACTATGCGACATGTAGAGGACAACTCAGCAAAAGTCATCAATCCCCAAGTGCTCCTTTGCCTCTACGATTGGGGGTTTAGGCCCCTAAATACCTGGAACATTTGTAGCGGGGTTTGGGTTCTCTGGTATATGCCATGGAATTTAAGTAGCTCCTCAAACTTGGCTGTATATTGCGACCTTTGTCATACTCCTTTGCTTGAGTGCAAGGAACTCGCCTCCTTCTCATCCCTCTCGTGAGTGGAAAGTACTTAGCATAAAACTCATCCTTAAATATAGTCCATGTGATAGGAATGCCTTCCACTTCTATCATCCTCTAGCCTCAGCCCACCAATAGTGAGCTTCCCCTTCTAGCATAAAAATGGCCCAATTAGCCTTCTGCTCTTCAGAACACTGCAGCATATCGAATATCTTGTCCAAGGACTTAATCCAAGCATCGGCCTACTTTGGATCAGTGGAACACGCAAAGGTCTAGGGTGAGCCTTCTTGAAGTCGACAAAGCGTGCACCTTCAACCTCGATGTAGCACGAGGGGCACATTGCTGAACCCTCATCATGTTGGTTTAACCTCTCCGTCACGACTGTAAAGCACGAGTGACACCTCGGAAGGTCTCCAACAGCTCAAGGTCCTCCGTCCTACTCTGGCGCCTAGGTTGCCTACTTGATGCCATCAGTCCCTACACACACCAAACAGAAAAATTGAGGTGATCAGTCTCAATAAATCATGTCTAGTGAGCTTGTTACAGTGACATACAAATAAAGCAAATCATGTATCTCCAAACCTCATAGTCTACCATGCAGATAAACTAAAAAAAAATGACATATCTATTTTTTTTTTTTCAATGCAACCAAAGTATAGTAGTCCAACCCTTCGGCTCCAATCGAGTCAAACCATGCTCTGATACCAAAATGTAACTCCCTAGTACTCATTTCTATGTGCTCAAGTTTGCATAAAAATGAATACCAAGGAATCACGTCCTATTTTGTGAGCTTTTCAACATTTGACATAAAATATTGCTAAGCATTCTAATGAAAATTCGGCATGATAACGGCGTAAATACCACGCCCCTACAAGACAGAAAATCATAAACAGGGTAACCAGTCATTCATAGCTCAACATACTTTTCAAAATACAATACTTCAACATATCATATATCATCATTATAAGGCACACAGTGCCATTTAATCCATAACATAACATAGTAATGTAATATCAAAGATATACGACCACATGGGTCAAACTGACTAAGAATATACTAAGTCATAACCTCAAGTCACAAGATACAAAACATATAAGGAGAAAGATCTCATGATCCAAATACAAAGTTAAGATTCAGTAATATAGCACAGTCTCCAAGTAACGAAAGGCAACTATACTTCAGCAAAAACAACAATACTTCGGCAACTAACTCTTTGCATCAGGATCTACCTGCTCATCTAGAGATGATATGGAAAAAAAAGAAGAGGGGTGAGAAATCAATTGAAATCTCAGTAGGAACATATGCAATTAACATGACATCATTATCATCTCTAGTCTACCTTGGTTTCTTTTGAAATCATTTACATACAATTATGAGGTTCGATTTTAGAATTTACAAACAATCTTTATCAAGGTAGAGGTGTCTTTTAGCATGGTATTGGCATGATAAGTATATGCATGTATGAAGGAACTTTATTAATATAATTAAAGAGACATGCTTACATGGAAATATACTAGGTTCATTCATTAAATGTCACAACATACATAAATGGCTATCTGATATAAGACATCAAATACATCATAATTAAGATCTTTTATTTAGTCTTATCTACCTCATAACTTTAGTATTTCTATCATTCCTATTCATCTCACTGTTATTTCCTTTCAATTAATTCTGGTTAGATACTTTAAAAGCTATAAGCTTATACTTAACTGGTAGACACCAATTCCTTATCTGACAAACACTGAAACCCTTATGTGCACTATAAAGAAAGTAAATACCCAGATCGTCCTTTGGTCCTTAAAAGCGATTGATGTCGGAACCCTCTTTGTCGACATAAATCGACCTTTAATCTTTATGTCATAATGCTAATTTCCTTTTGCTTAGTTCTTCCTCTTTTCCTTTTTCCTCAAAGTTATTCTTTTTCTCATAAGCCATGCAAGCATAAGTTTCAATAATGAATTCTAAAGTCCTTTCCTTTAAGATGATAAAAGAAAATAACCATAACAACTCAACGGGTAAGAGTAAGCATTAATAACCAATCATTCATTATGCTAAGACTAAAATGTCACTATATGATAAACCAAAACTCATCTAAACTCCACTTTTTGTTTCCAACAAACATGTAGAAACTCAGTCCCAAACAACCTTTACTCTCATTTAGAAATTTTATCAAACACATGGCATATACATTTACTCAATTTTCATGCATTTTTCACACCTTGTAACACAAATTTATTAGCATATCAAGTAATGAATTCAGAGGCTATAAAAATTATCTAAGACACTTCAATGTGTCCACAAGGTCCTGTAAAAATTTCAAAGCAAGAATTATTCTCTAACTATGCTAAAATAATTAGACAAATTCAGAGGTCAGAAATCCCCTATTTACAGCCAACAACCATAGTTCCCAATTTTATTTCCCTGTCAAATGATCATATTAACTCATACAAAAATTACTGGTTTAACTTCAAGATGTCCACAACATCCTGTAAAAATTTCAATACGAAATTAGATCATTTGGTATAGTAAACAAATTATACAAATTCAGTGCTTCAGAAATTACTGTTCATACCGAAACTGAAATCTTCACGGTTTCTGAATTTTTAAAAATAGAAAACGTCACCTAAATACCTCAATAAAAATACTGAAGATACCTCCATATGTTAGCTTCATCATATAAAAATTTTAGCTCAAAATATTATCTCTATCTATGTGAATTAAATCATACAAAACTGAGCTGTCTGCATAAATACGAAAAATTTCAACAACAACATACAATTTCTTTTGATTTTTCATGCATAATCATTCATCAAAACTCAAGATTTCTTAACAAAATCATAAATAAACAAGTTTAAACATAAACCCCTACCCAAAAGATGATCTTTATTGAAGATCTAGACAACCACAAGCTCCTTGAAGTTTGATCTCCCAAGTAAGGAAACAAAAGCTCCTTCTTTCCTTCTACCCGAATTTTGTCTGCTCTAGAACAGGTAGAAGGAAGCTTTTTCTTGAAAAACTGATGCTGGATTTGTGTTTGTTAGGTGGAAGAGCTATGGAAAAGTGTATTTATTTGTTGGATTTGGTGAAGAATTGAAGGATTTATGAGGTTGAGATGGTGGATGAAGATGGAGAGAAAGAAAGGAAGAAGATGAAGGAATGGAAGAAGGAAAAGAAAGAAGTGTGTGTGTGTGTGTGTACCGTGAAGGGGAGGGGAAAAAATGGGATTTGGGATTTTATTTTCCTTTTTTTTTTTAAAGTGTGGGTGTATGTGAGAACAGTAGTTTGTGATTAGATATATATATAAATAAGGATAACCTAGGAATTTCACAAACAAAATCACTAGAATAAATATAAAACACCCATAAAAAAAAAAATATTATTTTCACACACCTCTAATTCCAAGTAAAGATTATTTAATTAATCCGTTTTGAAGTTTAAATGTCAAAAGGAAACACAAGAAAGAAAACAAATTTCTTGAGATGCTAAATTAATTATGAATGATTAACTATCCATTAATTAACCAAAGTAATTGGGGTATTACATTTCTCCCCTCCTTAAAAGAATTTCGCCCTCGAAATTCAAAGTATCTGAAAATAACTCTGGATAGCGATGCCTCATTTCTGACTCTAGCTCCCAAGTAAGCTCCTCGGTGCTACCCGTTCCCCAAACCACTTTAACCAAAGGCCTGAGACTTGTTAAGTAGCTGTTTGATGCCACGATGCGCTATCTTGGCGGCGGTAGGGTGAAGGTTAGGTTATCCTTTAATTGTATAGACTCAGGTACTAACACATGACTAGGATCAGGATTATATTTGCGAAGCTGTGAAATATGAAATACATTGTGTAGTGTAGACAAGTGGGGTGGAAGGGCCACTCGATAAGCAACTGGTCCGACTCTTTGTAGAATCTGGAAGGGACCAATGAACCTAGGACTTAACTTCTTAACCTTCATTGCACGCCCTATTCTGTTGTGGGGTAACCCTCAAAAATACATGATCTCCCTCTGCAAACTCAAGTGGTTTCCTCCTCTTATCTGCATAGCTCTTTTTATGCGCTGCAATGCGGTCAGAATCTTTTCCTTAATCCGTCGGATTCTCTCAGAGGTTTGGTTTATAATGTCTGGTCCTAATACACTCTTCTCACTGGTGTCAAACCAACACAAAGGGGATAGACATTTTCTTCCATATAATGCCTCAAATGGAGCCATGCCAATGCTAGCATGATAGCTATTATTGTAGGCAAACTCCACTAAAGGCAAACACTTGTCCCAACTCCCTCTCTCATCCAAGACACATGCCCTCAACATATCTTCTAATGTTTGTATGGTTCTCTCAGTTGTCCATCTGTTTGTGGGTGATAAGTGTGCTAAGGCATAGCCGTGGAACCAAAACCCTCTTGTAAAGCACCCAGAAGCAGATGTAAATCGCGGGTCTCTATCTGATATTATCGTCTTTGGCACCCCATGCAATCTCACAATCTCCTCCACATACATCTTAGCTAATCGCTCCAAGGAATAGCTAATCCTAATGGGTAAAAAATGAGGTGACTTAGTTAGTCGGTCCACTATAACCCAAATAGCATCGTGACTGCTTGGGTCCTTGGCAAACCACTCACGAAATCCATGGAGATGCTCTCCCATTTCCACTCTGGAATAGGCAAGGGTTGCAGCAAACCTGAAGGTCGCTGATGTTCTATCTTCACCTTCTGACATACCAAACACCTACTAACCCAATCCGCCACGTCTTTCTTCAAACCAGGCCACCAAAATATCTCCTTCAAGTCATGATACATCTTTGTAGTGCCAGGATGCACGGTGAAATGACTTTTATGAGCCTCCTTCAGAATATTCTTTCGAAGGTCACCGAATGCTGGCACACAAATCCTCCCTTCAAACTTCCATAATCCATCTGTTCCTGAAGCAAAACCCAATTGCTTTCCTGTTTCCACACTCTTCACCAAATTCTTAAACTCCTCATCCTCTGCAGGGCCCTAGCGATTTGCACCTTGAAATCGCTCATTACTCTAATTTGGCAAAGTCTTATCTTGGTGGGGGTAAAGGTAACTCCAAGGTTGAGGTCCCTAAACTTCTCTATGAGCTCATTGTCCTTTAAAATCATATGGGATACTTGCAAGTTTCTCCTGCTAAGGGCATCGACCACCACATTAGCTTTACAGGGTGATAATTCAATTCAAAATCATAATCATTAAGGAGCTCCATCCATCTCCTCTGTCTCATATTCAACTCCTTCTGGTCAAAGAGATATTTTAAACTCTTATGATCAGAGAACACCTCAAATCTTACACCATACAAATAATGTCTCCAAGTCTTAAGTGCAAAAACACCACCTGCCAATTCTAAGTCATGGGTAGGGTAGTTAACTTCATGAGGCTTTAACTGCCTTGAGGCATAAGCCACCATCTTTTGATTTTGCATCAATACACACCCTAAACCCTTGCTTGAGGCATCACAATAAACTTCAAAATGTTTACTAGGGTCAGGAAGTACCAGTACAGGGGTAGAAGTCAACTTTCTCTTTAGTTCCATAAAGCTTTCCTCACACTCATCCGTCCACTCAAATGGGGCATTCTTCCTTGTTAACCGTCACAAAGGCAATGCTATCCGAGAAAAACTCTTGATAAACCTACGATAGTAACCGGCCAAGCCTAAGAAGCTACGGATCTCATCACCGTAGTAGGTCTTTCCCAATTCACCACTGCCTCTACCTTACTAGGATCAAGCTGCAATGCCACCCTTTGACACTACGTGACCTAAAAATTTCACTTCCTCCATCCAAAACTCACACTTAGAAAGCTTCGCATATAACTTTTTCTCTCTCAAGATATCTAGAACAATCCTCAAGTGACTCTCATGATCCTCTAGTGTCTTGGAGTAGATGAGAATATCATCTATAAAGACTACCACAAACTGATCCAGATAAGGTTTGAAGATTCGGTTCATATAGTCCATGAACACTGCAGGGGCATTAGTCAGCCCAAAAGACATTACAGTGAACTCATAATGCCCATACCACGTCCTAAATGCAGTCTTGGGAACATCTTCTTCGTTCACTCGATCCGATGGTACCAGACCTCAGATCAATCTTGGAAAACACCAGCTCCTCTCAATTGATCCATCAAATCATCAATTCTTGGAAGGGGATATTTGTTCTTCACGGTCACCTTGTTCAATTGGCGGTAATCCACACACAACCGCATACTGCCATCTTTCTTCTTTACAAACAAGACTGAGGCTCCCCAGGGAGATACACTCGGTCTCACAAACCTCTTCTCCAATAAATCCTCCAAGCTGGATTTTCAACTCGCCAACTTCGGCTAGGGACATTCTATAAGGTGCCATAGAGATCGGTCAGTCCCAGGGACTAAGTTGATGGAAAATTCAACCTCTCTCTTAGGGGGAAACTCTGGGATCTCTTCTGGGAAAACATCGGAAAACTCACTAACCACGGGTATACTATCCAAGGGTTGTTCATTTTCAACTTCATTCGCAGCTAGGAGAACATATCCTTTCTCTATACTACCACAACAGTCAAGGGCTATAGCATTAAGGAAAAGATGCCTTGACTTGTGGGCATATTGAGTTCAGGAAGGAAAATGACCGACTTGGTGCGACAATGTAACAAAACATTATGTGTATCTAGCCAATCTATACCTAGAATAACTCCTAAACCGTTCATAGGTAAACAAATGAGGTCTGATACAAAGGATCTACCATTAATGCTAAATTTACAATTGAGACATACCAGACAAGTTTTTATAGGTTTAGCTGTAGGGGTAGACACATGCAAGTCATATGGTAACTCAGAGATAGGTATATGCAATGATTTCACATGATCAAGAGAGATGAATGAATCTGTAGAACCAGTGTCATAAAGTACAATTAAATCACAACCGTTCACCTCACACCTACCTGA
The DNA here is from genome assembly GCA_031216105.1 of Dalbergia cultrata. Classification (NCBI taxonomy): domain Eukaryota; kingdom Viridiplantae; phylum Streptophyta; class Magnoliopsida; order Fabales; family Fabaceae; genus Dalbergia; species Dalbergia cultrata. The sequence goes on from CM062345.1 coordinate 5,134,671, forward strand.
ATAAGGTGATTGGACTGCGCAACATTCTCTGTGAACGGTGAAGACTTCGGCCATGGCGTTGGGGCGGGTAGGGGTAGCCTGTGAAGCTTTACGAAGTCTCTTGGGGCACTCACGAGCCATATGCCTGCTGCCGACAATAGTAGCACAATCCTTGGCACGCTAAGCATGGGCGAAGCAGTCTTTGCTTCCCACATCTACGGCATGGAGTGGTAGTGGGCGGAGCCGATTGCTAGAATAGGTTTAGGCCTCAGGGTTGGCCACCCCTAGAGCCCTGTGACCCACCAAAACCTCCAAATGGATATGGCCTTTTCTTGCCTTCTTTGTCTCTCTTTGTTGTCCATGTATGAGTGGTCTGTGCCTATTGACCTCATAGCGATAATCAGCGGTCCTCTTTTGGTTGCCTTCCACTATGCGACATGTAGAGGACAACTCGGCAAAGTCATCAATCCCCAAGTGCTCCCTTGCCTCTACGATTGGGGGTTTAGGCCCCTAAATACTGGAACATTTGTAGCGGGGTTTCGGGTTCTCTGGTATATGCCATGGAATTTAAGTAGCTCCTCAAACTTATTTGTATATTGCGACCTTTGTCATACTCCTTTGCTTGAGTGCAAGGAACTGCCTCCTTCTCATCCCTCTCGTGAGTGGAAAGTACTTAGCATAAAACTCATCCTTAAATATAGTCCATGTGATAGGAATGCCTTCCACTTCTATCATCCTCCTAGCCTCAGCCCACCAATAGTGAGCTTCCCCTTCTAGCATAAAAATGGCCCAATTAGCCTTCTACGCTCTTGAACAACTGCATGACATATCGAATATCTTGTCCAAGGACTTAATCCAAGCATCAGCCTCGCCTGGATCAGTGGAACCTGCAAAAGGTCTAGGGTGAGCCTTCTTGAAGTCAGCAAAGCGTGCACCTTCAACCTCGATGTACGAGGGCTGTTGCCTGAACCCTCATCATGTTGGTTTAACCTCTCCGTCACAGCCTGTAAAGCACGAGTGACACCTCGGAAGGTCTCCAACAGCTCAAGGTCCTCCGTCCTACTCTGGCGCCTAGGTTGCCTACTTGATGCCATCAGTCCCTACACACACCAAGCAGAAAAATTGAGGTGATCAGTCTCAATAAATCATGTCTAGTGAGCTTGTTACAGTGACATACAAATAAAGCAAATCATGTATCTCCAAACCTCATAGTCTACCATGCAGATAAACTAAAAAAAAATGACATATCTATTTTTTTTTTTTTTTTGTGCAACCAAAGCATAGTAGTCCAACCCTTCGGCTCCAATCGAGTCAAACCATGCTCTGATACCAAAATGTAACTCCCTAGTACTCATTTCTATGTGCTCAAGTTTGCATAAAAATGAATACCAAGGAATCACGTCCTATTTTGTGAGCTTTTCAACATTTGACATAAAATATTGCTAAGCATTCTAATGAAAATTCGGCATGATAACGGCGTAAATACCACGCCCCTACAAGACAGAAAATCATAAACAGGGTAACCAGTCATTCATAGCTCAACATACTTTTCAAAATACAATACTTCAACATATCATATATCATCATTATAAGGCACACAGTGCCATTTAATCCATAACATAACATAGTAATGTAATATCAAAGATAAATGACCACATGGGTCAAACCACTAAGAATATACTAAGTCATAACCTCAAGTCACAAGATACAAAACATATAAGGAGAAAGATCTCATGATCCAAATACAAAGTTAAGATTGATGTATAGCACAGTCTCCAAGTAACGAAAGGCAACTATACTTCAGCAAAAACAACAATACTTCGGCAACTAACTCTTTGCATCAGGATCTACCTGCTCATCTAGAGATGATATGGAAAAAAAGAAAAGGGGTGAGAAATCAATTGAAATCTCGGTAGGAACATATGCAATTAACATGACATCATTATCATCTCTAGTCTACCTTGGTTGCTTCTGAAATCATTTACATAAAATTATGAGGTTCGATTTTAGGATTTATAAACAATCTTTATCAAGGTAGAGGTGTCTTTTAGCATGGTCTTGGCATGATAAGTATATGCATGTATGAAGGAACTTTATTAATATAATTAAAGAGACATGCTTACATGGAAATATACTAGGTTCATTCATTAAATGTCACAACATACATAAATGACTATCGATATAAGACATCAAATACATCATAATTAAGATCTTTTATTTAGTCTTATCTACCTCATAACTTTCGTATTTCTATCTGTTCCTATTCATCTCACTTTGTTATTTCCTTTCAATTAATGCAGTTAGATACTTTAAAAGCTATAAGCTTATACTTAACTGGTAGACACCAATTCCTTAATGACGAACCGACACTGAAACCCTTATGTGCACTATAAAGAAAGTAAATACCCAGTCGTCCTTTGGTCCTTAAAACGATTTAGTGTCGGAACCCTCTTTGTCGACATAAATCGACCTTTAATCTTTATGTCATAATGCTAATTTCCTTTTGCTTAGTTCTTCCTCTTTTTCCTTTTTCCTCAAAGTTATTCTTTTTCTCATAAGCCATGCAAGCATAAGTTTCAATAATGAATTCTAAAGTCCTTTCCTTTAAGATGATAAAGAAAATAACCATAACAACTCAACGGGTAAGAGTAAGCATTAATAACCAATCATTCATTATGCTAAGACTAAAATGTCACTATATGATAAACCAAAACTCATCTAAACTCCACTTTTTTTGTTTCCAACAAACATGTAGAAACTCAGTCCCAAACAACCTTTACTCTCATTTAGAAATTTTATCAAACACATGGCATATACATTTACTCAATTTTCATGCATTTTTCACACCTTGTAACACAAATTTATTAGCATATCAAGTAATGAATTCAGAGGCTATAAAAATTATCTAAGACACTTCAATGTGTCCACAAGGTCCTGTAAAAATTTCAAAGCAAGAATTATTCTCTAACTATGCTAAAATAATTAGACAAATTCAGAGGTCAGAAATCCCTATTTACAGCCAACAACCATAGTTCCCAATTTTATTTCCCTGTCAAATGATCATATTAACTCATACAAAAATTACTGGTTTAACTTCAAGATGTCCACAACATCCTGTAAAAATTTCAATACGAAATTAGATCATTTGGTATAGTAAACAAATTATACAAATTCAGTGCTTCAGAAATTACTGTTCATACCGAAACTGAAATCTTCACGGTTTCTGAATTTTTAAAAATAGAAAACGTCACCTAAATACCTCAATAAAAATACTGAAGATACCTCCATATGTTAGCTTCATCATATAAAAATTTTAGCTCAAAATATTATCTCTATCTATGTGAATTAAATCATACAAAACTGAGCTGTCTGCATAAATACGAAAAATTTCAACAACAACATACAATTTCTTTTGATTTTTCATGCATAATCATTCATCAAAACTCAAGATTTCTTAACAAAATCATAAATAAACAAGTTTAAACATAAACCCCTACCCAAAAGATGATCTTTATTGAAGATCTAGACAACCACAAGCTCCTTGAAGTTTGATCTCCCAAGTAAGGAAACAAAAGCTCCTTCTTTCCTTTTTACCCGAATTTTGTCTGCTCTAGAACAGGTAGAAGGAAGCTTTTTCTTGAAAAACTGATGCTGGATTTGTGTTTGTTAGGTGGAAGAGCTATGGAAAAGTGTATTTATTTGTTGGATTTGGTGAAGAATTGAAGGATTTATGAGGTTGAGATGGTGGATGAAGATGGAGAGAAAGAAAGGAAGAAGATGAAGGAATGGAAGAAGGAAAAGAAAGAAGTGTGTGTGTGTGTGTACCGTGAAGGGGAGGGGAAAAAATGGGATTTGGGATTTTATTTTCCTTTTTTTTTTTTTAAAGTGTGGGTGTATGTGAGAACAGTAGTTTGTGATTAGATATATATATAAATAAGGATAACCTAGGAATTTCACAAACAAAATCACTAGAATAAATATAAAACACCCATAAAAAAAAATATATTATTTTCACACACCTCTAATTCCAAGTAAAGATTATTTAATTAATCCGTTTTGAAGTTTAAATGTCAAAAGGAAACACAAGAAAGAAAACAAATTTTACTGAGATGCTAAATTAATTATGAATGATTAACTATCCATTAATTAACCAAAGTAATTGGGGTATTACAATATCAAAGTAAATGTATGTATACAATCCATTTATATTCCAAACACAAATAATATAGCTATTGATATTGGAATTAAAGTTGACCATGTGGAGGAGAGACTATTGAAATTGTGAATGATACTAACAAAATACATTGAAGTAATTACCAATGTCAATAAACTAATTCCTTGAATAAAAATATAGTCATTGGAAGCAATACATGGTTTCTTTCTAGTCTCATTTATTCTCAAATTGTGATGGCAACCCAATTTCATTCATTTTATTATATATCTTCTAAGGCTTTTTTAAACCATGAAGATAGAAAAGATGGAAGATGTCATTTATTAATGAATCACGTAATAAATAATAATGAAAACAAATAATTTTTGTGTTAAAAAAGAAGAACCTTTTGTAAGCCAGAGATGACACTTTTTGACACAAAGACTGAAATTGTCATTATAAGAAATTTATGTATAAAATAACACTTAGTTTTATGTATACAAAAAAAGTGTTACTTTTGATTTTAACTTAAGACATCATTTTTTTAAGAGTTGTTATATCAAATGTGGCTAATTGTCAAAGGCAGTATTTTTTAACAAAAGAGTACACTTTTAAGCTAATACATCACTTTTTATAGTGTTGTTATAACAAGTGTGACCAATTATTCAAGACAACACTTTTGAGTAAAAAAAATAACATTTTTTAGATATCAAAGGCAACACATTTAAAAGAAATCAACATTTTTCAAATCACTTACAAAATCACTCACAAGCTTAAGTCGCAACTTTCACGTATACTTATTTTGACTTAAGTGAAAAATCACTTAACAAAATTTTCAATGTATGACATTTTCGTCCATACCGCAGCAATCGCACTAACGTTCGTTGTCCGTTCTCATTCAACGAACTATAGGATGCAGCGACTGAGGGAGAGGGGTAGCCCCCTCAATGCTTTTAATTTATATATATAAAAGTCACAAAAGTTGAGTTAGTGTTAAGGAGTTTGGGTAATATATGTGAAGTAGTAAATTCAAATCTTATTGCTTTCAAATTTTGATGGACAAAGAAAGGTATATTGAAAAATAGAAGATCATCATTTTTTTTATTCATTTAGATATAGTTGGATCCAATTATATTTAAAATATTAGTTTTTTATTTGGTCAGATTCTAAAATATTGGTATAAGAAATACCTAATTGAAACTCTTAAGTATCAAAGTAAAATATTTTAATTTACAGTTTATAATTAGACTTTCAAAATATATGTTATCACTGATATATAAATTTTATATATTATATAAAGTATATATTAAAATTATTTTATAATAAAATTGTGGTTCAATATTTTGTCCCCTCCTTTAAACCATTTCTGAATCCGTCCCTGTTAGGATGTATTTTGAAAAGCAAACAAATAAATGGAGAATATTAAGAGACGAACAAATTGTTATTCCTTGACAATCACAATCAACTTTAGTTCGCAAATTCCATTTTAACATCCCTTTCGTTAAGAATCAGAGCATGGGCCATGGAGCGCATTAGGAACATGTGAGACACATTCCTTCCTTTGTCAAGATGTCCACAGCTTCTTCCAGTATCAACATCTTGTAGAAACGAAGTGATAGTGTAATCCTCCCCGCCTAAGTTAATCTATACTCTACAATCTATCTATAATGATAATAATACTAATATATCATACGTTTATGACAAAAACTTGTACAGGTGTCACTTCTAAAATGATTTAGAGCCACAATTTTCATTTACAATTTGGATTCTCAATCTATTTTCATCACACTAAATTAATAAATATCAATCACATTAATCATAAATAATTATTAATGATGAGATATCAATTATAAATCATAATATCACTCCTAATTCACAACCCAATTTCAAAATCTGTTATCAGATATTGTAATATAATTTTTGCTTTAAATTCTTAATTATTTTTTCCCCATATATTATCCATCTTGTTCTTATTCGTATTTTTAATTTTCATTTCTATTTAAGAAGATTTTTAATGTTTGTCTTTACAAACTCTTTCATCTCATTTATTTATTTTTTAATGGGTCCCCAAACATTTTATTGCCTCCTGCTATTTTGTCTTCCACCTTTTAAATGTAGGTGATTAAATTTGATTTTCTCTATCCAAGCAAGGGCATCCATAGAATAGTAGTTATTGAATACTACTACTTCATGCGAACAATCTACTTTTCTATTAAGCATTTTGAGGTGGAGGTCCGGTGGTATTTTGCATACAAAAAAAGACTTGGTGATTAAACTCTATACACTCCACTATATATATCTCAATTTCCCATCACACGTGTTAAGACAACGGATGGATAATTACTAGCTTATTTTATAAGTTTATATCATTTTCTTTTCTTTTGTCTAATGGTTCTTTATAAGTTTAGGTAATATGTGTTATGTGAATTGGTTTATTTTTGCTTGGAAAGTACATTCGCATGTTCTATATTATGACTTTGTAATTTTTTTTTGTTAGTTGACTTTGCAAACTTTTATTCTATATTTTAAATTTATGAAATAGTTTTTTCCTTCTAATATTATTCAAATTATTTTTTATGACTATATCATTTAGCTAATTTCTCAAAAAATTATTTGGCTTAATATATAGTCATAGTTTCTTTCAAATGTATTATAGTTTTATATAAAACACGTGATTTATATATTATCAATGAATGTATGATTTGAAATTAACTTATATGATAGTTCTCAATCAATATTATCAATTTGTAATTAATGTAATCCATCACAATGATATCAATCATAAATAATAGATGGATATTTTCAAATTACATATTTTATTTCAAAACATGCCTATCAATATAAATAAATTAAAATATTTTGGAATTAATTCAATACTAATTTAGATAATTTAGTTTAACTTTTAGAATATATTTTTACTTTAAAAATACAAAATATTTACTATAATATATTTATTTTGACTTAAATTCAGAGAATTTTCCTTATTTAATGCTTGAGTATTTTTTTTATAAACTCACATATACTCTATCATCCCATATACTGATATATATATACTCGGAACCCTAAACCTTAATTCTAAAATTGGGTTTTGCAAGAAAGAAAATGGCTTACGTTCAACCATACAATTTATTTCCTGCCCATGAAAAGCCAATGAATGCATAAAAAAAAATTATAATCTGGCTCATTAAATGTAAAATGTCAATCAAATCAAATAATTTAAAAGATAATGAATGCACCAATTATATCAAGTCATTGATTTAGTAATAATTGCCAATAAAAAAAATTATAATCATTAAATGTAAAGTATTAATCAAATAATTATAATTGTCAATCAAACAATTTTGACTATCAAATCAAACAATTATATCCCGATCCATTAAAGCTTTCAAAAGGTATGTTGTAACATCCCCTACTGCTTTATGGATTGACGACTGTCCCCACAAACCAACACGGGTCCTTTCAGCATGCTTTGTCCTCACTCACACGCTTCCTGGGAAAACTTCCCAGGAGGTCACCCATTCCAAAATTACCCCAGGTCAAGCACGCTTAACTATGGAGTTCTTTCAGTTTAGGCTACCAAAAAGAAGATGCATCTTGTTGGTATAGGTAGTACAAATCAATTCATATAAGCCCTCCTCAACTGTATAGTCCTATACCTATACAATCTTAGGATCCCTCTCATTCGGGTGTGTAATCGGTTCATTCATGTACCCCTCCGCTTAGAGGACCTTGCAAGGAGCCGCTCCTTGTCCGTGCCCTCTTTGCACCGGCGATCACTCCTCGTCCTCGTCCCCGGACGTTACATATGTTATATATGTAAGCGAATTATAAAATATATATTACACTTCACTTTATATCAATCATCTCCTTCCATTGGTCTTGATAACAACATTAGTTTATAATTAATTTTTATTTTATATTAATTCTATTTATGCTAACTCTTTTGATGCAATTCATTTTTACTCATTACTTCTTTTTCTGATTATTTCATGTATCACCTTTCATCTTCTTCTTTTTTATTTCAATCGATCATTACTTATGATAGATAGAATTATGCAAATTGAATTCAATGAAGAAAGATGATACAATATTTTGATGGACAAGTTTTTTTCCCCTACCGTTGGTCTAGATTATTTCATGGGCTTGATTATTTTCCATATTTCAGGCTCCTATTGATTTTGAAGCTCTTTATTATTTCTCTTTGTAACTTAACTTTCATCTTCTTTCTTCCCATTTTAGGTGATTATGGTTTAGGGTCGATGAAATTTTGCAAACTTAACTCATTCCAAAAAGTGGATGCTTGCATTTTTATTGTGGTTGCTGACAATATAAGAACATTTCAAATTATGATGGATAAGACCTGATTTATTGTTGTTGCTTTGATTTTGAAGCATTTTTTTAAAAAAATTTTAGTTTATCTTTTCGATGCAATAAAAAGGATTCTTTTTTAGTTTATTTTGCTGTTTAGGAATTTTTTTTCTCTTTTTAATTGATGCGTTTAGCCTATTGTTAAATGTTGATTGTTGATGGATAAGGTCTTATCTTGATGCAATATTATATTTTGATTGGCAAGTTTTTTTAAAAAAAATCCTATGGATATTATAGATGGTTTAATTTCTATTTCTTGAGATTGATTACACAAATCAATGAGTATTTTTTTACACACAAATATTTGATATAAGATTAGGAAAAATCCAATCAGATTTTATTGTTCAGGTTATTTTATTTAGAGAACGTATCAATTATAATAATTCTGCTATGTATAGTTAATTTTACTTTATTACCAATCGTTTAGAAAAAGTTTGATAAAATCATTTTTGTAGGGAATATAAAATGAAATTTTTCTTAGATTTGAATATTTTAAAATTTTCAATTTGAAAATTATATTAAATTATTAGTAATCATATCTATAACTTATTGGTTCCAAATTTACTAATAATCATAATTTCTAATTTTTTGTTAAACCAAATACACTAATTTTCTTCTAAATTAGATGTTTTGTTTTAAAGAATAATATTTGATATGAGAATTGAAAAAATTAAATCACAATTTTTCTTTTTTGGGATATTTCTTTAGATAATCTATCAATTATAATAATTATAATAAATATAATAAAATAATTTATGTTCATAATTTTTTATAAATAATATTTTCATATGATATGATACTTTGATCTTTTTAAAATTTTTGAATTTGAAATTGATATTAAATTATTAGTAGTAATAAATATAGTTGATTGATTATATTTTATGTCAATTTTATTATCAATCATGATTCATATTATTTGGTTAAATCAGTTATACTAATTTTTTAAAATTAGATATTTTTTTAATAAAAAAATATTTGATATGGGACTGGGAAATGGAAAACCAAATTTTTTGGGTCCTTTGTTTCAAAAATGTATCATTTATAATATTTGTAATAAATACAATTAGTTATATTTTATGACCAATAATTAATCATAAGTTTTATACTAAATCATATTTGGTAGAATATAATATGTTATTTCTTTTAGATTTGATCATTTTTAAATTTTTTAATTTGCAGATGTAATTAAATTATCAATAATAAAAAATATAGTTAATTGATTATACTTGATTCCAATTTTATTATCAATTACTATTCTTAATTTTGGTTAAATCATATATACTAATTTTCTTTTAAATTAAGTTTTTTAAAGAGAAATATTCAATACAGGGTTGGGCAATGGGAAATCATACTGTTTTTGGTTATTTTTTAAGAGAATGTATTATTTATAATATATGTAATCAATATAATTAATTATATTTTATTACCGATCATCATTCATAAATTTTTTACTAAGACATTTTTTTTAGAGAATATAATATGTTATTTGTTTTAGATTTGATCATTTTTAAATTTGTGACTCTAAAAACATGATTAAATCATTAGTAGTCATAAATATAATTGATTGATTATGCATGATCTCAATTTTAATATCAATCACAATTCCTTATTTTCAATTAAATCAGATATATTAATTTCCTCTTCTATTAGATATTTGTTTTAAACAAATTGGAACCTGAAAATATTAAACCATTTTTTATTTGTTTAGAAAATGTATCAATTATTGTAATTTTAATAAATAAAATTAATATTCATTATTTTTTATTAAATAATTTTTTATACAATATGACATGATATTTTATATTTAATTATTTTTAATTTTTTAAATTTGAAATTGAGATTAAATGATTAGTAATCATATAATATAATTGATTGATTATACTCAATTTCAATTTTATTATCAATCATGATTTCTAATTTTTTTATTAAATCTGATATGTTAATTTCTTTATAAATTATATATTTGTTTTAAATAATAATACTTGATATATTACTTGGGAAAATTAAACAAAATTTTTTGGGTTTATTCGTTTATAGAATGTATCATTTAATAATTTGATTAAACATTATTTTAAAATGTCTCATATCATTTAAGAGGTTTAATTTTTAATTTTGAAAGAACATTTGATTTGGTTTTTATTTTTTGTAGGTATGTTTGATTTGATCTCCAAATAGGTTTTGGAAAAATTAAATTAGATTTTTTGTTTATTTTTTTATTTATATAATGTCTAAATTATAATAATTATTGTAACAAGTATAGCTAGTGTTTTGTAACCAATCGAAATTCAAATTCATAATTTTCAATTAAATAATTTTTAGAGAGTATAATATGCTATTTTTTTAGATTTGAACATTTATAAATTTTTAATTTAAAATTGAGACTAAATAATTATTAATAATAAATATAAATCAATATTAATTCCATCATAAATAGAACATATCCGTTTAATATAAATTAGCACCCAGAAAACCACCAAATCAATATTTGATATAATAAATAACATAAATCAACATATAATGATTGGAAAGATCAACTTAAGATTTGTATTTATGGTAAATATAATGATTGTGAATCAACACTAATTTTTTATTAGTAATTCAATCTAATTAGTAATTTATGGTTAATTAATTTCAACTGACTTTGATTATAACAGGTTAAATAATTAGTATTCAATTGATTAAGTATTGTCAATTTTTGCATATTTATTTTAATGTAGAACATTGTAGGCTATTTATATTGGCTATTTTCAACATATAATGATTGGAAAGATCAACTTAAGATTTGTATTTATGGTAAATATAATGATTGTGAATCAACACTAATTTTTTATTAGTAATTCAATCTAATTAGTAATTTATGGTTAATTAATTTCAACTGACTTTGATTATAACAGGTTAAATAATTAGTATTCAATTGATTAAGTATTGTCAATTTTTGCATATTTATTTTAATGTAGAACATTGTAGGCTATTTATATTGGCTATTTTCAATTACAAAACATAAAGTGATCTAGCTAAACATATTTTATAGAGCTTTTTATCTTTTTGTCTTATTACCCTTTCAGAATGTCATCGAGTTATGATTTAACGGAAGATATAATAGTTGGGCCCGAACATATTGAAACACAATTATTTCTCACATATGTATAATTCTAATTTAATTAATATGTTATTATACGTATTTTATATCTATTAAAATAATGTCAAATGCATAATTAACTAATATTTAAATATGTTACTATTTTATAGAATATGAAGGCATGCTGATATGATATTACAACTCATTATCACTGTACTATTGATTTATGATTCTCTTTTCTTTGTAGTATATATACTACATAATAATATTGGACAATTTGTTACTTAATATTGTACTTTGTTTCTTCTCATTATTTATTTAGCATTGAATTTTATAAAAATTAATATATTTATTGAAAGAAAAACAATAATTTTTTTAATTGCAATATGTATGAAGCATAATCCTTTAAAAGTAGGTAAGCAGATTCAATATTTAATAGTATATATTTTTTACTATAAGCATCCCATGCATTACACAAGTAATAGACTAGTTACTTCAAAATTGTAAATTCTAAATTGGGAAGTTAAGTTTCAGGCAAGCTATGGTTTGGGCATTCTAATGCAAACTGCGCACAAAGTGGCTTGATCTCCGAGTATTTGATTCATTTGTTCCCCAACCCTTTTCTTCTTCGTAAAGTGAAAAAAAACCTAAGTAACGTGTTTCAAAGTTAATTTTAGATAATTATCACCAACTAAACCTTATGCCACCAAGTGAAATCGGTCATATAAATTAAATGATATTATAATATTTTATTATATATTATATTTATATTTAAACTATTAATATTTAAATCTCTTTTAATTGTTCTAAAATTAATTTAGATAAATTAACAAAATTACAATTTAATTTCAATGCACTATTATGTGTAAAGTTATAAATGACATACAATCATATGTTATCAAGTTAGTAAAGAGTTAAATGTTGATACATTGTTATTGTAAAAAAGTTTTACACTACGAAGCACACACACACATATGGATATGGGACACAACACGACACAAACACAAACAACACACTAAATTTGAAAAGTTATAAAAACAAACATAGACATGACATGTGTATAATTAAAAATTTAAAGAAAATGATGCATTATTCAAAATATCATTTATACAAGTTTTATTTATACTTTATTTTCTTATAAACTCAAAATATTATGAATTATTTCCATTTTATAACCTTATTCATATTATGTTTTTCTATATTAGAGTAAGAGAAAAATAAATTTTAATATGTTCAACACGTAAACGCGACATAGAAAAATGGTGTTTTTGTGCTTCATAAGTTTTACACTATTATGTAATTATATGCTTCTATTTATAAGAATTTTAAATAATGAGCGAGAATAGTTCAATCAAACACTCTTTCTGGAGTTCGAATCCTAACTTTCCCTAATGACAATAAAAAATGAAAAAAAAAAAAACCCTTGTTGACCAGCTAAGAGGAAGGAAAGGGAGGGGAAGGGATAAGATTTTAAAATTTCATACTAAAATATTTTCTTTTTTATTTTTATTTTTAAAATCCAAACTTATAAAAGTACTTTCAAATAAAATTCCACCCATGCTAAAGCAAGGATCAATTGCCAGCCAATTAACAAACATTCCAAGCACAAAATTACACCCCTAAGAGTGAACTCATCCAAAATTAACTAGAATCCCGTGTCTAAAATGAACGCCACAATTGCAAAGGCAACCAATCACATTGACCCTTCAAGAACCCTGAGTCAACCACTGAATCTAAGATTAACTCGAGGGAAGAATTACCTTGATGACGTTGGCAAAGACTCGTAGCAAATGGCTTCGTTGAACTCGGAGTTGCGATTGTGGCATTGTTGAATAGCTGTGGTCTCACGCAACAATAACGTTTGGTGCTCACGTTTTGCGCCGTTTTTGTTTTAATGTTTTCCATCCTCGATGGTTTGAGGGTACAGGTGAGAATATTACAAACAAAAAGGTTCAAATTTTAAGTGAGACTAGTACTAGTTTAATGATACCACGAAACTAATGCAAATAGAAATATACAGAAAAATATAAAGGTCTCAAAATTTCAATTGAATCGAGTGAAAGACAAATAATAAGAACAAATCAACAAAACCACAATGATTATAAGCACTAAAAACACCACTATATTGAGGCTTATCTTAAGCAATTCTGAATTACTGTTATATATGGATTTATACAATGCCAGGCCACAGACAAAGGCTTGGAAGGCATATGCGCCTCCTTTTATGCATAACAACCAACAATGCTATGCTGGTACTAGAATCCCCCCAAGGAAGGAAGAAAAAAAAAAACATTGCCCTATCAGGGCAACAAGAGGGCAACGAACTGGAGGATATCTCCCGGGTCACTCTGACTAGTGACTACAAGTTACTAAAATCACATGCACCACTAAAAAACTTTTTGATAACTTGTTTCATTGAACCAAACCACTTTCCCACCTGCCAAGAAGACCATCTTGCCAGGCTATTGCAGCACCTGATCCTGGCTGAAGGTCAGAGACTCCCTCCATATGAGCTCCTTTATGTCTTCCTCGCTGAGAGTTGTCTGCTCGAAATCAAAGACGAAAGGACTTGGGCAAGTGGGCTCTTCGTTGATCTCGTGAAGGCTTGACAAATATGGGTGATTCAGTGCCTCCTCAACTACGCAAACATAGAATACAAGTTCAAAAACAAAACAACGAGAACAATTTTTTTTAAAAAAAAGAAGATTAATAAACAAAAAAGGCATACCAGTTATGCGTTTGGAGGGATCAAAAACCAACATTTTCTCAGCAAGATCAATTGCCAACGGGGACACGTCAGGAAACTTTTGAGCAAACGGCTGCTTTTCTACATGTGGGAGCTGCTTAACATATTTCTTTGCATTATCACTTCTGAGGAATCCAAGATCTGAGTCATTCGGTGAACCCAGTAACTGTTTCAGAACAAAATCAGGAGGACTTAGCTCATCAAGATTTCATCATTTTGAAGCTTTCACTTACTGCTAATAATAATTAAAATAGATCTCAGAAGGTAATGAACCAGCATGCTTAATTATTCTGGCAAATTGAGAAACTAACAGTATTGAAGACAGAGGACAAATACCTCAGTTATAAGCGCCAACTGTTGAACATAATCTTTACCAGGAAATAAAGCCTCCCTTCCAATTATCTCCATCAAAATGCATCCAACTGACCATATATCAATAGCTGCAGTATATTCTGAACAATTCAATAGTAATTCAGGGGCTCTATACCAACGAGTCACAACATATTCTGTCATAAAGTCTGTCTCGGATGTTGTTCTGGCAAGCCCAAAGTCACATATTTTGAGATCACAGTTTGCATTGAGAAGTAAATTGCTTGGCTTTAGATCTCGGTGCAAAACATTGGCAGAGTGTACGTACTTCAATCCTCTCAAGAGTTGATATAGGAAATACTGCAATGACAGTCAACACACCTGGTTAAGCTTTATTACACTACAATTTCTTATTAACAATTCGAATCTACAATGTTCAAAATACAGAGAATTAATTTGAATTTGCAAGCTTACGATTCACCATTGATTTCTAGGAAACAAAATATCTAACAGAGAATGATAATGTTAGGCCTTCAAACAACAATAAATGGTATTATAACAGGGTTATCTAACAAGGTCATCTAACAACTACTGAAGAAACTGCCAAACTTCCATATAAAAATTCAATTAAAAAATTAGGGCCAGTGGGAGATGAATTGGAAAAGAGCTCTGTCATCTATACATTAATTTATATGATAAGTGTCGGGATATCCTGACACACGATGGCAAATGGCAAATGAGAATTGCTTGGAGCACCCAGTCATAACAACAAAAGCAGAATAACAATAAGCCACACATAAATCAATACACAACATTTAACATGATTTGGCCAATACGCCTACATCCATGGATGAAAACAAAACAAATAAACTATTGATATGAGACTACATGATAACCTGCTTGGGACTCTTAACTGTCTCTATCCTACAACAATCTCACTACTATCCTTTTTCCTTACATCTTTACCAAAACTCTATCAGAATTTACCCCCCATCAAAACCCTCTCACAACAATCTTATACTAAACCAACCCAACTTACCTCTGTTTAAGGCACTATTCTCACTCTTGCCAACACTGATTCATTACATTCATTTCATCAAAGCACACACACCACCCAATCAAATCCTTTTTACTTTACATAAACACCCACATCAAAACTCATGCACAGGGGCACAATCAATCACTTCTGTGCCCACTCACTTCCACACCTCACATAAACACTACATTTACTAGTCAAGGTAAATATCCCCAAAAATAAGCACAACACAGTAGGAGCACCTTTTTGACAAAAGATCATTCCAGGAAAATAATCCTTTTCTTTTTTTTAAAAAAAAAAAAAGCTATTTCAATAAACTTTTGATTACTAACCCAAATACACGCAAGTACTTAATTACATTGATTACATTCATTTCCTCAGAGCACACACATCACTCAATCACAATCTTCTCTACTTTTCTACACAAACACCCATATCAACTGTCATGCACATTCGCACACTCAATCACTTCTGTCCCCATTTACTCCCACACTTCCTCACACAACACATCACATTAACAAGTCAAGGAAAATATCCCCAACAATAAGCACAACACAGTAGTAGAATGTTTGACAACATATTATTTTTTTCCTTTTTAAAATAAGGGTCTCAAGAAACATTTTATTACACACTGTCTCAAAACTAAAATAAGCTAATCCAAAACACACAAAGTGGTATTATCAAAAAAAAAACACACACACACACAAAGTGGTGGTACTAACCTGGCAGTGCTCATCAGTGAGAGGCTGGTTGGACTGTATAATCTGGTGAAGGTCAGTGTCCATCAACTCATACACAATATACACATCATTGAACTTCTCCCTCTCCGGTGGCCTTACAATGTCCTTAATCTTAATCACCTACCAGTACCACCACCAACAATAACAACAACAAATCAACTACTTTACAAGAATACTAGTACAAGAATCCAGACGGACGATTTAGAGACGGATATCCGATATAAATCAAATTAAAAATATGTAAAATATAACTACGAGTATCCAAATGTATTAATAAAGTATCAGACATCATATGTTATAAACTAATTTGAAATATCTTTACATCATAACAAACCAATAATTACTCAATTAATTTATTTATTTGTTATTTACTAACACAAATTTCAAAAAAAAAAAAAAAAGAAGTGAAAATAATAGCGTTAAGTAACTAACATTATCATGTTCCATGTGACAGAGGAGCTTGATTTCGCGGAGCGTCCTCTTCGCATCGATCCTGTTGTCGAACGCATTCCCTATCTTCTTTATCGCAACACCTTCTTTCGTCTCCGTATTCGTCGCACAGCTTCACAAAACAAATTTTAAAAAAAAAAATAATAATAAGACGGTTTAATTCAATTAATTCGGGAAAAAAAATAATATAATTGAAATTGAGCTGAAAAGAGAAGGAAGAGAGAGTGAAAGTGTAAGAGAGATACCAAACGATGCCGTATGCACCGCGTCCAACGGGATGAATAGGAGGAGCGTACTTCGCGTAAACGTCGAAGAAATTGCCCAGGATGTTGTAGCGAACGTATTTTCCTCCGTGTAAGGGAATCCCCCCTCCTCCTCCTCCTTCTTTCCCTTTCATATTCTTCAAATTCTCATTCTCATTCTCATATTCGCATTCACCATTTTCCTTCTCCATCTTACAAATCCTGTTCTATTTTTCCCCCCACTAATGCTCTTGAACTATACACTCTACTCTCACACAGAGAAGACACAAGGGCTACTCTCTTCTTCTTCTTTTTTCGTTTTTATTTATCTATTAAGAATTGAGATTTGAGATTTTTGAGTGAGGGTGGAGCGATAACTGCAACTATAGGAGGAAGAAAAGGGAGTAGTAGGAAACTGGGTGGAGAGTGGGGGCTTTGAGGAGGGGCAATTTTGGGATTTGGTGGATCAGGGAAACGGACGGGTCATTTCGTGTTTGGTGTGGGGCGCTGAGGGTGGCGTGGTGGTGGTGCATTATGCTTTTGGCACTAATTTCAAAATTGAATTTTCAAATGTGCTTGGACAGGGCATTAATTCAAATCCTCATTGCGCTGCCACCCATCACATTCACCCACTCACTAGTCACTAGTCACAAGGAGTGATTAGTCATTAGGGCGGTGAAAGCCATGTGACCTGAGCCGGCTAAGAAATGATCTCTGATATTTATTTAGTATATCATCACGTTGTTTTAGATATTTAATATTTAATGTCAATTCAATATACTGTGTAAGAAAAATTTATTCAATTATCTAATTATATATTATTAAATTAAAAAATTTTAAAAATATGGTTATTTTCTATCTATTAATTAAAAAGTTATACAAATAAATAAATTTAATTAGATAATAATATTATATTTTTTATATTATCAGTGTATTAAAATTAAACTATTATTTTAATACAAAAATAAATTATTGAAATGTTATTATTTTGTATTTAATGAGTGACAATTTCTCCTAAGATTGTTATATATATATACATATATATAAGTTAGCTGTAATTTACTACTAATTTAAGTTGAAATATTATTTAATAAATGAAATAAACAGTGTTATCAAATATCTAACCTTGTAGAGTTTAGATAAACTCTCTAACTCTTAAGTTTGTAGGAGTTTACTTGTAAAATTATTGATTATGGGACATAACTCGTAAATTTGTTAACTCGAGAGGTTGATAATAAAGAAATACGAAAAGTAAATAAAAATAATAAGGAGATGAAAAAACTCGTAAACTCTGAGATTCTTACAATTGCATTAATTAATTCTACAAATGAGTCTGAATGGAGTTGTCATTTGTAAAAATAAAGAAATGATGAAAATTAGATAAAAAATAATAAAGAGGCAAATAATAAAAATCATTCAATCACTATTCTTTGTTATTACATATGAAACTACGTTTAGTGTGTGTGTATATGTATATATATATATATATATATATATATATATATAACTACTCACACACATTGCAACCTATGTTTGGAAATCTTTCGATTTTTTAAAGAAACGCTTAAATATTCTTAAAACAAGAGAAATTTTGTTACACCCTCTGTTTATCAATTCAATAATTTAATTAAAAGTATAATATTCACAAAATTGAATTGTTAAATGATGCATGAGACATAGCAATATTTTTCGTTTATTCTATAAGCACGTGTAGGGGTGGCAAGGGGGAATTATAGATAGGAATATCCGTGGGAATCCTCGCTTTTATATCCCCATATTTGGGGAATTTTTTTCCCATGGGGATGGGGATAGAGATAAAAGTTCTCTTGTGGGGAAAATCAAGATAGAGACAAAGACCATATCCCTTGCTCCGTCAAGATCTCTGCCAGAGCCAAATGACATATTTACCCTTATATAATAATGTATAAAAGATGTAAAGTAGGCTATTTAAGTATTTTCTAGTATATTTAATATTAGTATTTAAAAAGAAAAAGTCTCATAACCTTAGCATTAAGAGTGCTACGCACACACACATTACCTTTCTATTTCAATCCTTCCAACTCCTTCCTCCTCTCCATGTGACTTTGCCCCAAATTAATTGAGTCGCTAGCCATCTTTTCCGTTTCTCGTTCTCTCTCTTTGCCCTTGACAACATGTTTGCACTATGTCGTCACCTCTTCTCTGCTTATCAGTGACCATCATACCAATGAGTAGTGACTAGTCATGCGAACCATGAACAAGGGTGAGATGGCAAAGGTGATGTTGCGATGGCTCCCTCAATCTCAGTTGAAGTAGTGAAGCCCTAGTGTAATACCCCAAGTTTTAAATAAAAATGTTAGAAATTTTTTTTACTAGGAAATGTGCTAGTTATCCTTATCTATCGCTTGGGGTCTTGAATTTCACTAAGTCTGAATCCTACGCGTCCTTTGAAGGCTATATGATAAAGCCACATTCTTATAATAAAAAGACCCAGTAATAGTTCCCAAAAAGAGAGTAAATTAAAGGACAATTGTTAATAAATTTTATGAAACGTTTAAGCATTTTGTTGTTAGCCGATAAGTTTATAAAATCTCAAAGATTCCCGAATTTGAACTAAAACCAAAAATTTGGATTTTGTTTTGTTGGGATTTTAATTTTTATGATATTTTATTTGAATTCAAATGGGGGTACTTCCTTATTTACATTTATGTTTTAAAGCTCATGTAGAGTAAAATAAGGACATTAACTTAAAATTAAGAAACATAAATATAATACCCGCAATTTTAAATAAATGGTTGGAAAATTTTTTGAACTAACAAGGTGTCAACTACCCTCATCTATCATTCTGGGTCCTGAATCTTATTAACTCTGGACCCTACATGCCCTTGAAGGGCCATATGATAGAGTCATATTCTTGGGACCAAAAGTCCCAGTAATTGTTCCCCAAAGAAAAATAAGTTAATGAGTAATTTTTAATGAATTTTATGAAACTTTTACCATTCGTTTTTAGCCCATGAGTTTGTAAAATCGTAAGAATTTTTAAATTTGAACTAAAACCCAACATTTGGATTTTGATATTTTATTTTAGTCCAAATAAATGAGGACATTAACTTAAAATTAAAAAATGTAATAAGTGAGTTCTGCAGAGTGAGAGACTATTCTGGGGAGTGAGAGACCATTTTAGAGGGTGAAAAACCATTATGGTGAGCACTACAGTGGTCAAGTGAAGAGTAAGGCATGCGGGAACGAATTTTATGTTTTCTGGTGAGCGTTGCAACGGTCAACAGTCCTATAAAAATCCTGTTTCGGGTCCAGAATATTCCTACCACACAAAACACACCCCTCGCTCCTTCCAAATGCAAAAACTCCACCTTCCATCCTCCAAGTTTAAAGGTATGTTATTTCGCTAGTTTTGCTTTATTTTCTTTAAGTTTTCCTTGTTTAGAGGGGATTCTTTAGGCTTCTCAAGGGAAATGAGCTTTCCACTTTGTTAGAGATGGATTCTTGGGTATTTAGAGGTTTTAGAGGTAGATTTAGAGTTCTATTATTTCTATATCAGATAATGCTGTCAATTCTGCTTTCAAGTGTCCTATTGGTGTTAGTTAATCACTGTTTACCCCTCCAGGTGAGTAAGTTCGCATATATTTTCTTTATATTCTACATTAGAGTTATTTTCATGAAAATATGATTTACTGTTTGATTTTGGAGAAATATTATACAAGGATTTAAAGTTTATTGTTGGATTATATGTTTTGAACTGTTGATTTTAAAGCATGAAACTTGTTTTTGAGAAAACTCATGGGACCATATTTGTTATACTAATTTTTGTAAAATTGATAATTTATATAACTTTTAGAGACTTTTATGATTGTTTCAGTGGATTCTGGAACTAATTTATGTTTATGATTTAGTTTTATAGTTAGGTATGAAGTTTAGAGGAATGATTAGAATTATAGTTTTAACCTTTTTATTTCAAAGTATGTTGTTGAGGTTACTTGACTATGAAAAACTTGGTAATTTGAGATATGTTTTAGAGAATTAAACAAAAATGGTTTTGGAGCTCGAATCCTCATGAGATTCAGAACAGTTGACGGCTACATATTCTTTACATTTATGAAATCACAAATGTTTGCAAAGGGTAATCCCTTGGACATGACTTTATAGCCACAGTTATGCTAAGGTCAGACTGTTAGAATCGGATAGATTCAGAGCTCACAGAGAATTAAAAGGTTTTAAAGGTTTTCATATTTAGATAGATTTGTTTATTTAGTTTAGACAACAGCTATGGAGAAACAACCAGCAAGTTAATGGTTGGTCTTAATCATTAACCTTGGTGCCAAGGACATGAGGGGCAATTTGTTAAAAGAATAAATCAGTCCACGAGCGACGTGATTCACAAGGAACCATTATAATTTCAATTAGGGGCTCTTGTTCACGAAGAACTAAGCACCCACATATCAAAGCAGAGATTACTATTTCTCTAGTAGCTACTACATTATGAGCTTATATGACATTAGGTATGAAAGTGAATTAAAGGAAAATTTTATTGAGTTTGGAGAATGATGATTAGTATATATCTACGTATGAAAGCTTGATTGTACAAGACCATTGAAAATTATTATTATTGTTATGATTTTATGCATTGTTTCTTTGGTGTCCAATGAAGGGGGATTTCAAGTGATGACTCACTCGCTGAGTTTTGGTTACAAAACTCACCCCGCTGTTTTATGTCATTTTTAGAGATAAAGTAGCTATTGCAGACTCTTCTCATCCTTTTTCCTCGTAGTAGCAATAAAGTATCAGCCAGTAAGCTTCACATAGGTGAAGCCCTTGTGTATAGAGTAGTGTGCTCCAATGTAGATGCTAGGTAGGATCATGGACCATAGTGCATGATTTATGTTTTGCATATAAAATGTTATGCTGGACTATATTATACGACTTTACCATTTATAGAGGTTTTGTATATGATGGACTTTCATTACACTATTGACACTATGAATTTAGACTTCCGAGAATAGAATATGAGACTGCAATTTGGAAAATACTAGCTATATGTTTTAAAAGCAAGTGATTTGCATGTAGAAAAGCTTTTATGATGTTAGTTATTTGTGATGTACTGTGGATATATAGAAGTCCAGGTCACAAGGCTTATGTGGGATTGGAACTTCTCACGTGCTAGATACATACCCAAGTTGGGTCGTGACAGTAGATAAGTGACTATTGAGACAACCTAGGTGCCAGTATGACCCAAAGGTTCTAAACTAGAGTTTACTGTCATCGTTATAGCAGTCCAGGATCGCTATAGTGGTCATAATATGCATTTTGGTGGCATTTTGTGGTCTAACGACCACTATAGTGGTTGTAAGTGATGGGCTCAGGTGACTCGAGCAAAGCTTAACCGCTGTAGCAGTGTATATGGTGCATAAACAGTGCAAAATGCCACCGTTTCACGTAAATGAGACCCCAACCCCATATATATGCCCCCAAACTCATGATTTCTTCCTCATTTTTGAGCCCTACCTCCCAATCTTTCTTCTTCCTTCCCTCCACTCTTATCCTCCATCAAACCCTCAAACCCTCTTCCTGCAAGCTTCAAGGTGAGTTTGGTTGTTATTTTATGATTCCTTTTTCTCTTCCCTTTCATGTTGCAGTGTATGGGCATAATTATTTTATAACGCCCTACTAAACTCTAATTCTTCCATCTTAATTTTTAATATTATAGTGGTTAGCAACTAATCTGTAATTTGAAATTTGCAAGATTTTTTTTTTACTGCTATGATTATTTCTTATTCATAGTTATACACTGGAATAATGTATATTAACTATAAATCATGCATTTGGTAGATTCCCAGGAAAGAGAGATGAGTCACAATAGACACGCTTAAATACCTAGTCATTCTTTAGCCAGAACCTTTCTAAATTACACTTTCACATAAATACACTTTCTTCTAGCAACCCAAGGGTACTTTTTTAAAACAACAAAGAATGCTTCTTCTCTAACATAATACTATTGTTTGTTAATTGTTAATTCTTACAGATTAGACAACCATCATCTATAGAAAACATACTTCACTACCAACATCAATTCATAAGGTACAATACATATTACACATTCAAGATACTTGAAGGAAACTTTAATACAACAATCAAACATAACCAAAGTCTGGTAACAAATAGTAAAGATTCTATCTACCACACATAATAGAATATGATTATTCAAAAATTAAATCCAAGGCTACATCTATTGCACTACTGATAACAATCCATGCTATTTGAAAGCATCAAAGAAAAGACTAAGAAAAATGCGGGAATGCAACAAGATGTAATATTTTATATTAACTCAAATAATGTTTTACTAGTCTTAAGCAAGATGGAAGTGAATAATATCAATCATAATAAAAGTGCAGTAAAAGAAATGTAATAAATAATCATAAATGTACTATAAACTCTCTTTTATAAAATCTTGTCCTCTTCTAATAGTTATACTTTGCAAGATTTGTTTCATATTGGATTTGTGAGAGCTCTCTTTGCTAGGGCGTCCCCTAGTCAGATTAGTGAATGCTAAGTCCTTATCCGCTAGCATGGCAGGGCCCAAGGTATCACTATAACGTACACCAAGTCCTTGTCCGCTACAAAACGGGGCCCGAGGTGTCGTTTAGCAACTGCAAGATTAAGTTTCACCAAATCCTTATCCGCTACTAGGCGGGGCCCGAGGTGTCATGTAACATCCCCTGCTGGTTTATGGATTGACGACTGTCCTCACAAACCAACACGGGTCTTTTCAGCATGCTTTGTCCTCACTCACATGCTTCCTGGCGGACGAACCAGGCGGAAGTTGGTGGGCATGTAACGCCCGAGGACGAGGACGAGGAGTGATCGCCGGTGCAAAGAGGGCACGGACAAGGAGCGACTCCTCGCAAGGTCCTCTAAGCGGAGGGGTACATGAATGAACCGATTATACACCCGAATGAGAGGGATCCTGAGACTGTATAGGTATGGGACTATACAGTTGAGGAGGGCTTATATGAATTGATTTATACTACCTATATCAACAAGATGCATCTTCTTTTCGGTAGCCTAAACTGAAAGAACTCCACAGTTAAGCGTGCTTGACTTGGGTAATTTTGGGATGGGTGACCTCCTGAGAAGTTTTCCCAGGAAGCATGTGATTGAGGACAAAGCATGCTGAAAAGACCCGTGTTGGTTTGTGGGGACAGTCGTCAATCCATAAAGCAGCAGGGGATGTTACATGTCATTTATTTATTTATCCATTTTACCTTATACACATAATATGCATAAAATATGAAAATTATATAAAGTTTCCCTAATTTCTTTCATATTTACATATAGGCCACAAACTTTTCCATATTTGCACATAAAGCCTAAACTACACAAGATTCCTAAAAAAAAAATCATATTTCTTTGTAATTATCAATGAAGCACTAAATCACACTATTATAATAAATTCATTTTCTTTATAATAAAATATGGTTAACTTAGTTTTTAATCATATAATAATTCAATTTCAAATATTTGAATAATATTTTATTTACTAATTCCATAAGCCTAAATGCATCCAAAAATTATTTTAAATCTATCTTTCGAAAATATGTAGGTAAATTACCTTTACATGTTCAATATAGGTAAAAAAAATATTTTTATCTATATAAGGATATAATCATAAAGCAAATAAAAGAGCATGAAATCTTTCAAGAAAATATAACATGAAATAATCAAAATTATACCCAAGATTTAAGAAATCACTTCAAGTAAGAAACTAGCTAGTTTACATGTCATGTTCCTAATAGGACCTTAAATTTAAATCTTTGTAAACAATATTTCTTAATGTTAATAAATATTTAATCAAGTCAAATTTTCATTGTCCAAGGTCCATAGTCCAAGATCCGTAATTCAAGGTTCTTAATTAGAGTCTAAATATGATCATAAATTGTCTCCGTCAAGTTCAAGTGAGTCTTAAAGACTCGTAATAGTCCAGATAATATGTATAAAGTCATAAATTCATAACAAAGGTCATGATTAATATAAATATATTTTAGTGTCTTTTATATCTTATTAAGTTTTAATGGTCCCAAGAGAAATACAACATATAAACCAAGCTAAATATTACATGCTCAAAGGTTTAGAATCCATTCGTTATAGTGAATTAAATAAAGCACTTTTCATGAATAGAAATGTTTCACAATCAAATACATAATAAGATCAAAACTATATCACCTTAAAACTCCATAACTTATGGACAAAGCTTTATGAAACAAAAATATACATGGTTTAACATCTTAAAACAACTTCATAAAATATTTAAATATTCGAAGAAAGCATAATTAAAATTTAAAATGATTTTAAATCACAATTTTCAACTATATAAGTAGATAAATAAATATGCATCATATACACATAGATTAAGTGTTTTATAGCACCATCTTTAAATCATCCAAAAATATTACAGAAAATAAACACAAGCTTTGAATATCATACAACATAACATTATACAAGAAAATTATACATGAAGCTTAGAAGTGGAAAAAAAAAACCCTATTTGTTCTTAAAGTTTTAGAAACTTTGCTACACCAAGACTAGACCAGCAACTTCTTCAACTTTTCTAAACCTTTTCTAAGGGCTAAAATTCATGTATAAAGGCTGGGAAGTGTTGATGTTAGATGGTGATAAGAAGAGATGATAATTGGAGGTGTTTTGCTAAAATTTTATAAGTATTTTTATGTGAAAATGAAGGAAATGAAGAAAGAAATTGTGGCTACAAGTTTTGATAGTTTTTGGATAGCAAAATGAAGTGTGGAGTTGTGTTTAGAGGTATGCTATTTATAGAAAAATGCTAGGATTAAAATATTACTAATTTCATAATTTATTTGTTATATTTAGTTAGTTTCATTAATTAAATATTAAAACTAACACTAAATAACTTCATAAATTCTCAACTATCATTTAAAGATATACTAAAATGTTAATGATATGATTTAAAGATATTTAGTAAATTTTAATATATTTACATATAATTTAACAATTAATTATTCAAAATAAGGTAAAATTACTTAAACTAGTCAATCTTAATTAAGTTAATTAATCTGTAAATGGTTTAATTTATTTTTAAATATCATCAGTAGATTATTAGAGATAAAATACAAGAATTCATGAAATTTATATGATTTTTTATAATTATTTGCATTTTATTTTGTATTTTACATTATTACTAGTTTTATTAGGAATTAATTAACTAATAATTTATTTAAATATTTTTAAATTATTGTTATCTTATCTTTGACAGCCTCTAAGTCTGAATCTTATCTCTAATAAAGTTATGGTAGATGGCAGCGTGTCTTAAATGATCAATACATGAAAATGACAAATTTTGTATATTTAAAATTTTATCTTAAAGTTACATATACTAGGTAATTAATTAAATAATCATATAAAAATTATATTTTCTTAATATACTATAAAAGATATGTTTCTACCTTATTTATATGTTTTCTATAATTTTTTTGACGAATTTTCTATAATTTTTAGTATTTTAAATATATTTTTACCTTAATTAGGTCTATTTTGAGTTAATTAAAATAATTAATTATCTATAAGTAAAATATATTTTTTTTATAGTAGTTCGTGTGAATTTTGAGCTGTCCAACAAGATAGGAAAACAAGCTCACTATTTTTGAAATTTTTAGTCAAAGTTTAGTGGGTTTTTTTTTTTGAATAATTATGATATGAAAGTCTAACAATTTAATTTTACTTTTCAAATATATTTTTTTCAAGTGGCTGATCTAGGTGTTGATTAACTGATATGAGATTATTAGTTAGATTAATCAAGGATTAGAACAATTCATCTTAAACGTTAAGTGATTATTTAGGTAGTTTAAGCTTTAATTAAATTAAAATTAATTAATTAAATATCAATATGATTTTTAACACTACCCATGGTCTATGAAGAGGCCCATTTCGTGGTTCTCCTTGGTCAATGTAATAGCTTAGTTAAAAAAAAATTTTAATGTGACCTAGAGTTATTTTCTAGGATTTTTCGGAGTTTATTTTACACCCTAGGTTAGATTATTTTTGTGTAATTATACTAATATTATACAAATTTATTTAGCATTGATATTTATCATCAAAATTATGTTTAAAGTATATTTGTAATTTTTCATTATAATTTTTGACACTCTTTAAGTTTTTATAAGATTTGTATTGGCTGTTTCTATAGCTAATTATGTTATAAACTTATTTTCTATTATTTAGTGGCATTTTTCTAATTTTAATAAAATCCAAGGGAATAATCAAATATTTTACATTTTGATGCTAAGTCTTGTATATCTTAATTAGACTTTTTTTTTTTAATGACTATCCTTAAATATTTCTTACCTAAACAAAACCCTTATACTTTCTAAATAAAGGCTACAATAAAGCAACATTATATTAGGAAAAATTGGGTATGGTACATATTTCTCTTTTTGTTATCAAGAGGAGTGTTCCCCCAATATTATTAGAGTTGTTTTAGAGTTATCTGAATATTATTAGAGATTAATCATGAGTCTATGTTGCTCTATGACAGTTGTTGTTATCATTCCAAGCTCTCAAGGTCAAGTTGGTGGTACTCACATGCTCCCAACTCCTAATGGTAAGTGATTCAAACTCACGGTGTTATTTCTTGCCATTGTGATTATGTTTTATGCATGATATTTGACAAGTATTTAAAATTTGAGATGAAAATACGACATAGATAGGTATTTGCAAGTGATGATAAAATTAACAATGATTATAATTTTGAATATGGCATGGAAATGTTCTTGTATGCTCAAGTTTAAGAGATTTGTTGGAAAATATATGATTTAGTAAGTTTAATAAAATTATTGAACGCCTTTGTATAGTTTTACAATATTGCTACATTAAGGAGACTTCTGGAAGATTTTAGAATATCAAGTTTAATTATTATGAATAGATATTGAATAGAGGATGATTTAGCTTTTTTAAATGAATATGTTATATGATTTCCAAGTTTTATGATTATAAACCTCAATGTTTTGAACTCTGATATAGAATTACCAAGTTATGAAATATATTAGCTTAACATATAAATTTAGAACTTCGGCTTTATGATATCAAGAGGTATAAAATTCAGTATAATTCACAGTAGTTACTAGATA
The DNA here is from genome assembly GCA_031216105.1 of Dalbergia cultrata. Lineage (NCBI taxonomy): Eukaryota > Viridiplantae > Streptophyta > Magnoliopsida > Fabales > Fabaceae > Dalbergia > Dalbergia cultrata. The sequence goes on from CM062345.1 coordinate 5,162,920, forward strand.
CATATTCTGTGGACTTGAAATCGAAATGACTATAAGAGATGATCCCTTCAGCTTAATTTTAACAGTCATAGTTATGCTAAAATCAAATTGTTAGAGTTATGTAAATCTAGAATTCTCAGAGTACTAAGAATTTAGGGGCTCTTATTTGTCTGGGACTAAACCAACCCTTTTGTTTTGGTTTTTGACAAACTAGTTTAGCCGGTAGAGGTTGTTAACTTTAGTATCAAGTTATCCGCTAAAGGATGGTTTCGCCTCCAACATATACAAAAAATAGAACCTAGTTAGGTGCCCATAGCTTGTTTGACAGGGACTATTATGATTTCAGCAGGTGATTTTGTTCAATAGGGACTGAGTACAATCTTTCAGTTTATAAGTTTATAGCTTTTATTATTATATATATATTTATCATATTCAGCAAATATTATTTCCCAATGCTCTGCCGCACCCTCAGTTAAAATGATTCATGATTGTTTATGAGTTTAGAAATACTTGTTTATGAATTTGTAGAATGAAAAGTATTTTACTAGTTAACTATATATGTAAATATATCAAATGGTTCATAATTATTGCTTGTATATGTCTATTTCTTGATTATATGATACAGGTGATGAATGAGGATTAACAAATCCACCACTGGGCTCCTATGGTCCTACTTTCAATTGTTGCAGGTCAAAGTTGTGGGCTCGAAGGTCTAGGCGCGATAGGCTCTGTTGCAGGTCAAAGTTGTGGGTCCAATCTAACCCGCTTTGGGACCAGACCAAAAGAAAAAAAAAAACCACCTTTGGGCCATTTGTACAACAGGAGCAGAAGCAAAAGCGTTTTTCGTTTTTCTCCTTTTTATATATATTATTGTTCCCCCAAAAAAATGGTGAAAAGACATTAAAGTAAATAATTAATACCACTTAATATCATAAGGTGCAAAAAAAAGATTCGAACGAAGCATATTTCTTGTACGACTTATAAGTCGTTAAACTATGATTCATTTCATTCAATACACATCTCTTGACTCCAAGTTCCTATTCTCTCTGGTTCTTGGTATTTTCTTCCTTACTACAGTTTATACCCTTTTTACAGCTTCTCTTTTTCACTCCCCTGCTTCTCTATTAATCTACGAATAAAATTTCTCATTTTATTTTCTATTAATCTTAAATGCCTTAGCTAGCTTTTTCTTTTCGCTAAATATAGGGCCTTCTCTTTTTTCTACTTATGCTAAACAAAATACAAACATGAAGTGAAGATGACAATCGATAAGCTTGTCTGTTGCTTCGCTTCATTAATAACAAATATAATCTCTGCCAACATTTTGATAAAGATAACTTTTTCTTTTCTTTTTTTTTTTGGGGGGGAGGGGGGGGGGGCTTGAGGATTCAACTCACTTAAGCAAGCAAGACTAAATTAATATATATGCTAAAAAGATTTTTTTGGTGCATATTAAAAGATGAATTTTTTAGTTGAAATATATGCATATAAAGTCATGGAAGATGCTCAAATATTACATGTGTGCCTCCAGGTGATGGAGTATATTAGAAGAAAAATAATTCAAACTGGAATCTAACCAAATTGAAGCATGTAAAATAATCTAACCAAATTAAAGGAAGCATCAAACGTTTTAGCTGAGATGACATGGTGTTTAGCAAGTATTTCAAGTTTTTGTTATTCATTTTCAACAAAGTGCTGCAATCAATTGATCAAAGAATCTACAATTGAGTGTGCTTGTCTTTTTCATTCCTATTACCAAACGGCGAAACAATCATAGTATATTACTTTAAATGCTCCATTCAAAGCTTTAGTATATCTAATTTCTTATTAATTCATGAATATATTCTTCTCATGTACATATTCCAATCATGAATGGATCTATGAAGAGATTATGTCACCTTCTTAACTGTACCAAAGCTGCTATATTTGAGCACATTAAAAAAGCAGTAAACATGTCGTGTGGCATGTGAGAACGTGTCGCGACCACTGCATTCATTTTTGAGGCTTTTAACATGACTAAGGATGTTAAATAGAGCATTGTTTAAATTAATTTATTTTTTGTTTAGAATGATTCAAAATAAAAGTTCTTAAAATAGTTTTTAAAGAAAATAATCATTCTTCCGAAAATAAACTATTGGCAAACATGCACACGTGTCTCCACAATCAACCTTACCAAAGGTTTAAACATAGTCAACAAGAAAACCAGATCCTCGACAACTTGCGTAATCTTCCCAAATAAGAAGAAAAAAAAATTACAGTAGTTTATCCATCTATGTTGACGTTTGAGACAACCCAGCCCAATAATAATTAGTTTGCTAACAAGGGAGTTATCTCATTCTAATTTATTCTAGTTATGTTGGTGAATGTTAGTCTCCTGAGGTATTATTTAAGGAGAGTGGAGTTTTTTGTAGGTTTTTAACCTACTAATGTTTCACAGTTTAAGGGAAGCGTTTCTTGCTGGTAGTTCTCAACGCAGGAGCGGCCTGATCAATGTTTTAAAGGGATCAAGCTTCCTTGACGAATAATTGCAGCCGTTTGACCTTTGACCATTTACCTGGACTACTCAGCATTCATGGAATAAAAATGAGCAATAAACATTTTTGTTAGAGGAAAGAAGCAGAACAGGAACGGGAACAAGAACATGACCAGCAGTGGAAAAAGTAACCCACAAAGTGGGTCTCACTTGTCTTGCCTGCTGGTAGAGAGAGAGAGAGAGAGAGAGAGAGAGAGAGAGAGAGAGAGAGAGAGAGAGAGAGAGAGAGAGAGAAAGAGAACAATCATTACCATCATTCATCGTGTCCATGACAATCATACACACACAAAAAAAAAAAAGAAAGATAAAAAAAAAAAACTTCAAAATTGAAGAAGCTGTCAAAATAACCTTCAAAATTTGTTTTATACAACAATTATACATACATCGGTGTCTCTGCAAATCTTTCTTATACAGAACCAACACCAATATATATATATATATGAACATATATCAAGTTAACAAGTATTGCAGAGACGACCGAGACAGATCAAAATTATGGTGGCGTCAGGCATCATCGGAGCTGTGTCCACCAGTTGGTGTGAGTGGTGTTGGACCTCCATCTTCTAATTCTTGTTGTTGTGCGTTGTTCTTGTGGCCGCCAAAACCACCAGCAGCCAAGGAAGCAAACGACGTCGCAGACTTCACGAATCCCTTCAGAATCCTCAACTTGACTTGGCCCCTCCGAGGTGGCAGCGTCGGTTGCGTGTTGAAGCTTGATCTTGTTGCTGCTGTCGGGTGTTCCATGTCGGGCACGTGCCTGGGTACGAGGAATCGGAGATGACAAGGGAATTGTATATATTAATGTGTTCAGGCAAAGATATTCACGAAAACGCAAAGGAAGCTCAAAATTGAAAGACAGAGAGAAAGAGGGATATGTGCCTGTGTTGTCGTGTTTGTTGACTTTGGGAATTGTGATTGGTGGGTGAAGTGCAGCGGAGAAGAATGCGATTTATAACAAGAAGTACAAGTAAGGCGAGTGACGACAGGGGACCCATGACGTGACTCAGTAACTTGGTCGTGAAGATTCATTGAGTCACAACTCGGTAATCTGTCATTGGAATATTGAATAATCAGTGGGTCATTTACTGGGTTGGGCAGTGTCAGTAAGTGAAGGTGGGGTTCATTGGGTGTGTGTGTGTCTTGGGTTGAATGGGATCCATGGCCCAACCCAACTTGTATGTTTTTGTGATCGGTTACATTACATAATCGTGAATTCAATATTTAATTTCCAACAAAGTAAAAAATAAATAAATAAAAAAACTTATTGTGTGTATATAATTCTTCGGTGAAATAAAACATACAACCCAACATAGAATTCACATGAAATAAAAACAAAGTCTTCAGTGAAATAAAAAATGGAATATTTAATTTGAACTGAATCAGTTATAAATCTCAAATAAAATGAGTATGAGTCGGGTCTCATTTAAAATTTTAATATGCTTTTGTCCTTTAAAATATAATATTTTATCATTTAAGTCCAGGGTTAATATATATTTAAGTCAGACTTCACCCATATACCTTAATATTTGAGTCAGGCGTCACACAAAATCTAATAACTATTGAAACTTGAAATACAATCGATGAAGTGTTAGAAAACGTTTTTAGTCCACAAGGTTGTTTCAATTGCAGTCGCTGCGCCATTTTCCATTGTGCACAGAAAAATATTATTCATACATATGTTATTATGTAACCCCTTTTATTTTTCCGCATAGAGATTATGTTACCTTCTTAGAAGTACCAAAGCAGCGATAATTAACTTTGAGCACATAGCCATAAAGATGCCATGTGGTATGCGTGCATCGTCACTATACTTACGGCAGGTCATATTTTAGGGCTTTTTACATGCTAAAAGGCTGCTCCCACCCAATGTTTATTTGTCCAGATTAGGCACTGCCTGTGGCCTATAAAAATATCAACTGTGAGCTTTCTACAATTGCTCTCGATTCAACTGTGAGCCATATGAATTCAATATTTAATTTTATACGTTGATGATACATAAATTATTTTACATTATTAATTAATTAAATTTTTTAAAAAATATCAAATCATACTAGATTATTATTTGTTATGATACCTATTTATTATAATTTGATATTTTATTGAAATTATATTTATTGAAGAAATTAAACTCTTGACTTATAACTATAGTCGAGTTTTAAAGTGTGCAGCCATTGTCAGGCGGACTCAACTTGATTTTGAAAATGTGCATTCATTATGACGGCACCAATATTGACCATTGAATCCTGCCCTTTAAATTTTGGCATCTAAAAATTATTTTCTTTAAAAATAGTGATTTCATAATAATTTATATTCATGTTATGGTATGTTATAATACACACACACAGATCAAAATAAAACAATATGCGATTGCATTCACAAAGATCAGATCATTGGACTAGTACTAGTAACAACACAAATCCTTCAAAATCTCACAAAACTTCGGTTAACCATAAAGAAATGAAGATAGACAAACAAACCAATTAAGCTTCAAAATATTCTCTTTATATATATATATATATGCATCAGCGTCTCTGCATATCTTTCTTCTACAGAACCAGCACCAATATAAGTTACGTAATTTAATACAAATCTTCCATCCATCAGTAGTCTTCTTTTTTTTTTCCCTCCCCCCCCCCCCCCACACACAAAAAAAAAAAGGTCGAATCAAAGAATCAACAACAACAAAAAAATAACAAATAAAAAATTGAAGATATTAACATACACCCTGCAGAGACTTTTTCTTTTTTTGGTCAACAGCATAAGGTCCGGTCTGGCATCGAAGTTATAACCCTTCTTCTTCTTCTAGTTCTCGTTCTTCAGTGTTGTTCCTGCCGTAAGAGCCAGCGGCAGCCAAGATCGACGCAAACGACATTGCAGAGTTGAGGAAGCTCTTGAGTACCATCAGCTTGACCAGGTTCTGGCCCCTCTTCGGAGGGACCATTTGGGCGTAATTTGATCTCAGAACTGCTGGGTGGTGGTGGTGGTGTTGTTGTTGTTGTTCCATTGCACAAGACACCTGGGTACGAGGAATCGAACAAGACTCCGAGGAAGACAAATGTACCAGTGCCATCCCGACAAATTAAATTAAACCACCAACAGATCCACGCAAAATTAAAGGGAGCTACCTCAAAACACAAATTAAAGGGAACTGAAAACTGAGAGAGAGAGAGAGAGATGTGAAGTTTGGGACTTGTGGGAGTAGTAGTTAGTGAGTCTGAAAGGAGGGTGGATGGAGATGTGAATATAAAGGGAAGGAGAATGGCTGCACCGTATTCAACCGCCCTTTTAGTTATCTAAATGTGGCTTTCTTTCAAACCATACTTTTGAGGCATCTAGCCACATTGTATACTGTGGTTAAGTACTCAGTAGGTGATGCACCTTGCATTATTCCGATGTGCTCTGTAACATTGTAAAAATGCTATTTAAACACCCGAATTGTCTAGTGAGACACTCGCTTAACAATTATGATGTGATGGATAGAATGTGTGAAATCTATCATCATATCTAATAATTATTAAATAGGTATCCCATTAGATATCTATTTTTTAAATATTTGAATAGTATCACTCTCTTGTACCAAGGGTTCGCCACTAAGATATTGATTTAGTCGTGGTATCTGTTGGAATATTCGCCAATTAGTAATAAGGGCTTGAGTGTGGGCTTTAGGTTTAATGGGTTCTCCAGTGTTGCTGGACTCACCCGATCCAACTCCTTCGTATATTGTTTGATTATTTCTTTTTGTTGCTGATTAGTGAGAAGAGTTTCAAAGTAAAGAAAGTGAGAAGTTAACAACTACTTGATTATTTGATGGGACCTATTTTTAACGCAAGTTATTAATTTAAGAGTGGCTAACCTTTTGTTTATTTTCAATTTAGAGAATCCAAATTCATAATGCATATTTGTGAATTCAAAATTTGATTGATACAGTAAAAATAAAAACTAATTATGCGTTACATGTCCTCAACGAAATAAGACACAGAATATTTTAACAGACTTGGTCATAAATCTCAAGTAAATTATGAGTCTCATTTGAAATAAAGACAACAAGTGAGCGGAAGTCTAGTGGATGCTGAGATTTTAGAAGGACTAGTCCAGTAGCTAGTATGGTTTAACCTAGCTCAAACACAACCAAAGTGATGCCTTTGCCTTTGACGAAAAGGAGTGAAAAAGAGGTGTCTTATTTATTACATCTTGTCAAATTTTTTAAAAATTTATCCTGATTTGGTGTCTAGAATGAATCACCAAATTGGAGTTGTAATTTCAAAATACAATTCCATGAAATTTAAAAATAACTGAGATGAACTACTCTTAATTACCAGTCTATTTCCTATAAATTGTTAATTTAAAACATTATAACTATATCTCTATTCATTAAATTATATATAATTATTTATCTTTTTTGTCTATTTGCTAACAATCATATTTATTGAAATTTAACATTTGTATAAAAAATTATAATTTTTATTAATTTTATAAAATATAAAAAAAATTTATATTCTGAATTATTAATTTATATGTAAGTAAATTCACAATCTAGTGGCAAACCCCTTAATGTTTTAATAAGCTACAGGAGTTACAGAAGTTGTAAGTTCGACTCTTATCCCCTAATATCTTAATTAAAAAAATTTATGATAAAAAATAGAACTATAATACAAAAAATTGTTATTATATTAATATTTTATTATTTTCAAATTTTTAATCACACATTTATTAATAAAATTATAATTATAATTTTAAATTACCGTTCGTATTACAGTTCTTTAACGAATTCAAATATTAAAGATTCTAAGCCAACGCTGATTAAAAAAAAAATGAAATTGAAATTACAATTCTATATTACAATTTTAATTCCAATGTCTACATGGATCCTTAAAGCAATGTGCTTTTACAGTAAAACAATCACTGTTCTATTAAAAAATAATAATTTTCATGGCTTCAGCGCCAAATTTAAAACGTCCTTATTTAGTATAAGAATTATTATTTGGATTGGTAATTTTTGCACACTGTTTTAGTACAAATGCTATAACAGAGCACCATATGTGAAGATTTCTTTAACCTGTAATTATCCAAAAATAATTTCCTACACGTAGCACTAATAAGTAATTTTAAAATTTGAAAAAGACAAAAGGTTAATTTAAAAAAAAAGAAAAGAAAGTGCACATGAGGTTCCGTTTCTCGATTGATTTAGATAGTAATGTATGTTGGGTTTTGACCCATATGTTATTGCTTAATAATTGACTATCCCCCGACAGTCCTCCATATCAATTATTGTGTTCAATACCCAATTAGTCCCTAAAAATATTGACTATTCAGTTCCTATCTTTTTTGGAAAAATAAGATAGTTTCATTTCTTTACAAAATTTCTCAATTAAACATTATGACATAATCCTGTTAAGGAGTTGATGTCACATTGTCATTCTAGAATCCATCATCCTAGTCACTCACATTGATTAAAACAAAGTCATTTTTCAAGTTTAGAGTGCATTTATAATGAAATTTGTGAATAAAATAGGGCTTTTAAGTATTGGAATTAGACTAAAAAATGACATCATTTTGTTAATTGAAGTGATAAAGAATATAAGATGATAGGAAAAAGGTATGCAGTGTCATATAAACTACTTAACAATCAATGTCATAGTATTTTAATGTAAAGATATTGACAAAGAGACTAAATTATCAATTTTTTTAAGAACTAATTTTTCCGATTAAAAAAATCCTAAAGAACCATTTTGAATGTTTACTCCTTCAAAATTCTATGCTGCAGGATACAACATTCTGTGGAATGAAGAAAGCAGCAAAACCATAAACGAAATGTAGCCTGAGACGTTTTGGTTTGATACTAATCTCATTTTTCATCTAAACCGCGTCATGTTATCTCAAAACGCGGCTCTCTCTCCCGTCTTAATCAACGCCATTGAGTGGAGAAATTTGTTGAAGCATTATATTCAGTGGTCGGTTTATTAAAAAAATTAATAAAAAGACAAGTTGACCCTTGGAAAGAAAAAATAGTGTAAAACAAATTGGTTTCTAAGAGTATATTTGTGAGTTTGGATTTTTGAGGAGAAGAGAGGAGAGGGAATGACCTATAGTGTAAAATTATACTACAAGTCCTCTCTTCCCTTCCCTTCTACTCCAAAATCCAAACACACAAACTATCCCTAAAAAGGAAAAAAAACTGTTTATCGCTTTTCACGATTAAAAATATAAGTCATTCCTTTCTATGTATTTCAATTGATTTATTTATTTTATTTGTGTTTTTATTTAGGACCAATTTAAATTATATAGCAAATCATTAAAGATAAGTTTATCCTAAAATCCTTAAAAAATATAAAAAAGAGATTAATTTATCTTACTTTTTAATTGTAAGAGACCACACAAAACATTTTTACTCTTGAAAGATCAATTTGTTTGGTGGTATTATTTCGAGGACAAATTAAAATTGAGGATTTAATCTAAAAAAGAGTTTAATTTTTATAAACGAGTTAATTAATATAATTTCACTAAAATGAAATATCATGGTAAATAACTATGATAGTGAATAATTATTTTCTATTGTTTATCATTTTGGTGAAATTATATTTTAGTATATGGAAATTAATTTGTTTTTTAAAAATATTATTTAATATGAGTAGTGAATATGGATCCATATATTAATATTGGTATAAGACTCTATACACATATAACTTTTTTTGGAATATATTTCTTTTGACTTAAACTGTCGGATTATATATATATATATATGATATTGATTGTTTGTACAAAATTTTAAAAAGATTAAACATCTATAATGATATGAACACGTTATATTTAAGAAATATTTATTATGTTAATTTGAATATAAATAAAAAAAATACTAAACAATTTTGAATTAATTAAATTTTATCATATAATTTAAAACATATGAACTTTTTTCTATTCAACGGAGTTTTGTAAAAAATTGTGTTTAATACAAAAGTTATTTAATAGTAAAAGTTATGGATCAACGATTCTCTACGCATTTAATATATTGAAATTGTCTTAATAGCACAGTATGATTATGATATTCTCATGTTATCGTTATACAAATATAATTTATCTATCAAATAGGTAAAAAGTATAGGATGTAATTTTAATATACTAGGTTTCAGTCATATCAGTAAATATAATTGAATTTTTTTCATTCACTACTAAAATAATTATATAAACAGGAAGGTTTAATGAAACGATAGTTAAAAAATATTTTTATATTATAAAGTGCATTTTAAGTATATCAGGTTATTAAAATTGTTACAAATCCATCGTAATAAATTTAAGTTCTCACATCGCCATTGTGACAATAATAATAAGAAGACAAAACATAATGAGTCTTCCGCTTCGACGTTCGATTGTTCATTAATAATTAATAACTAGAGACAAAGATGGGTTATTATCATTTATCAAAACACACAAAGTCGTTGACATTCAAATTTTTATAGTACAAAATATTTACATTTATTTTTTTTCCTGTGTTATACGAACCTTTAATTCTCTTCTACAAACTTAAACTATTGAATAAAAGTATATGAAAATTTAAATGTAGTATATCCTTCCCAATAATTTTTTTTTAGTATTTTTAAAATTACATTGATCATAATGAAATTTAAACCTAGGGCTTCACGCATATTACTCAAACTCCTTAATATTAGAACAATTCTAGTGATTTTTTGCATAAAAGTTTTAATATCATAATATAAATTATTTCTTCCAAAAATTTGATGGTCTTTTTTATTTTAGTTTTCATTTCCAATTTTCAGGATTTTGTAAACAAAATACTGAAAACTGAAATTTGTAATTTTCAGAATTTTTAATATTTTCTTTACAAAATCTGAAAAATTAAAAAATCTAATAATAAGAAGTAAAAATTGAAAACTCAACCCAAATAGACTTGTACGATTATGTAAAACTACACTAATATTTTTAAAGTGCTGTTAGACAGCTAGAAAAAAAATCATACCAAAAAATTTGCCAAATATAATTGATAGATATATGACAAATTTCTAATAGCTGGAAAAAAAAAATCAGCAGTGGTTAAAAATCTTGAAGTTTTCCAATAATAATTTACCATATAATTCTGGGAATAATATTTTGACAAATCATAGTTAATTATATTAATATTTTAATATTCTAATTTTTCTCAGTTCCCGAAGGTGATAAATACTGTGGGTCAAAGGGAGTAATACTTAATTTCGTTATCGATGACATTTCTTTGATTTTGAGGAATGTAAGTAGATTATAACCTATACATTAATTGATTAGGATACAATGTACAATGATGTGTTTTAAAATAAACTCCCATTTTTCACTTTATCTGTCTATTTTTTTAAGTTTTTTCATTGCAAAATATTTGTCCACTTATTATATGATGAAATATTAATTTTTTTGTTTATAATATTATCCCTAGTGTAATTGATTGTTTTTTGTTTTCAACAACATTATAATCATGTAAATTTATATTTTAATAAGATAATATGATCCATTTATACATTTTTTTTTACCATTATCAATTGATATTGTGTATTTATTATTTAATTAATCTTTTTTTTTTTGGTTATTGGAGAGATAGAGTGAAAATAAGGGAGTATAATATTGTAGCATACCAATTTTTAATAGCTACGTTTAGTAAATTTGAAGGCCTCTATAATTTTTCCTAAATTTTGGTTAAATATTTATAATTTTTAATTTGTAATAATTTTTTTAAAAATTATTAACCAAGTCTCTGAGTAATTCATCATGAAAAAAATTAAAATGTCAAATATTTTTTACAGAGAAAGAGTAAGTCTTAATAGTAGTTAATTACGTTTAGGTGTACTATTTTTAAATTTTATAACAATAGATCGCTCTATGGACCTAATTACAAATATTTTTAGAATTTATAGACTTAATTAACAAAATTTTAATTTAATTATAGGGATCTTCGAATTTATTTAACCTATTTTAGTATAATAAAAAAATTAGATAAATTTGGCACTAGACATTCCTCTATTGTTAAGACAAATTAAAGCCCAAAGACTCAAAAGAACACTTAAAATAGATTTGTGCAGTATCACCCATCAAACGAGCGAGTCCTTACATTGGTAGAAGAAAAGATTAAAAATAAATAAATTAGAACCCACGTTCTTTTGTGGGATACAAATTTGCTTTTTATCAATTGCACCAGGCATGAGTGGGAAATGCACCGGTATATTGGGATGAAATTTGATATTACACAATATATTAATTCTGTAATCAATATATAAAATTATGGTAGCTAACATAAAAAAAGTTACAATTATTGGTGATTTATGTCACCTCATATTAAATTAAAGCAAGAATCTCTGCAGTGCTACAATTCCAGCAAAGTCTCCAAGCTGGTAGGCGACTCCATAGTGCTAGCAAACCTGCAAGTTGACTGCTCGGAGACCGCACTTCCTCATCCATGAGCTTCCTCTCTCCAGCAGCACTCCATGAACTTCAGCACTATATATATGCTGAGTTAAGTGTGGTGAGGGAGTGTTTTAAAACCATGAGGAGTGAATGTGAAAGGAGAGAGTTCTAGAAAAATAAGAGGTAGTGGAAAAAGATTGAGTGATAAATAAATAGTATTAAAGTATAATATATTAGAGAAATAGAAGCCAATGATCATATTGTAGAGGCAAAAAAAATATTGTAGGGGCAATTTTTTGAAGCAATGTACGTATTTTTTTTTTATCTCATTCTTCTTGTATATTTTTTTTGTTATAGAATACATATTAGTAAATATTCTACTTGTTCTATTTAATGTTATTGTAAAAATTTATTTATTTTTGTCATGTTCACTGTTAATCTTTTTATTAATGTTATTATGATGTTTAGTATTATAAATAGATAGAAATTATATAATTTAATTTTTAATTATTATTATGTTATTATTACAACTGAAAATAGTAATAGAAGCGTTATTACTATTGTTGAAGTTATTATGAGGCTCATTTTTTTTTCTATATTTACTTTTCTATTAGTAATAGAATCAAAATTACCAATAGATTATTTTTTATTATATATTTATTTGGTAACAAAAGCTGAAGAAATTTTTATTATGTATTATTGGTGAAGTTTATAAATAATAGATAAAATATTAATTTATTTTTATGTTTTATTTAAATTATTTTTATTAATGTTATTGTAATGTTCAATATTAGAAATAGATAGAATTTATTTTATTTAATTTTTAATGATTATTATTACATTATTATTACAATAGAAATTAGTAACAGAAGCATTATTACTATTGGTGAAGTTATTATGATGTTTAGTATTAGATATATTAGTAGATTTTTTTATTATATATTTTTTTTGTTAACAAAAGCTAAAGAAATTTTTATTATGTATTATTGGTGAAGTTTATAAATAATAGATAAAATATTTATTTATTTTTATATTATATTTAATTTTTTATTCATAAATATTAATTTAATTTATATGTGCATTCTTTATTGTTTAAATACACTTTTCTTAATTGTTATAAAAAATGTTTTTCATATACCTTTTTATTACTCAAAAACCGAAACATATATTATTATAATAACCTAGGATAAATATATATATGCTACTTTTTTATTATTATTACTAGTGAATTGACAAGCACTTGTGTGCCTATCAACTAACATTTTATTTGTTTTTGTAATTTATTTCATTTTTTTGTAACTTTCTCCAACTCTCTATGCATCAAGGGTATTTTAGGAAATAGAAATTTTGAACATCAAAGGGACTATTCTTTTTATATGTTGTATAGATTATTATTATTATTATAATACAAAAAAAAAAGAAAAAATAAGTGATATATTATTATCTTTATTATTAATAATAAAAAAGATAATTTTGAATAATTCTTTTTTTATTTGTTATTATCATTTGTTTATTATTAAATATTAATAATATAGATAATAATAATTTATATATTTTTTCATTACTTTGGGTTGATGTTGATTTATTATGTTGAGTTACTGTGATAGTTGATATTTTGTAGTTGATCCCACCTTGTAACAGGGACAATAGTTGACCAAACTACGGTCTTGACACATGAATGTCGAGAAACCAAAAGAAGAATTATATGACTATTTGAAGAATGCCAGTTTATGATGAGTAATCATGTCTGAATCTAACTTCTTATGGTGTCCTAAAAAATCCTACTAGAAGCACAAGTGTGTAGGCCATTATATCTTTTGATTTCCCACATGTTCTTCCTCTGCATATAGCTTGCCCTGACAAGCCATTGGCAACCCAACTGAAAGCTTTTGCACTTACAATAAAATGTCCTTGATTCTAACTCTTTAACAGTGTAGTCTACAGATTTAGCAATGTTATAGTTCTTAATTGCTCAAACTACATCATTCTTAGTGCAAATCTCCATTCCAACTTGAAATTCACCTTCTGGATCATGATCTCTTGCCAATTTTTCATATTCTGGAAACTCTAGCACATACATAGCTTCAAGATTTAATGAGCGCATGAAAGGTGGAGGATCGTATGGATGCCAAATAGCAATGCTCCTTATGTCCTCGTCACCATCATTTGTACCACCATCATCATCATTGTCTCCTTCTGGGTCATTATCGCTTTCACTATCCATCATTAAACAATCTGCACCTCTCTCTAGAAACTGACTTGGCATCTGATGATGTTTATATAAACAAAATTAATAACAAATAATGTACTAAATAAATAAAATATAGTATCAAATCAAAGCTTAAAATAGGCATCATCATAATAAACAAATAACAAACATAATTAATAAAAAATAATGTACTAAATAACATTTAAATTGATCATATAAGTACCTAGTACAACAAGAAAATAAATAATATCAAAGCTTACTAAAATAAACAACTAAATAAAGAAATAGCAAACAAAATAAATCACAAATAATGCAACAAATAAAATTTAAACTAATCATATAACTAAATGGATAGCACAAGAAGAAAGCTTAAAATAAATAAACAGTAAAATAAAAAAAATAATAATCATAATTAATTATAAACAATGTACTAATAAAATTTAAATTTATCATATAACTAAATAGCACAAGAAGAAAAAGCTTATCGAAGTTCCACCGTAGTTTTAATCATTCTGATATGAACTAGGACCAACCTCAACATCAACTTGAGTAATATGTTCAAACTCCACATACAACTCAATCCCAAAAATGTATGACTCAAATTGTTGATGAGTCTGAAACATCAGTCGCAGATCATTGTCGGTGCTTATTTTGATTGCACGATATTTACTATTGCCCCCGACAATATTAATTGGATATCTATATTTTATTCTTGCCACTCTCTTGTGTGTGTTGACATTTATATTTTGACAGAGTTTAACATTTAGGTCTGCAAATGACATAATCTTTAGAGCCAAAAAGTATATTGGCTCATCAGACATAAATGTCGCACCTTCATCTGCAGTCCTAATAATAGAGCCATTAAAATATATCACAAAAGTAACATCATCACTACTCATTTTTCTCTCTTTCTTTCTTTCTCTCATATTCACTTTCACTCAAATGCTTTCAAAATAATCGCTTACAATTTCATCAAAGGAACAAAGGATGGGGCTTCTGGTAGTGAGGCACCAAGTATTATAGAGGAGTATTGTTACCGTTGAAAATTTGATCGTTGAGTTATGATCATTGTAGATTTTTCTGATTTTTTTATACTAAAGTCACCTATATTCTAGGTGATTTTAAACTTGCATTTTTTTATTAATTTTTTTTTGTAAAGTCACCAAGTTATCAGGTGATTTATACAGTTGAATTTTTTATGTATTTTTTGGACCCTAAAATTGCCAATGCGTCAGGAGATTTTACTATTTCCACCATAACTCTTCAATTTTCCTTCTACTCGCGTATATTTCACATTTTTTCACTTCATCTCTATATTTAAAAAATGAGCTGGCATGATTCACTTAAACTTGTAATATTGTAGCATATCAATTTTTAATAGCTAGGTTTAATAAATCTGAAGGCCTCTATAAATTTACCTGAATTGTGGTTAAATCTTTTTAATTTTTAACTTGTAATAATTTTATAAAAATTATTAACCAACTCTCTGAGTAATTCATCGTGACGAAAATTAAAATTTCATTTTTTTACAGAAAAAAGAGTAAATCTTAATATAAGTTTATTAATTAGGTTTGGTGCACTATTTTTAAATTTTATAACATTATATCATTCTATAGACATAATTAAAAATATTTTTAGAATGTATAGACTTAATTAACAAATTTTTTAATTTAATTATAGGGATCTTCTGATTTATTTAACCTATGTTAGTATGATAAAAAATTTAGATGAATGTGGCACTAGACATTCCACCAATGTTCAGACAAATTAAAGCCCAAAGACTCGAAAAACACTTAAAAGATTTGTACAAAATCAACCATCAAACGAGCGAGTCCTTACATAGGTAGAAGAAAAAAAAAAAAAAAAAAATTAGAACCCACGTTCTTTTGTGGGATACGAATTTACTTTTTATCAATTGCACCAGGCATGATTCACTTAGACCCTTTTTTTTCCCCAGTAAAACACTTAAACCTTTTCAATATTACATTACATGTAGGTATCAAACATATTTTAAAAAGCTTTTGTAAAGACAATTATCGGTAAACAAGTAGCTTTAAGGTTGTGCAGTGTAAACTTATTGACTCGATCAAACAAATTTCGTAAACAGTACAGCAAGACCCCGGGACTCGTAATTTCTCATCTCACAAAAGAAGATTCCACAAAATCTCGAATTTTGTTTGTAAAAGTTATTGGAAAAAACTACAAATAAATGAGGCGAATTCTAGTGAATTATATGAAATCAAGTAATGCGGATGTGGAGTATGAATGTGGATGAAACTGAATGTTTAGCCATCGTTAATATGGTTTTTAGGCTTCTCTGCGAAAGTTTTAGCTTGTTGAGGCCTTTCTTTGTGATGCAAGTCAATTTTTCATTGGCTTTATCTCGAATGGTTGTTTCATGGAAGCTTCCGTTTTGCTTGTAATAATACATTAGAAAATGGTTTAATTAAGAACATCACTTTTATGAGAAATACTTAGATGCTCTTGAAGTAAGAAATATTATTTGCTATATTTCATTTATTAATTGATACATTAGTTATCATATTAAAAATATAGAAAAAATGAGAGACAACAATGGTTAGTAAAACTAATATGTAAATTAATAAAAGGAACAAGATAATTTTTTTTTTTCACTCTTAGTGCACCTAAAATTTTTTCCACTTTTATAAAATGTTAAGGACAATTGAAATCTTTCTCAAAATGGGCTTTTTTTTTTTTTAACCCTGTCGAAGGTGCTCAAAACGATTTGAAGAAGTTAGTGAATAAAAATTAAACTTTATTAGTAACTCATTAGATAATCTGTTCATATACCAGTAGATGAAATTTCTGTAATAGATTGGTTCAATATATATACAATTTTTCATTTTCGGATTTGCATTTGTCTTTTCTCTTCCTCCACAGGTTCTTGTTCAACCTTTCAGTTGCAGTCTGTCATTCTCCTTATTTCATGCTTTTCTTTTTGTTATGGTCCAGGTGGTTTGGTAGAAGTTTTTTTTGCCCTTTCTGCGCATATTTGTTTTTCGGTTTATGGTCGTCTGCCATATTTAATGTAAGATCTATTACTATACTACTCGTCTCCAAATCTATGAAGCATGGATACTCTAAAGAACTTTTCGCACCCGCGTCAGACACTTTTGCAATACTCGGACGCTCATGTCAAACGAGGATTATGCTATGTCACTTTATCTCTCGGTCTCGAGATCCCCCGACATGCCACTGACACGGTTCCAACTCTAGCAAACATAGCGATAAACTGCATCTATATTATGCAAACATCTACTCTTAATTTTTTAAGGATAAAAACTTGTGTAGAATTTTTTATTCTTTTAATTTTTTTGGTCAATTCTTGATTATGAGGTATTTTTTAGCCATTAGAGTGCTTAGATTTGATTTTTCTCATCATAACATTATTTTTATGTTTTATTATAAACGTATACTAACCGTGTCGTATCCTATATTTTGCAAAAATTGCCATGTCCCTGTGTCGTGTAGTGTCAGTATCACGTGTCGTATCGGTGGTTCCTTGCTCCAAATTTGAACAGTTCTCAAGCAAGTTTCAATACTAGGTAATGCTGTAATTTTATTTTACTTACATTTAACATCACTCTTTTATTTGGAAGATAAACACTTGGATAAATTGATTTGTCAAAAAATAATTTTGTTGGACAATTTATTGTAGTAAACTTTTTGTGATATCAAGTCAGTGTTTTAGTTCGATAGGTGATAGTAGGTCTTATCCTTGCCATGACACCAACAAGGAAGTAAACCTTGAAAGAGAATTGCCATTAACTGATTGGTCTTATGTTTACACCAAAAGTCATAAATAATAGTAATAATATTCTCCGGAAGAACCCTAATTGGTACCTCAAGCCCTCTTAATGTAAATGTAACTGCCGCGGGAGTCCTCTTCCAACAGACACGCAGTTTCGAAAATTGTACTATATATATTAAATGCAATGTGAACGAAACTTATTTTATTTTTTTTTACTCTTACGTACATATTACAGCAAGTACTATAACACGAAAGAGGCCTTCAAATTTTTTATATAATTAAAGCAAGTATATTCCTCTTGTTTTGTGGAAAAATCTTCGCTGTCCTATGAAAATTATAATATGTAATACATATTTCAGACGTAAACTCAATTTCCCTACCGATTCCCGAAATTGAATTAAAATGAATTAGGTAATGTGGTAAACATAAGGAGAAGTAAAAATTGACTGAAGTAAGTAGATCATGTCATGATGCACACTTAACTGTCCATGACTGTAGTAGAATTGAATTATATTTAAGATGTAATGTGGTAAATATAAGGAGAAGTTAAAATTGACTGAAGTAAGTAGATCATGTCATGATGCACACTTAGCTATCCACGACTGTAGTAGAATTGAATTATATTTAAGATTTCAAGTAAATTTATGAGTATAATGATAGGAGTTCAAATCTTGAACTTGATTATATGGTTTAAAGTCTACAGTGGTGTGCATGCAAATGGCAAAATTCCTAAGTAGAAAGGGTGTTGAAGTCACCCACCGCCCAACAATGGTTGGTCTTCTTGTTGATTCTTCCATGGGGGGCAGCAGTTGTTTAATATTTCTTCATTAAACAGTTGGATACATAACAAAATTATTTTAAAGAGATAACAGAATCTTATTTTGAATAAATAATGTGATAAATTTTAACTTTAGACTTAACTTAGAAAATTTGTGCAAAAAAAGAGAGGTTGACTCTGAAAATCTAGAAGTGCAATCATAATCGTGTTTATGCTGTCTACAATTTGCGTTTCTGGAATTTTGGTGTAGTTTGATTTTTCTTCTGTTTGGACCTTCGTTTTTGCTCTTCACGATTTGTGAATCGAGCTTGAACAACTATCGGAAAAAAACATATGTAAAAAAACAACAATAATAACTTATATTCGATTAAAAATAAACGATAGCAACATAAATGTGTTTAAATATCAAATTAAAAGTATAATATTTTCCCTTTAATTAATATATATTAATTGTTGGAAATAATTCATTAATTAAAGGTTCAAGCACTTCTAGAAAAAGGATTGGAAAGTAATTCTAAAAAGACCTTCTGATCGGGACCTATTCGATAAATAGTTATTCATCGCGACCAAAAAAAAAAAAAGTTATTCAATATTTACAAGAACATGACCAGCAGTGGAAAAAGCAACCTACAATGTGGGTCTCACTTGTCTTGCCTGCTGGTAGAGAGAGAAAGAGAGAAACAAAACAATCATTACCATCATTCATCGTGTCCATGACAATCATACACAAACAGAAAAAAGAAAGACAAAAAAAAAGTTCAAAATTGAAGAAGCTGTCAAAAATAACCTTCAAAATTTGTTTTATACAACAATTATACATACATCGGCGTCTCTGCAAATCTTTCTTATACAGAACCAACACCGATATAATATATGCGCATACAAATCTTTTTCTCCTCATTTTTTTCCCTATGTCAAGTCAAAAAAATTTAACAAACAAAATTGAAAATATATATATGTATATATATATATTGAACACATATCAAGTTAACAAGTCCTGCAGAGACGACCGAGACAGAGCATAATTAAGGCATCAGGCATCATAGGAGCTATATCCACCAGTTGGTATGAGTGGTGTTGGACCTCCATCTTCTAATTCTTGTTGTTGTGCGTTGTTCTTGTGGCCGCCAAAACCACCAGCAGCCAAGGAAGCAAACGACGTCGCAGACTTCACGAATCCCCTCAGAATCCTCAACTTGACTTGGCCCCTCCGAGGTGGCAGCGTCGGTTGCGTGTTGTAGCTTGATCTTGTTGCTGCTGTTGGGTGTTCCATGTCGGGCACGTGCCTGGGTACGAGGAATCGGAGATGACAAGGGAATTGTATATATTAATGTGTTCAGGCAAAGGTATTCACGGAAACGCAAAGGAAGCTTAAAATTGAAAGAGAAAGAGAAAGAGAGAGAGGGATATGTGTTGTTGTGTTTGTTGAGTTTGGGAATTGTGATTGGCGAGTGAAGTGAAGTGGGGAAGAATGCGATTTATAACGAGAAGTACAACGAAGGCGAGTGAAGACAGGGGACCCATGACATGACTCAGTACCTTGGTCACCAAGATTCATTGAGTCACAACTCGGTAATCTGTCATTGGCATATTGAATAATCAGTGGGCTCACTTACTGGGTTGGGCTGTGTCAGTGAGTGAAGGTGGGGTTCATTGGGTGTGTGTGTCTTGGGTTGAATGGGATCCATGGCCCAACCCAACTTGTATGTTTTTGTGATCGGTTACATTACATAAACGTGAATTCAATATTTAATTTCCAACAAAGTAAAAAATAAATGAAAAAAACTTATTGTGTGTATATAAGTCTTCGGTGAAATAAAACATACAACCCAACATAGAATTCACATGAAATAAAAATAAAAAGTCTTCAGTGAAATAAAACATAGAATATTTGAGCTGAACCAGTCATAAATCTCAAGTAAAATGAGTATGAGTTGGGTCTCACATTAAATTTTAATATGTTTTTCTCCTTTAAAATATAATATCTTATCATTTAAGTCCAGGCTTAATATATATTTGAGTCAGACTTCACACATATACCTTAATATTTGAGTCAGGCTTCACACAAATTCTAATAACTATTGAAACTTGAAATAGAGTCGATTAAGTGTGAGAAAACGTTTTTTTAGTCCACAAGGTTGTTTCAATTGCAGTCGCTGCGCCATTTTCCATTGTGCACAGAAAAATATTATTCATACGTATGTTATTATGTAACTTTTTTTTTTCCGTATAGAGACTGATACCTTTCTGGAAGTACCAAAGCAGCGATGATTAACTTTGAACCCATAGCCATAAAGATGCCATGCGGTATGCTTGCATCGTTAATATACTTACGGCAGGCCATATTTTGGGGCTTTTTACATGCTAAAAGGCTGCTGCCACCCAATATTTATTTGTTCAGATTAGGCACTGCCTGTGGCGTATACCGCATAGGTGTCTACCCACACTGTGAAGTTATCTAAGGTTACTAGTGTTTAGCTATACTTGTTGAGCATTTAATCTTACCAAGGCTTAACCATTTAAATGCAGTTCACAAGAAAACCAGAGCCTCCACAAATTTTGTTATCTTTCCAAAGAAAGTAAAATTACAGTAATCTTTGAATTGATTTTCCGTAAAAAAAAAGTTACTTCTATGGCATCATTTTAGTGATTTATCAAAATAAATATGATGATGCTTTTCAGGTTAAGTGACTTGTTTAATTTGGTAAAAAAAAATCTTTAGAATTTTTGGTGGAAAAATTTAAGAGTGTTGCTTATCAAAAAGAATATAATCTACGACTGCTCCTAATTCAACTGTGAGTCATGAATTCAATATTTAATTTTATGCGTTGACGATACAGAAATTATTTTACATTATTAATTAATTAAATTTTTTAAAAAATATCAAACCATATTAAATAATTATTTATTATGATACCTATTTATTATAATTTAATATTTTCTTGAAATTATATTTATTGAAGAAATTAAACTCTTGACTTATAACTATTGTCGAGTTTTAAAGTGTGCAGCCATTGTCTGGTGGACTCAACTTGATTTTGGAAATGTGCAATCATTATGACGGCACGAATATTCACCATTGAATCCTGCCCTTGAAATGTTGACATCTAAAAATTATTTTCTTTAAAAATAGTGATTTCGTAATAATTTATGAGGAGTGATACACATCCACCTCTAAATATTCACTTCTAAATATCCACCTCTAAAATGTTGTAAATCTGTGAATAAAAAGTCAGAACCACGCATAAATGTCAGAAACCAATTTATAAAAAGTTGTAAACCAATTGGTTTACAACATTAGAAATTGATTTACAACATTTTACACCTTGATTTACAATATTTTCTATTAGATGTAAGTGGAGATGAACATTTGGGGGTGACTATTTATCATTTCCCATAATTTATATTCATGTTATGGTATGTTATAATATATATATATATATATATATGTAATTTACCACTTTACCAGTTTACCTTCACTTTCCTTTTTCTTTGATTATTATCATTCCTCCCCCACAGCCCCACCTCAATCACCGCCGCCGCCGCCCACTGCCACTCCCTCCACCGGCCGGCCCCAGAGGAAAAACCTTAAGAACAAACGGAAACGGAGGGAGAGGCAAACAAAGTTTAAGAACTCAACAAAGCCAAAGGCAGAGGCACTTATTAATTAACAAAAGAGCAGCAAATTAAACAATATGCAATTGCATTCACAAAGATCAGATCATTGGATTAGTACCAGTAACAACACAAATCCTTCAAAATCTCACAAAACTTCGGTTAACCATAAAGAAATGAAGATAGACAAACAAACCAATTAAGCTTCAAAATATTCTCTTTCTATATATATATATATATATATGCATCAGCGTCTCTGCGTATCTTTCTTCTACAGAACCAGCACCATTATAAGTTACGCAATATAATACAAATCTTCCATCCATCAATAGTCTTCTTTTTTCTCCCCACCACCCCTCCCCCTCCCAGAAAAAAAAAAGTCGAATCAAAGAATCAACAACAACAAAAAAATAAAAGATTGAAGATATTAACATACACCCTGCAGAGACTTTCCTTTTTTTGGTCAACAGCATAAGGTCTGGTCAGGCATCGAATTTATAACCCTTCTTCTTGTTCTTCATTGTTGTTCCTGCGGGAAGAACCAGCGGCAGCCAAGATCGACGCAAACGACATCGCAGAGTCGAGGAAGCTCTTGAGTACCATCAGCTTGATCAGGTTCTGGCCCCTCTTCGGAGGGACCATTTGGGCGTAGTTTGATCTCAGAACTGCTGGGTCGTGGTAGTGGTGGTGTTGTTCCATTGCACAAGACACCTGGGTACGAGGAATCGAACAAGACTCCGAGGAAGACAAACGTACCAGTGCCATCCCGACAAATTAAATTAAACCACCAACAGATCCACGCAAAATTAAAGGGAGCTACCTCAAAACACAAATTAAAGGGAACTGAAAACTGTGAGAGAGAGAGAGAGATGTGAAGTTTGGGACTTGTGGGAGTAGTAGTTGGTGAGCCTGAAAGGAGGGTGGATGGGGATGTGAATATAAAGGGGGAAGGAGAATGGCTGCAACACATTCGACCGCTCTTATGGCCTGGCCTGTTTGGTGGAATCAGTTTTTACTTTTCAATTTTTATGAAAGAAAAATTAAAAAATTTGAAAATCATAAATTTTAATTTTTAATTTTTATGAAGAAAAAATTAAAAATTAAAAATTATTTCCAGCAAAATAAATACGTCTTTAGCCATCTAAATGTGGCTTTCTTTCAAGCCCTACTTTTGAGGCATCTAGCCACATTGTCTAATGTGGTTAAATACTCAGTGTGTGATGCACCGTGCATTATTCCGATGTGCTATAAAACCTTGTACCAAAGCTTCGCCACTACGATATTGACTTAGTCGTGGCATCTGTTGGAATATTCACCAATAAGTGAGCGTGGGCTTTTGGTTTAATGGGTTCTTCAGTGTTGCTGGACTCACCCGACCCAACTCCTACATATATTATTTGATTATTTCTTTTTGTGCGCTGATTAGTGAGAAGAGTTTCAGAGTAAAGAAAGTGACAAGTTAACTACTATTTGTTTATTTGATGGAATCTATTTACAATGCAAGTTATTAATTTAAGAGTAGGTAACTTTTTGTTTATTTTCAATCTAGAGGGTCCAAATTCATATTTCATATATAGGAATTCAAACTTTGATTGCTACAGTAAAAATAAAAACTGATCATGCGTTACATGTCCTCAGCGAAATAAGACACAGAATATTATAACAGAATTGGTCATAAATCTCAAGTAAATTATGAGTCTCATTTGAAATAAAGACAACAACTGAGGGGAAGTCTAGTGGATGTTGAGATTTTAGAAGGACTAGTCCAGTAGCTACTATGGTTTAACCTAGCTGAAACACAACCAAAGTGATGCCTTTGTCTTTGACGAAAAGGAGTGGAAAAAGAGGTCTCTTATTCATTACATCTTGTCTATTTTTTCTAAAATTTATCCTTATTTGGTGTCTAGCATGAATCACCAAATTGGAGTTGTAATTTCAAAATTCAATTCAACGAAATTTAAAAATAATTAAGATGAAGTATTTTTAATTATCAATCTATATACTATTAATTTTTAATTTCAAACATTATAAATATATCTCTATTCATTAAAATATATATAATTATTTATCTTTCTTGTCTATTTGCTAACAATCATATTTATTGAAATTTAAGATTTGTATAAATAATTATAATTTTTATTAATTTTATAAAATATAAAAATATTCTATATTCTAAATTATTAATTTATATGCAACTGAACCCACAATCTAATGATAAACCTCTGCATGTTTTAATGAGCTACGGGGGTCCCTAGAGGTCACAAGTTCGACTCTCATTCTCACCCCTTATCTGCTAATGTATTAGTTAAAAAATTATTAATTTATATATAAAATATAAGTAATTTTTATAGAAATTTATGATAAAAAATAGAAATATAATACAAAAAATTGTTATTATATTAATATTTTATTATTTTCAAATTTTTAATCACACATTTATATAATAAATTAGAATTAAAATCTAGAATAACCATTCGTATTACAGTTCTTTAACAAATTCAAATATTAAAGATTCTAAGCCAATTCTTATTAAAAACTATGAAATTGAAATTACAATTCTATATTGCAATTTTAATTCCAATATCTAAATGGATCCTTAAAGTAATGTGCTTTTACAGTAAAACAATCATCGTTATATTAAAAATATATATATTCATGGCTTCAGCGCCAAATTTAAAACGTCCTTATTTAGTATAAAAATTATTATTTGGATTGGTAACTTTTGCAGACTGTTTTAGTACAAATGCTATAATAGAACACCATATATCAAGATTTCTTTAACCTGTAATTATCAAAAAATAATTTCCTACAAGTAGCACTAACAAGTAATTTTAAAATTTGAAAAAGACACATACAAACTTATTTTTTTTTAAAAAAAAAAGGTGCACATGACGTTCCGTTTCTCGATTGATTTAGATAGTAATGTAAGTTGAGTTTTGACCATATATTATTGCTTAATATATTTTTGTGTTCAATATCAAATTAGTCCCTAAAAATATTGACTATTCAGTCCCGACCTTTTAAAAAATGAAATAATTTGTTTTCTTTATAAAATTTCTCAATTAAACATTATGACATAATCTTGTTAAGAAGTTGATGTCACATTGTTATTCTTCAATTTATCATCGTAATTACTCTCATTAATTAAAACAAAGTCATTTTGCAGGTTTTGAGCGCATTTACAATGAAATTTGAGAATAAAATAGAGCTTTTAAATATTAGAATTAGACCAAAAGATATGTCATTTTGTTAATTGAAGTGATAAAGAGTATAAGATGATAGGCAAAAGGAATACGGTATCATATAAACTACTTAACAATCAATGTTATAGTATTTTATTATAAAGGTGTTGACAGAAAGACTAAATTATCAATTTTTTTTCCCTTAAGAACTAATATTTCTGACTAAAAAAAAATCCTAAAAACCATTTTGAGAGTAAGAAATCTATGCTGCAGGATACAACCTTTTCTGTGGAATGAACAAAGCAGCAAAGCCATAAACGAAATGTACCGTGGGACGTTTTGGTTTGATGCTAATCGAGTAGTCTCATTTTCCAACTAAACCGCGTCATGTTATCCCAAAACGCGGCTCTCTCGCCCGTCTTAATCAACGCCACTGAGTGGAGAAAATCTATTGAAGCGTTATATTCGGTGATAGGTTTATTGAAAAAGTTATTATAAAAAAAAAGACAAGTTGACCCTTGAAAAAAAAATGGTGTAAAACAAATTGGTTTCTAGAGGAAAAAAAAAACGCCTCATGGCTTTTCACGATTAAATAAAAATATAAGATAAGTTATTCTTTTCTATGTATTTCAATTGATTTATTTATCATGTTTTTGTTTTTATTTGGGCCCAGTTTAAACTATATAACAAATCATTAGAGATTAGTTTGTTCTAAAATCTTTAAAAAATATGAAAAAGAGATTAATTTGTCTTACTTTTTAATTGTAAGAGACCACAAAATGCATTTTTACTCTTGAAAGATCAATTTGTCTAGCGATATTATTTTGAGAAAAATATTGGGGATTTAGTCTAAAAAATAGTTTAATTTTATAAATCAGTCAGCTAATATAATTTCACCAAAATGAAAGATCAAGATAAATAACTATGATTGTGAATAATTATTTTCTATTATTTATCATTTTGGTGAAATTATATTTATTTTTTAGTACATATAAATTAATTTATTTTTAAAAATATTATTTAATATGAGTACTGAATATGGATCCATATATTGATATTGGTACAAGACTTTATACATATATCTTCAATAAATTTTTGTGTAATATATTTCTTGTCACTTAAACTGTTGGATTATAGATATGTATATCATATTGATTGTTTGTACAAAAATTTTAAAAGATTAAACATCTATAATGATATGAATACATTATTTTTATTTATATATATTTAGGAAATATTTATTATGCTAATTTAGATATAAATAAAAAATATTAAACAATTTTGAATTAATTAAAATTTTATTATATAATTTAAAACAGATGAACTTTTTCAATTCAACAGAGTTTTATAAAAAATTGTATACAAAAGTTATTTAATGATAAAAGTTATGGATAAACGATTCTCTCCTCATTTAATATATTGAAATTGTCTTAATAACATGTATGATTATGATATTCTCATGTTATACAAATAT
This sequence comes from Dalbergia cultrata, assembly GCA_031216105.1. Taxonomy (NCBI): domain Eukaryota; kingdom Viridiplantae; phylum Streptophyta; class Magnoliopsida; order Fabales; family Fabaceae; genus Dalbergia; species Dalbergia cultrata. The sequence goes on from CM062345.1 coordinate 5,189,843, forward strand.
AATTTATCTATCAAATAGGCGAAAAGTATAGGATTTAATTTTGATATACTAAGTTTCAGTCATAACAGTAAATATAATTGATTTTTTCATTCCCTATTAAAATAATTATATAAAAAGAAAGATTTCATTAAATGATAGTTTAAAAATATTTTTATATTATAAAGTGCATTTCAAGTATATCCGTTATTAAAATTGTTACAATTCCATCGTAATAAATTTAAGTTCTCACATCGCCATTGTGACAATAATAATAAGAAGACAAAACATAATGAGTCTTCCGCTTCGACTTTCGATTGTTCATTAATAATTAATAACTAGAGACAAAGATGGGTTATTATCATTTATCAAAACACACAATTTTATAGTACAAAATAATGAAACTTGTGTTATACGAAACTTTAATTCTCTTCTAAAAACTTAAATTATTGAATAAAAATATATGAAAATTTTATATGTAATATATCTTTCTCAATAATTTTTTGAGTACTTTTGAAATTATATTGATCACAATAAGATTTAAACCTAGAATTCCATGAATCATCACAAGAAATTTATGCCTACAAGAATACTTAATTTTATGTACATGTAAAAAGTATTGATTATGCATATACAGACAATACTTTTTTTAAATGTGTTATTTTCGATATAGCAGATATTATACTTTTTTAAGTTAAAACATAATATTTTGAAGAGTTGTTATATCATATGTGGTCAATTGTCAAAGACAACATTTTTTAACAAAATGATACATTTTTTAACAAAAAGGTACATTTTTAAGTTAATGCATCACCTTTCATAAAGTTACTATAATAAGTGTGATCAATTATTTAAGGTAACACTTTTGAGTAAGAAAGATAATATTTTTTAAATATAAAAGACAACATATTTTTAAAAAGTGTTATCTATGTGTACAAAAAATAACACCTTTTCATATGTTATAAATGTTATTTTAGGACAAATTTCTTGCATACTACTCAAGCTCCTTAATACTAGACCAATTTTACTGATTTTTTCACGTAAAACTTCTAATATCATGCTATAAATTATTTCTTTAAAAAAGTTAAGCAATTGTATAGGAGTACACTAACATCTTTAAAGTGGTGTTAGGATATTAGAAAAAATCATACCAAAAAATCTGCCAAATAAAGTTGATAAACATATGAGAATTTTCTAATAGCTGAAAAAAAATTAATAATGATTAAAATCTTGAAGTTTTCCAATAACATTTTACCATATAATTCTGATAATAATATTTTGACAAATTATAGTAAAATATATTAATATCTTAATGTACTAATTTTTCTCAGTTTTCCAATGTGACAAATATTGTGGGCCTAAAGGGAGTAATAGTTAATTTCATTATTGATGATATTTCTTTGATTTTGTGGAATGTAATAAGCAGATTGTCACAACGTACCAGGAGGGCGTCGCAACACAAATGACAACAATGTTTAAAAAAGATTAGGAGTCGCTACCAATTTTAATTCTGGTTAAAATTGGAAAAAACCTTTTAGTTTGCAAACTGGTCTTTTAAGAGTTTTGAGGTTCGGGAGTCTGATTATGATTAGAGAAGGGTGGAAACTTAATCCCACTGCACCTCTAATACATCCGTATAAATGCGGTTACCCTAGAGTTTATTATGCAAATTAATTATAACTTTAAAATATTTATTTTTCCCCAAAATGTAATTATATATTTGTAAAAATAAAGCTCAAATTAGTAATTATATCTACAAAACTAAAGATAAAATCAATAATTAAATATTTACAAAAAAATAAAGATAAAATTAAAATTAGTAATTATATTTAAAAGTGATAATTATATATTTATAAAAATAAAGTTAAGATATAATTATGTGAAGAAAATGAAATGAAACAAAATAAACTGAATAAAATAAAATAAGTCAAAAGGAAATTTAATAAAAAAGAACATAATTCAATAAAAAAATTAATTTTGGTTTGATAGTTGTTGGCTACGCCGACGTATCCTCTGGTGCAATGAGGAACTCAAAACCACGTCGTTCTGTAAAAAATACTTGTGAATTGATAGAGTTTTAAATTAAAAGAACAAATAAAAACTATTGGTTGGTTGATTTTAATTTCGAAAATGATCTCTATGAAAGAAATTTAAATCCAGTCTTGCACAGAGTTTAGGATAGTGTGAACTATACAATAAACCCTTACATTCTTGTGAAACTTGAGGATGATAATTCATACATCAACATCACAAGTTGTTGCATAGACCGAAATGTGTTTAGATTTTATCATTTTTATTTCTTTTTTCATACATTTTTTAATATATTTCAAAGGACTCAAAAACTAAGATTTTTTTTAAAAGAAAAGAGCACTACAATCAAACTCCAAAGGCTTAATTCCAAAAATATTTTTTTACAATAATAAATGAACCTGACCCAAAATAGTAGTCTTTTTTAAAAAAAAATGGCCCAAAAGCGCAGACCCAATATTTCACAACATCAAAACTCTGACCAAAAAACTGGGCCCAACATAGTAAAACATTGTGACCAAAAACAAAATAAGAACTTGGCCCCAAAGAAAAAAAAAACAATGCACTATCCTACCAAAATAAAAATCCAAACAGAAATATAAAGCCCAAATCCACCCAAACTAAATATAAAAGAAAATAAACTAGGCTGAATCAACTTCGAGTTTCTAGCAGCCCACTCCAGGAACCTAAGCCCAAACACTAACTAAAAATAAAAAATACAATAACCTAGCCCTACCTAAAAGAGGCAAACAAAATCAGAAGCCAACAACAATACGAAAATAGAGAACAAAGATTAGTTTTTGAAATAATTAAATAAATAAAAAAAAATAGAAACCAAAGCCCTGAACTTGTATACTCATCAGATCTATTAGATCACAAGCAAAATAATATGTGGCTGAGGATTCTATAAACATAGAGAGATAGATAACGAGGAGGAGAGAGAAGTAGCGATTGAGAGGAAGAGAGAGAGAGTCGTTGCCGCGGTTGGGAGAGGAAGGGGAGGATGTCGCGCCCAAGGCTGATGCCAGGGGGAGGAGTGCCGCTGAAGGAAAGGAAGGGAGGTGCGCGATCGCGGCTAGCAGGGGAAGAGAAGACGCGCGATCGCGGCTTGGAGAGGGAGGGGGAAGCCGCGGCGGTGATGCTGGGAGAGAGGGAAAGTCGTGACGGTGAGGCTTGGAAGAGGGGGAGGTCGCGACGCTGCACAACCAAGGGAGAGAAGGCGCCGTCGTGCGGCTGGACCGAGGGGGAAGAAAAGCCGGCGATCAACAGCAAGATCAGCCAAAGAAAGGCAGCAACCGCGCGGTCTAAAAAGTAAGGATCGATCTGCGGGTGGAGGAGCAGAGTGCGTGTGGCGAAAGGGAAGGCCACGACGGAGGAGCTGGCCGGTTGGCGACACATCGAAGGGGAAATGGTTACTACAGCCCCTGACTCCTCCTCTTTTCTCTCTTCTTTGAATTTAATTCTTTGATTGTTGGGTTCATTTTGAGTTTGAGATACTGTTCAATTTGGCTTGGTTCCTGGTTTGATTATTGGTAGCTTTTGGCTATGAGAGGTTGAGTTTTGTGTGGCTGTTGTATCTAGGCTGGTTTGTATATTTTTTTGTTTTGATGAGCGATGATGATGATGATTAAAATGGGAGAAGATGACACTGAAGGGATTGTGATTTAGCGACGAGGGTGGTTATGATGGGGTAGTACTGGGGTGACAATACAGTGATTAGTGGATGAACTTCATCTTTATTCAATTACAAAGAAGAACAACAAAGTAGATGAATGCATGACACTCTTAACAATGCCTAAATCCGAAGAACAAATTTTGTACCTGCTAAGTTCTGATTTTTTTTCTTTTGGTGTTCTCCTCTCTATAGTAGAAAAATGAAAAAAACTCCTCCTTCTTTCAGAAAAATGAAACCCCCCCCTTTTTGTTGTTACTGATGGGTATAAATGACCCTTCAAAATTATTGACTCTTCCACCTTTACAAGTTGGTTGTCAGGTTACCAACTCATTACAACCGAAAGAAAATTTATCTTCTTGCAATGACTGAGGAAGGACATAATCATGATGTTGCCATCGTCTTACTTGACTTCCTTTTTCCTTTTGCTTTGTTTGTTGTGTTGCATCACGGGTTGGTGTCTGCTGCTCTTGAAATTTTTATTTTTTTGTAACTGAAGGAAAGGGCTGAACTGGGTTGATGGGTTAGCATTTTTATTTCTATGTTTTGGACGAGCAAAGTAATGAGCTGAGAATGTGAATGAGCTACAAAAAACTTTAAAGAGAATTGGGCTAAGCTTATTAGAAAAGAACCAACATTTTTATTTTTATTATTTTTGAGTTTTTTTTTATAAAAAAGATTAATAATAATAGTAACCAGACATATATTTTTTAAAAAATTTTGTTTTTTAAAGAAATGCACGATGAGTTGCCAAGTAAATGTGCAAAATTTGGAATTTTCTTCAAATGGTCGGACAAAATTGGGTGTTCACACAGATTATAACCTAGACATTAATTGATTAGGAAACAATGTACAATGATGTGTTTTTAAATAAACTCCCTTATTTTCGCTTCATCTGTCCATTTTTTTAGCATTTTTATTGTAAAAAATCTGTCCATTCATTATATGAAGAACCATTAATTTTTTTGTTTATAATATTATCCCTAGTGTAATTAATTGTGTTTGTTTTCAACAATATTATAATAATATAAATTTATATTTTAATAAAATAATATGGTCCATCTATACATTTTTTTACCATTATCAATGTCTATTTATTATTTTATTAATCTTTGTATTTTTTTATTATTATTGGACAGAGATGCAGTGAAAATGAGGGAGTATAATATTGTAGCATATCAATTTTTAATAGCTAGGTTTAATAAATCTGAAGGCCTCTATAAATTTACCTAAATTTTGGTTAAATCTCTATAATTTTTAACTTGTAATAATTTTATAAAAATTATTAACCAACTCTCTGAGTAATTCATCATGACGAAAATTAAAATTTCATATGTTGTTTACAGAAAAAAGAGTAAGTCTTAATATTAGTTAATTAATTAGGTTTGGTGCACTATTTTTAAATTTTATAGCATTATATCATTCTATAGACCTAATTAAATTTTTTTCAGAATGTATAGACTTAATTAACAAAATTTTTAATTTAATTATAGGGATCTTCTGATTTATTTAACCTATGTTAGTATAATAAAAAATTTAGATGAATGTGACACTAGACATTCCACCAATGTTCAGACAAATTAAAGCCCAAAGACTCGAAAAACACTTAGAAGATTTGTACAAAATCAACCATCAAACGAGCGAGTCCTTACATAGGTAGAAGAAAAAAAAAATTAGAACCCACGTTCTTTTGTGGGATACGAATTTGCTTTTTATCAATTGCACCAGGCATGATTCACTTAGACCTTTTTTTTCCCCGGTAAAACACTTAAACCTTTTTAATATTACATTACATGTAGGTATCAAACATATTTTAAAAGCTTATGTAAAGACAATTATCGGTAAACAAGTAGCTTTAACGTTGGGCCGTGTACACTTATTGACTCGATCAAACAAATTTCGTAAACAGTACAGCATGACACCGGGACTCGTAATTTCTGATCTCACAAAAGAAGATTCCACAAAATCTCGTATTTTGTTTGTAAAAGTTATTGAAAAAAAAAACTACAAATAAATGAGGCGAATTCTTGTGAATTATATGAAATCAAGTAATGCGGATGTGGAGTATGAATGTGAATGAAACTGAATGTTTAGCCATCGTTAATATGGTTTTTAGACTTCTCTGCGAAAGTTTTAGCTTGTTGAGGTCTTTCTTTGTGATGCAAGTCAATTTCATGGCTTTATCTCGAATGGTTGTTTCATGGAAGCTTCGGTTTTGCTTGTAATAAGTTGCAATACATTAGAAAATGGTTTAATTAATAACATCATTTTTATGAGAAATACTTGGATGCTCTTGAAATAAGAAAAATTATTTGCTATATTTCATTTATTAATTGATACATTAGTTATTAGATAAAAAATATAGAAAAAAATGAGAGATAACAATGGTCAACAAAACTAATATGTCAATTAATAAAAGGAGCAAGACAATTTTTCTTTTATTCTTAGTGCACCTAAAATTTTTTCCACTTTTATACAATGGTAAGGACAATTGAAATCTTTCTTAAAATGGGCTTCTTTTTTTTTTTCCTGTCAAAGGTGCTCAAAACGATTTGAAGAAGTTAGTGAATAAAAATTAAACTTTATTGGTAACTTATTGGATAATCTGTTCATATACCAGTAGATGAAATTTCTGTTATAGATTGGTTCAATATATATACAATTCTTCTTTTTCAGATTTGCATTTGTTCTTTTCTCTTCCACCACTAGTTCTTGTTCAAACCTTTCAGTTGCAGCCTTTGTCATTCTCCTTATTTCATGCTTTTCTTTTTGTTATGGTCCAGGTGGTTTGGTAGAAGGAATTTTTTTTTTTTTTTTTGTTTTCGTTCTGCGCTTATTTGTTTTTCGGTTTCTGGTCATCTGCCATCTTTAATTTAAGATCTATTACTGTACTACTCTTCTCCAAATTTGAACAGTTCTCAAGCAAGTTTCAATACTAGGTAATGCTGTAATTTTATTTTACTTACATTTAACATTACTCATTTGTTTGGAAGATAAACACTCGGATAAATAGATTTGTCAAAAAATAATTTTGTTGGACAATTTATTGTAGTAAACTTTTTGTGATATCTAGTCAGTGTTTTAGTTCATAGGTAATAGTAGGTCTTATCGATCTTTGCCATGACGGTGACACCACCAAGGAAGTAAACCTTGAAAGAGAATTGCCATTAACTGAATGGTCTTATGTTTACACCAAAAGTCATAAATAATAGTAATAATATTCTCCGGAAGAACCCTAATTGGCACCTCAAGCCCTCTTAATGCAAATGTAACTGCCGCGGGAGTCCTCTTCCAACAGACATGCGGTTTCGAAAATTGTACTATATATTTGATGCCCATATTAAATGCAATGTTAACGAAACTTATTTTTATTTTTTTTACTCTTACGTACATATTAAATCAAGGTCAAGGAAGTACTATAACACGAACGAGGGTAGGCCTTCAAATTTTTTATATAATTAAAGCAAGTATATTCCTCTTGTTTTGTGGAAAAATCTTCGCTGTCCTATGAAAATTACAATATATAATACATAATATTTCAGACGCAAACTCAATTTCCCTACCGATTCCCGAAATTAAATTGAAATGAATTAGGTAATGTGGAAAACATAAGGAGAAGTAAAAATTGACTGAATTAAGCAGATCATGTCAAGATGCACACTTACGCGTCCGCGACTGTAATAGAATTGAATTATATTTAAGATTTCAAGTAAATGTTGTGAGTATAATGATAGGAGTTCAAATCTTGAACTTGATTATATGGTTTAAAGTCTACAATGGTGTGTATGCAAATTCAATGGCAAAATTCCTAAGTAGAAAGGGTGTTGAAGTTACCCACCGCCCAACAACGCTTGGTCTTCTTGTTGATTCTTCCATGGGGGACAGCAGTTGTAGCTGGAAGTTTACCTTATCTTAAAATCAAAGCTATTCCATCCGCTATGGTTTTTCTGTCGTCATAGTCCAGCTGTGTAAGTGTAACGACCTGACCGACCATAATAAATATTCATTCGTTGCCCAAAGGGTACTGTGACTCGTGTGGGGAACAGAACAACACAAATGAAAGGAATTGACGTGTTGCTCGAAGAAAAGAGAGTCAGCTCCTTTAAGCATGAGAGCTTAGGTTCAACTTTAAAATTTATGTATATGGAAGAAATACAAGGTTAATTGGGATCCAGCATTGTAAAACTGTATGATCATAGCCAATATCTACAAAATTAAATAAATAAAAGAGTTCAAATGATATATATGATCTGCTTTAAGATTTTTCTATTCTTCATTATATGAGAGTTTATTAACATGCAACCTTAAGACATACGAAACTAAAAAAATATATTACATAAAAAAATAATACTACGTAAAAGGAATAAATGTTGAAAAATATTTAATATTTGTTCATTGAACAGTTGGATACATAACAAAATTATTTTAAAGAGATAACAGAATCTTATTTTGAATAAATATTGTGATAAATCCTAACTTTAAACTTAGAAAATTTGCCCCAAAAATAAAAGGGTTGACTCTGAAAATCTAGAAGTGCAGTCGTAATCGTGTTTATGCTGTCTACAATTTACGTTTCTGGATTTTTGGTGTAGTTTGATTTTTCTTCTGTTTGGACCTTCGTTTTTGCTCTTCACGATTTGTGAATCGAGCTCCTTGAATAACTATCGGAAAAAACATACGTAAAAACAACAATAATAACTTATATTCGATTACAAATAAACTATAGGAACATAAATGTGTTTAAATATAAAATTAAAAGTATAGTATTTTCCTATATTAATTGTTGGAAATAATTCATTAATTAAAGGTTCAAGCACTTCTAGAAAAAGCATTGGAAAGTACTCCTAGAAGGATCTTCTGATCGCGGCCTATTCGACAAATAGGTATTCATCACGACAAAAAAAAAATAGTTATTCAATATTTACAAAGATATGCTAATTGTCGAGAGACGAAAAAGCAAGGGCAAGGTACTTTAATTTTCACATTGAAAACTAGCATAAATTATATAGAATCGTTGCCTTTGTCCCTATTTTGTCACATACTAAGAAATCTTATCTTGCGTGAGGTTTATTCTACGTTTCTTTTGTATGACTTGGTATGCGGTAGCACACTATTGAGTCCTTTTAATTTATATATATATCAACCTTGATTAAACGTATTTCTCGATGTGGTGGGGTAGCATTGTTTTACTTGTCAATAAAGTAACCCCATAGTCCATAATACCTTTTAGAGACTATATTATTAAAAAATGATGTCATTGGCAAGTGATGTCATTCAGCATGATGGGCCCTTTGTGTGTGGGTAAATAAACTTGTTCAATGAATATACGAAGCTTGCGATTCCTTTTTGTTGGTATTATAATTATAATTGACTTACAATTAAACTCCTTTATTATTGGTATCACAAAAAATATAAATAGACGAGCAAGAGGTAACTCACAGCCCACAGAGTTTACCAAATCCCATGAGTTATGGACTTATGGATGTAACAAGAACAGTGAAAGAGAATAAAAGAACACTACAGTGGATCAATATGTGCTTAAGTGTAATTATTATATTAAACATTAATTTACACTAGATCAAAAGTTTTAAATAAAAATAAAGGTATATAAGTATTTATTTAAAAATTTTATAATTATATATAACATAAAAGACAGCATCCATTCTATCAAAAAAGAAAGAAAAAGAAAAAGAAAAAGGACATCCATAAGGATGTCACAATTGAGATATTACATCCACCAAATATTAAATAGTGATGGCACTGAAATAAAACCAACAGAAATAATGCCAACCATGCAAACTATTAGATATAAAATATCCATGTGCCTCATTCTAGCTGTTTAACCTTTTGGGACAAATAATTTTATGATATGATATTAGAGCCTCCATGATCAAATGATCTAGAGTTTGATTAAATTTTAACACAAGGTAAGGTGAACTTGTGCATTGTCCACGCTTCAAATACAAAAGAAATATTCACGTGAGGAGTCATCATTAATGTGCTATAACCCTAAAATTTAAACTTTTCAGACAAATAATTTCATAATAGTGACTATAAAAATAAATATGGTATCTTTTGGTCACATTCTCTTCCATATGATTAGCTTTTGAACTGGTTATATGGATTGTTTCATTTTCGTTTAGGATTTAGCCTATCATCACCACACAAAAAGAAAAAAGAAGAATGGAAAATTACATCTCATTTGATATATGGAATTGAACATTAAATTAGAATAAGATGATTCAATTACAATTTATATGTTTAGAGTGTTGGACAAAAAAAAGCAAAAAAAAAAAAAAAAAACCAAACCCTTTTTCAATAGAGGAAACAACACAAGAAGACAAAAATATAAATAAGACAAAATCAAATGACTAAAGTTGAAAAGCATCATTATAAATGTTTTTATCACATTGACAATTTTTAAAGATTACCCATATGAATCACTCTCATTTTTGGAGGATGTCTAACCCAAATAACCGAAGGCCACATATATAGGCCAACACTCTTGTGAGACTTTCAATTCTTCTCGATATGAAACTTTGGGTTAAATCCCAACAAATCCTCTCCTTAATCCAAAAGCCAACTACAACAATTGTCTTTAGAAATATTCTTCTTGCAAAAACTTGTATCTTTTGAGTACTTACAATGGTATAAACAAGAGTCATCCCTACTCCTTCACTTGTACTGACTCTACACACAAAACACGCCACTCAACCTCTACATTGCCAAGAATTTTTGACACAAGCTCTCTTTACTTCAATTCCATCATTGCTGCTCATGGAACATGCCGTCTGACCTCTACATTGTTAGGAAGACTTTCGACATAGGGACCCTATTAATCGAAAAACCACCATTCTAACTAATACTTGACCAAGCCCAACTAGCTCAAACTATGGGCTCTGCTACTACTTGTTAGGCAGCAAAAGCAAAATGAATACAAAAACAAACTCCTTCACTAGAGGAAACAATATGAGAAAAAATATATATAAATGAGACAAAATTTAACGTGGTTTGGTCTTAATTGCCTATATCCATGACTTCAATAAGGACTTCCAAAATCTTTTACTATTTGTAACTTTTGAACGACTAAAGTTGTAAACCATCCTTATAAATATTTTATCACATGGACAACTCTTAAAGACTATCCATATGGATCACTCCCACTATTGGGAAATATCTAAACCAAACAACCAAAGGCTAGTGGCGAAGCTTGAAGAAAAATTTTAGGGGGCCAAAAGGTTTCACTTGTCAATTAAATTGCAAGAACAAGTCAGATTAAATTAACTGCACATCTATATATAAATTTTATAGCAAATAACTAACATGATAAATACTAATATATATTTGGATTAATTATGAGATTAAAATTATTGCAATAATTGAATGCATTTATAATTGAATTTTTTATAATTGATTATTTCAAAATCATTTTTCTCTTTTGTTGTACTAACTCCAAAGTAATTTTTAAGTGGTCCTTTTTGTTGGGATTCTATAAAAATAAAGATTTTTATATGATAAATTAGTAAAAAATATACCAAATGATTTTCAATATTTTATAATATTTTCTACTTAAGATTATTTTAATAAAATCATTAAAATGCTAAAGTAATTTATTTTTGCCTATAATAAAAAAAATTAAAAATCTACTTTTACTTATAAGTGAATTTTTTAATAAAATTTTTGTTTATCCAAACATTTAAATTCATTTCAAATTTAGATGAAAAAACATTCTCTTTTTACATTATATTCCCAAATATACATTTAATAATGTCAAAAATTTTATACACGTCCTTAAGAATCAAAGTAGAATACAAAGTTAACAAATCAATTGTCTACGCTGAATCTGCTCTTATAATTGCTTATCTAATATAAAAAATTTAAACAAAAATGGTACTTAATTATAATATGATCTTTTTCTTTTTAATTAAAAAACAAGTTAATGGATTTTAAGTTGAAAAAACTCATTTATATAGAATAACATATAATCTATATAGGATAACATATCACAATTCTTATTTATTATACATATTTAACTCTCACATTAACTATTTAAAAAATTATAAATATATAGAAAGATATAATTGGATGACATTATATAAATTTCTCACATTTTTATTACATTTAAATTTAAAATTGTTTTCTTTATGTATATATATATAATTTTGAAAAAGATTTGGGGGGCCATGGCCCCCATTGTCTCTATGAAGCAATGTCACTACTAAAGACCATATATATATGCTAACACTCTTGTGAGACTTCCACATCTTAATATAGGACTTTGGATTAGATCCCAACATAGAGTAACATACCAAATTGGAATTATAATTCTACATTCCAATTCCATGAAATTGAAAAACAACTAAAATAGACTATTTTTTTTATACCTAACTCATATTTTATGAATTATCAATTCCAATACTTATAAAATATTTCTAGTCTCATTAAAGTTTATATAGTTATTTCTCTTTCTAATTTATGTTCTAAAAATCATGTTATAATTCTTTGGTAAATTCAAACATAAATTAAAGATTCTAAATTAATTGCAATGCAATTAAAATTGAAATTACACACTGCAATTCTGATTCCAACATCCAAATGGATCCTTGATCACTTTATGCCAGTTCAACATTTACCAGATATTAGGGGTGTAAGTGGATTGAATTGATCCAATGAACTTGAAAATATAAAGCTAACCAATGAAATTGATTTGGGCAATCAATGTATTATAAGGGAAAACCAAATTAACCAAATCAATTATCATCGGTTTGATTTTAGATTTATAATTTTTCAACTTGATTGGTTTTTTTTATATTTATTTATATATTTTCAAAGTTGTACACTTAAAGTTTTTATAATATAGTCACATTTTGTCTTCTTTGTTTATATTTATTTAAGAAATTTATCTATTTACACTATTATTGCATATATCATAGTCAAACTTTAATTTACATTATTTTTAGTGGTTATAAGGATTTTTTTACTTAAATATATTTTTTGTTCATAAAAAATTAAACAAATATTAGTTTTGGGATTTGATTTTTTTATTTGATTTTGGTCTAAAACATTTCTATAATTGATTGGTTTTATGTTTGACACATATGATTGCTTGATGTCTTGTATGATTACTCTGTTAGTTAGATCAACACTTGATATAGATAGTATAAGGATAATGACTAAAACCATACAATTTATTATACCCAATTAAAAAAAAAAACTTATACGGACCAAAACAAAATATTCGATTACTTTTCAAGGGAAAGAATATGTAATGAGTAAGAAATTGGATATAAAAGAATTATGAAATCAAAGGGAGAATAGAGAGAAAGATAGAATATCAAATAGGGATGAGAGAATATCATAAAGAGGGAAGTCACATTTCATTTCACATATTGATTGATTCCTATTACAATTCCTAACATATCTATTTATATTATTCTTTTACTAATTAAATGCAATTCCACTAATTAGACTACTAGGCCCATCTTATACATGTTCCATTACATTCCCCTTAAAGACAACCTTGCCCTCAAGGTTGGTGGAAAAGAAAATACACTTTAAATTCTAATTGCAATAACTCCTAACTACAATTATTCAATCACAATTAATCCTATGAGAAATTAGTCCTATCGCACAAAAATTAAGTGTCCATGAGGATCCCATTGTTTGAAATAAAGCCCAATGACAAGGTCCCTAAATGTTTGTTTTTTTTCCTATGGTTGAATTGGATTGGGTTGAGACCACAATTTTCAAGATATTCCAGTATTGGTTTCTTTTTAATTGGCCCATTGCTAGAGCTCTTAGAGAACATTGGGCTTGGCCCATTAAGGCATCAAACCTCCTACCCCGATTACCCTGGTTTCTAGTAGTTTCCACTTCACACTTCCTCTCCCTTCTCCAAGTGCAAAGCTGCCGCCGAGGACCAAGAAGAGTTTGAGACTCCACGGCTTCAGCCTTGCTTCCATTGCACCCATCCTAGGAAGTCAACGGGTACTATCTCCTCTGTGCTAGCCGTTGCTGCTCTGCCATATTCCTTCTCCTGCTGAAGCTTGCTCACACAAACCTGAGGCAACATTGCCGCCCTTAGTTTCTTATCTATGCCCATTGAAGAGAAGAGGGGCCACATCGATCGCTGTCAGGTCATCATCGTCATCTGTCGTCTAATATGCCTCCTTCGTATAAAGCTTCCATCATTGTTGGAATCGCCTTTTCTACCGCCTTATCTCTGCTACTCGACGACACCTCACCGCGAGCAGGTTCAATACGGTTGCTACCACTGTGCGCAGGCTTAGATCGTTGAAGCCTTTGTTCAAAATATCGCTGTCAGAGCTCCGATCGCTATCTACAACTATAGTGCTTCCATCGCAACTTCCCTCTCCTTTTATTGGATTTGCATCTGTGAGTGTTTCTGTTATGAACTTTGTGGTTGATCACTACAAGAAAAAAACGAGTTACCGACGGAATTTACCGACGAATTTTTTCCATCGAAAATACCGACGGATTTACTGACGGATTTTAAGAAATTCAAAAATTTTAGGTTTCAGTCATTACAGACGGATTTTTCTGTCAGTAAATCCGCCGAAAAAATTGACACGTAAATTACCGACGGATTTTTTCGTCGGTAATTATTATGAATTTATTTTTTTCCAGAAATTAACATTACCGGCGGAAATTTCCATCGGTAATTGTTTTGTTTTAAATTTTTATTTTGTAATTACTTTTACCGGCTGAAATTTCCGTCGGTAATTATTATTAAATTTTTTTATTTTAAAATTGAAATTTACCTACGGATTTGTCCGTCGGTAAAATTAATTTTATTAAAATTATTTTTTAAAAATAATTACCGACAAAAAAATCCGTCGGTAATTTAGGGGAAAGTTTTTGTGATAAAAATGGCGCTTTTTTTTAATTATCGACGGATTTTTTCCATCAAAATTTTGAAAATCCGCCGGTAATCACAAGCATATACCTTGTGCCACTGTCCCACTCTTTCACAAACTCTCTTCTCTCACAGGCACTCCCTTATACCTTCTCTTATGCAGACACTTGCTGTGCACAGTGGAATGTTGCTTACCGCAACGACGCCGGCCACCGGCCACGGCCTTACGTGTCGCCGTCGGCCACTGAACACCCGCTAGATCTCTTCTCGTCTCTCATCTCTCGTCTCTCTCTCTCTCACTCTCTCTCTCTCTCTCTCTCTCTCTCTCTCTCTCTCTCTCTCTCTCTCTCTCTCCCCCCTCGCGACGGATCTTCGTCGAGCTTGCCGCGCCCCCATCACCAAGCAAGGCTCGATCTCTACAGTTACAGCACAGAGGCCATTTCAGAGTTGCCGTCGACCGCCATTGACACCGCCGCCACCTCTTCATAACCCATGCCGCCGATGGTTACTTCTCCTCCACTCTCCACCGCTGGCTTACCCGATTTCGTGATTTCCGCAGGGACTCATTGCCTTCTTCTTCCTCTTTCTATCGCAAATAAGGTACCTCCTCTCAATTACCATTTCGCCCCTCCTTCCTTCCCTCACGTGCATAATTAACTCTTGTTCCTTTGTATTGTGTTTAAAAAAAACAGAGAGAGAGTCAATCTCTGTAATTTGGCATATTTAGATTGTAGACGTTGGCTAGTTTTTTATTTGTTTTAATGAATTTGTGTGTGTGCAGTGAGTAAGGATTTCAGTTTTGAAGAAGATTCGGCCCTTCTTCGTATGATGTGAGTTGTTGTTGTTCCTATTCTTGGGAATGTCTTTCACGTCTTTATGAATGGTTTGAACCGTGTTCAGGTATGCCATGCCAACTTCCACGTTGTTCATTCAAATTTCTCTCGTGTTGCTTTCTGATATTTGGTCTGATTGCAATTCCTATATGGAAGAACAGGTGTATGGTTTAGAAAAATTACATGCTGCTTTGCTAGAAAGACCTAAAGGCAAACCCCTTCTTACGGTGCATGCTATTAATTCTTCAAGTTATGCTATTATGTAAAAGCAATTATTATTGATTCTTTTGGCGTCCATGTAACATGTTTGATGGGTTTCATTTTCAGGTCAGCAATCATGTTGCTTCGATGGGTGATCCGCTTGTTATTGCCTCCTTGCTCCCTCTGAACATTCTCTTGGATGCTAAGAACCTCACATGGACGCTTTGTGCAATTGATAGATGTTTTAGAAGCACTGTAACTTCTGCATTCTTTCAATCAGTCAAAGTATTTCCAGTTCTCAGGGTGATGGAATTAATCAGAAGGTGTGGATCCAACAAATGCTAATAGCTTTTAGCAATATTTGTTTAGTAATTCTCTTAAAATCTGAGCATATGAGATTTTGGAGTCTAGTATATGGCTTTTGTTGCAATAAGCAGCTTTTAGTGAAAAATTCATTGTTTCTTTTTATACTTTGCTGGCTGCATATTTGTTCGGTGAATTATTCAAATTTTCTTCTTCTTCTGTCCTAAAAACAATTTTCAGCATATAATTGAGCAAGTATCTTTGTCTTTTTCATTTTCTGTTTGTCAGTTCAGTTGATGTCCTCTTATTTATCTCTTCCTTCTCCTGTGCCTCTCTTAACTAAAGCTTCTTTACTTGTGGGTGATTGTAATTTCACCTATTTCCTCCTACTATTGTAGGGAATGGACATGGCCATTTCAAAATTGAACCACGGTGGTTGGGTCCACATATTCCCCGAAGGTAGGCGCTCTTGGGATGCTGGAAAAACTATGGGCTCTTCAAAGAGAGGTGTTGGAAGGTAATGATATTCCATTTCCATATGAGTTTGCTGTGGATACTAACTGAAACTTTGTCCGTTTCTTGTTATGGATGCTGGTTCCTATATAAATTTTGTTTGTTTCTTAGCGAACTAGCATTCTCATTCTTTGTATGGTATTATAAATCAAATTGTTGATTGAGGAAATAGTATGTTTAGTAGAAAGTATTCTCCTGTTCCAAAGTTTAGGTTTGGAACTGATCATAAGTAGAAAGTTTGTAATTTTTCTCCTTGAAGATTATAATATAGGTTCTTAGACTTATGATTTGTTTAATATGCATGATCATTAAAATTCAAATACATTGTCCTTGAAATGATGAGACAAATTCACGTGACATGAAGGATATATTTTTATGTCTAAATATGATATTGGATAAGATATTATGTTGAATGTGTGTCTACTTTATGCTTAATGTGAAGATAGTTTATAGATAATTTATCACGTAGTACATATATGAATGACTAATTTCTACAATAGCTTACTTTTATCATTTTTTTTCGATTCAAAGTTTTAGTGACCTTGTTCAGAAGAAGCATGGGGTCAACATTGTATTTATTCTTTTGTCTAGCATTCTATGCCTTGCTCTATTTCCACATTTTCATAATTTGTTTAAGCAAATTATGTGTTCTGACATAAGTTTTTTCCATCAGATTGGTGCTGGATGGAGATGGAATGCCCATTGTTGTCCCGTTTGTACATACAGGGATGCAAGAGATCATGCCAACAAGGGCTAACTTTCCCAGAATTGGCAAGATGGTACGTGCTTTTGACCTATCTCTGAAAATCTTACCCAACATGTGGTGGATTAATAATATTTACCCAATGCTTTAATCAATCCAAACTCTAAGGTGAAATTGCTGAGTATCTTTGTTTTCTTTCTTTTTTTATCTTGATAAAATTCTTCTTTTATCAAAAAATGCTCAAATTGCTGACAGCTGCTAGAGCACTCATTATCACTTCACTTAGGGTCTGTTTCTTACCTCCTAAATTATCTTTGTGGATGAAGATACAGGTAAACTCCTCTATACTGCCAGACATCGATGATGATGGTGATGGTGATCGTGATGATAATGATGATGCTGCTGACTTTTCCTGATTTAGTTATTATTTTTTCTTTATTTGCCTGTGGTTGAACTATTTATATTTTTATTTTGTAGACTTTCTTATATTTATATCTATTTTATATTTTGGACTTAAATTCATTGCATTTAGTATTTTTTAAATTTTTTCATTATTAAGTCTATTTATATATTTATAATTAACTTTAAATAAAATATATGCCAGTAAATATTCAAGGAATATTCAAATTACTAAACAATTTATTGAAAAAATTAAAATTATTGATGGATTTTTCCGTCGATAAAATAAAAACACAAATTTAATAAAATCGAAAATAAAAAAATTGCTGAAGGAAAAGTTTGTTGGTAAAATTTAGAAAAAAAATTAATATTAAAATTACCGACGGATTTTTCCATTGCTAAAGTAAAAACACAAATTTAATAAAATCGAAAATAAAAAAATTACTGACGGATTTTTCCGTCGGTAAAGTTTAGAAAAAAATTTTAAAATTAAAATTATCGACGGATTTTTCCATCGGTAAAAAAATTTGGATTTTTAAAACAAAATTATTTTGGAAAGTTACTGACAGAAAAATCCATCGGTAATTTAAAAAAAATCCATCGATGAATATATCATCCTGACGAATTTGGGGACGAATTTTTTCATCCAGTTACCGACGGATTTTTTTTAAAAAAATCCGTCGGTAATTTCGTCGAAAAAATTTATTGACGGATTTTTTCCGTCGGTAATTCTTACCAACTACGTTATTACCGTTTGACAAAATCCGTCGATAATTCCGTCGGTAACACCTTAAAATCCGTCGGCAACAGCATTTTTTCTAGTAGTGATGATCTCAAACTTTGATCTAGATATCTGAAATATTGAAGTTGGATCTAAAATTGGATCCGTGATGATTGTTATTGTTGCTCTCCATCTGGATATGAGAAATCCTGATATGCAATTGTTAACTTTCGATCTGAAATTGTTGATTTTGAAATTGTTGATGACGAATTCTGATTTTCTATTGCTGTTTGATGATCAGTGTTGATCTGTTCTGCAAATATTTTTTCATACTGTATTGCTGAGTAGAGAGCGCGGGATAGAGATTTAGGATTTTCAAAGAAAACTTCTCTATGAATTTGAATTTTCAATCCATTGATAAATAAAGCTAACAATATTTCAGGATTATTCATTTGAACGCGATCAGCATGAACCATGAATTCCATATAGTACTCTGTCACTGTACCAGTTTGCTCTCTGATTGAGCTCGACAAACCACCATAGAAATCGAACATGGTGGTCAATGAAAGCACCATTATAATGGGTAAGAAATTGGATATAGAAGGATTATGAAATCAAAGGGAGAATAGAGAGAAAGATTGAATATCATGTAGGTGACAGAAAATCATAAAGAGGGGAGCCACATTTTATTTCACATATTGATTGATTGATTCCTATTACAATTCTTAACATGCCTATTTATACTATTCTTTTCGTAACTAAATGCAATTCTACTAATTGGTCTACTAGGCCCATCTTAACATGCTACAGAATATTTGAACCAATTTTTTTAAAAAAATTTAGCTCTTTACTTTTTTATTTTAACCTGATGAGAATCGAATTTGTTAAAAGAAAAAAGATAAAAAAAAACCGATGTAATTGATTTGGATATATTTTTCACCCGATTCCAATCCGAATCAATTTCTTAAGGCGTTAAAGGTTCAGTGCATATTCCCAGTTTTTGAGTCATTGCCCACAACCCAGTGTCATTATTGTTTTTTATTTTTTATTCTTAAAGATTGTTGCGTGCTTGGCAGTGTCATTTTCAATGGGTCCCAATATTATAATGTCCAATAGATTGGGTTCCCTCGACCCCCGTTGTTACCTTTCATTTTGCTTTCTTCGCTTTTAGCTTCATCCTATTGCTGGGGTTGCTTTGTTTTGAGGAAAAAAAGGAAATTAAGACATTAACTTTAATTTTCACACAATTTTCACCAAATATGGGCGTATAAAATACGTGTATACAAGTGGGCATTCATTGTTCAGCCATTCGACTCATATATATATATATATTTACGTGGACTCACATATATATGAATGCTTTTTTGTTTTAGAATTTTTTATGCATTTGAATTGTGGACAGAAATGAAAGATTATCAATGTAAAATGTTGTACCATAAGTTATTTCTTTTATTTTGTACTATAAGTTATTTCTTCGATTCTCTTCTCGTTCCAAATTCAAATTCACTTACAGGACTTTAGTCATTAATTATTTTGCCGGACTAATTTATGCTTCATATTGTCCTGGTGGAATTGACACCAGTTGGTACAAAGGTACACCAAGATTGATGGATAGCACATATTACTACTCTCAAAAGTCTTCAATTCACACACACGAATTCGGGATCCTCGCATTCAATATGAAGGAAGAAAATTCGCTGTGCTTGCTATTCAAGAATCAAGATGATGCATCTCTTCTAACACAGGGAAACTTATGCACACTGATTTTACTTCTGTAATTTTAGTTCTTCTACGAGTACTTTGAGAACAGGACCACACTTTGTCACCATACTATTGACTGAAAATTAGTCTCATGACCCTTACTCTGCGGAGTGAAAGCAAGAGAGAAGAGTGGGACGTAACAAAGACACCTTTGGTTTTTATCAAGACAATAACACAAGCAGTTTTCTCCTTTCTCTCCTATATTAAAAGATAGCGATAAAGTGTGCATTACGTGTTCTGTCTCAACCCTTTCAATTGTAATGAATCCAAGGGCTTTTCTACTTTATGCAATTGATTTGGCAACTTTAAAAGACACACAACTTAGCTATCAAGATTCAAGACAATAGCAAAGTAAGTTTTGCAAAGACGGCGGTAACGAAATTTTGTGTTATTTGTTTTGTCTAACACTTTCAGGAGTAGTGAGAATCAAAGGGCTTTTCCTTTTCCTCATTTATACAATAGATTTGGCAACTTTGAATCATAAAGTGCAGCGTTTTCATCGATTGATTTCGAGGAGGTAATAAGATCAACGTAAATTGATGGGAATTTGATAGATTGACTTATATTCATAAGCTCGTTCAGTACCCTATTGTATATATTTATTATATACGCACTTTAGAATATTCAAAGAATCAGAGATCGAAACTGCGGCGTGACTAGGTATATAGGCACTAAGACGCAGGTGTACGGTAAAACGGCCCCCACTTTACGTGCTTTCCACGTGCAAACGCCGATAATTAGATTGATGGATTCTTCAAAAAAGTTAAAACAAGCCTGTCAATTTTTGAATGTTCGATTTGATTATCTATCCAAAAATTATAGATGAATATGCATAGGATCAAACCCAGTAAAACAGATTCGGCGATGGAAAACTACACACACACACATATATATATATATATATATATATATATATAGGCATATTCTGCATTATTTTAATTCAATTCTTGATGGAGATGAATTTATTAATTGAACCAAAATGTGCAAATCATGAATTTCACTGTCCCTTTCTTAGGGTTGGGAAAAAGTCACAATAAAGATACATGAAACTGTTGAACGTAAGAGTTGTTGGCCCCAAGTGGAGCCAAATTAATTATCACTACTGGCCGCCATAAATCAGTTCCATCACTGGTAACAAGCCGACAACCAGTTTATAGCGCAAACATAGTGTGGACAATAAATTAAATTAAATACTTATACAAAGAGCAAACACTTGGAATTAAAGAAAAATACATCAGAAACCAAACGTAAAAGTACAAACAAAACATAAGAGTACAAGCTACCTCCTCCAGTTACATCTTAAAAAACACTAGTACTAGAAGGAGGCTAAGGACCTATGCCAACAAGACCAACTAGTTAAAGGGGAAAATAAAACATCACGACAACTATATGGTATAAACCACAAATTTAAATTACAAATCCTGCTTCAACCTTAAAAAAAACCATAGGTTTTGCAGGATATATTATTCTTCACACAGCAAAACAGACCTTGATTTGTAGCTAGCTAGAGACTAGAGAGGGCTTAGACAGCGCGTTACTGACCCAATAGAAGCCAGCTTCAGTCTGCAGTAAAAAAAAGAACAGACGTGAAGGCTTCTTTTGTGGCTAGTTTTTTTCTCCTACTACTGATGAAAATCATTGTAAGAGAAACCATGTCGGATCCATATTGTGAGGTTATGAGAGTAATTTAACGTGATATTGACACAAGTCGCTTCGATATGGGGCCTAGGAGACATCGGAGTTGTAAGAAGTTGGTGGTGGGGTTGAAGCTGCAGAGATGCCGCCACCATTAATAACGTTCTTCTCGCCTTTTCCAGTGTCTTTTCCAACCTTTGATGATGAGAATTTGGAGGCCACAAACTTCACAAAGCTGCTAAATATTTGAGCTTTGATCTGGCCCCTCTTTGGGAGAGGGCTTGCTTTCTCCTTGCGGGGTGAAGAACTTGAACATCGTGTTGCCATTTCTGTACCGTGAAAAAAGAAGAAAGGAAAAAAGAAGAAGAAACAAAGAACAAGTTTTTTTTTTAAAAAAAAAAATACACAGAACAAGTATCTGTAAAGAGAACTTGAAGATTAGAAAACACCAAGATTTAGGATAAACTGAGAAACAGAAGCAAAATTATAGAATGTAAATTAAAATCAAAGAATTAACAGCCTCTGTGCCCAACAAGATTAGAGAGGCAGAAGGGAAGGGAAGAGGGAAGGGAGAAGGGAAGGGGGAAGGGAAAATGGGGAGGGGGAATTGGCCCTCTAGCATGTATAGAGGGAGAGAAGGAAGACTATATCTATGTATATATATAGAAAAAAAAATCATAAATAATTTTTTTTTTATGTATTAACTTTATTTTTATAATTTTTATTACATGAAACTATATAAGGATGTAAATGTAATGGTATGTATACCAAATTACTTGGAAACCAGAGTGTTTTGCGCCCTCACGGTACATGCCTAGGAAATTTCCCTTTTAATTTAATAAATTGAATTTAATTTGGAATAAGGAGAAAAGTGCCGTTGACGAGTGGGGCAACTGCCACCGGCCAAGAGTCTAGTATTCACATTTGACATGTCTTAATATTTGACATCTCTGATCCCTTGTTGATGTTATCCCCTTCTATTTTTTCTTTTTTAAAAGATTTAATTAATCCGTCAGTTTCTATAATTTTATCAAATTTTTAATTGGGTTCCTATATTTTAAAAATGTTCAATTGGATCTTTATATTGGATAAAATTTTTCAATCAAGTCTAAGTCATTAACTACCATTACAAAAAAATAGAATATTCCTAACATATTCCATTTTTATTTATTCCATCTCCTTCTATTGTACATGGCTCCAATAGAAGGTTCATAGAATTCAACTTCTCTCTAATACACAAAAAATAAAAATAAAAATCAATAGCCCTCTTTTAAAAATATTACCCACCAACAACAAATCAAAGCAGAGACACAAATAGAATGTTCCTTGTCCATAATCTTCTAAAGGCAACAAAATTCCCTATAACATTAATTTTAGGGCCCGTGTAGTTGTAGCTGCAACACATATTATGAACTCAAATAAATGGAAGCTTAGTTCATTCTATAACCATGGAAGCTGGAGTAGCCATCGTAGCCGAAGAAGTTGTCGTTGTCGGCATGGGGGTAGTGCTGATTGGTAGGAGCTCCACTGCGAAGCTCAATCTCTGCGAAGAGAGAGAGGAAGTGGTTTGATGATGATGATGATGATGTTTGCTTGTTTGTTTGTTTTGGGGGGTTTTGGTTTGGTTGTGGGATTGAGGGTTGGGTCTTGGTTAGGGGTGGAGAAGAGGGGAGGGGGTTGATGGTGGTAGTGAAGAGAGAGGGGGTGAGAGAAAAGAAAATGAGAGTTCCTACTATGTTTTGATATAAATATGTGTATGGTTACATTGTGAAATCTCAGCTTTTAGATTACATGGTATATGAATTCTATATATATTTAATGGTGTAGATAATAAGTTTTATAATACATCTGAATTCATTAAGTGTATCATAGCATTGCTGGATATATTTTTGTAACAGTGGTTAACGACATGGATTTGATTGAAAAATTTTATACAACATAGGGACTCAATTGAAAACTTTTAAAATGTAGGAACCCAATTGAAAATTCGGTGAAATGATAGGGAGTAGGGGATTAATTAAATCTTTTTTTAAATTTTTTAGGGTATTCACCACCAGCAATAGTAATTAATCTCATCGAAATGAAGTAAAACTCTGACCACAAGATCATTTCATGCACACTGTCAAAATCAAACATCTAACTAAATACTTAAAAAATTTAACTAGCTGCCAACTTTATTAGATCTCATGCTTAAATATTACCCACTTCTAAATAGCCATGGAGGTAAATGAATTAAGAAAGAGGAATGTTATTTAGATTTAAAAAGTAGACATCATACAAGAATATATTTAGAGAGATAAAAAATATAAAAATTAACAGCACGATTGAGAATGGTATGAAATCAAGTGCCCTTTTTTTGTTTCTGCACACTTAGCGCATAATTTAAAAATCTCATGCAATGTCTTCTGCTATTTTTGGAGATATTGATATGAATGTCTCAACAAATTTTGGGAGACAAGCAAATTTAGAGAACAAATAAAAGCATATTATAAAGGTTGTGGCATCAGTTTGTATTCTTAAACCAAAATAAGATGAAGACTATGTTCAATTCTCAAAGGCAACAAGTATAAGTGAAAAAAATATTAACGAAAGAGAAAAGATACAAGAGCTCAAACCATATATTTATATTAGTGCGACCTCCAACTTGAAATCTACATTCAATCCTCACCCAATGCGAGATTTGTCCACTAAAATCCAAAGTCTCATTAGATTGTTATGCTGAAACAAAGCTTACACTAATCCAATCATAAGATACCAAGGCGACTCGAACTCTCATAAGTGTAAGCTAAACAAAACAAAGGAAGCTACATTCCTAATAAATTAAATCAAACCTAACCAAGTGAAACCAAGCTTCCTCACCAAACAAGAGCTTCGCTTACAAATAGCTTTTACACCAACAAAACCTCACAATTAAACAAATAATTTGTATTGACACATCAGCACATAAATAGTTATGGAAAGTGCTCAATCCTGATAGCCAAAGTATCCTTTTAATTCTCTTAGGAAATGTTCTTCTGTGTGTGTTGTTTTGCTTCATATTATGTAAACTAATTCCTAAAATAGTAACCCACACATCAGAGCATTTCAAGATAAATGTTTGTCATCATCATCTCAAGATGCATTAAAAAAAAAAAAAGAGTTCATTCTTCTTTCTCGATTAACATTTACTATCTTGACGTCTTCTCTCTCTCTCTCTCTCTCTCTCTCTATATATATATATATATATATATATATATATATAATATGCCTTCAAAGTGATCTCTATTTTTTATGTTTAAATATGATTCTATAACTATGGATTTTGTTAAAGGAATATATGGCAACTCAGATAAGAAGTTTTTGGATGAGGAGAAAAAAAATGAGAAGGAATAAATGTGATTATATCAAAATTACTTAATTTTAGAATTGTTATATTTTGTTAAGAAAGAAAATATTATAGGATACGATTATGCTTTTACAATACAACTAATTATTAATAGTTTTCTTTTCATATTATGAGAAGAAATATTTTTAAGTGAAATCCCAAGTTTTTTTTTTCTTCTCTTTCTTTTTCTCTTTTCATTTAAACCAATAAAAAAGTTATACTTATTTTATCTTATCTTATTTCATTTTTTGGCTTCTCGCTTTTTTTTTTTTCTCTCCTTTTTCAAACAAAAGACCAGGGTTGTAAAGGAAACACCAACGATAAATGTGTAAACGCATAAGCGTTTGTTGCATTACCACATGTGACATTCAGGGGACAAGGGGGCAAAAATGTCCAGTGCTGACTTTGTTCCTCTGAGAATAATGACGAGTCTGTTGTAATGTCACTGTCCAAATAAATAAAATAAGCGTTACCCGACCCGCTGATTGCCGTCGCATGTTTGTTAAAAGTCTCAAAATGAGCTTTAATTTGTAATATTTTTTGGTTATAGGTTTTGTGGGATTATATCATGAATTTATGATGCTGTTAGGAGATTTACGGATATATGGAAAATAACGGAGAGGGGAAAGATTTTGCAAAGAATTGGGACCATCCTAATTCAACGACCAGAACAAGTTAATTTAATAATAAAATAATATTTTTATATTTTTTATTAAAATATTAATTTCTAAAATCAATAGAACTTGGATAATCCGATTTTAAAAAAGTTTCAAAATAAATTCGGACCTTCCGAATTCCACGGCTCTAGAAAATGTTAATTTATTTATAAAATCATATTTTTTATTTTTATTAAAATACTTATTTTTTTAAATCCACAATTAATCTAAGTTTAGTTTTAAAATGCTTTTTTACCAATATAAATTAAAAATATATATTTAAATACTAAACTGTCATTTACTAAAGATTAATTCTGCATATCTATTCTTTATATATATATATACAGTTGAAACTGATTTAATATGAGTAGATTTCTAAGGAGTGGAATACATAGAAATTAGTCAAGAAAACTAGAATCCTTAGTGTTTGATATTTAAATAATTTTTTGTAATCTTTACAAAACGAGAGTTTAGAATTTAAGGAATTTTTTTTTATAATTTATATAGGGCAAAAGCCAGAGTAAAACATCTGCTTTGTAAAATATTTATAACATAAAGTTAGTTTTGAAACTGGTCCAAGATTTTGAGTTCATCTTTATTTTGTCCATGTATTTTAAGCAGAGATAGTTTCAGAAGAAGAGGAAAAAAAAGTGTTCCATCATTTAGAGAAAAAAGGAAGTTCCACTGTTTAAAAAAAGTGTAAAAAAGTCTTGGAAAAAAATGTATGAAAAAATGAGTAGTTGTGTCATGATAATAGTATATTTTAATAATTAGATCCTTACAAATGTGAGTAACTATATTTTATTTATATGTGAGATTCCCATATATATTTCTATTCTCTACATTTTATCATTTATGGAGCTATAGGTTTTCTTTGTCTATCAATAAATCCAAACTCCAAAGAAATCCCAAACTTCAAAGACAGTGGCGTCAATAAAATAAAGTTGGTCAATCTTGATTTTTGGAGACATATAATATCAAGTAATTGTAATAATAGAAGAAAACATTCAATAAATGTTTAGTACACATCAACAATATAAACCAAACAATAGTGCCATTTGTGTATAGATTTCGAAGAAGTTGTTGTTGCTCATAATGAAGCTCATGAGTCGAACACATTTTGACAAGTAGAATGTCATTGTATAGAGTGTTTTTAATGGCTACCTGATGTGAACACCATATTTTGTCAATTTTAATTTATTATCATATTTTGCATAAAAAGTAAGTAAAAAACAATGGTATCCAACCTTTTGGTTCAAGTCTGAAACCAACCTATTTTTGTGGATATGCTTTTAATTATACTACAACTTTTGTCCTTTTTAGACTTTAAGAAATAAATAAAATAAAGTAGGAGCCTGCATCGTTTTGAAAACGAGGAACAATGATTCAGAGAAAGGAGCACCGAATGAAGGAGTCAAAGAAGTGGAGCGCACAGATAGACAAATTTACAAAGAAGGTGTACAAAGTTAGAAATGAACAATGGAAAATCACACGCCTTTGATATCGGATCCCACAAAAATCAACAATAGTTTGAAAATCAACTCAATCAGATAAAAAATTGCTGCTAAATTGATTCATGATATCTGTATGAAAGGGGATCAAAGTTCACGAGGAGTGGGGGAATTCTGATTTCCATTTTTCATTTTCTAAAGGGAGGGAGCTTGGAGACTTCCATTTTTCATTTTCTAAAGAAAAGGGGGAAGCTCTAAGTTCCATTTTTTTTCTAAAGAGAGAGAGAAAGCTCTTCGATTTTGAGAGTTGGAAGAAAGTTATTGAAGTTGGAAAAAGGGAGAGAGATAAACACAGGTAAGTTATTTTGGTGTTCATCCATCTTGTCTTTTTAAAGCTGCAGCTGTTACAGAACCCGACATCTGAGGTCCATTCCCAAGCCAAGAACCTAACGTCCGAGGTCCGACCTCCTAGCCTTTCCCTTCCCAAGTCAAGAACCCAACATATGAAATCCGACCTCCTAGCCATTTCCCTTCACAAGCCAAGAACCTTACAACCTTTCCCAATTTTGACCCCGACCACATCCAGGCAGCCACGAACGTACTAGCCAAATCGAATTCCGACCTTTAACCACATCCACATAGCCACAAATTCCGAACTCCTATCCTTTTCCATAAGAACCTCACAACCATGTCCAATTCCGACCTCCTAATAGCCACGAACACATTAGCCAAACCAAATTCCGAACTCCAATCCTTTCCCACAAGCCAAGAACCTCACTACCTTACCCAATTCCAACTTTCGACCACATCCACACAGCCATGAATTCCAAACTCCTATCCTTTCCCATAAGTCAAGAACCTCACAACCATACCTAATTCCGACCTCGGACCACACCCACACAGCCACGAACCACACAACCCACATCCGAATTCAATCTCTGTCCCATCCCCACAATCACCAATCGCACAGAAAAACCCAAATTCCAAGCCCTGATCCCTTTCACACAGTACCCAAACCAAAACTCTCTTTACCAACCTCCGGTCTCCGAGCCACTAACCACACAACTGCGAACACAACCCTTCCTTACCGAAGTCCAACTTCCAACAAACGGTTCCTGATCTCCAATCTCTTTCTCCACCATTTAACCTTTTTTATTATTTCATTTTATTTTATCTTTTTTTTTAGATCTTAGGACTTTATTCTTTTAAAATAATAAAAAATATAAAAAAATATATTTTCTTTATATGCACAATAGTCAACATTGAGAAGTGGATGGTTTATTTATTACTTCTGAATTGTAAGGATTTATTAAATAGCCCAATGTTAACTTCAATCCTGTGCAAAACCAGATTTCTCATGTAATAAGTTGTTAGTCCAAGCTCACTTTCAAAACTAAAATCAATCAAGACATTTTTTTATTTATTATTTTCTTCCCTTTTAATTAAAATTCATCGAACATACAAGTATTTTCTACAGAACGACGTGGCTTTAAGTTCCTCTTTGCACCAAAGGATACGTCGGCGTAGCCAATAACTATCAAGCCAAAATTAATTTTTCATTAAATTTTGTTCCTTTTTAATTTAATTTTTTTTAGTTTATTTTATTTTATTTTATTTTTACATAATTATGACTTTTTTAAGGGACAAATAAATATTATTAAAATTATAATTAATTTGCATAATGACCTCCAGGATAACCGTATTTATACGGATGTATCAGAGGTGCAGTGGGATTAATTTTCCACCCTTCCATAATCATAATCAGACTCCCGAACTTAAAACTCTTAAAAGACTAGTTTTATCAAATTAAAATGTTTTTAATTTTAACCAGGATTAAAATTGGTGGCGACTCCAATTTATTTTAAATAGGTTATCAATCTCATCGCGGCACCCTCCGGTTACGTTATGACACCTGATAAGGTTGCATTTGATGTAACATCTGTCTAAAGACCTCAAGCTTTTTAAATCCCTAGTTTTGCTGGTAGCGTGATTTCCTCCATCTGTCACGAAATATATTAATTAGCTACAATTATGACAAATTCCCC
The DNA here is from genome assembly GCA_031216105.1 of Dalbergia cultrata. Taxonomy (NCBI): domain Eukaryota; kingdom Viridiplantae; phylum Streptophyta; class Magnoliopsida; order Fabales; family Fabaceae; genus Dalbergia; species Dalbergia cultrata. The sequence goes on from CM062345.1 coordinate 5,218,980, forward strand.
AAAAAAAAAAAAAGATCCAATTTTTATCTAGAGGCAAGGGGGAAGTTGATACTGGAGAAAAATATGGGAGCTTAAACCATTTCAAAAGTTGAAAAATATTGAATAATGAAACAGAATAAGTGGATAATTTTACTATATCATGATATATTTATATAGATGACAATGAGTTTCCATGAAAAAGGGGATATGCCCCCCACCACTGTTTTAGTTCAGAATTTTGCCTCCTATCCTTATCTTTATCACAGATCCCATTCTTGAATCCATACGGGTATTCTCGGGTTTATTAGAAAAATATAAAAAAGAGAAAAATTTTGAAAGTACTTTGAATTCGAAATATAAATATTCATAATAACGAATATTATTAATACAACACAATCTAAATTAAAAATAAAAATACATACATAATTAAAATTTAATAAAGATAATTAAAAATGAATATGTTCTAAGGTTTTCTAGATATTTAAATAATTTATATAAATGGAGAATTGACGGATCTCTATGGTGAGGATTTCATTCCCCGTTCTTGTCTTGTTTAACAAATGGGGACTCTGCCCCCATCCCCATGAAAACTAAATCTATCCTCATTCTGATTCTCATTGCAAGTAATTCCAGTGGGGTACCTGTCCTCATTTATGTTATAATCAATGTGTTGTATTTAGGAAAAAGATCATCAATAACTCTAATTTAAATAATCTCAATTATTGGTATAGTACATCAATTATAATATTACTTTCAATAAAAAATAATGTTACTATTTATTTTTTAGAAAATTAATAAATAGTTGTATCATTATAAAAGAGTGTAAATTGTGGAATCGATCTTTTAAATATCTTAATATTGAAAAATTGAAGTCGTTTTTTCAAAAAAATCTAATATGAAAAAATTGAAAAATTGAAAAGTTGGAATGTTCAAGTTGCAAAAAATTGAATATGGTATTTTGAGATGGATAAATAGATAGTTTTTTTAATTTTATAATTTTTAAAAGCTCTATATTTAAAGTTATAAACCTTTTGATAGAGAAAACGAATTGAAAAATAGTTGTTGAGATAACTTTTTAGGAAAGAGACATGTTTAAGAGGAAATATGTATGTAAAAATTAACTATACAAAATGAATCCTAATATATAATAGAAGGAATCTTTTTCAATATTTAAGTTGAAGAACAAATTTTAATTTTTTTTAATCATGGTTTTCAAAAATTATATTTATGCAAATGTGACTTTCTTTTTTCAAATATATATTAAAATTATTAAAGGTATTAAAATATTAAATTTTAAAAAGATTTTATAATAACTCCTGAGTTTTTAAGACTAAGCTCCAAAGATGCCAACTATTTTAAATTTTCCAACAATAATCACCTATTTAGCACGCCTTATAGTATAAAGACTGATAGTATAAGACCTGATAAAATAAAACTTGAAGATATCGGGCATAATAAATTTTTAACACTATATAGTGTTTAGTGTAACACTGAATAAGATATCCTATTTTATATTTTATAATATCTTATTTATTTACTAATAATTCTAATAATTTAATTAAATAATAATAAAATAAGAATTTTTAAATATTATATTTATGTAAATATTTATTAATTAAAATTTAATTTATATTAAAGGTTATTATTTATTTCAATATTTAATAATTATTTATTATTTCAATAAATTATATAAATTAAATTACTATTTTTTACATTCTAAATTTTTATTTCGAATCATAATTATTTAAATTTAAATTATTAATCCTTACTTTTATATGTTATATATTATGTATTATTTATTATTTATTTATATATTTTATAGTTAATAACTTATAATTTTTATATTATATATTATTTTATTTTATTTTATTTATTATTTATCAATTATATTTATTTTTATTATATATCTAAACTGATATTGTATGTTATTTTATTTATTTAAGAATTATTTTATTTTAATAAAATATTTGAAAATAATAGTGATCTTATATATTAAAAACTAATCATATATAATACAACCTCTTTATGTTATATTAAGTTATATAATATTTTAATGTATAAGAGATTATGATATATAATGTTATACAATATATTGTTTGTACAAAATTATGGATAAAAATATAATATATAATATTAATTTGTATTATCATGCCTAATTTATCCTACCAAACATTTCCTAACTTATGAAATAGAATGAATATATAAACAAGCAAAATAGAATTCGGTGTGCCCGAGTTTGGTTCTCATATGTAATGTAGTTAATTTGAAAGCTTGCAGCTATAATTTGTGGTCGAAATTTGCTGCCTGCACCCAAATTTTTGTCTTTGGATATTTTGATATATTGACAAAATTTAGATATTTTGATAATAAAATATTATTTGATATTTTGTAAAGAACTCAAACTGTTCCAGTTCATTTTGTACAGTGCTATTGCCATGTTCAATTCTGCTTTTTAGGTTTGTTTTGCCAATATGTTTTAGAGATTTGGACTTTTCTTAAGTCGGATGGTCCAGACTCTATCACCTCAACCCATACTAGAATTATACTATTTGAGAAACATCATATGAAATTTAATTTCCCGCAATCTTTATTTATCAACTATATATATATATATATATATATATATATATATATATATATATATATATATATATATATATATATATATATATTCAAGATTAAAGCCATCTGTGTTTTTTAAATTTATTTTAGTGGCAATGAGTTGGAATAATATCGGAGACATCATTGTACCTTTTCCATATCAGAATAATTGTAAAAAATAAGCAATACATACACTAAGGAAAAAATAACTTGTTAAATATAGAAAATTATATGAGTTAACAAAACTATCCTTCTATAATAATTATTATTCATCTTGATAAATGTATTGATTATTTAACTAACATATTTATATTAAGGATATAAATAGAAGATAAAAATTAATACTACCTAAATATTATAAATACAAAATGGATGGAATAACTGATAACTGATTGAAAAAAAAATCAATAATTATTATAAAATATATGGAGTAACCAATAACTAATCGGAAGAAAAAAAACACCGTTAAGAAAAGAAATTGAAAGGGTTCACAAACCAGTTTCCGAAAATGTTATTATTATTTTTTCCAAAATCATTGACCAATCTGATTTTTATGTAATTTGGTTTCATTATTCTAAAGACAAATTTTGTCCATTACCTATCATAATAATCATTAATAAAAGAGAAAACATTACTTGTTAGATTAAAATCTTGGCAAAGATATTTCTATAGTTCTATCTTTAAATTTTATATGAAAAAGTACTATTGATTTTTTAATGAACGAAAAGTAATATTAATTAATATTGATAAGTACCTCCATCATTTTTTATTCGTCTGAGTAATTCCAAACACAAAATTAAAAATTGGGACAAAAGCCTATGTATTTAAAAGAGGGATTCCTTATCCATCACTGGCGTGACGACACAGAAAGGGGGACTCCTTCAGCTTAATAAATTATACTGTATAACATTCCCTTTCATACTTGACATCTCAGTGATGACGAAACGTGCCTAGATTTGTAGCCTCCTCAGAGTTGCCTTTCAATCAGCACCTAGTTTTAGACGAATATAATAATAATAATAGTACAATAGCTGAAAAAGAAAAAGAAGAGAAAACAGATCTTATGAAGTGTTTTGGAGTCAAAAAATACTTAATATATTTATTTCATTATTGCCTAAAAAATAGTTCTTTAGCTGATCATTAAAATTATTGTTAAACGTTAAAATACATAGATTATCTCATAAAAATTTCTAAAACCAAAACTTTATTGCTATTCAAGTCACTATTCAACAATTATTTTCGCTTTGGAGTCGTCTTACATAGTACAAAAATAATTAGCTCGGATGGATGGCCAAAAGATATGGCGCAATCTCACAAGATTTTCACGAAGGATTTGAGAAAAATGATAAAATCGTATAAAGTTAAATTAACATCACCGTCAAAACTTTTCTACGATGATTTTCATATACATTTCTCCAGTGTAGCCTATGATTTAATAAGGTTTTAAGTTCAAAGTTCAAACATGGTAAATGGAGTAAATTAATGTTGAAAGACTTACCAAAACTTGAACTAGATAGTGGAAGTATTTGGTCCGCAATTGGATGATCGTTCATTTAAAAAACAAGTCTATAAATAATTATTTATTTAAAAATTTTAAATAGTGCTTATATTTCAATAATATCTGTACCTGATATATTAATTATTTCTTTTTAATATTACACTAATAAATACAATTGACTTGTTTAGTGGATGAGTGAAGAGAAAATTAAAATATTAAACAGAAATAAGCACAATTTAATAAGTTAATTTTAAATTTTTCTAGAATTTATACTTTTTAAATTATTTTTTTAATTATATTGAGCATTTAAAATTGAATAATTTTTCAAGAATAGAGGGAATAACATGATTTAAACCAAACATAGTAAGCAATATATTAGTTCCAAACCAATTATTCTAAATACTCTTAATTATATATTGACTGTTTAGATAAAATAAGAGACAAATTAATTCGAGCCTATTCCAAATACAACTTATTTTTTGGGACAAAGGGAAGAAAAATCTATAACTCTTCAGTCTCACATATTAATTACTTCAATACTTCACATGGAAATCATGCCATTGAAACAAACTCTTTAAAAAATTTAGAATTTTATATAAAGATATATGAATGATTTTATATTTAATATGTTCTTTTATACAGATATTTCATTTGGACTTAAAGCACAAAAAATACACTAACTCAACTATCTTATCTTATGCTACATTTAATTACTTTATTTTTAAAAAATAATAACTATAAAGACTTTAATACTATGTTATAAATCAATATCTCCCTAAAAAAATTTAAGCTAACCCAAGTAAACACTCATAAATAGCTTCATACCCAACACGACACACAACACGATCAAGCAGCATTAGAGAGGCAAATACAATTGCCCCAGGTGCATGCACATTAGGCCTTCCAGTATCGCCGGTCATAACTGCATCTCTTATGTCAAGTCATGAATTACTGATCAACACCGAAGGCATGCCTTAATTAAGTCAAGTTTGAAACTCGACCACATGTCCTGTAGACTTTGGTTTCTGACTGATCTTTTGAAAATCCACCAAGCCGTTTATCTTATATATTTAAAAAAGGCTTCTTCTTTTTTTTTTCCTCCTTTTTTCGGGTGTACTTTGTATGGCGTAGGACTAGGAGCATATCATTCTCAATCAATTAAGAATCTTTCAAAGATATAAAAGTAAAATAAAAATTACTAATGCTTGCTTAAGTAGTTTATGTCTTTATCCATCTGTCTTGCATAAAGTCTCAGTTCCAATTTCGTAGATAAAAGAAATAATATTTAAAAAACTTTATTTAATAGTAGGCCAACTTAACTTAAATCAAATTAGTTAAATTTAATGGACTTTAAATACACCTATAATTTAAATTAAAAAGAGAGAGAATGTACGTTAGGGATATGTAATTAACTAATTGTATGCCATTATATTACTTTCTCGTCGAAGACAATTTTTTATTAAGCTACTTATACTCATCGTTCGTATACAAAGTACGCCGGAACAATTTTGATGGCGTGGGCACCGATTGTGCCAGCAAACCCAAGGTCAAGCCTACACTTTGTGAGACAATGGACTCAATAACGATGAAAAAAAGATAAGATAACACTTTTTCTTTCTTTTTTTTTTATTATATCTTGATTATTGAGAAATAATAATGCCGTTGAAAGTTGAAACAATCTAGTGCGAATAGATTAAATAAATTAAATTTTGTAATAGAGACACAGCAAGTGTCTGTGAATGAAATGGATTTAAGAATACATGCCAACATAATTAATTGGATTCGTCTCTATTCGTTGTTGATTATATGCACCTTTTTTGCATGGCTGACTTGCTGTGTTACATACTACAGCACTGCGCCATGCTGTTTGTTTGAATAAATATATGTAAGTTTTTTATTAAGGTTTTTTTTGGTACCCCTAAAATATTAAAAAAAACTAGCTACTTTTAGTTATTTATGATTAAAAATGAGGTACATATTCTACTAACTCAAGTTTTTTAAATCTATTAGATCAAATATTAAATCACAATTTTTAATTATACACAGATAAGGTACTAAGGAAAAACCCATCTATTAATAAACAATACCATTTTTCTTTTTTAATTGAAACCACATGTATCATCGTACTAAAGGTAATCTTGCTAGAATTAGGTAGAATTAAGGAGACAAAGTTTTCTCTCCTAAATTTTAACCCAATTGTATATTCAGAACTCAAATCCAACACCTTTGATTAAACTACAACAAAGTTGTTTTTATGAAACTTATAATACATAGGACAAATTAAAATGTTTCAAAACAAGCAAAGTGGAGGATAATTAATTATTAAACATAATTTCTTTAATGCTACCAAACGTATTCTCAAACTGTACCCAAAAAAAAAAAATCTGAAAAATTTGTGTAAAGTGAAACTATATTCTTATGCAATTTTTGAACATACAAATATCCTTTCTTTTTGTTCGTTAATATCATCGTGCAAAGACTTAAATAATTGGTTGCGTTATTTTTTTTTGGTCTGAATTGGCTGCGTTTGTTATGCCGAATTGAGAGTCTTCTTTCTGTTTTTTTTATTGGTCTGACCCAAATCACCCTGTGGGCTTCTTTTTGGACTTAGCCTGGTTCTGTCCTTCGTAGGTCTGTCTACTCTTCTGACCTGAAAACGGCTTATTGCAGACCCAAAAAAAAACAATGGCAAAAAGAAAATGACCGAAGTATTTCTTTATAGCAACAGTATATTGATAATAGATAGAATCACAAATCGATTTGATCCATAATAATTTCACTAGATTATGATATATTACGTGGACAATTGTATTGAATAGATATAATTTTAAATTATATACGTATGATAAATAAGTAATAGTAAAATAAATTGTTTGTAAATTATGTGTGAATCATTGATCAATTTATGATATAATATTCAACATATATTTATAAACACTTCCTTATACACAACATGAGTAGTTTCTTTAGTATTCTTTGAATCATTAACATATATAAAAATCTTCAATTGGTTGCTTTAGAAGTTGTCACAGACATAGTCATGACCGAAAATAGACCTGTCCAAAATCAAATCAACATTTTCTCTAGAATTGTGTATCAATATATTAGATTATATATGTAATAAGCTTTTAATAAAAATTAATAAAATGGATGATTTTATCAAAATGCATCCCTAAGAAATGATGAAAATGTACTATTAAAATAGATTTTACGAGTAACAAATATTTATAACAAATTGATAAAAAAAATTCATCATCTCATGGCCTTCCCGCTCTCTCTTATTCTTTTTAAATAAAGAAATTACTAAGAATTTATATTAAATAAAATAGACCCATAAGTATACTTAAATTCATTCAAGTGAATATTCGTAATGGTTTTCCTAAATTTAAAAAATCCATCATCCTTATCCTCACTTCTCCTTTTTTTTTTTTCTTTTTTTTAGTGAGGAAAGGTGTCTTCAAATTTATATTAAATAAAATAAAAATTTAAAATGTAACAAGATATGAATTTATGACTATAATAAACTTTAATGAGAAATACATCAATAATTTTAGTGATAATTTATTGAAAAATCTCCATCACCTCAGTCTACATAGTATAATAGAAAATATTATATAGTTAGCTCTAAATAAATTATATACTCACAAATTATTTCACAATAACTAAACACCTACCTCCAAGTAGAAGAAAAATATTGACTTCTCCTCATACACATAATATTTTTTTGTAGAATAATTTATATAATAAATTTATTTATTATAATTATATTTAAATTAATCACACTTTTATTTTGATTTCTATGTTTGTATGTAAAAAATTAACCTTTTATTAGGTAAAAATAATTCAAATACTCTATAATAAAAACATGAAAAAGGTCCTTAATTAACTTGAGTGGGATATTCTTGAAAAATTTTTAGTAAAAATTTATCCAAAGACAAAAAAATGAAAATTATCACCTCTCCTTCTTTCTTTCCCTACCATTTTTCTTATTGGATAAATAAAAATAATTAAAAATTTGTATTAAATAGAATAAAAAAATTCAAAGTAAAATATATTAATATATAAATTAATTATCTAAATCAAGAGGTGATATATGTCAAACATAATAGTACCTAAGAGAGTGTAATTTTTTGAGGAAAATTTGGTGTTAAATAAGTGTAAAAAACAATAGTACATTTCCTTTTGCCATGACTTTTTCAAATAGTGGAGTGGAAGTTAATTATATTTATTGATGTATCACTTCATGATTGGATAACCATGTAAAATATTTTACATTTTTAATGTATTAAAATTAAATATTTTTATAATATAAAATGTTTGAAAATAAATGACCATCTTTTAATATTACTTCCAAATATAAATTAATTTTATATCCAAACATAAAAAATTTAAATTTTATGTTTTTAAAAGAGATTATTTAAAAAGGATCAATTAAAAAAAAATCCTTTCTTAGAAGTTAAATTTTTTATTTTCTAGAGAAATGTATTTTTTTTATAGAGTTTAATTTTGATGCGTTAAAAAAGTATACAAAATTTTACATAATCATCCAATCAAATTTCTCCTTTTACATAACTTTTCAAGTAATACGGTAGGAACTTAAATAATATTTATTGATGTATCATTATATGATTGTAAGATTGTGTGAAAAAAGTTGTATGTAATTAGTATATTAAAATCAAATATTTTTTATAATATAAAAATTGTTTAAAAATAAATAAAGATATTTTAATATTACATTCAAATATAGATTAACTTGGTTGTATCAATCTTGCACACATGTGAACTTATATTGTGCCATTGAGTATGTGCAATGACAATCAAAGCTTGACACTTAGCAAATTACATAATCAAAATTTTGTACAAGTTTTGGAGGAGAAATTCCTTATCATTGTGTGACAAATGCCATCCATTGAGTTAACTACCCAACTTTTATATGTAGACAGATTATGTAGGAAAAAATTTTGAGGCACTAACAAAGTAAACAAAAATTTACATTATCATTCAATCAAATTTATCTTTTTATATATTTTTCAAGTAATGTGGTTGGAAGTTAAATTATATTTACTGATGTATCATCACATGATTGTAAGATTGTGTAAAAGAAATTGTACACAGCTAATTTATTAAAATTAAATATTTTTTATAATATAAAAATTATGTTTAAAAATAAATAAAGATATTTTAATATTACATTTAAATATATATTAACTTAGTTATATTAAACCTACACATATGGGAACTTGGATCAATTGAGCATGTATAATGACAATCAAAGCTTAACACTTGGCAAATTGGATAACTAAAATTTAATGTAAGTTTTGGAGGAAAAACTATTGTCATGTATTGTGTGACAATGATGGGTTTATTGGTAGGTCTAATTTTTTTTTGTTTTGTATTAGAAGTCATATGCACCAAGTTCAAAAGTGCAATACAAGCTACAAAGGAATATTCACATTTGTTTTAGGCCATTGCATAATTCACGATTTTTTAGTATTCCTGATTTGGTCGTTGATAAAGATGGTCATTCAACAAATTAATTCCTAAAAAAAAATATTATTTTTGGTCCTTACATTAGAATAAATTTATTTTTGATGATTTATAAAAATATGTCAAAATATTTTTTAAAAAATAAAAATAAGAAAAATAAATCTACAAAAATACTAAAAAAGAACCAATTTGTTCAATATTTTTAATTGTATTGGGTTACAAAATAAATAATTTTTTAACCATTTTATTCTGCATAATTTTTCTCATGAATTAATTTGATTACTATAAATTTTATATTTTCTAATAATCAAAACAATAGCTTTTTAATGTACTAATTTAGCTTAGTTTTCCAAGATCAATTGTTACGGAGGTAGTACTTTCTTGTAACATAAAAAAAAGTAGTATTATGGAATGAAAAGGGGATAGTAACAAGCATCTCCTATTTTTCATGCCCTTATGAGTATATCTATTTCAGTTCTTGACTGTTTCAAGTAATTTTTTTTTATAGAGTTTAATTTTAATAGATTCATAATATAAAATGCTTTTACAGTATCATCTATTTAATTTTTTATTTATAAGACTTTTCAAGTAAATGTTTAAATGAAATAGTCAATTATTATGATTAATAAGATAATATATAACCAAATAACTATATTAAGAAAATTGTAAGAACAAAACTATGTAAAAAACTTCATCTTTTCATAAATTGAATAACTTTTCTTATAATCCCTTTTATTTAATGGATTTTGTTAACCAATACTATAATGGTTAGAAATACCCTAAAAAGTAAATTTTGAAATTTTATAGTGAATCCCATACATTGAAAATAAAGAAATTCATCTTTTCATGATAAAAATTTTCTCTTATGATTTTTCAACCGTTGTCCAGGCATTGCTTAATAAAGCTCTTATTTAATTTATTATAAAATAAATAAACGCCCAAAAATACATAAAATATTAAAATCAAAAGCAAAACCCTGAACCCTAACTTTCACACCTTGAGCTATAAAAGCTTCATTTCTATACTCTTTCTCCGTTCGAGTCCACTTTGTTACCCCAAATAACCCTTTCGCCGTTCACCGCTTCCAAGCTTTCGAAGATGGCTCCTCCTCGAGGTAAATGAATGATTATCCTTTTCCTGCTTCAATGTATGATCCCCATTACTTGATTCCTCGGAGGGGAAAAAAAAAAATTAGTGCATAAGTAGCTGCAATTTGTCAAATTTCCATTGATCTTTTGGTCTAGTCGAACAGAAAGTTTGGATTTTGAGTTCACTGAGAACGTTTTTAAGCGTAAAAATAAAATGGGGTTTGGATATTTTTGAAGTTACAAGCATTAAGAAGCTCGAAGTAATGTTTTTTATTACCTTTTTCATAATCATTGTAGTGTTTTGGAAAATTTCATTGGTATTGGTAGAACAGTGTAGTGATGCATCAGCTTTTCTTTTATTTTGTTTTGTTGATAGTGGCGTTTGACGTTATGCAGGTCGTGGTGGTGCTGGAGGAGGGTTCAGGGGCAGAGGTGACAGAGGTAGAGGGAGAGGTGGTGGAGGAAGAGGAGGTGATAGGGGCACCCCATTCAAAACACGAGGTGGTGGTAGAGGAGGAGGCAGGGGCGGCCGTGGAGGCGGCAGGGGCGGTGGTCGTGGTGGAATGAAGGGAGGAAGCAAGGTTGTGGTTGAGCCTCACAGACATGAAGGCATTTTCATTGCTAAGGGTAAAGAAGATGCCCTTGTTACTAAGAACCTGGTTCCTGGTGAAGCTGTTTACAATGAGAAAAGGGTTACTGTGCAGGTTACTTTCTTTCTCATCTTGTGTCAGTGTGTTTTTAAGTAATGTATAATTTTTCTAAATTTTCAACTTGTGGGGAAAAGGCAGTGTTATGTTTAAATAAGCATGTTAGGAATGTTGTGTTTTTGGGTCAGCTGATTTTTGCTTACTACTCATTTTTGTTGTACATATTGAATGACAAATTAATCTTTTCTCATTTGTTTTTGCATTAGATCAACTTGCACAATTGTCTTTCTATTTAGTTAAATGTGAAAATCAAATTCCTAAGTCTATGCTGTTAATATGTTGTCTGCCTATAGTGAATCTATGCGATTGCAATTATATTCGTAATTTCCATTTCCTTTCTTATTTTATTGACATTTATTTATATTCCATAATATCCTGTCATGCTATGCAGAAGGAGGATGGTACAAAAGATGAGTACAGGGTTTGGAACCCTTTCCGTTCCAAGTTGGCTGCTGCCATCCTTGGTGGGGTTGACAACATTTGGATTGTAAGAAGTTTCATTGCATTATAACATGTTGTGCCTTTGCATTGTGCCTGAAATGCTGTATTCTGATACATGTCTTTTTTTTTTTTTTTTGTGCACTACCTCTGTCCAATAAAGAAACCTGGAGCCCGAGTCCTTTATCTAGGTGCTGCTTCTGGAACAACTGTCTCTCATGTGTCTGACATTGTTGGCCCAGTATGTGTACTAATTAACAATTTGTGTAATCTTTAAGTGTAAATTTAAATTTGTAAGAGCTGCTTACAACATGGTGTTCTTTGTATGCAGACAGGAGTTGTGTATGCAGTAGAATTCTCTCATAGAAGTGGGCGTGACTTGGTCAATATGGCGAAGAAGCGTACTAATGTTATCCCCATTATTGAAGATGCCAGACATCCAGCCAAGTACAGGATGTTGGTTGGCATGGTAGATGTGATATTTTCTGACGTTGCTCAGCCTGATCAGGTATGGTTTAAGCTTCTTGATAAGTTCACCTAGAAATTAACATAAGTTATGCATGATACTCTGCATCTGATAAGCTTATGTATATCCATAACATTGATGTACTTCAATATGTTTTGCTATATATAGAGTCATGTATTGTTCATTGATTTTATTCATTCTATTTTTAGCTGTTGAATTTCAGGTCTGGTTCTCTTCACATCAATTATGTATTTTGTTGTTGCTTTTGCTGCTCCTGTCTATTCATCTATTATTTAATATATTTGATATGGTCCATAGTCGTTATTTTACTGAGGTGCTATCTAGTGGATCTGGCTTCAATTACTATCTCCATTTGTTGTCTCTCTTTGCTTTTGCATTCTGTATTGAGCAAAATTTTATCTATATTTATTTTCTGGACCTTTTTATTTAAAATATTCTTAAAAGCTTTTAGCTTCAGGGTTTAGAGTTCATCTGTGATTTTTTGTGTAGTTTTGGAAAATTTCTCTTTAATTCGATTTTATATTAATACAGTTTTGAGCTTGTTTTCGTTTTTTTTTTTGGTTGATTTATTCACTTGATTTTATAATCTGTTCAAATAGTTGATAATCTGTGCATATGATGAGATACTCGGATTCCCCTTCAGGACATCATGGATGATGCAGACCCGAGTTGCTGATGCAATTTTTTTTTTTTTTCTGTTTTGTTCCTTTCTCTTCAGCAGCGCCCCAAAAACCACCAAAAAAAAAAAAAAAACCACCACAACACACACAACAAAACAAAAGAAAAAGTGCTCCTTTCTTTCCTTCCACTACAATGTTTAATTATTTCTGATGAGTTGTTTTTTGTCTGCATTTTTCCCTATTGTGTCAATATGGTATATGCACGGTTCAAATCATGTGTTTGTGTTCATCCATGTATGTGATGGTAATTTATGTATTTATTTACTTTCTATCTTTGCTGGAGACAAATTCTCTCGCAAAAAGTGTTTTCCATACCCCTTCTACCAACTGAAAATGGAAATCCAGTTAGCCTAAGGATCAGTTTCGTTTACACTTGACACTATTTGGTGACTAATGCAGGCAAGGATTTTGGGGTTGAATGCTTCATATTATCTCAAAGCAGGAGGTCATTTTGTCATTTCAATCAAGGTTTGTTGTTAAATTTTGTAGACTTAGGTTTATCACAACTGCAAGTCTTAAAGATGGAGAACATCCTAAACGATATTTGTCCACCCAAGGTTTTCATATACCTTGAAATTTATTTATCTATTGGTTGGGAATGATAAGTCAAGGTGTTAAATCAGACTTGTAGCTCAGTTCAATATTTTCTGTTTTTTTCATTAATCAAATAATGAAATTGTGTTCTATGAAAAATCAAGCTTTTCAGAAAGGCCATTTAGGTCCAGGCCTTTTCTACTGGTGTTTTGCTAAATCATGCTCACTTAATTTTGTTGTGTATGTTAGGCCAACTGCATAGACTCCACGGTTCCAGCAGAGTCAGTGTTTGCAAGTGAAGTCAACAAGCTGAAGGCAGATCAATTCAAACCCTTTGAGCAAGTCACCCTTGAACCATTTGAGCGTGACCATGCTTGTGTGGTTGGTGGATACAGAATGCCTAAGAAGAAGAAAGATGCTGAGTAGATTGCATGATAACGCGTGCTCTATAATACCAAATTTTAGTGACTTCTCAGATTTCGTTGTGTTCTTTTTGTCTTGGCTGAAAAAACATGCACTCTTTTTGGTAGTATTTTTATGCGATAGTTAGCTTTTGATGAAAATATGCCTTGATACTCATAGATAAATTGTATTTTTGGGTTGGTGCTGCAACTAGTGAGGATGAGTTACATCTACTACGAATATGCTTAATCACCGGATTTGCTCAAACTTGAAAATTTATATTCAGATTTAGATGAAATCAACCTCAATACATGCTCTTTCAATTGAGAACGTGGTTAATGTGTAGATTGGTCGCCTAATGTATAGCTTATGTTAAGGTTTTTATTGCCCACCCAATGACGAACTAGTATTTAAAGGTCTACCATATTCTCGTAGACCATAAATGGGATGTTGAGTTAACTCTACTAGGATCGGGAGTTAATTTTAACCAATTTGATTGAAGTAGGGTTTCATTGTAAAAGGGTAGAATTTTTTATTTGCAATTTTTTATTTTAGCATCATAGCATATAACCAAGATTATGAGAGGGTTCAGTTACTAGACTAGTAATTTAGTCGTAGATTAAGTGGTTAAATGAAAAAAGTACAACTAAAGAATATTAAGAGATATGAAAGGGTGTTTTATATTTTAAATGAAATATAATGTTATGATTGAAGCCTGTGAAGATAATCCAACGTAAACAATTTGCCTATTAGTTGGGGAGTTTTATGAATTAGTATCACTAAATTTGCTCATTTGCTATAAGGGAAAATAAGATTGCTGTGGCTTTCAAGAGCCGACGTCTTCAGCTTCACTCTATCTACAGGAATTTGATGAGAGCGTTTAGCTAAATTTGTTATAATTTATCTAGTTATTCAACAGTGTAATCTGTTATGTGTATGAACTCATCATTAAGTTAATTCAATAAAACTCACTGACTCATTCTTTATGAATTTGTTATGGTATCAATTGAGTGGGCAAGGTAAATGAATTTGACTAAATCGATTAATAAAAGTGGCTTTTCTAGTAAGCTTTTTGACTTATCTACTGCATTTGAAATGTAGAAAAGGCATCCGTTAATGTAAAACATATTATTTTAATTCCTTAACGAATGTATTTAGAACACTCATTAAAAAAAAAAAAAAACTAAATTGACCCGATTTGCATGTTTCCTGAATAAACCAGCAAGATCTGGTTGGCATAACTATGCATTTTAGTTATGATTACCGTTAGCATGTGCACAATAGATTATGAAAACTAAATAATGCTATCTGATTTATAAATGTGCTTTCTCATGTGCACAATAGACGCATAGGCCAAGAAGACGAAACACTATAGTCAAAGGGACAGCATGCGATCGTTTGATCAGATCAAAGATCCATATCTACCTTGAAACTTGATCTTTGATATCTTATGAAAGGGTGGCAACCTTTATGACTACCTAATTCGATTAAGATTTTCTATACAAGAATAACTTAACATGCACCCCACCATGATTCAATTCGTAAGTGCAGTCGTTTTTACCTTTTTCCCGAAGAACCGAGGAAAGTTCAATTCATAAGTGCGGTCATTTTTACCTTTTTCCTGAAGAACCGAGGAAAGGAAGATTAATTAGTCATGATATAAACATGGAACCAATTGGGACTAGTTTGCTTGTCCACAACATAAAGCTGGTGCCTATCAAGTGCTGACTTTTGTTTCATAATTGAGAGAAAGTACTACCGGCAGAAGCCAAAGATACCGCTCGAATTTAAGGTTTGGTAATTAGCCTTTGTTATTTCACATATGGTTTCATCTTGACAAATTCAGCCTGTTGAGGTTAGACACTATTACATACAATATCATTCAATTTGTAAAGCTATGGACATCTACACTCAACTCTATTTTTTGAAGGTATGTTAGGGCCTATATTATATGCCCAATATCAAATGGGTTGGATAATACCTCTTAGGCCAAGTCAATTAAACAGAATCTTAAATAAGGATGAATTCTACTTAAGTAGAGGCCTAATTGCACCACTTCAGATGACACACTTTATTCAAAGCGCTTGATTGCTTAAGGTGGATAACAAGAAAGATACACATGTTTGTTGTTTTATCTAAGCCTTGAGAGATAGAATCCTTCCAAGCACATCCAACTTATTCAAAGTAAGGAGGAGGATCATCATGGTAGTCTTGTGTTTTGCAACTTACATTGGATATCAGGAACTCCTTCTCCAAATTACCATCTCCAAATTGATATCGAGTACCTGAATAATAATATCATTATGAAAATGACAAATTGAGGGATGTTATTTGTTATATCACTTAACCTTAAAGGAGGTAAGTGTAATTTACTCTTATTTCATATATGATTTCATTTTCACAAATTCAGCATCTTTTGTTTATAATGTACACTAAGAGATTATTAAAAGATAATTGAAATATAGTAATCTAGATCTTATATTAAAATAAAGGTAATAATACTTATAAGTCAACAACAATTATTACAAAAACATGTTCAATAAATTACTGGTGTTATTATTATTATTATTATTATTTTATACAGGTATTTCTATTTATAGTTTTATACCATCGTTGTAATATCTCACATGCTAATACAAAGAGTGGAAGATAGGAGTAAAAAATATCTATGCAATTATTATTCAATAGTGTACGTATCTGATGTGGTACTCTGAGTGGAACATTTGTTTATCCTGAAATCCCAATTACCGATATATATGACTGGGATAAAAATAGGAGAAATTTCTATGGATAAATTCTATGAATAAAAATTATGTATGACGTTTATTTATTAAAATAATATAATACATATTATCTTTACTCCATCTAACTATCATTCTTATTTTTTAATAAAAAATTTTGAAAAACAGAAAAGTTATCATTATCATTTCTCAGTATAAATGGCGTAGTATACTGACAGAACTACGGACCTAACAGCTACCTGTTTGGCGTGATCCACGTGACCTACGGCTTTTAAGATAAATCATTTAGGATAGGCTAATGAATTATATAAGCTGTAACCTTCAGTCATGTTTGAGATTCGTATAATTTAAGAGAGAATGCCTATTTTTACCATGCCGTTTAATTTTTTTTTAATTGTAACTTATTTTAGACATAAAATATTATGATTCAAGCATACATTTCTCCTACAATTGAAAATATTCAGATGTCATCATTTTTATTTGCATAATAATGTTTCATTGAGCAAAAGAAATCTTGCTTTGGTGCACTACATGAGGGGAAAAGTTACAACAATTCTATTCACATATTTACCTAGCGAAATAATAACAATCACCTCTACCAAAATAATAGTATAAATAAACAGAATGTTAATCTCAATCTAAACATAATGTCATCATCATCTCCCAACTTTTGTATCTTTCCTTCAGTCATCCTTCCATTTTTCGTTAACGTGTTGTGCCTGTTTTCTCTCTCTTTTTTTTTTTTGTGTGACTCCTATACCAAGACAGTTAAATGAATGATTAATTGGTTACGATTTAAAAAAAAAGGCAATTAATGTTTTTTTGGGGCCCTGCAATTAATTAGTTTTGACTTAATAGTAATACAACCAACCATCAAGAAAGTGAAATAATTGAAAATCTTAAGATGCCACAATTGGGCAGTTACGGCCCATTAGGTTTGTCACTTTATTGGTGTACAGTGTACTTCTTCTTGCAGTTTTTATTTCTTGTCAGACTACTAGCTGTTGCTCCTATCGCCATTTACCATCTTTTTTGGGGTTAACCGCTAATTCTTGAAAAAAAAAAAAAAAAGGGAATGAGTTTATACAATCCAAAACTAGATGCCACGACCAAAGGTATTAGAGGTGAAACAAATTATCTTCTTTTGATGTTTATGATATGTAATTATTAGTTAATAATAAAAATAATAAAAATAATAAAAAATTATTTTGTAGAAGACTACTAAGTGGCATAACTATGATAAAAATTACATCGGTATAATTTGATTTTAATATATATGCACGCACCTCCAATTAGATACTAACACATAAGTAAAAGTGGTTGACTTTCATATCCATTATCTAAAAGAGAAATCACCTGTGCTTATGTGGCATTAGATATCAATGTGAAATTATTTTATATTGATAATGCATAAAAATTAAACTCGTTTAATACAATATATTGGCTTAAACATGTTTTTGATCCCGGAACACCTAGATAAATTTTGATTTTGGTTTGTGAAAAAAATTTTATTTGGTTTTGATATGAACATTTCTAAAATTGTTTAGTTTTAATCTGTATTGTTAGGCTAACTATGTTAAATGCTCAATTGGCTTATGGAGGGTTAGGTCATTCAACTCTACCTGTTATTAAGTAACAACATAAAATATGGGCTAAAACTAAATAGTTTTAAAATTGTTTTGACCGAAACCAAACAAAAAATTTTCAAAGGCCAAAATTGAAATTCACTTATTTTTTTAGAAATTAAAAATATATTTAAGTCAAATATATTCTGAATTTTTAATTTAATTCTTAAAGACATGTCAAAATGCACATTAACTTTACAAGATTATGAAAGGTGGAATTTCAAAATGACGTACCCGTTATATAATAGTAACTATAATGGGTTAAAGTTTGGACGATTGAGGTCAGATCCTCAATATCTTTAAAATAATTATGGGTGTCGTATATATTAAAGTTATGTCATGTATCTATTGTCCTTTTTTGGTAGCTTGAGACTGGCGGTACCTACAAAATATATAAGTTTTTTTTAATGGTGAAAGATGATATATCGAGTAAAAAGATATTTACGCGTGCGTTCTTATAATATGGCATTGGCCAAATTTAAAGTGGTTTAGCATTTAGTGTCTACATTTATCATTTTACAAAATCAATTGAAATCTTTTACTATTTACTATTTTTTACCAGCTAAAATGGAAAATTATTTTTAGAAATCTTTTATTACGTGGTCAACTCTTAAAAACTACATATACAATATATCACTCCAAAAGTCTCACTCTCAGATGATATGTAAACCAAGCAACCAAGATCTATATTATAAGTCAAAACAATTACAAAACTTTTAATTTTTACCAATATGAAACCTTGGATTAAATCCCAATCCATAACTCCTATAATTTAGATGCTCAAAAAATAACAATTAATGAATCAAAAAATTATTTGATAGTAGTTTAATTTTTATGTAATATAAAATAATTTTACATAGATAGCTAATCATATTTTATCATATCAATAAAATATGATTAACTTTTGCCCACTACTTCAAAGTTATATATATATATATTTAGGAGAATTTGATTAGAGGATAGTTTAAATTTTTTTGCAATATCAACAATTACATATTGAGCAAATTTTAAAAATAGGGACAAAAATAATATTTTAGCATAAAAAAATGTGTACTGTATTTTGTTTGAAAAAAAAAATCATAATTGTTGTGGGACATTGGCCCTTACCCTTCCTAAAGTGAATCTGTCCCTATCCCACTATGATTAGCCTAGTAATAAAAGGTTTTAATAGTATACATGCATTAAATTATAGGTTCAAAAATATATTGCGATTAATGAAATTTCAAAGGTACTAAAAAAAATCCATCCGTAACTACGAGTATATTTTAATCAAATCATTTGATGATTTACATAAGACTAGTAAAGTGTAAAGAAAATGAGAAAATTAAGAATTAAGAATAACAATACATTTAAATATTACTTAAAGAATTAATAAAAATTAAAAACTTTCTTTATTTTAAACTCAAAAGTGATTGGTCTCAATAAAGTGAATTTGAACATCAAGCAAATTTTAACTATAATATCAGTAGTTTAAATTTTGGAGACGTTAGTTTAGAAAAGACTTTACCCAGCAACCACCTTCGATCTTAGATTGCACGAGAAGTCTCTCATATAAAAAATATATTAATTTTTTTAAAAAATCATTATTCAATCAATTTTTCAAAACAAAAAAAAAATTTTAAAATTAAAACTATTTTGAAAAATCATAAAAGTATTAGAAAAAATTTGTTACTATATAAGTTTTTAAAATAACTATCATAAGAACTAGGGGGTAAATGGCCATGGGTTCAAACCAGATTTGAGAGAAAACAAATCCCAATCGATTGATTTTTTATTGGTTGTGTTTGCCTTGAATTAATGAATTTTTTTTTCCACAAAATTTGAACCAATTATGATCAGTTTGGTTCGGACTAGTGATTGGATTATCTTTTCGTTTTTGAATTTTTTGTCCCAAAAAATTCAATAAAACTTTTTGACCCAAAAAATTCAATAAAATTCTTTGACACCACATTGAGTTGTTTATTCTTTAAAAAGAAATGGTGATGGTGTAAGTATGAGAACACTGTGCCATGTAGAATTGCAGATAAAATAGGGATTTTCTTGGGTGTGAGTGGACGAAATAGTATTAGGATATATATATATATATATATATATATATATATATATATATATATATATATCAAACCAAACCGGTCGGTGATAATCGAATTGTACTCGGTTGATGTGATGATCTAAACCAAACCGTGCCAATTTAATTGGTTCGATTAAGATTGATCATGTTTATCGAGTCAGACCATTTCACTTATATTCCTGATGAAAACATGTGAATAGAAATGGAAAAAAAAAGTTAGAAAAATAAATGCAAAAAGTAAAAAAAAATTAATTAAAATTTCTTGATTATTTTCTTAACAAATGTGACTAAGGATGCATTTGGATGAGATTCAAGAGTGAAATAATCACTTTTTTTTGCCAAAATATTATTTATATTTGGGTAATTTTTTAAAAATAATCAGAATATAAAAAAATTAGTTTTCAACTTTTTAATAAAAGCTAAAAATAATAAATATTGAAAAAAAAATCTTAACTTTTTTAATTATATATAAAATTTAGACTAAAACCCTTATTTAGTCCCTCATATTTTACAAATGGAGATAAATTAGTCACTCGAAATTGTTATTTGCTCTGTATCTTGTTAACTTACTTACATGCACTGTTAATTTTTAAGGTAGATTTTAACTTACCTCACTCCTCTAAATAAAATCATTTAAACCTTCTTTTTCATCTGCTCTCCCAACATAAAACTCTGCTCAAAAGAAATATTTTGACTTTAAATTGTTATTTGTTTACGCAAAATAGATGAGCAAGGTAAATTAGGACATACCGTGAAAATTAATAGTATACATAAGTAAGTTGACAAAATACGTGAATTTTTTTTAACGGTTTAGATGACAATTTGATAAAGAGACTAACTTATCCATATTTGTGAAATTTGAAAAATTAATAGGAGATTTTCTAATATAAAGGACTAATTTATTCCCCCAGTATAAATCTAAGGGATTAAATTAGGTCTTTGAGGTGTGTTTGGTATGTTGTATAAGGCATGATAGTATATTTTATTAAATAGAAATGAATATTTAAAATAAATAAGATGTAATATATAAAAGTAAGGATCAATAATAAAAATATTGAGTTAATACTTATTTTAAAATTTAAGTTTAAATAATTATAATTAAAAATATAAAATATTAAAAACATATAAAAGAGTTATTTAATATTTATATAATTTATTGAAATAATAAATAATTATAAAATATTGAAAATAAATTAAATTTTAATTAATAAACATTTAGATAAATATGATATTAAAAAATTATATGTAAATTATTAATAAAATGTTTTATTTAATTTAATTAAAATATTAGAATTATTTTTAAATAAATAATAATATTATAAAATATAAAATATAATTTCTTATATAATATTATACTAAACACTGTATAATATTAAAAACTTATGAGATATTATGTTATCAAATTTTATCTTAGCAAATCTTATATATATCAATCTTTATCTTATTCAACTTGTTAGATGGACCCTTAATCTTAAATTTAATTATTATTTTTTTTTTTAAAAAAAATATAAAACAAACGTGCCCTAAATCAGGTAACCAGAAGTCCAATTTTAAAGTGGGAAATTTTAACAAAACGACGGGAGAGGATGTAGATGGATAACTTTCCATGAATGGAAGAGGTGCATCCACGTCTGCCTAGTCTCATACCTCGTACATCATAGCCGACAACGTGCTCATCGAAAAGCACGAACAAAACCTGTTCTTTATTTAGCTTCTCCCCTCTTTTTTTTTTTTTAAGTAATGTTTAATATAAAATTAAATTGTATAATAAATATATACCACATATCTTATTATTATTAGATTTAATGAATGAGTGAAATAAGTAGGGACCACATATTATATTCAATGATGATAAAATATGTGGTGTGTATTTATTGTGTAATTTGATTATACATCAAATATTATTCCTTCTTTTTACATACATGTTTACACGGAACAGATTGGATCAAATCCCAATTTGATTCGATTTTTTAAGGTTGGGTTATTTTTGAAAATTCAAACTCGACTCGATAACAACCTGATAAATGACCGGCGCAAATCGAATCAACCTAATTTTAAACAATTAATGAAAATTTTGATATTATACATAGTAGAATTATAAAATTCTATAAGTAAGAAATAAAATTTAAGAGATATTTTGATATACATATTTTAAAACAAATCATCTAACTATAAAAATAATATCAAGTTATCCAAAATACATTAATTTAAATATAAATTTTTATAATTTATCATTAACTATTATAAAAAAATATAACTATAAAAGAACTCTTGACTTCCGGTCAAGCCGGACCAACCCAAAGCACGATCGGAATCTGGTCCGAAAAGTATAATGGGTCAAATATAAGAACCTTAATTCGACCCAATAAATTTTAGATAAGAACGAGTTAACGGGTAGAGTCGAATCTTAAATACATGATATCTTTTATTAATAAATCATAATAGGTGTCCTTTAGGCAACTTGTAAATTTGCATTTGTTTTTTTAAAACTGTAATGAGCCCATATATAAATCGTCAGAGCCTAAGCAAAAATTTCTCCGAGTGACATTTTTTTCTCCATACATAAATTTCAAAATCAAACCTAGGCCACCGTCTCTTAATCGTTGAGAAAAAAATGTGCAATAAATGAACTTATGAGAAAGGACGATCAGAGACACTCAGCTGGAGGACTTAACTCAGGTAGGAATTGTAGGTTAATCAATGACTTTTCACGTAAATGCAATTTAATTATAAAAGAAAAAGGGAGAGATTTTTTCACCCCCCCCCCCCCCACCCCACCCAAAAAAACATCCAAGACAATAGCATGAAAAAAAAAGGTAGAACTAAATTACGAGAAAAGTAGCCTGATTAGTGACAATGATGATTGACACAGTTGGCAAGAAATGAGCTCGTATTTTATAAGGATGCAAGTTTAGTTTTTCGCCATAGTCAATGTTAATATATTTTGTTGATAGACAACCTTATAAGTCTTTTGTTAGTGCTTTAATGATTTTGGGGATATATCTTGACTATGGTGGAATAAGTGGCGCCAAAATACCCTAACACTTCATTTCGTGACAAGATCACGGAATGCAAATGCTTTCTTCCAAATTTTATACTAACGATTTTGTTGACCAGTCCAAAAGAAATAAAGACAACTAAATTGTGGATTGGTTACAAACGACATCCGCAATTTTTTTTTTTTGGGATACATAAAGGACATCCGCAAATTGATATACATGGAGTAATTCTTTTGGAAATAATGTTATGTAAAAAAAGAAAAAACCAACACCTATGTCACATGAAAATCATGAGGCGTGGAAAAACTCAACTAGCTAGTGTGATTTGCTTTCAAATTTTCAATCACAAACACCTGTCCTTCCTATGGTTAAATTTTTGTTTAGATTTTCTTTAGAATGATGCTATGCTAGCATAGACATTGGTTCAAGATGGATCTTACATACAATAATATATTAACCATTTAAAATATAATTTAATATTATCATATATAAATATAAATTTTATAAAAATCAATAGTTAATACATCACTGTGTGTTAGGGTACACATAAATTCAAGATCTATATTATCCCTATTCTTTTTGAGTATTTGTTCTAGGTGAAGTTGCATAAAGGAAGGAAGGAACTAGGGATGAGTTTGATTTCATAAAATAATTTTCAATTTTTCTTTTCAGTTTTTCAATTTTCAAAATTTTGTGAATAAAATACTAAAAACTAAAAATAAAAACGAAAAAACTAGATCTTATATTTTTCACATTTTTCAGTTGTTCCATATCCATTTTTCTAGATCAATTTAAAGATTATGATTAAGGCAAATTAATTGTAATGTTGTGGCAAAGGGAAATAGGTCCTAGTATGAGCTTTTCAAGCAAGTGAACGCATAGGATGGAACTCATTATAGTGTATTCTTAGGGGTTGATATTCTATATATGACTTAGTAGGCTTTGGGGTTTTCTTATCCTTGCCTACAGATTTAAGCCTATAAAGGGTAGCCTCAGGAGATGTTGAAGAAGCCTCTTCCCTTCTCATGATGAAAGATGTTGCATACCCAATCAATAGACAGACAGAAACTCATTTCTGGTAACAAACCAAATCACACACATCCATTGTCCCATAACAACCCACATGAGGAAATATCTCTAAACATGGCCCAAACCAAGACCCATTATGGCCTATACTCCAAAAAGTATAATCTTATTCTCTTGAGTAAATGTTACTCTTTATGTTCTTTCACAACCGCACCTTGAGCCGACCAATAACTACTATTTAAACCACTTTTCCATCACCAACTAGCAAGAGTGAGACCTTTTTCTCCCAAAAGAATGGAGCCCATATACACACACAACCCCCCCTATTTTCTTGGACAAGAATCTTGACTCCCCAACATCTTTTTTTCACAACAAAAAAACAACTTCCATCCTCAGTAGCACCTATTCACAACAATCATCCCCTTACACAAAAAGAGAATCACTCTCTCACATAGTGATTACCACACACAGGGAGGGCGTTCAAGAATACGGTTTCATTCTGAAACATTGAGAGAGCACCAAAATAGGGTAATTGGCATGACGTCCTGGTACATAGGGAAGAAGAGAGGATTCCATTCATCTATCATTATCTCCCTAAGGATTGACATTACCCATTCTCTGCCCAAGCCACAAGGGAGGAAGTTCCCAACTCTACTATTTTTCTCATCATCTCCTTATAAGCTTACAAACCTAGAGATTAAGGTCTAGTTTAGCCCTTGCTAATCCTTCCCAAAAATTTGGTCAGAAACACTAGTATTTCTTTCATGAAATCTAGAATATAAGAAATCAAAAAATGAAAACTGAAAAATATTTTATGAACCAAATGCCCACATATATTTACTTGCCTGAAAGCAATACCATTATTACATAATTACTTTTTTTACTCTATGGCTGTTGAAAAAGGTTAAGTGTCACTCCATTTTGTAGTGTCATTTGAGATTATCTAACTTTACGATTAACGTATGTAGCATGTCTCAATGAAAACTACTATTATGTTGCAACAAATTCTGTTGTGCATTATTTTAAGAGTTTTGCTAAGGGCGTAGTTAATAAGGATACTGGAAAAAGTAAGATTTAAAAGAACATCAAAACTTGTCTTTGCAATATTAAAATTTTCATTTTTAATATCTTAACCGATGCCCTTGTCAGATAAACCCTTATATTAATTATGATCTATGGTGTACTAAATAATAAAAGTTAAGATTTATTTTTTAGTTAATATTGATATAAATCATTGAATTTTTATATGGATTAAGAATATAAACCACCTATACGTAAATTTTATAAGTGATTAAATTTTATCTATCTAATATTTTTAAAGGTTTCAGTTAATTTTGAGATCATGTATATGTAAATCAAGTTATTAGGATTGATTTAGTGATAAGAGGTTTGGGTCGCATGCATGCATGAGTTTCAAAGTTCAAACCTTATTGCGATAAATGTAATTTATGAAATACCAGAAAAAGATCATCTACATCAATTTAGTCCATTTTGAAACACAATGAATCATATTTTTTTAATTAATTTAAGAAATGATTAGATTTTATCTATGCAATTACTCATAAATTTTCAATTAATTTTAGGATCAAGCAGATAAATATTTTAATTTATTTGTATGATTCTATAATTAATTAATTTTTTGGTATTGTTTAGATAAAATTTAGTCACTTCTAAAATGTTATATTGGTGATCCATAATATCTCAATCATTGATTAAAAATTAATGACTAAAATTAAAATTACTACAGTCTAAAATCACTTCTAACTTTTTTTACTTCGTACACTGTACATCTTAGTTGAAATAGTGCATCATAAAATTGGTTGGCTAAGGTTGGGGTATAGTGGGTAAAGCATAATGCATCAGATACCAAGCATTTACTCATACTTTCTAAGTGAGGGTAGAGGTTCAAAACGTAGCTAAATTCAATTATCACACTTAAATGCATTTAGCCAAAATCAATACATATGGTTAAATTAAAGGTATGGTGCATGGTACTCCATACTTAAATCCCATGGAATTAAGTACCAAGTTTTTATTTTGAGGTATATGAAAGTCTTTTAGATAATAATATTATTTCATGTATTTTTTATAGAAAAATTTAGATCGAGTTCCTTATATTTATTTTATCCAATCTTCAAATGAAAAAATTGACAAGTGAATATGTTTTTTGAAATAGTGTATACTTTTTCTTTTAAATTATTCATTTTAATGAAAATGTACACATATTATTATTTAATTTGAAAAATTGATTGAAGTGAAGGCAAAAAATTTGATATAAGTCTTGTCCATATTTTATATCTCTCTTTCTAGAGAAGGGTTGTACGAACGGCCATGACCCATTTGGATGTCAAATCAAAGTGGTGGGGTTGGGTGTAATAGTGAGCTTACCCAAATTGGAAAACGAAGTTTACCAAAAGGGTTTTAAGGTAGGAGGATTACCCTAACAGGAAGTACAAATTGTGCGAATAACAAAAGCATTATTGCCTTGTATTCTCTGTCAGCCTCTTTTTCTTGCCTTATGTTTATCAGAAATGATATAAATATTCATAATGTGTTAGATATTATATCAATATATATTTATTTATTTTTAGATGGGATATTAATTTTATTTAATTTAGACTTTATATCTCATTCAAATATAAGTAAGAGTGTTTTGTTATAATATTTATATATTTTAAGTAAAAATAGCATAGTAAAAATAGCATTAGTCCTGTGTTTATTGCCACTTCCAATTCTAGCTATAGCTTTGGCCTTTCGCTGCCACGTGTAGGTAATACCTTTTGGGTTCCTTGGCAATATCATCCTTGCTGGAGGAATGTTCATGAAACAAAAAGGTCGGGACCAACTCGCGCACCTTTCAACCATTATTGTTATGTTCCATGATTGGACAAGACACCCATTACTTTTATCTTATCATATGAAAGGCCATGCTTGACCCTTGTTGCACTTTACTTCTACCAAGTGTTGCTTACTGTACTTGATAATATCAAGTCGGTTGATTTCCAATGCAAAAGATAGTGTTGGGCGATGCTCTTAAAATAAGCATGTTATTTGTATCTATATAGTATGAAATACTGTATTATTATATTTTTATTTATTTTTAGATAAGTTATAAATTTTACATAATTCAAGTCTCACATATCACTAAAAAATAAATAAGATGATGTCACCATAATATTTTATAAATTATAAGTATAAATAACCCTACCTTTTTAAAATTAGGATATGGTTCGTCAAGACTAAAGTATGCTCCTTCTTTTTTGGCTTCCTTTATAATTTTTTTTCTGTATTTTTTGAAATTACCTATCAATTCATTATATAAACTTTTTATCAATATTATCTTTAGTATAATTAATTATATTTTTCCTTTTAAATATAGATAATCTTATCTACTTACTTGACTGTATATCATTATCAACATCTATTTATTATTTTCTTAATCTATATTTTTTATTTATTTATTTTGATAGGTGGAGTGAAACGAATAATTAGTTAGGTTTTCTTACAGGTAGAGTGAAACCGATGGGTATTAGTTAAGAATTATAAATAATTTTTTTAAATTTTTTAAATATATTTAGTATATTAAAAATTTACAAAAGCATTTTAAATTAAAACTTATTACCTATATGTAGTTGCTTTACTAGTACCATTGAAGCACAAATTAATAAAACTCTAAATAGTTATGTTGAGTGGTTGATTTGTGAGTATTAATAAAAACAGATTAAAAAATATTTATTAAATTTACAAGAATAATATAATTACTTGAAAATATTAAATATGTTTGGTTGTAGGATATTGATATTTTCTGTTTAATGGTTGTTTTAAAAATTTTTATTTGTGTGATAAATATCCGTCTTGATTTAGTAAGGATTAAAAAAACATTTACATACATATATACAGTATATGAAAAATTAGGAGGCGAATCATAAAAAAAAATACAAAATATTTTTTTTGCATAAATTTATTCCTACACAATTTATGTATTTATGTTATAATTTTAATACATATTCAAAATAAGGGAAAATTTTTTTTTTATGGTGCATGGATTAAACAATGCTTTAGATACTACTTTGAGGGAAAAATTACACGATTATGGTATGTGACAGGCACTATAACGATGAGATTTGAATTGTAGGTAATGATTAGAAAAAACCTATCATTGGCGAGGTTTCCACACCTCAGGAATGCTCGAAGTAGGCAATGTGGTCTGGTGCGGATCGGACAACACCCAAAATCCTGCCATTGACAAGATTTTATCCTACAAAAAACTTTAGGTTTCCGCTAGCTTTATTTAAAAAAATAATATTTTATTAATGAAATCTTGCTGGTGGCAAGATTTCATTTGAAAAAATTATATTTATTAAATATGATCGATATATCACAAGGATTTCATAACCCATCACTGCATAAATTACCAAACAAACTCATTTCATGGCGAAATTTGTCTCTATAGACCATATCTAAAAAAATGACCCTCAAAATAATGAAGAATTTTATATATTTCACAAGAGGGTCAATTATTGATGAGTGTAACTTTGAGGTACTGAAAGTGTACACTACCAACCAAGAGAAATCTACGAAAGTATCAAATCATTATTGGTAATTATTATAAAGGACAATTATCTAATATGATTGGGCATTTTGTTGAATTCTCATTGGTTAATAGTATAAAATTGTAATTTCTATACATTAATAGTATAAAATTTTTGCATACTGTTATCCAATCATACATAGCTATATTAGTAAAAGTGAGTAAATCTCATATCTATTATTTTAAAAGTCATATGAAAGATAGCTCAATATTGATTTGATAGCTCATGTTTCTTAAGCTGTGTATTATTATTATTATTATTGTATATTAAAATGAGATATTTTCTTAGGTTAAGATTTTTCACAATTTTTTAAATAGATTTAATTAATCCACTAGTCCCTATAGTTTTACTAAAATTGTTTTCAATTATACAAAAATGTGATAGTTAATGGAGTGACGTGGCATTTCCTCTATATTAAAATTTAAAACTAGACTTCTTGTAGGCCCCCACCAAACCAAAAGCCTTTTCTCAGTCATTAGCCCTTCATCCTTGTCCTTGAACCTCCACCACGAACCCCCATCGTCACCGTGAAATCATCAAGCCACCATGCACACGGAAAAATAACTGATAAGTGTAGGAACACATTATCCAAAAAATCTAAAAGATTCAATCTTTAGCTCATAAATTCTGTTCCAACCCAGAACATGAATTCCCATAACAAATGTTGTAAACACCCAAAAAGAAAGAAAGAAAGAAAAGGAAAAGGAACATGTAGAGAGTGAAAGAGATGAAAAACCTAAAGGGGTAAACTGAGAAGGAATATGAAGGAACAATTAAACTACAAGTATATGAACCATAATTAAAAGGGGAGGGAAATCCAAGATTATTACAAAATGGTACGAACCAGAGGGAGAAGAAGAGGAGTTGGGATGTCCTCCTCCACCCATGCCTTGGTACTCTCTCTCTCTCTCTTTCTCTTTGCTACGAACAAGTTTAATAGTTTATACTTTATAGTTAATACAAAGAATGAATGTGAGTGAGTACTACAGAAATCGATTGGTTTTTAAAAGCAAAAAGAGAATCAAAGATTTTGTATTGTTATTTTGGAATTGAAAACAGAGGAGGGACAAGATGTAATTCGACCCTGGCGGACAAAGGATGGCGACTTGACACCTCCAACAAATTTTTTCTGGATATTGCCCTTAGCAGCGCCGTCGCGAATGACCGATCCACCGCTGCCCTTTGCCTAAACATCGCCGCCTCTTTCCAAACCAACAAAGCTCCAATCCTTTGAAACTAAAATCCCTCACTTACAAACAATAAGTTCCACTCATCATTACAAACTCGCATAAGAAAGGGATGCGAGGATGCAAAGGTGAGGTCAAGATGTTAAGGGAGAGGAGAGAAAGCAAGATCCGGTCTCTGGTGGTATTGCCCGACGTGTTGTTGGCTGCGTGAAGGTGAAGGCAGCAGAGGGTATTGTTGGGAACTAAACGCACAATTCCCTACTTGCAAGAACAAGAGGAGCAACAATTCTAGCAGCGAAATATTGGCAGCAATCAACACAAATAAACCAGAACAATAATCGGAACAATACATCAAGATTTTTAACGTGGAAAATTCCCTCAATGTGAGAGACAAAAACCACGGGTCATCCAAACCAATGAAATAGCTCTACTATGATCAAAACAGGTACAAGAGAGTATCTAATAAATGCACAAATCGTGCTAATAACAACCTAAAACTAACCAATCATCAATTCATAAAATTGAGAACAAGGAAATGTGAAATACCCCAAAATTGGAGCTTCTGTCCGAGACCAATTTCTCACCCTCTGGACCTTATTTCCATAATCAAACCATTCAGAATGAATAACC
Organism: Dalbergia cultrata; assembly: GCA_031216105.1. Classification (NCBI taxonomy): domain Eukaryota; kingdom Viridiplantae; phylum Streptophyta; class Magnoliopsida; order Fabales; family Fabaceae; genus Dalbergia; species Dalbergia cultrata. Next base: position 5,249,752 of record CM062345.1, read on the forward strand.
ACCTGTCTGGAACCTGCTGTCCAAATTTTAGCCCGATCCAACGGTGAACAACTTCACAAACGCCAGTTTACGGTGACAGCTTAAACTAGAAAAGCTGATTCTGCAAACCGAAATAGCACCTCTGTTCGTGAGCAATATCTCACTCTCCAGACGTTTTTTCATTGATCCGATCGTTCCTCTCAGGAACCTGATATCCAAAGTTCAGCTCGATCCAACGGTGAACGAATTCACAAAGGCCAATATACAGTGACTATTTGTGACAGAAAAAAATGGAAAGGGAGGAGGCTGAGTTCTCTCTTCTCTCTCTATGTTTGGCTGCGGTTTTTCACACAAATAATGAGCACTCTCATCTTACCCTAGCTGACTACTCTCATAAGGTAAGTGGGCTAGCTTGGTTTTGGGCTTTTCCCCACATAGGAATGAGCCCAAATCCAACAAATCTCCCCCTTATGACTATGTGGAGGTAACCGCCAAATCGGTGATCAAACAACAAGCTTCAAACTTCCATTTTGGCAAAGATTTAGTCATCATATTTGAACCATTCTCATCAGTGTGAAACTTTTCAAGTTCTAACAACTTAGCATTCAAAGTATCACGTATCCAATGATACCTCACATCAATATGTTTGGACCTTGAATGAAAAGTTGAGTTCTTACCAAGATGTATAGCATATTTCTCTTGAGTAAAACCAAGCTCTTGTAAGAACTTCTTCATCCAAAGCATCTCCTTGCACGCTTCGGTAATGGCAATGAACTCAGCTTCTGTAGTGGATAAAGCAACACATTTTTGTAACTTAGATTGCCAAGCTACAGTTCCACCTCCAAATTTAATCAAATAACCTGAAGTAGACCTTCTAGAGTCAACATCTCCTGCCATGTCTGAGTCAGTGTAACCAACTAGAAAAGGCTTTTCATTTCCAAAACATAACTTCAAGCCAGAAGTACCACAGAGATATCTCATAATTGACTTCACTGCATTCCAATGCTCTCTTCCTGGATTTGAAAGAAAACGACTAACACTACCAACAGCATGAGCTAAGTCTGGTCTAGTGCATACCATAGCATACATCAAACTACCCACGGCTGAAGCATATGGAACTCTCTCCATGTCTTTCTTCTCTTCTTCTTTTGATGGACTTTGCTTGCAACTCAATTTGAAGTGTGTAGCAAGAGGAGTACTAACAGCTTTAGCACTTCCCAATTGAAACCTTTGCAGCACGGCTTCAATGTATTTCTCTTGTGACAACCAAAGTTTCTTCTCCTTTCTATCCCGTATGATTCTTATGCCAAGAATCTGCTTTGCTGGTCCGAGATCCTTCATTGCAAATGACATCCCAAGTTGCTTCTTCAACCTATCAATTCTGGAAGCATTTTAACTAATAATAAGCATGTCATCAACATATAACAAAAGGATAATAAAATCATTACTAGCAAACTGTTTAATGAAAACGCAATGATCTGAAGTAGTCTTCTTATAGCCTTGCTCTCCCATTATAGACTCAAACTTCTTATACCATTGCCTCGGAGCTTACTTCAAGTCATATAAGCTCTTATTGAGTTTGCACACATAATCTTCTCTACTTTTTGCTTTAAAACCTTCAGGTTGCTGCTCCATGTAGATTTCCTCCTCAAGATCACCATGGAGGAAAGCAGTTTTTACATCTATCTGCTCTACCTCTAAATCAAGACCTGCAGCCCAACTCAAAATGGTCCCGATAGATGACATCTTCACAACTTGAGAAAAAATCTCATCATAATCAATCCCTTTTTCCTGCCTAAAGCCTTTAACCACCAATCTAGCTTTATACCTTGGGAAAGAAGAATTTCCTTCATGTTTCAACCTATATATCCACCTGTTTTGCAAAGCTCTTTTACCATTAGGCAATTTCACAAGCTCAAATGTCTGATTGTCATACAAGGACTGCATTTCATCTTGCATAGCATCAACCCATTTTTGCTTCTGGTCACTATCCATAGCCTCCTCATAACATTCAGGTTCTCCCCCATCAGTCAAAGTCACATACTCATCAGAAGGATACCTGGTTGAAGGTTGTATCTTTCTAGTAAACCTCCTAAGTGCAACAGGCTGATTTGTAGGTATTTCATGCTGATCATCAACAACATCATCAGTTGGAGCATCTAAATGATCTCCTACCTGCTGGTCATCACGAACCCTATGGTCATCTTCTTGCATATGATCCTGGGCCTGATTCTCTGCTAGTTCTTGTTGCTCCTCTTATTCTTGCAAGTAGGGAATTGTGCGTTTAATTCCCAACAGGTATGAGGATGGGGATCTTGGACTCGATGCACAATAGCATGGAAAGCGTGGTGGAAGCTAACGTGCACCTTGGGGAGATACTGGTGCGTAGGAAGTGAGTGGGTGAAGTGTGCATGGAGATAAGGAAGAGCTTGTACCGTGAAGCCTGTGGTGTTCAACGTTTGACCCAAAAAGCATTGATTTCTGGCGATGTGTGTGTGTTAGCTTCTTGTGCTTCTAACTTAGCCACCATGGATGGAGTGAAGAGTGTGGCTGCGTGAAATATCACGCGATGAGCATCCAAGAATATTCCATTAATTCTCACATTTTTTATAACAGTGGATGGAGTTAGGGACCTAATTAAATATTTTTTTTTAGTATAAGGATCTAATTGAAAATTATTAAAATGTTGGGACTTAATTGAGAATTTGATGAAACTATAGGAACTTGTGGATTAATCAAACCTTTTAAATATTAAGAAATATGGATCTTAGGGGTGGCTTAAGCAAGATGGTGATTTATTATAAGAATGAGAGGAGTAAGCAAATCTTAACTATTATATCTTACATGAATGATTGATATTAAAATATAAAATCATATATTTTTTAAGTAATCATATAAATATTAATTATTATTAATTAACTTTCAGTCATTACTATCCACGTAAAGTTATATATATGATTTAAATTTATTACTCTTACCCTCGTAATAAATCACTCATGTCTCTTAAGTCTTCAATATATATTAAACAAATGTATTCTACTAGTTTAAACCCGTGCCTTGCACCGAGAAGTATAATGGATTAGTAAAAAGCTTTATTATAATTATTCTGATTACTATTGAAAAGTAACGAAGGTTGAATATTGAGATATCCAATGCTTCTCATTATTGTTAATGGAGGGTATGATGACTACTGAGATATTCACTGTCAAAATATTAATCTAAACAGGGAGTATGATATGTGAATGGATAGGTGGGATTTAATTCTGCTTTTATTCCCCATTTGAAACATATATTCACTACTTGTTAGTAAATTGATTGTAGGAAGCTACAAATCTTTTTATTTGCAATAATATAAAAAAATAGCTGCAAAACGAAACGATCTCAAATGTTTATGAAGTTTTTTTTTTTGAGAAAACAGCATAAACTCCTAAACAAATTAAAAAGGAATAATTATGATAATTATTGATATGAAAATAATTTTTTTTATTAAAGTGTGGAAATAATATGATAAAATAGTACATGAGAAAGAATGAGGTTTATAATGAAATCTAGAGATTTTGGAGACTGTTGTATTTTATCATTAAATGAAAGAGATTTGTAGATTTAAATTAAATTAATTTTATCATTAAATGAGAAAAGAGGAAAGCTGAAAAGGCCATTCACTAAACAAAGCTGGGTACTACTATGACACATGGCTAAATTGTTCGAGCGGGAAAAGTCTTTTGTCAAGTGTTGTTAACCCTGTTTTAGAGTTAATATTCATTTTAATCCTTGACTTCTCACTCATGAGTCATTTTAGTCCCTGACTTTTAAAACGAGTCAAATCAGTCCCCAACATTACAAAATGTGAGTCAAATTAGTCCATTATTCCACTTTTATTTAACATTTTATCAATTAGATGATGATATGTAACATTAAGTTATATATTATCATACTATGTGTCATTTAAAGTAGAATGAAGTTTAAAATAATTTATTTTGGTATCTAAAATTATACAAAATGAGTCAATTTAAAATGTATAATGAATATTTAAATAACTTATTTTGTATAATTTTAAACATCAAAATAAGTCATTTTAAAATATATTCTACTTTAGAGGACATATGGTATGTCAAGGTATCACTTAATGTTATTAATCATCATTTAATTGATAGAAAATTAACTATAATTGGGTTAAAAGACTAAAATGACTCACATTTTATAATGTTAGGGACTAATTTGACTCATTTTAAAAGTCAAAGACTAAAATAACTCAATAATAAAAAGTGAGGGACTAAAATGAATATTATCTCCCTATTTTACAGTAATAAGGAGATTTGAAAGTTATAGGCAAAATTTGAGTATTAACGCTGGTTCAAGAATTATACTACGGTTAACTGGTTCACTTTTGTTTGGTCCCACGTGTCTGCCTAGTTTATGATAATCTTGAGATATTTTTTGCTCGTAGCCAATGTAAGGTTTACGTGTGGGTTCCAAATGTCGAATAAAAATTATATTATATACACTTGTCCCAAAAAAAAGTATAAGTATATATATATATATATATATATATATATATATTCTTCTTCTAATAAGGAGCAATATTTTTTCATTATTCTTATGTTAGTAATCACAGACGATGCTTGAATATAATAAAAAAAAAAAAAGCTAGTGAGCGGTTTTGAGATAGACTGCTATTGTTCTTTATCTGATTCTTCTAGGGGTTTAATACTAAAGACTGTAACATAAAAAACTAATTTCATTTAATATGTTTTTTTATCTGAATATACTAACTGTCAATCGAATTTAATTTGGAATATAACTTTCTACCTAACTCCTTATTCAACTCAATTACTTAATTAACTCTTTTAATTAATTAATTGCATTGATGTGTATGGATATCTCTAGCATATAGTAAAGCAGCCATGTTTTTTCTAGGCTCCGTCAGAAATTCTAGCTGAAACAAACCCATTGTTAATATTAAATATAGGTTTGGTATGTGCACCAAACCTAGGCCAAAACCCAAAATAGAAAGAAAGAACCCCTAGAAGTTTATGGATAATATTGCTCAAACCAAACGCCATTGTGGTCAGCCAACTCCCACGAGTGACCAATTGTAATAACCATGCCGTTTTAAGCAAGTCTCATATCATACACTCGATTGGTCTCACCTATTAAAACGTACACCTACTACAAAATTGAAGTTTAAGCCAAACCCAATTTAGCAAAAGCTAGCTAGCAACACAAATTATGACCAAAAGAATCCAAATTAAATCTATCATTAAGAATTTTTATTGCTCGAGTCTGTTTAATTACCCTTCTTCTACTTTTGATGAACTTTATTATATGCTCCAAGCAAAGTGCGCAAGGTGAACTAATTAATTAAGTGGGATTATGAAGGCTGGCCACCTAAGAAAACAACATCAACGGTGCCAATAATATTGAATAGAAAGCAAAAGAGTGCAGTATTTTGCGCAGGTCTGTGCAAAGATGCAATCAACCTGGCTAAGGAAAACTACAATTGATTGATTGCTCTAATTATTTTTTGGTCCATGATATGATAGCTGCGGAATCCACTAGGAAATTTCCAAACTACTGGTCTTTTCCCTCTTTCCTTTTGAGGAAAAAGGTGCTATGCACGTGCTTGAAACAGGTGTCAACATTCTAAGAACATGTAGTTTATGTTTTCAGTTTTATTATATATATATAGAGAGAGAGAGAGAGGGGACAAAATTTCATTATGTACACTAGCATCTGGGCATTAAGAAAATTAAAGTCAAGCAAATTTCGATGGGAATGGGAAAGAGTTTGTGGTGTCCTTGGCACCAATAACGTGCACTCAATCTGTTGAAAGGTGAGTAATAGCTCACAAAAGAAACATGAATCACAAAGCTAGGTGGGATATATGTGGTAGAAACAAGGTGAACTCGGAATGAGACAATTTTTCGTTGGTCTGTTTCTTAATCAGTAGGGGTGTTTACTTATTGATAAATGGGCATTTAGTCACAGTTCAATGATAAGGGTATATATGCTCAGTTAGATCACAATTAGAAAGGAGAGTCTCTAGTCTTTGGACGTGACCATTACAAGAAAAAAGAATATTTTCTTCAAAGCATAATAGCAGTGTTGTTAATTTTGACTTTAGATGACCATTGAAAATACTTATGCCAACGGATTCTAGCAACTAACCGAATCAACTAACTTGACTTGGACTCTCTATAACCTTCACCAAAATATAACACGGGAATGGAGCTTCCATATATGTGATCTATAATATAGATATATTGAAGCTGAAAGGGTTAAAACTTAAAAGCAGCAATAGCATGTGGTTGATGAGGAGGCCAAAACTAAATGGATCGTCGTGTATCATACACTCCACGAGACAAATCTTGTTGCTTTTCAGATTTGATATATTTCCGATGAAAGGAACTAAGGAAGCCATATTTTACATATCCCTGCGATTATGGAGGAACCTAAGACTGCCCGAAATAGTCAAAGTTTGCGACTATTAACTGTTTTTCTTCTTTTCCTTGACGAGCCGAGTGGTACTTTGTTCATGCTTACTGAGGGAGCCAACAACCTTTTAGAAAAGTGCCATTGCCCAAATTCAATTTTATGCCTCTTCTACAAGTGTCGGCGAATGTTCACTTGGGAAAGAGGAGAACATGATATTGGAAAGTAAGACAAGATTAACTCTGTTTATCTAAGTTTCCGAAGTGCCTGGTAAGCCTCTCAATTGTATGATGAGGTACTAAATTAAAATGCTAAAGAAAGATAAAGAAACAAAAAAAACTTGTTTTATCTCATTTTTGCTGTTTGTCAATTGATATATTTTTATAAGTTCAATTTTGATATATTAATAGAAGAATTTTATATTATTATCTAATTAAATTTTTATTTTATATGATTTTTTAAGTAATTGAAATGAAAAATAATTATATTTAATTATTTAATAATGAGAAGTGCTAGATGGCGGATATGGTGATGCCCAACTGATGTGTCATGGGTATATTGGAGGAAAATAAACTGACAATACATGGATAAAAAAAAAATGCAACTTACAAAATTCAATTGCTCACACCTCAGTGGATCCGGGACCTGAGTCGAGATGTACTGTATTTTCCTTTACTAATTTAACACTAATATTATTGAATAATTGTGTAAATCTATTTTATATTATTAATATATTAAAATTTAATTTTTATTTTTATTAATAATTATAAAACTAATGTCGTATTAGTTTTATTTTTTTATTTGTAATTTTTTAACATTTAAAATCTTAAAAATAAAAATAATAGTAAAAAGAGTGTGATGTTTTTATAATCACACAAAGATAAACTAAACACTCTCTAAGAGTATATTTGTGAGTTTTAGGTTTTGGAGGGAAAGTAATGACTTGTAATATAATTTTATACTATAAATCTTTTCTTTTTTTCTTTTTTATTCTAAAATTCGAACTCATAAATATATCCTAAAGGCGTTTAATTTCTGCACGGGTTAATTAAAATATGTAAGTCTTCGTTGGAAGAAATATACCACTACGATGTGCACCAGTCAATCTCGTGATTGCATGATTAACACATGAGCTCTGGAGAGTATCCTATTCCTACGTGTGGCTACAAGTTATCTACTTTATAAAGATTCCTTAACTTTTTCTTAATCCCATTAGTCTTTAAATCAAGTGTGAAAATTGTACTACATACCAGATAATTGGAATTAGCTTATAGTGGAAAAGTTTTCTACATATGCATGCTGTACTACTAACACCTAGAAGCGCAAAATATATACATCCGAAAAGAAGCATCATGTATGTCGTACTTTCTCTATCGAACCCATATTAAACAAGAGTGCAAAAATTTGATGGGTTCAATAAAATACTAATAATTATAAAACTCTTAATTTATATGGTCAATTTAATCTCAAATATGATATATAAAATAATTATAAGAGTTTAATTTTAATGTATTGATATCTAAAACTTTTTAATATAATCATCTAATCTTATATTATTATCACATCAATAAAATATGTTTGACTACTCTCCCACTACATCAAAGGTTATATACATTGGAGGATATATAATCTTCTCTCCTCCTACACTTATTTGATAATTAATTTTATGTCAAAAACAATGTATATCCTTTTATTTTTACTTTTATTTCTATAAAAAGTTTAATTAAAAGTCAAAATATATTAAAAGAATGAAAATTTCACAATTAAAACTATCAAAATGCACACAAATATTATATGGATTTAATTATCATACACTGATATGGTAAAAAAATTTATACAGTTATCCAATTATATATTATCACATAAACTATGATAATTGACTTTTACACACATTACTTGAAAAATCATTTGAACAAAATATTTCGATTGAACAATAATGTAAAACATTTTTATATTGTTAGGGTATCAAAATTAAATCAATATTATATATATGACGTATTGTATGTCCAAAACAAAAAAACAACATTTTGTCTGGTATAATGTCTTAAAATTCAATTGAGTAAAAGATTTATCGATATTAATAAGAAAATTGAAAAAAAAATAAAGAGGGGGCCAAGTAATTCAAAATATATAAAAAAAATTGCACAAAATCAAATTTTTTAAGGGGGGGCCATTGCCCCCTTTCTCCTTAACGACGTGCCGCCCCTGAATGTTGGCGATTGGTGAATGTGAATGTGGGACGAGGTCCATTTGTGGCCAATGCAAACGTGATATGAGTGAGAGTTATCCGCATAGAAGGTGGTATTTTGTCGTCCACTCACTCATTTCTCATGGACAAATTGGACATGTGATGGATTGGTGTCTCAATTGATACTATAAAGAAAAATAAAATGGAAAACAATTCTGAAAAAAAAAAAGAGAAATTGAGATTGGTCTTGATTTATTTTTTGTGGTAAAAATCATGATTTATTAGTTTGTCTGGCCAAATAGGGTGATATACCTTCCTATTAATTACTTGATTCATACATGTTCCCCGCGCTATTAATTCCTCTGTTGGTGTGTAAAGCTAGAAAGGAAATGATTGAAAAAGGAATTTTTTTTTTTAAGTTGAAATATATATACAAGAAAGAAAATGAATTGAAGAGAATATATTTTCCCTTTTTCCCCTCAAAGATTCATTTTTTATTTTTTATTTAAATTGAATGGAATTGAGAGAACTAAAATTATAACATGGAAATAATATATTATTTTATTTCATTCACTGATAATATAATTTTCAAATAAATTATTGAAAATTTATTTTGTTCATTATTAGCTACTCAAATAAAAGAGAAAGTAATTATATGTACTTCTTCTCTTTTTTTAATTCACTTTTATTTTTTATTTCATCTTATTAAAAAAATATCCAAAATACTTAGGAGATTAAAATGACAGTAAATGAAAAAGACGGGGCATTGGACACAATATATTATTGAAAGCAATCATGTAAAAACTTCCTAATTGGTTCTCAATAGGACGGATGGACCTATTTGCACTAATACTTCATCATCCACTGTGTATAAATATCTAGAATGTGTCGTGCCTGATATCAATATTAATACTTTGATACTTTAAAAAATATTAAAATTAAGTTTTTTTTATGGTTTTATAAATTAGTTTGTCCAAAAATTGTTGTTCATATATATTTTTTATATTTTTGAAGATAATTATTATAAAAATAAATTAAATTTAATAACATGTTGATAATTCTACATTAAATTTAATAATTTTAATATATAATTAGTATATATACATGTATCCCTATATATTAAATTTCAGGAGTTTATCATATTCCCATATCAATATCAAATCATATTGGGTATTGTATTTTATCTCTGTGATTCATAGGAATTCACATGCCAAGGAAGGTCTTCCGCATATACCCAAGATTAAATTTTCTGTCTGAAAATAATAAGTGGGGTTTACGCATTTTATTGGCGGTGGATAGTCTAGGTTATTCTGAAAAAAAGAGGTGTATAAATATATTGGGTGTATAGCTCTTCACTTATTAAATGAATCTAACATTTTCATAAATTGTTGATTTATAATACTATTCTTTTCCAGATAGATGTGGAATTAGTTTATCAATTTGATTGTGATATATTGTCCACATAAAAAATCATGTGGATATTTAATTATATATGTATTGATATATAAATAAAGTGTTTAACTCAATCATTTATCACTACTTAAAAGTCTCTCTCACAACCACAAAACATAAAAAATTTCTCGAATAGAACTATATGATTGGATGATAATATAAAACCTTTTTATACTGACAACATATCAAAATTAATCTTTTATTTTATTTGTGTTTCTTTTTCCTTTTCTTTTTTAAAAAAAAGCTTGCCAAGACCTTGTATAAATATTAAAATTAACAATATGATTTAACTTACTCTTTTCTTTGTTGACCAAAAAGTTTTGAAGAACAGAAAAAATGCTTCATTTTAAGGTAAATTATAAGGTGGACCTCATGTATTTAGGTCCACCATAGTCCTCTATTATTAACCATTAAATAAATACCATTTTTATTAGGTGATTTGATATAATGATAAATAAACAAGAGTTCATGATGGACCTAAACATATCAGATCCACCATAAAACTCACCTCATTTTAATGTTATGATATATGTGTCACAAGAGATAAGATTGAGGGTATAAGTTAGAATTTTAAGAAGTACAGTAGTTAGATGGGAAAATAATTATAGAACAATATCTCCTAAATTTTTTAATTGTATATATATATTGATGTATCATGTGATAATGAGTTTGTGATATAAGAAATGAAAATGAGATCCTCAACTCTTTGATTAAATTGTGTGGTTAGGATTAGATATGAAAAATTAAAAGCCAACAATTATTTGAGAGATTACGAAAAAAATATAGCACATACGGATTCATGATCTCAAAATCGCACCATAATTAAACAAAAAAAAAATCCATATATGGATTCATTTTAATATCACTTTCAAGTTTCAAGGCCGTAGTTGTCTTGACTGATTATGAGTGTTACCGGAATAACCTTTTTTTTTTCCACTGCAGAGATGAAATAGAAATACAAAAAAAAAAAAAAACTCAACTAAAAACCGTGTCAATAACAAATCGACAGAAATAAAAAAACCCAAAGTTAGCAAAGAGAGTAATATAAATCACAAATTGATGGTAGATTCAATGCTTGGTTTGTATTTAGCATTTTCAAATTTAAAAATGTGTGCTTCTACTGAGCTTCCTTGACACCTTGATAGGGGGAGGTATACTATATATCCATAGGAATTAGAATGGACATCTTGTCATGTTTTCAAAGGTTTGTTAATAAATGGGACAAACCTAAATCAATATTTCCCTTGCCATCTCTGTAGATTGAGATTCAGAACGCAATATGAGCTCTGGAATAGCAATGGGAGGAGAAAAAGAGGAGAGTGATTTTTCAAACATCAAGCACGAAATTAAAAACTTAAAAAAAATAATGTTTCCATTCATCTGTGTTCTAGACAATTACCTTGAAACTAAAAGAGTAATAATACACATCCACCAACAAACTTACACCAAATACATCCACCTCGCTAAATGATAAAAGAGGGGTATCGCATTGGTATGTATACGAAGGGACAAACTTGAAAAAAGAAAAATGGAAAAAAAAGAAAGATGCACATGTGGCTATCAACAAGGAAAAAAAAAGCGTCCCTTCTCTTTGCTTCTCTCTCTCTTTTTCATTTTTTTTCTTTCTTTGGTTTATTCATCTTTACAGGAAGAAGAAGGAGAACGAAAATCTGGGGATAGCGCACATACTTATGCATGAAACTCAATGCACATAAAAGAAAAAACAAACTTCCATTCTCTCTTTCTTTTTCATTTTTTCTTTCTCTGGTTCTTCATTTTTACAGGAAGAAGAAGAAGAAAAAAAAAGAGAACGAAGATCTAGAGATAGCGTACATCCTTACGCATGAAATCCAAAGCATAAAAAACTTCAATTCTCTCTCTCTTTTTCATGTTTCTCTTTCTAGTTCTTCATGGATTTTTTCAACAATAAAATGAACTGAAAATGTCTATGTTAGAAGCTGAGATTTGCTGTTATTGTTAGAAACTGGAGTTTAAAAATTGTAGATATGTGTTATGAAAAATTGTAAACCTGTATGTAAAATATTGTAAATCATTGTACAAAAAGTTGTATACTAGTACCAAAATATTATAAACCAATTGAGGACACATGTTGAAAAATTGTAAATGCGTGTTACGAAATATTGTAAACCAATATGTAAAATGTTGTAAACCATTGCACAAAAATTTGTAAACCAATTGAGGACACATGTTGAAAACTAGAGTTGAAAAATTGTAAATGCGTGTTATGAAAATGTTGTAAACCATTGCACAAAAAGTTGTAAAATATTTTACAAAATGTTATGAATCAATAGCAAAATGTTGTAAACCATTTCACAAAATGTTATAAATCAGTATGTAAAAAGTTATAAATCATTTTACAAAATGTTATAAATCATTTTATAAAATGTACGTGTGAATATATCTATATATAAATTATCTTACTTTTTTTTTCACAACAAATCAAATTAAGCACAAAATAAGACTAATAAATGTATATATTGCTAATGACTAAAATTTGATTGTATTACTATATTTAGGTCTATTTCATATTTATAAAATCATGAAGACATAGAGTCTTCTCAATTGGTTTACAATATTTTGCTACTGGTATACAACTTTTTGTATACTGATTTACAACATTTCATAACACGCATTTATAATTTTTCAACTCTAGTTTTCAGCATGTGTCCTCAATTGGTTAACAACATTTTGCTACTGGTTTACAATTTTTTGTGCAATGGTTTATAATATTTTACATACTGGTTTACAATATTTCGTAACATGCATTTACAATTTTTCAACTCCAATTTTCAATGTGTCCTCAATTGGTTTACAACATTTTGCTATTGGTTCACAACTTTTTGTGCAATGGTTTACAATATTTTGCTACTGGTTTACAACTTTTTATGCAATGGTTTACAACATTTTACATATTGATTTACAACATTTTGTAACACGCATTTATAATTTTTCAACTCCAGTTTTTAACATGTGTCCTCAATTGGTTTACAACATTTTACTACTGGTTTATAACTTTTTGTGTAATGGTTTACAATATTTTACATACAGGTTTATAACTTTTTGTAGCACACATTTATAATTTTTTAACTCCAGTTTTCAACAATAACAACAAATCTCAACTTCTAACAATGTCATTCTCAGTTCATTTTATTGTTGAAAAAAAAATGAAAAACTAGAGAGAGAAACATAAAAAAGAGAGAGAATGGAAGTTTCTTGTGCTTTGGGTTTCATATGTAAAGATGTGTACTATTTCTAGATCTTTGTTCTCCTTCTTCTTCTTCTTCTTCTTCTTCTTCGTTTTCCTGTAAAAATGAAGAACCAGAGAAAAAAATGAAAAAGAGAGAGAATGAAAGTTTTTTTTTTCTTTTGTGTGCTTTGAGTTTTATATGTAAGGATGTGCGCTATTTTCATATCTTTGTTCTTCTTCTTCCTGTAAAGATGAAGAAACCAAAGAAAGAAAAAAAATGAAAAAGAGAGAGAGAAGCAAACAGAAAGGACGTTTCTTTTTTTCCTTGTTGATAGCCATATGTGCATCTTTCTTTTTTCTCTTTTGTCAAGTTTATCCCTTCATATACATGCCAATGCGATACCTCTCTTTTGTCTTTTAGAGAAGTGAATGCATTTGGTGTAACTTTGCTGGTAGATGTATATGATTACTCAAACTAAAATTAAAAGGAATCCATACATGACCTTTATCTCTTTGATTATGGTAGCAGTGAAAGGGATTATTTGAGATTATGAATTAGTATACACTATTTTTTTCATGACCTCTTCAATTATTGGGTTATAGTTTTTTAGATTTAATCCTAGTCATGCAATTTAATCTAATGATTGAGAATCAAATTCTTACTTATCATATAACAAACTCATTCTTATATAGTCATATGATACACCCTCTATATATATATAACCTTCACACATTCATATAAGGTTAGTAAATTACACATTTATTTTTAGACCAATAACCCACTCATCTCTTATATAAAGAGATTTTAGTTTAGGATAAATTTATAATTTTATTTCATTAGCATTAATTATAGTTTGACTTTTTCTCTCTCCTAATCAATTTTCTTTCTCCAATATATAACATTATCATTATTATATTATATATGAAAAATTGTAAAAATAAAAATGAAAAATAACTTATTATCTATACTCGTACACATGATGATGAATACTGTACTTGGAAAAAAATAAATTATACTTAATGTTTTTAACTATTAAATAATTCTTAATTTTTAAAAACATGTACATTATCAATCCTTCAAAATCACGCTAAAAGTTTGGGTGAGAACATGTTAATAAATTAAATTTATTTTATTATTTAAAATATTAAACTTTTAAAATGTATAATTTTATCATATTCATGATTTTTTTTTGAAAAAATTACTGTCAAATTTTTCGCGACTTACTCTATCATAATATAATGGGTAAATCGTATAGATATTGTAAAAGTAGCAATTAATGTCAATTAAATGAAATCACAAATTTATCCTTAAGTATAGGTTTTTTTTACATAATAGGAATGAGTTTTGATTTAAAAATAAATTTGCAGCTTGCTAATATATTTAGGAATTAATTGAAAGTTTTACACAATCATTCAATCATGTAATAACACATCAGTAAATATGATTACTTTTTCATCTTATTATTTAAAAATTCATAAAAAGAAAATTTAATTAAATGATAATGTAAAATAATTTTATATTATATTAAAATTAAACCCATATATTTATATGATCAAAGTAGCCTTTTAAAATTTTTCAAGAGCATTCTTGCCTTACTTTTATAGTGACGGGCATGGCTGCCCATGCCTTCGCTTTTAATCTTCTTAACCCACTCATTATCTTCTTTGTTTTTTGTTTTTTGTTTTTATTCCCACTGACGTTGTGCACAGCTTGTCCATCCAATGCACATTTTATTTTTTTATTAAAAAAAGAAAACTAAGGGATATGTAACACAACATTTAAGTTAGAACTGCGGCTGTAACCATACAGGTTGAATATGTGCGTAGATATTAATAATCAAATTAAAATTAAAAGTAACAAGTAATTGTGTATAAGATTTAAACCAAGTCAAATTATATGAATATCTAAAAGCAAAAATAAAATCTCCAAAAATAAATAAAGTCAACCAAATTAAAATTTTATATTACAAGGTATTTGAAAATATCTGAAATTTAATTCTATGAAGAAATTGAAATTTTTTTCCCTGATTTAGAAGCAATATAAGTCAACAAATTGAAATTTGATAAGAATTGAAATCCATCAAAATCATGGAATTAAAATCTAACAAATGAAAATATGAAAATAACTTTATTTGAATATAGTGTTTTGTTCATAATCTATTATTAAAGGATAAAATAGAAAAATCCATGAAATTAATTCATTTTTTGATCCATTCCAAATCAAGAAATTGAATTCAATTCTTTAATTTTTGAATTCACTTCAAATGTAAGAATTGAATTCAATTCCTAACAAAATTCAATCCTTAATGAAATTCAGTTCAATTCTATATCATTAAAGGTTTCCAAATAACCTATTAATTTGATCTATAATCTATAAAATGATACTTAAAATGGTAGACAATAAACATAAAAAATTAATAATAAATCCTTTCAAATCAATTGCCTTTAATCATCTTGGACTTTTATCTCCTTCCATCTTAAAATTAAAACTAGTCACCACATAACTATAACATGAAAAAAAAAGTAAGATTAAGACTTTATATAACTTAGAGCGCCTTTAGTTTGAGTGTTTTCCATTTTTATTTTCAGTGAAAATAGGAAATGGAAATAAAAATATATTTGGTGCGACTCACTAGAAATATTTTTAGGAAAGATTTCTCAAATTCTTTTAAAATATGAAAACGTGGCCCCCGGAGCTCCATAGCAACGAGAAGGAAATGACTTTTGGAATGGGCAACAGTGAGCGTCAGTACAAAAATGGACGGTAAGAATGCTCTGTACAAAATTTTAAAAGACTAGTTTAGTCAGACAAAAAAAAAAATTAGACATGAGAAATAATAAGTGGGGATGAGATTGAATAAAGAATGCTTAAAAAGAGAATTAGCGGGGTAGTTGATATCTTTCTTTTTTTTAATGAAACAAGGATATTCATCAATGTCTAAGGAACCAGTTAACTATAAATTGTGAGAGGCCTTATGGTTAGAGGGATTGAATCTTAATAACATCAATTGCATATCTAAATTATGACAAAAAAAATATTTATTAATGAATGTTGAAACAAACAAAATCAGATAAATCATGAAATATGAAGAAGTTTGTAAAAAATAAATATTTTATTTTCATTTTCTCTTTGATTATTATAAATAAGTTTCATGTTATTTTAATATGCATGTTTTCACTCTCGCATCGTTCTATGCGAAAAATAGTAGCTACATGCAAAATTTTATATTTATTGAAAGTTGACGGCGAAACAATAAAAATAAAACTAGTAGATAGTGGAAACATTATATGAAGATGTTCCTGTTCATTGGATTGCTTGCAACTTTAGAGATAACGGCGTAAAGAAAATCATAATGAAATAGTTATTTCAGTAACATACTCATTACAATATAAATTTATTCATTTTCCTGATAAACATGTTTATTCGAAATAATTTATTATGAGTTGCACGCGTTATGATATCGCTCCTCGCAATATATCATACATGCATATGATGTATGTATAGGTGTGCAATTCTTGATCCATTTTACTATTATTTTCCTTTTTGAGAAGTTAAATAGATTTAATATTTCATTATAAGAAAGGTTTAGTAGAAGGGAAAACTTGTCTGGGTTTGAGATCAGGACATACTTCTAGGTATATCATGCTAGTATTTGCAGAGATATTTGTATATTATTCACCAATAAAATACTTGGAAGTCAAATTTAAATTATGACAATATATAAGTGAAAGATTAATAAAGTGGGATCACTGCATATAAGTTATAATGTAGAAATGAAAATAAGATATATAGCAGTATATTAGGGCTTACTATGCACGTCACTTATCTCCATAAAAACAAAAGTCAAACCCCTCTCCACTACTCTTAAAATATTTTTCTTTTTGCACTCCATTTTATTTTTATATGACTTCTTACTCTTACGTATCTGTCTTTATCATTTCCATTAATTAAATATGATTTGATTAATTAATATTATCAAAACTTAACTTTCACTTCATCATTTAATAAGTTAGTCCTATTTTGGGATACATCCTTATCAACGAAAAGGAAAAATAAGTTTCCAGATTTGAACAATCTCACAATTCTTTAGAATTTATTTAAAGTTGAACTACTGCATTTATCAATCTAAACAGCCGGGATTCTAAACACTTAAAAATGTTATATCAATAAGTTCCAAAAAAGTGCCATTAGATAAATTTTCTCATATAAATTTGACAACAACTCGAGTACAATTAAATTAGTCTTAAATTTGAATAGTACGAAAGTAATCAACAGAAAGAATTTATTTAAATGAAAAGTTGCTTCCATCATCTTGCATGATAAGAAACTTAACAAGGTACCAAAATTTGGGGTTTTTTTTTTGGGTCATGAAATTTGGTTGATTCAAATAATTTAATACAACAATAATTAAATTTTATCCCACTAAATAAGGTTTATTAAAACGATGTAACATATAAGTTTTAATAATAATAATAATAATAATAAAAAGAAAAAGAAAAACTAGTGCCAGTGAAGTTTTATCCTATTTATAATAAGTTAATTTGACTCAAACTCAATTGATTAGAATGCAATAGATTTTAAATGCCGGTTACTTGGATGAAAATATTCTAAGGTATAATGTATCTATTTAGCATAATGATGCTAATTCAAGGCACAAAATTTTCCATTTCCTATCAACATTTTGGTGATGACCGTTCCCTATCAATGATGATGCACAATCTCTCACACACAAAAGAAGAAGAAGAAAGCTGCAAAGACCACAAAAGACCCAACTGGGCCGTTGGTAATTCCGTCTACGAGACCACCGCG
This sequence comes from Dalbergia cultrata, assembly GCA_031216105.1. Lineage (NCBI taxonomy): Eukaryota > Viridiplantae > Streptophyta > Magnoliopsida > Fabales > Fabaceae > Dalbergia > Dalbergia cultrata. The sequence goes on from CM062345.1 coordinate 5,267,821, forward strand.
ACTGTGCCAAAGAGCAAAACAGAGTAACCAAAATAAAATAGTGAAATGTTTTTTTTTTTTTTTTAATTTGACAACGGGGCAAAAGCCCAGTGAAATTTTATTACTACGGTGTCTATTAAGATATCCAATTTATTATTATAAGATATAACAATGGTTTTCACTTATTTTATTCATCTATCACATCTAATATTAATGAAATAAGTATCTCAATAAACACTTATTTTTGGATATTGAAATATAGGGATGTTCAAAACCCGGTCTAACTCTACCCTAAACTTATTAGTTTGGGTTTGGGTTTTAAATTTTGACCCATTGAACTTTTTAAGTTGGGTTCAGGTTATACATCGAATTGGCTCGACCTAATCCAAAATCAAACATTTTCTTTTGAAATATATTTTTTATAATAATTGGTGAAATTTTATAATATTTTATAGTTCAGTTAATATATTTTACATAAATTGTTATTATTTTTCCATTGATATGATTTACTTTGAAGCATATATTGCAAAGTTGTTGAAAGGCTAAAGAATGGGTTTCAATTCTCAATTAGTTCGGGAGATGTCTTCTTATGGTTTGACTATTGGTTGGATGGGGAGCAACCAACTAGTATGGTGGATTATGTCCATATTTCAGATACGGAGCTCCATATTCATGACCTTTGGTGGGATGAGAATGACACTTTGACAACATGTATACTCCTTTACCTGAAGAAGCTTGTTGCTTACTAGCTTATCATTGTTTGCCGCGCTGGGGTGAGTGTGAGGTGGCTTGGCATTAGTTTGGGTAGGAAAGTGGTGAATATTTTGTTGTTAGTGGTTATAAGTGGCTAACTCGTGATTGGGCTTCAGCAGAGGTTGGTGGCTCTTGGCTTTGGATTTGAAAATTGAGAGTGCTTGAAAAAAATCAAATTTTCGATTTGGCACCTGTACCACTCAGCTTTTCCCACTGCCAAGTTTAGGTTTCATAGACATGTTGCTCCTTTACCAGATTGTGTGCATTGTGGCCTTACGGAGGAAGACCTTCTATATTGCCTCCGCGACTGCTGCCATTCCAGGGTTGTTTGGCTTGCTCTGGGCTTTGGTCGAGATTCGCGTTTCTTCACTTCTCCTTTATTTGAGTGGATTAATGGCATTTACATTTCTCCTTTAATCTGTCATTTTTTGTTACTTTGTGGTGGGTTTGGTGTTAGCGTAATAAGCAGATTTTTGAGTCATCTCTGTCGAGTGTGGATAATGTGTTGACCTTACTTGTTGTGGATATTCAATTCATTTGAACGCATTTGTCTTCGGTTCAACACTGGAACTGGTTCCGCGTGAGGTGTGTTGGGTTTGTTAACAGGGGGAGAAGTAAAGTTGAATACAGATGGTAGCCGTTGTGAAATTGCCGATCACGATCTTGTGAGGTTTGGCGAGTCTGTCACGACTCCCATGGGCTGTGGATTGAAAGGTTCTCTAAATTTATTGGGGGAAAATCTTGTTTTGTTTGCTGAACTCATGGCGATAAGAGTTGGCCTTGAAAGAGCATGGGAGAAAGGCTATCATTTAGTGTGGTGTGAGAGTGACTCACTTCATGCCATTACTTTGCTTACAACCAACTCTTGGACCAAGCATCATACATGTGCTACCGTTCTCACAGAGGTTGCTTATCTTTTGACAAGAGACTGGATTGTGCGCTTATCTCATGGGGCGTGTGAGATCAACTGGTGTGCTGATAGCATGACCAAATTAGGATGTGTCAATGATGATTCTCTTAGATTTTGGCAAACACCTTCTGCTATCTTATTGCATAACTTGCATGAGGATGCTCTACGGAGTAATTATTTGTGTGGTTAGAGCTTCTCGGCTTTCTTTTGCTTTATTTTCATCTGTAATAAAAAAAATATATTGCAAAATATATCTTAAATTTTACCTCTTAATTATAAAATTTTATATTTTTACTATTTATAATGTTCAAGTCTTCATTTGTTATTTAAGTGCCGAGTTGACGTGATTTGGCCTAGTCACTAGTGAGATCATTATAAGATCAGATTCGAATTATAAAGATTGACTCATTTTAAAAATTATATAAGATAGTTTTGTTTCAATCGGGCTGAATCCGTCTTTTATGCACACATGTAGGAATAACACAATAAAATATCTAACAACCCCACTCACTCTTTGTACGCAATATCATTGACCGGTAACCGAACCAACCGGTCCTACCCCGTGACAGAGAAGAAAAAATGTTTATATATTCCCTCCCTCTTAAATTGGGTCTGAAAGTACTTGCGCTTCACACGTCCCTTCTCTCTCTCTCTCTCTCTGTCTCTCTCTGTGTCTTCTCATGAGCTATGGAATCCAAATAATCGGCGATGTTTTCACTGTCACGCCGACGACGCCGAAACTCATCTCCGAGGAAAATAACAAACTCAACTAACCTTCTTCCGTGAGTTTCTCTCTCCTCCCCTTTTCATTTTCCCGGTAGCCGGAAAAACTTCTTTGGCGTTCTCCGAGACGCTGAAACACCATGAGATTCTGCTTTTCTTTCCTTCTTCTTTTTTCGTTCTATTTCTCTCTCTCTACTTAGCGAGTTCTTCTTCAACCGTTTGTTGCTTGCATTACCTGCGTTGTCGTTCGATTATTCTCGATCGGATCCATTTTTTGGCCGGTGAAGTTCAAATGAAAAATTAGTTGATAATTTTAGCTGATAAAATAAAAGGAAAAAAATTGTAAGAAAAGTTAGTTGAAGATTGATTGAAGAGAGCATCATGATGTTCGATCTTAATCTGAATGCGGTTGACTCGAGTGATTCGACTCAGAACGGCGACTCGACGGTGCTGCTATGGTCGGAGAACCAAATGGCGGAATCCGGAACCTCGAATTCCTCCGTCGTGAATGCGGATGGGTCCAGCAACAACAACGGTGGCGGCGGTGTCGGCGACGAGGACTCGTGCTCCACGCTCGTCGCCGCCGACGAAGACAACACGCTCACCTACAACTTCGACATACTGAAGGTGGAGGCATCGAACAACGACGTCGTAACGAAGGAGCTGTTCCCGGCGAATGCGTCGTCGTTTCGAGGAACGAATGGCTCGTTGGATATCTCGTTCGATCGCCAGGGTGAGATGAAGATGGTTCAGGCTCAGCAACAGCAACAGCAACAGCAACAGTCTCAGCAACCAGCGAAGAAGAGTAGGAGGGGACCAAGGTCTCGTAGCTCGCAGTACAGAGGAGTCACCTTCTACAGAAGAACTGGAAGATGGGAATCGCATATCTGGTTCGTAATTTTCACTTATCAAATATGAATTACTACTATTGAATTTCTGATGTGTTTTCGTTTTCTTTTTCTTTTTTTTTTTTTGGCCTTTTATTTTAGGTTTTTCAGTTATGTTTATTGCTTGATTAGTTATTACTGGGAAGGAAATAATGTTATTTGAAGTATAATTACTTTGGTAATATCTGATTGACTTTCATCTGACCTTTTTATTCAATTTATTTATTTATGTGTTTGTTGTTATTGTTTGATGTAGGGATTGCGGGAAACAAGTCTATTTGGGTATGGACTTTATGGGTTTTTTTTTTGTGAATTTTAGTATTATTTTAGATTGTAGTATATTCTATACGATTTACTATTTTTAGCATTTTTTTTTGACGAAATTGGTATTGGAGATTGTAGGCGGATTTGATACTGCTCATGCTGCTGCTAGGTAAATTAAAACTATTAGCATGTTTTGATTTTATTTTCTTTTTTGTCGTCATTTAGCTTTAAGAAACGTTCCCTTATCTATACTTTTCAATTTTAGTGTATTTGGTGAATTATTTTTTTTTATTTGGGATTTTTTTGAAAAATTAGAGCCTATGATCGAGCTGCAATTAAGTTCAGGGGAGTTGAAGCTGATATCAATTTCAATCTGAGTGATTATGAGGATGATCTCAAACAGGTTGGAAATACTCACTAGCACTTGATGAGTAGTAGTATGAAACCCGATGGTGCATATGATTAGATTTTTCACCATTTTTATCTTACTGATTGCGCAGATGAAGAATCTATCCAAGGAGGAATTCGTGCACATACTCCGTCGCCAAAGTACTGGTTTCTCAAGGGGTAGTTCGAAGTACCGAGGAGTGACACTACACAAGTGTGGTCGTTGGGAGGCTCGAATGGGACAATTCCTTGGCAAAAAGTGAGGACCTATTTTTCATATGAACTGAATTAGTGCTCAATTGTGATTATAGTATTAGATATAGTTGCGAATTCAAGTACATAGTGGCCCTGCAAAGCGCATTGGTTTCTTCAGCTTAGTCTTTCGTGCAGGTATATATATCTTGGGCTATTCGACAGTGAAGTAGAAGCTGCAAGGTCCTAATGATACATGAATTACATTCTATCTGCACTGAATTTATTACCCTGAATTATCAAGCACACTATAGGGCTCCATCCAACACGTGTCTCCCTTTTTGATTTTCTGGAATTCAGGGCTTATGACAAGGCAGCTATCAAATGCAACGGAAGGGAAGCTGTCACTAACTTTGAGCCAAGTTCATATGAAGGAGAGATGAAACCTGCAGCCATCAACGAAGGTAGAGCAAAGATCTCTTCTGTATTTTTTAATTTTCAAGTGAAAAATGTTCTCTCTGAAATGGGGTCTGTGTTCTCCACAGGTGGAAGTCACAATCTTGACCTCAATTTGGGCATAGCAACCCCAGGACAGGGTCCCAAAGAAAATAAGGGGCAACTTCAGTTCCCCTTCGCCCCTTACAGCATGCATACTGGAAGAACAACGGTATGGTTGAACTTTACATCTTCATTTGTTTTAGGCTTCTTCAAAATTAGGGGGAACATAGGTTGATAGCATTCTTTATGCTTTCAAGCCAGTTTCATGACTCAACAAATGATAGCCGTGGAGGCTATATATCTGGAAAAGAGCTCTTTTGGTCCCTTTTTGAGGGCTTCACATGTGGCTAACTGCAACTTTTCTTCATTTGACGTCCTTGATCTTCGTAAAATATTTGGTCTTTGGTATTATTTTTGTTATTCGTCACATTTGATGTCCTACTGAGTGATCATAATATTTTGGGTTCTCTTTATTTGCAGATGGAAACCAATGTTAATTCAGTAATTGGTAATCCATCTTTGAAAAGGCTGGTTGCAACGGAAGAGCGTCCTTCTGTGTGGAATGGCATGTATCCTAGTTTCTTTCCCAATGAGGTGATTTCACTCTCTGCTATCTCGTTTTACAACTGGAGTTGATTGCTAATTTCTTTAAAGTGCTATACATAAAACCTTTATAAGTATTTCCTTGCTGGTGTCTTCACTAGAACATTGAAAAATGTTTGACTTTTGAATTCGATACCTTATAGTGAAAGTGGTATATTCAGGGATTTTACGAATGACTTAAATGAGTTTTTATGAGCTTTTGCTGCAGTCTTTGTTTGTGGAAGTCAATGGGGTCTCTGTGTGCCTGTTTCGTGTCATGCAATAATCTTTTTGACAAAATGAGTTGCTAAAAAATGAGTAAAAAGACATTCCTTGGAGTTGTTAGTCTGCAAAGAGGTTGTGATTATGCATATATATTCAATGCAATGGTGATTATATTGATAGAAAGATGAGTAATGGTGATTATATTTATATATTAACTTTGACACTATGCTGGCATTTTATTTTGGGTAAATTACATTCATCTCTCTTGAGGTTTGTGGAAATACAACTTACACCCCCTCTAGTTGTGTAGCTTATACTGATACCCCTTCTGCTTTTCAAATTTTAAATATTTATATTACAGTCACACTCTTATTCACAAAACACTATTAATAACCTTAATAGAATGATATTTTTGTGATATTAACTGTTTTTAATTAATAAAATTATAAAAATATGTGTTAAGTTTAAGGCTATTTTCATAATTTTATTAATTGGAAACAGTTAATATCACAAAAAATGTCATTCTATTTAGTTTATTAACATTGTTTTGTGAATAAGGAGTGTAATTGTAATATAAATACTTAAAATTTGACAAGTAGAGAGGGTGTGAATGTAAGTTAGACAACTAAAGGCAATGTGGGTTACATTTCCATAAACCCCAGCGGAGGTAAGTGTAATTTACCCTTTAATTTTTGTAGCCTATGTAGATATTCAAGCTTTGCGATATTGAGCATTCTGTTCATTAAATTTTTTTTTAGTGCAAAACAATTCTATGATGACATGTTATCTTGTATTTGAAATTCTTTGTAAGCCTCCCTTTAATAGATTGTTGAAATATATTGACAGGAGATCAGAGGGGATAGAATCAGCATAGATCATTCCAAACGACTCTCCAATTGGGCGTGGCAAACGCATGGCCAAGTAACTGCTACCCCAGTGCCACCGTTCTCTGCTGCAGCATCATCAGGATTCTCAATTTCAACTAACTTCCCATCGAATGCCATCTTTCAAGCCAAGCCTATCAACTCAACTCCCCAGAGTCTCTGTTTCACTTCACTCAGGGCACCTATCACCAATGTTTCTCAATATTATTACCAGGCTAAGGCCCCTCAGGCACCACCCTAGCTGGCCTACCTTGTAATACATCTCAAAGGCAAAACAATAAGGCATTGTTTGCGTTTAAAATTCTTTTCCATAATTCAGCTACTTACTGATGTATTCTCAGACTTGAAACCCTGGTTGTTGCCGCTTGCTTAAACCGTTATGCGCCAGTACTGCTGCGATGGTGCCTTTTTCTTCAAATTAGTCGTTAACTGTCAAAATTCATGATATTTGCCCCCAATTTTGAGATTATAGGAAATGCATATGCATGCCCAAAAAATAATAATAATAATAATAAAATAATTGGGAGGAAGCAAAAAGAGTATGTGTTTTTTTCCACGCCTGAACATATTAGGCAAAGTAAGATAGGTTGTTTTACATCGCTCGTTGCTGTTTCCATAATAACAGTTAAACCAGTTCGGGTAGTTGAGCACGAACCAGCGCTACAATTTATGGTTTATTTTATTACCTAGAAAAAACGAGGCAGACCAAAAGTAAAAGAGATGAACCCGTTAAAAGGCCAATACACTAGATATTTTAAGCAAGAAACTCTCCCTCCTTTTTCTGTTCTGTTTAGCTCCGAAACTTTTTTTGGCAATTGATGTTGTTACCGGTTGGTGGTATGATAAGGACCTATCAGATAGAAGTGATGAGGAGTATTTGGAAAAAAAAAAAAAAGGAAAAAGCGAAATTTGTGATGATCCACGGAGCCACCGTGTAATTTTGTTCAAATAAGGATCGGACACGTCCCTCTGGCAACATAAGCCAGTGCGTGACAGAAGTGATTGCACTAGTTACCACGTTAGTATATTGGTAGCAGGGAAGCTTCACTCAGATTTGACAGCAATGAGTGGATAAATTGGACCAAACCTATGCAATTGGATGTTACTGCTAATCTGTCATCTCTGTTCCGTTGCAGCGTCAGAGCAAAAGGATCACACAATCAGAAACAGTCTTGTTTTGGGGTCAAAAGCGTACAGGTGTTAAGGAGTTTGAGCCTTTGAGGAGAGGGAAGGTTGAACCCCCACCAAACCCTAAGCTAAAAACCAAGGGATGCAGGTTCCACCATTAGGCTTATCAGAATAGAGTCCATTATTATGTGGGGGACCAGCCCTTGTTTGACTTGCTCCTCCCAACTAACTCCGGACAAGCACCAGAAGGCCCTTGAAAGAGGATGAGATAATCTCGTCCTCTTCATATCAACACGAGGGTGAAATATCATAAAGTAAAAAAAATATTAATAAATAAATATATTAGTGAATTTTATAATAACAAATTATATATATATATATATATATAGTCAGAATAGTCCTTTTTTACTTTAATAATATATAACACTCATGTTAGTAAAGAGATAAAAGTATGTTAACCCATCAATCGTGTTTCACATAAATAACCATGCATGTCATGCAAAATCCGAACTTTCAGCTACAGTTATGCAGTACATAGTTATTAAATTGGTGCTCATCTGGGTCAACGGTTTTGCATAAAACATAATCAATCTTTCAATCTGGACTTTTATGATGAAATCATACCATTGAATTTGCTGACTATGATGAAATATCAATAAATATTATTTTTTTATTTTTAAAATAGTACAGTGGCAATAGATTCAGGCTTTATTTGTTTTAAATTATTCTCAACCCCAATAGCGTATGCGCTTACGAAATTGAAACAAACTGTTTGTTTTGGTTACGATTGATACAAACTGTTGATATGAATACCCTAAATTTATAAGCTGATAAGCAGTTTCTTTTGTGGGGAATATAAAAAGCTAATAGATAAAATATGATTCATGGTCATTCATACACGAGTGCATATGTTCTCGTTGTGGGCATCTATCCAAATGGTGGCCATGTTAAACTATTCTCCCACTTCTTCAACCTCCACACTGGTTGATGCTAAGCAAAACTAATAAATTATGTCATTTTCATGAAAGACACAAATTCAATTTGCACCACAAGTTCATCTGGCTTTTATTAATTTTAAATAGTTTATTTAAGAGTTGTGCATAAGTTTTAATTCATTTGGATGGCATTCTTTCATATTATTAATTATCCCTTCTGAGAGCGAGTTGCGTATGGAGTCATTCTTAATCATTCACTGATGTTATTTGCTTAGCACTACAGTCATGTCGTTTATACTTCAATCGGTGCACAGAAAAAAGAAGAAGAAGGTAAGAGTGATGATATATCCTAGTAATTCTTTTAAATCAAAACTCCACTCATAATAGCATGAGTTGTAATTTATATAAATTTAAGTACTATTTAAATATGTGAGTGAAATTTTGAACTAGAATGATTTTTAGACATGCCAATTAGGATTATTTAGCATTTCTCAAATATCATCAACATATAATCGATTGAAACAGTTAGATGCTCTTTTCCCTTAACCAGTAGTCTTGGGTTCGAGCCCTAGGTATAGAAAAATCAACCTCAGAAGAGTCATATCTCCTATAGAATTTCAAATGCTTGAACAAGAGTACCTGTTACCCATGGAAGAAAGAAAAAATCCTCAAAAATTAAAGGGTAGATGATATATCTCCTAATAAATGTGTATGAATTATGCAACAAGGAACTAATTTTTTTAAAAAAATATATAAAATAGATTGACGACTGTACTGAGTTTTTATTAAGAATAACAACATCGAAAGAAAAAAAAATATAAATGAACATATGACAAAATTAATGAATAATGCTAGATTTTTTTAATAAAAAAAATGGCACTACAAGAAAAATGAGTATTTTTAATGGTTCTCATAAATAAAAGTATTGTTAAGAAAAGAAATTTAGACATAAAGTGACAGTTGAAAATACTTATAAATTTTTATCGACAATTAGTACATGTAAAAAATACTCAAAAGATGTATTTTCGACATGTAGTACTTGTCGATAACAATTTATAAGTATTTTTAATTGTCACTTTATGTTAAAATTATTTTTCGTGACAATATTTTTATCGACACTTTAATTATCGAGAATTGTTAAAAATACACATTTTTTTTGTAGTGTGGATGACTCTAGATAGAATAATAAATCTTGTTTATTGAATAGGTCATTGGCACAAATCAGCCACTTTGGATACGAAAAAGATTAGGGAAACCAAGATTTTATTAATAGTATATGAAACAATTTATTTAACTCTTTTTCTTTTTTAAGAATTCTTTTTTGTTCTTTCCCCTATGCCCTATAGTTATATACGTGGGGAGATAGACAAACTTTTATATTGGATGGACAAACTTTTATACTATACTAAAATAATATTTAGAGTGATTGTATTGCATGTAACTTTATATAGATAAGAGTAATGCATGTGATCCCGTAAAAATTTAATTAACCCAAAATCATGTTAGTTTATGTTCACTTTATTTAAAATAACTAAACCTTTGTTCTACATTTAACTATCTTTATTTAAGAAAATTTATTTTTTGAAACATATAAAAGTTTAAGAGTTTGAAATGTATAAAGAAGTCTAAGGTCTACTTTGATCCAATCAAAAACATATAAGCCTAATACAACCCTTTTTTTCTTTTGGTTTTACGAAATACAACTTTAGGTATATATAAAACATACATATGCATCTCTTACTGGTGGTAGAGTTAAGAAGGCTCATTTTCAGCATATTCTTGATAATATTAACATTAGACTTGTAGGTTGGAAGGGGAGATTACTTAATAGGGCTGGGCGTATTTGCCTTGCCAAGTTAGTAGTTGCTTCTATCCCTGTGCACCAAATGTAGGTAATGTCTTTTCCTACTGGAATTTGTGAAGCAATTGACAGAAAAACCCTTTTTTTTTTATCTGGAATGGTAATAGCAGTCATAGAAGTTTTAGCTTGGTGAATTGGCAAACCCTCATTAGTCCAAAGCAGTATGGGGGGCTTGGTGTCAGAGAAGCTAGAAATGTGAATGTCTCGCTTCTTGGTAAGCTGGCTTGGAAAATATTGACCCAAGACCATAGCCTCTAGGTCCGTATGCTTTCCCACAAGTATCTTAATGGGGTTGGTGCCAACTTGATCTTGGTGGAAACCTCTCCTAACTTTTCTTCCATTTGGCGTGCTATTATTTTTGTTGTCCATAAGCTCTGGGAGGGATTCTTGTGGGGGGTGGACTGTGTTCTGTCCCTTTGGTATGATCCTTATTTTCCTTTTGGTAGATTATGTGAGCTGGTTGACTATGTGCATATTTCGGATACTCACCTCATTATGAGTGATTTATGAGATGGTGGTAATTGGCTTACTTCGTCTCTTTGGACTCCTTTATTTTCTCAACTTCGGACCTTAATGCAGGAGTGTTTGATTATTAGTCGGCCTTCTTCTCGAGTTGGTTTTGGCAACTTGCTAGGAGTGGTATTTACTCTGCTGCTAACGCTTACTGGTGGCTATTGTTTCAGCCTTTTCCTTGGGATCCTAATCGTATTTGGAGTTGGATTTGGAAGGTGAAGGCTCCGGAGAAAGTTAAGGTGATGCTATGGTTGTGCATTCATGATATCCTTCCTACTAACTCTTTTTGTTTTCATCGTAGCATTGCAGCTACTAGTGCTCGCTCACGTTGTGGACATGATGATACTCTTCTTCATTGCCTAAAGGACTGTTTCAAGAGCCGTAGCATTTGGAATAATGTTGGCACTCATCTTTTTTCTCAATTTGAGGTTAATGATCCGGTTGTTTGGATGAAAGAAGGTGCTCTTGGTTCTAATGGTGTTCTATTTTTTGCTACTTTGTGGTGGACTTGGCAGAGTCGTAACCAGGATACTTTCCAGGCTGACACCTGGTCTGCCCCTATGGTGGCCCGCTGGGCGCGCCTTCTAGCCTATGAGGTTACTTATTCTTCAACCAATTTTGTTGATATTTCAATCTAGCATCCTCCTTCCCTTGGTGCTATTAAGTTGAATGTTGATGGTAGTGTGTTATGAGACCAGGGGTTAGCGGGTTTTGTCTATATAATTCAAGATTCTCACAGAGGGTACTTGGCTACTTGCTCGGAATCTGTGGATGAGATGTAAGTTCTTAGAGTAGAGCTCGAAGCTGTTTGGCATGGTCTTTCCCTAGCTCGAAGCTTGATATGGATTGTTTGGAGGCCTTTTTGGATGTATCCACTGATCAGATTTCTCCCCATTACTTGGACCTTGGTTTGCTTTTGCGTATTTATGCGCTGATTTTACATAATTAGTGTGTTCACTTTGCTTGGTCCCTAGGACTGCTAATCGGGTCGCTGATTATGTTGCGAATGAAGACTGTTGCTGCCTTAAGCATGCCTTATGTCCGGTGGCATAATCCTGGCATTGTGCTCAATAGCATTATTCAGGATGACTTAGCCATCTAGTTTCTGTTTGTGTGTTTGTATTTTCTTTACCAAAAAAAAAGCATACATATGCGTCAAACCAACAAAACAAATATACTTATGCAATCTATAATGAAGTATTTATTTCACACATGATCTCTTATATTTTAATCTTGAAACCTTATTGTTAGTTTATGCAATGCATTTTCAGTTCTTATGAAAGCTTAACAATGTTTATATGTATGTAACTTAAAAAATATGTGAGTCCCTCTGCTATAATTGACAATTTAAGGATTATAATTCACCCTCTTTTATTACCATCATCTCAGCTGGCCATTAGCCATTACGGGAAGAATCTACTCGATCCTTCCACCTTAAAAATTTAACGCTAAGCCAGATGGTAATTATCTCTCATACTCTCTGTTCTTCTAATTTAAGCCCCGACTTGAATACTACAGTGTCTTGGGAGTACATTATCTTTAGAGTTTGATGAAAGGCTATAGACACATTCAGTCGCTTTTGATAAGAAAAGGGTTGACCTACCTTAGAATGAAATACTTAGATATTACCTATAGTTAAAGTTTGATTCTCCTTGCTGAGACAATTTTCATACACCTGCAAATTTAAGACAAACGACAAGAAGTTCTCTCAAATTATGAGTCATGCATATCAAACCCAGGTTTTTTGAACCCACTAACATCTAGATCTCTTTAAATTAACTAAACAGTACTTATTTGTGTACCCTCGTGTATATGTAAAATTTTTCGTAAGGAGTCAATATGCATAATTAATGAGCTTATGGTTATGCATAATATTATCACGCAGGAATAAATCCAACACTACAAAAAAAAAAAAAAAAATGATTTGAAGTTCTCTTTTAAAGGGAAAAGCATGAAACTTGCTTTTAAGATGTCACCAAACTTGGCTAATCCGAAACTTTCTATCACCAAACCCTGTTTGATATTAACTCCAGCCTCATTATGCTCTCACGTGAGTATACAAGATAAATATTTTGAGTTAATGCTCATTTTAGTTTCTGACATTTTATGCGTAAGTCATTTTAGTCCCTGATATTTTATGCGTAAATTATTTTAATCTCTTACTTTTAAAATGAATCAATTTGGTCATAGCGTTTATAGCGTGAATCGATTTGGTCATCGTTTATAAATGTGAGGATTAAATGATTAAATTTTAAAGTGAGACTAAAATAATTTACGCATAAAATGTCAAGGACTAAAGTGAACATTAACGATAAATATTTTATTTTGATATATGCGTACATTGACACTCATCTACACATTACACGTACACTAGTGTATAACATCTTATATAATATTTGCATCATATCCTTCAAAAATAGTTTTTTTATTAGATGATATATTCAAAGTGTGCATAAGTGTCCATCACTTCATAATAAAAGAGCAACTAAAACGTGTGGCTTCCAAGAAGACACCCAAGAGGGTTAGATTGGAGGGCCACACGGTGTGTGGCAGGCCTTTGTTTCCCCGTATTAGTTTGTTTTTTTGTGTGTAAAATGTTCCGTTTTTGTTTGTTTGTGACTTAGTCCTATATTTACTCAAACGAAGGAAAAATAAAATAAAAGTCCTATAATAGGTTTCACTATGATGTATTGTGACAGCCATTTATTAGTTAGTACTATTTAGTAATAAGACCCAGAGTAAGGGACCCCAAAACACCAAACCATTATGTGCAAGTGGAGACCGTTTCAGACAACGTCTATTATGTTGATAAATAATTAACAAATCAGAAAAAAAAAATCACAAGCACTTTGAAAATTAGACAAAATATTTATTAAGACTCATTTATTAATTTATTAATTGATATATTAATTTTATAAGTTATTTTTATCTCATATTTTTCATATATTTTAATATAATACAATAGCTTATGTGCCTGTTTGTCTTCTTTTTCGAGCACCCAAAATTTCTCAACCACAAATACTATTTGGAAACAGTAGAGGATATGTACTAGCCAATCCCGATTTGAAAGCTTGATAGTACTTTATTCGCTACAACTCATCACTCACTCAATCATCATGATGTGGTTCTTTCAGCCCCATTGCCAATTTTCTACGACAGCGATACCACACGCGAGTAAAAGAACTCACAGAAATGAGCACATGGGGGTTAACAGATGATGAATTGAATGCCTGATCTAACCGAAGGACCCAGAAAATCTCGAGTTAGCCGGGCATGGTAAATATTTCCACTTGAAAGAAGAAAAGGGTTAGGAGAGAAGACTCGTCTCAATATACATGACCAGAACAAAGATATTTAAAGAGCAGAATAAATTGAGCAAAAAGTCAATTATTGAGTTAATTGGTTAATTTTGACCATTCACATGAGATTTTAATGGCCAAAATTTCATCTTACTCACAATAAATCACTCTTCTAATTTGCATTGTTCCTATATATATATATATATAAGAACTATTTATATCAAGTGTAAGTCTTATACATTTACACCTTTCAATAACTCTTAATAGAAATTGAATTTAATTTATTTTATTGTCAAATAATGTGATATTATATTGATGATTAAACATGTCAAATTTTAGAAAAATTAGATAACAATAGGCATGTATTCTAATAATTGATATTTACTAGTATTTCTAAAAATATATTATCTATCAAAATAAAGTGACATGATGAAATATCAAATCATTTTTAAACTGTATAAGAACTTTAAATTTAACAATTAAATAGATGAAAATTTATTCTCTTAAAATGTTATTGAAAGGTGTAAATGTAGCAAGCCTTACACCCGGTTGTTGAATTGGATCCCCATTTTCTAATCTTTCCTCTCTGCTTTATGCTAATGATATTGTTATGCCTCATAGAACTGGTTAGCGAACTACAGATGTAACAAGGAGGTGCTAGTGATTTTGCCGAGGTTTAAATGGCCTCCGGGTAAATTTTGATTAGTCTAGAATCTACTTTGCTAAATTTGTCAGAGATGTACTTAGGTTAAATCCTCAATATTCAGCATAAATGAGTCTAGAAGAACATATACCTAAGTTATAACTCCTTGGATTTTGATTATGCTGTTGAAAGTCTAGCAAAGACCTCAAAGATGGCAATCTAACCTATTGTCTTCGGTTGGAACTTTGCATGGTCATCTTATCAATGCTTCTCTCCTCTCCAAAAGAATCACTGACATGCCCCCTTGATAGGGTCAATTCATGGTTCCAGTGGAGTGGATCCAAAATTACCAAAGGATGCTTCTTGTCTGATGGGACAAATCAGTAAAAGCATACAAAAGGGTGGACTAGGCAATAGAGCCTTGCATTATGAACCACAAGTAATCGAAAAGTTGTCACATATTCTTAGGGGTATCCTCCGCCACAATATGCAACTACATGAGTTGCACCGACACAGCCACATAGGTCAAAATTGGGTAAAAATGGTGCTGTAGGTGATCCTTTTCTAAGCTACTGTGATTCATAATCAAGAATCATGTAGGCCATGTCAAAGATAAAAAACAAATAGGCTATTGATTAAAGTTGTACTGCCAAGTACCGGAGTTATTATATCCTAAACGATTGGACAACTATTAAGAGAACCTCTCCCTTGTTCAATATGGAATCAAATGGGTTGTGGGTCGAGACAACAATATTCCTTTTCGAATGGTAAGTGAGATGTAGGATCTCTGTCTCTCTCTCTCTCTTTCTTTTTTTTTTGGTCGAAGTGGGATGCAGCATCTGATTTTGGGAGCCTTCACTTCCGGCCCTCAATAAGGAGTATGGACTTCGACATAAAGGTGGACGTAAAATGATTGATAGCCAGAGGCTTTATTCAAATTTGGTTACAAGAATGATATATCATGTTTATTCAGTCTTAGAAAAATAAATAAGCCACACCTTTTTATTCGAGTGTCATTCAAAAGTCCTTGTGATCCCTATTACTCTTGGATTCCAGATTCTCGGCTGATTTTGTGATGGAAACCTTGTAGACAGCACATGAATTAGGTATTTAGTTATAATTAATATAATTAAAAAATGAATGGACAGGGCATTTCATATTGATATTTACATGGGAACTTGAAATAACAGATCTTTGTCAATATCCTTATAGATACCTGCTAAAGTATTATTGCATTAATTTTAAATTGAAATGAAGCTGACATTGAATTAGGCTCCTCTAAAATAAATCCAACAATTTGGAGTATAAATTACATAATCATAAATAAAGGCGAAAAACCTTACAAGATACCATGTACGTAACAACGTATGCAATAATTTATCCCTTAATTTTTTAATTAAAAGCTTGGACAGACAAATAATTTTTTAATGTGAACTTCATCGTACAGGAAATAATTTTTTGGTTCATGTTCGAGAGTTAACCAAGACTTGATAAAACCATGTACTTTCAGACCACAAAATCAAGCCGTTTGTATGAATATTATATACGTAATTATTTTAGAAGCAATTTAGAGACTTATATACTAACACATGTGATTATTTCCAGTACATGTATAAAAGAATCGTGAAAATAATCATTCCCTGTCCCGACCGCTATATTCATCTTCATGTCCCGACCGCCCCCTAATCCCGTAGCCAAAACAACCCACGCAAACGTTCAATGTTAACTCGTATTTCAGTGTTAGGCCATCATCATATTACGAAACTTAACACATACGGACAAAGATATATAGCAATTTTACATGATAGAATATCCCATCCTCCCTGGGCCATAGATATCCTAACCTACATCACATCATTACCTAAATTGTCCTATAACCTGACACTATATCCCTCAAATTTAGCTAGTCCAAGTATTCACAAACTTAGTTCACGTATTTAAGCCAACCACTACGTGAGCAATAGCAAGAGGGGGAAAAGGCCCTTGTATTGGGGACCTTTGCAGTTGGAAACCATTGAACAAAAACGCATCGTGAAAAGTCGAGCTTCTAAAGCCCCGAATGTCAAAAGCCTAATTCTATGACCGTGAAAAAAAAAAAGACTCATTGGTAAGCCTAAAAAGAAATACGAAGCGAAACAAACTGCCAAAAGGAAACATATTGGACCAAAAATACCGTCGAAGTGACAATCTCATTTATGCAAAGTATACTGAAACACAAAAGTTATGCACATGAGCTAGTTTCAGCAGGACCAGGTGCAGATCAGGAGATCAAACTCTTGCGGAGAATATACAAATTTACTAGAAAAATAACAAATGATCTTAAGAGAGCGGAGAGCGGAAAAGAAAGAGCCACTAGCTCTGACCAAATCGCCACAATATAACACTATATGGACCTTTCCATATATGAAGTGGTGTATTTCATACCCAATATGATAAACCAACTCTTCCAAGATGTAAAGCCGCGGCCAAAACAATTTTCCTTTAACCATTCTGATCAAGCTTCTATACCTTTACCCATCAGGGTGGTTAAACTAAAAGGAAAATTAATACAATAAAATAGGGGATTTGATCTATTTGGTTTTGAATCAACAGGTTTTCATGTTCTGTACTTTGAAGGGAAAAACACTCGACTAAGATCTACCTGCCGGCAGTTCTGATCACATTAGCACTGAGTTGACATCTCAAAATCCCAGCACAGCTCACTTCCGCAAATCCAGAACTACAATGAAAAAGGAGGAAATGAGGGCACAGTTACAGAGAAGTAAACAGCAATGTCATTCTTCGGCACATGATGACATGAAATTCAGCACAGCCAACAAAAATTTATCGAATCTCGTTTAGGAATAGGTAATTGAAGACAATTATGTGCATGCGTAATGTGCAATGTTAGCCAATTAAACCATAAAATTTAACCCAAAAAAAAAAAAAAGTTACTAATTACCAACTGCAGCTATAAATTACACTTCTCGGGAATTTCATCATTAGGCAACCCATAGACCAGTCAAGAGTCGGTCCCATCATCTCAGCAACACAAAATCTGTTGGTTCAATTCTACTTGGCTTCACCAGTGCCAAGAATAAGGAAGATTACATAGCTAGCAAAGTCACATCCCAAATGTTCTATTGTAAAGATCCCCAGAATTTGGCATCCGATATTTAGAATCATCATATCCTGAGTAGAACTTATTAAATCCAAGTCTTTCATTTCTCAAAAGCTCGGCCACCCCCAAATTGTTCCCACTCTGCATCTCATTCCACCCATCCCATTGGCCATTTGACAAGCCTGCATTTGTAGACTGCTGCAGAGACAGCTGAGGGAATGGGGCTATATTACTGATTTGTGATTGATCTAACCTCGAAGAAATACCATAAGAATCACCAAGCTGAGAATAAGTATTCCCAATATCTGGAAATCTGAGGTTTTGCTGCGGTGAGAGAGATCTTTGCATCAATAATTGAAGTCTGGCCTCATTATCAAAGTAACTTAATTGTGGCATGAGATTTGATCGCATGTCCAGTGCTGGGTTGTTTAGTGCACCTTGAAGTCTCCCCTTACCAACAGCCAAAATAGCAGGGTCCATAAATTCAATGTCCCCTGCACTGCCAATATTTCCAGCTGGGGGTGTCTGATATGAATTTCTCAGAAAGGAAGAATGGTCAAGCAATGAATTCCCTG
This sequence comes from Dalbergia cultrata, assembly GCA_031216105.1. Taxonomy (NCBI): domain Eukaryota; kingdom Viridiplantae; phylum Streptophyta; class Magnoliopsida; order Fabales; family Fabaceae; genus Dalbergia; species Dalbergia cultrata. The sequence goes on from CM062345.1 coordinate 5,286,159, forward strand.
TCAAAATTAAAACAATTATATTCAACCAGTATATCGAGAATGTAATGTGGAAAGTTAAAGCAATTGCAACTGACCAGATATAGAGTCGAAAGCCTGCTCCACTCTCTCATGAGAAGAAAAACCAGGAGGTGGTGGCCTGCTTGGAACTGAAAATCCTGGCGGGGCTGATACTTGTGCTCTTGAAATAGCTGCAAAAACATGGTAAAAGGAAGGTCATATGACAAATAAACAAAACCAAGATAGCTGCAAATAAAATAATGAACCAGCCAATGATAGACTAGCAGGAACACAAACAAGTATTCCAATGTGTGCAGCCATAGTCATCGAAAAAACTTTTTAATAATACACCATGGAGAAGAGGCAACCATCATCAACCTTTGCAGTTGCTATGGTGCTTTAACTGTTGAGTTAATTTCATCCAAAATTACTTATACACAATTGAAAATGTATTTTATCTAAATAATAAATCCTGATTGGTACGTATATAAGCAACTTTCATTCAGTCAGGCTATAATGCAAATCAAGAATGAGATGCAAGTTTATCTCTTCCTCTCCTGCAACAAACAGCAGATCAATGCATGACAACGGAATCAAACCACATGACAAATAACCAGGTCACAAACAATTCTAATATATCAAGAGGAATTCAAAAAACCATGGAAGGCCAACATTACAAAGCTGCAGAGGAATAAAAGATCTGATGTATAATAAAATAAAACCAAAATGTGCCAAAGGAAATATTATAATCAGAGAGAGTGAAATTTCTAATCAAATTTTATTCAATCTTCAAGGAAGAATGACCAAAAGCAATAACTGACAAGTCAAACTGAAAACATTAGCAGAGGAACAAATGGTAAGTAAGCCACTAGAAACAATGCAAAATCTACAGTAACCAGTTTAAGGAAGCTACTAATACTCACCAGAAAGCTTATTTGAAGCAACAAATTGGCCACTGCCTATATTTTCAGCATCCTCAAAGTTACTTGTAGAAAAGCCATTTGCAATGCCCAACTTATCCATATAAAAGTCTCTTTCAGCAAAATCCTGGATAAGTGGGTGGTTCCCTGCCTGTGGCTGCCTCACACCATGAGACGGATGCACATCAAGGGAGTGGATTCTGGATTCCTCCTGCCTTGCAAAAGAGAATCTAGACTGATTGTTACTTTGAACTTTCCAAGAACTAGATTTTTGTATTGGACCAGGTTGATTATTGTTGTTGTCGCCCAACAACTTAGCTAAATTATGTGGTGATGTCATTGAGTCATCCCACGGGTCAAGGTCCATGGACAATATATTTGAAATTATATTATTCTCACCCTTAACCATAGCATCATCCCGTCCTGCATTAACTGCTTCACTAACTAATCTTCCAAAGCTTTGCCTGTTCCTTTCATCATGAAGCAAACCATAAGAGCTGCTGCCAACCAATTTCTCAGGGTAGCCATTACATATAATGCTTGATGAATGTAATAGAGATTCGTTTCCATCTCTATCATTGGCAGATACAGAACCAGCATTTACAGCAGTATAGGGTTCACTGTGCTGCAGAAGATGAGGGCTAGAATGGTTTGATACATGAAGAAAACTCGTTGACTTTGGCAAATAAGACCGACAAACAACTTCTGGATCATTCAGTCTTTGGTTATCAAAAGATGCTACATCATCCTCCACTTCAGTAGCATCAGTCACTACTTGAGATTGAGAATCCAATCTCCAATCACACTGTTCCTTAGAATTACAAAGCCCATTATCTGATGGAGCAACTTTACCAGTCTCATTTGTAGCTACTACATCTTTAAATCCATCAACATTATGCTGTGATCCTTGAATTTGAGGAGATTTAATCAAGACATAATCATTAGGTGGGCTACTAGGTTTGGTTATGCTGTACGGTTCATTTGCAGTCTTTCTATCAATGTTAATTGAGGATAATTCACAGGACAAATTCTGGATCTCTTCATTGGTAGCAGTGATTGCTTCCTCAGGACCAGAGCTGCATGATTGTCCAAGGATGTCAGTAGAATTTGTTGTCGTTACTGTAGTAGAACGGCCTCTATCACTATCTCTGGAAAATGGCACAGATGACAACTGGCTGTTCAATTCCATATGCACAGGAGAAACATCAGAAGCCAAAGTTTTATCACCTGCACTAGCCAGAATGTCCATACTATTGTTTTGTTTAACAGGTATCAACAGACTATTTTTCACTCTCGGCATTATACTACCACTCCCATCACTTGATGGTGGCCTCTTAGTCAAATCACAATGCAATGTGGAAGCCTGAGTTGTGCCAGCAACAGCTGCAGAAAAAGCTAGTGTTCCGCTGACTGTATCAGGTTTTGGCTTGGATGGCCCATTTGGATACAATAGACTTCCAGAAGGGGGCGGACAATTTGTAGCCTGGGTTCCCCTGGAAAACATAAACATAGCTTGGACCCATAATTATCTTGAAGATAAGTTCAATTTTCAAAGCCCAAAAAAAAAAAAAAACACTAGGCATACATACCATGCAGCACTAGCAGGAAGAGCTGCAGGTCTCCCATAGATTCCATTAGGAGGTGAACCTCTTACAGTGCTAACAGAGTTCTGGTCCATAATTAAAACAAAATGTCAGTTTCTTCTTATATAGCTGCTGACAGAATAAATACATTTTTAAAGTAGAGTATGGCAACTAAAAGATCAAATGAACAAACAACAAAATGGCAAATCTAACACTCAAGAAAGAAAGGTTAAAGGAAACATAATAAAATCTTACACTTGAAGCATTCTTCACAATGGGCTTTGCTGAAGAATTGTTCATGTCGTCATCTACTGGAGGGGGTAATGCATTCCCTGACCTCCGTTGCATGTTGTTTGTGGCACCAGTGATTTGCTGAACTCGACTTCTTCAAAACAAGACCAAGTCAATATACCATTATTGAAAAGCACTATATTCAGTTCATGAAAGAGAATGTGAAAACAGAAAAGTACAATTTACAAACACAGAACCAGAATAAAACTTTGATCCATGTAAAATGAACTCCATCAGAACATTATAAGCTTGAATGGGATGGTCACAAATAACCAATTTCAGCTAATACTGAATCATGATAAGTTTCACATCAACATTATAAGGGAAGTACCTAGTGTATGCTGATATTATTTCATCTTTTGTAAAACTATCTTCTTGAGAGCCAACCTCATGCAGATAAAGACAATCAGGATTGCTGCAAGGCTGGTCATAAAGAGATCTCCCCAGTTAAAAGCATAACTAATAAAGATACAATTCAAAAATCTGGAAACACTATTTTTCATACCGCGTTTCGGAGCCATGCATGACAATATTTCGTGGTTCCAAAACAAGCCCTGAAAATTGGAAATTAAATATGACCATAATTGATAAGCAAGCTTGAAAACATACATCTATGCATTTTATATACGCGCACGCGCACGCACGTATACATAAATTGTATGTACCTTAAAGATCTGCCATCCAAAACAAATCCATGTACATTTTGAATACAACGAATAGCTTCTTCTTCCCTTGAATAAGTAATATATCTGAAATAAAACCTTCAGTTAGAAACCACAGCATTGATATTAATAATATTAATGTGTTGCATAAAGGTAATAAAGCATGTTGACATAGACACAGGGAACAGTACACACTTGAAAATAATAAACTTACACACTGCATGTATCATTCGGAAACTGCTGAATGACACCAGCTGCTGTCCGAGACATCGACACTTTTAAAACTTTCCCATACTGACCAAAATACTCTCGCCTCTGAAGAAGCTGCATAAATGGTGACAAAATTAAAAAATTCTCTTGGTTAAAAAGAAAAAAATTTTGAAAGTCAAAGGGTTAAAAAATCAGAGGTACTCAAGTTGAGGAGGTAGAAATTTTACATCTTCATCAGCCAAGTTTATAGGCAATCCAACTATGTATACAAGGTTCCTCTGAATCACTCGCACACTGCTGAGTTGCTTCCGTCCATCAGATGATTTAGACTTTGCTTTTTGATTCTTCATCTTCTTCTCCATATTAATTTCATTCACCAATCTATTGGGAATATATAAACAAGTGAAATACACAATAGAAAAGATTTAGTTTGGCTAATTATAAGTTACTTGAAACATAGAACAAAATGAACTAAGAATAAAAAAAGCTCTACAACTGACATTATCCTTTGTTCCATCTCACACATAATAGCTTAGAGTTTATAACATATATCTTATCAAAAGAAATTATTTTGATAAATAGCTATGAAAGCATGCAAGCCAAGAAAAGGCCCACAGCCCATGGAATCAACACATCATTTCCAAGCATACAGAAATATAATGTTAACAGAATAACCTCTCACAGTTTGCAGCCATCCCAACAATCTTTTCCTTATCATATGGAGAACGACAGGCGGGGCATCGCCCTTCTGTGTCATCCTTCTCAGCCATGTCCATTATGTGGTGCCAACACCAGACACAAATCTGCAATCAAGGAAAGATGAAACTGACATTCATCATAATGAACCTTTGCGATAAAGACATATCATCAGGAAACCAAACATAGACAACAACACCTTATCTCAAGTACAAGTTGATTTACAAGAGGTAAAGAAGTGAGATTGCATTCTAACCACCATATCTAACTTTCTTTAAAAATGATGGTAAACAATCTCAACAGTACGTCAACTATTACTCAAGCCATACGGTTTTAGGTTTTGGGGTTCCAAAAAGTAATCCAAACATGTTAATGGAATCAAACCTCATAGCCACATTTGCAAGGTTTCAACTGCTGATCCGTCAAATCCATCTCTTCTGCACAGAGAGGACAAGTCCTTTCTCCTTCGTCACTCATGATTGCTCTGAATGAAAATAGGGTAAACAATACATTCGGGTCAAACATTACTACACCAATCCTAAACAATATGCATCATTAACTATAGCCCGGATTTTCTTCTAAGACGAACAATGTAGAAGGAAAACCCCAATTCCAGTGAACTAAAATAAAATAAATCACAGCTGAGACAGTGGAAATTATCACCCACCCCACAATACAACAAAGCTAAGAACAAAGTTCACAGTCTCTTTACACTGTAAACCATTCGCTTCGGAAACACAGTACCAACAAACACCACGAAAAAAAAAATGCATTGGAGAAAACGCAAATTTTCAACATTAAAAACAATAATCCTAAATTAATAACACAAGGGGGGGGGGGCGAGCTAAAATTCTAAATAAACCCCACCGCAGTCCTCGGAGTCCAGCAACATTCGATTAACAAATAATCATCAGATCATTTACATACATATATATTGAACTACAGCACAGATCAACTAAACCATCAATCAGAAATTTAGAACAAGAAATAGATAATAATAAAAAAAGGAGAAACAGAAAATCGATAATCAATGAGAAAATCGAAATCCAACATGTAAAGGGAACCAAAAATAAAGTGAACTCCAAAAAATCGAAATTAAAAAAAGAAACAATAAAAAAAATTCCGATGATTTCAATAGCGAAGGTAAATTACAGAACCGATTAGGGATCTAACAGAGGCTTCTTTATTTTATTTTTATTTTTCTCAATTGGAAAGAGAGAGAGAAAGAGAGAGAGGGAGAAATTAGGGTTAGGGATTTGGGAGTCGATGACTCACAGTGGTGAGATCGAACGCACGCGAAGAACTGTGAGGATGAGATTGTCTGAGAGAGAGAGAGGGAGAGGAAGCGCACGATAACGAAGACGCAAAAAAACAAGAGAGAGAGAGCAAAAAAGGGCAAAGAGGGACAGAGAAAAACCACAAGGTGTCTTTTAAAAGTAGGAAGGGAAGGTGCTGTTTGGATGGCGTTTTCGGTTCTCTTCACCCTTTTTATCTGCGCGTCGTTGTCATTTGTGCATCATGGGTGGTTTTCTGAATTGGCCTCGGATTTGGAGTTAATTACGCGGACTGCCATTGCCTTCGCCTCGATCTCTCTCTCTCTCTCTGTTTTGCTGTTTTGTCGAGCTCTTCCACAGCTGGTTCGAGTGTCTTTGTTGGGCCTCTTGGCGGTACACGTACTCTCTTGCTAACCCTTGTAGTGGTGATTCGGATGATTGACACGTGGATAGTCTTTCGATCCTACGAATGTGCTTGCGGACAAAAACATTTTCCCCTAAATATGAAAAAAAAAGTGACTCCTCCTTTTAATCTTTGACTTTATATTTATGAGTCATTTTAATTTCTAACTTTTAAAATGAGTCAATTTAGCTCTTGACATTACTAAACATAAGTCATTTTAGCCACTCAACTCATTTTTATTTAACATTTCATCAATTAAATAATGATAGATAATCTTAAATGATACATAAACATACCTTATGTCACTTGAAATATAATAGAGTTTAAAATAACTCATTTTAACATCTAAAATTACACAACATGAGTCATTTAAATTTTCATTTTAAATCATAAAATGATTCATTTTATGCAATGTTAGATATCAAAATGAGTTAATTTAAACTTCATTCTGCTTCAAAAGACAAATGGTATGTTAATGTATTACTCAAAGTTATTTATCATTATTTAATTATTAAAATGCTAAATAAAAGTGAACTGAAGAATTAATATGACTCATATTTTGTAATATCAAGGACTAATTTGACTCATTTCAAAAGTCGGAAACTAAAATGGCTCATAAGTATAAAGTGAAAGACTAAAATGAGCATTAACTAAAAAAAATTATCAAGGAAATTTAACTTAATTATATATTTTATAACTTATCTTTTTTTTAATTTTGCCATGAATTATTCGTGCAATTTTTAATGGTATGGTGCTTAAATTAAATAAAATCCTTTCTAAAATAATGGTTTTTGAGTTTAAATACTCAATATTATAGATAGAATTTGATTTGATCTGACCTAAAATAATAACTTTCTCTTTTTACGATGATGAATTACTTGTAGGTAGTTTTTTTTTCAATCTTTTACGATGATGCATTATATTAGTGGTTAATTTTGTTTTAATGGCTTAGTGATTGCTTGTGAGTGTAAAAAAACACTATTTTACTACGATGAACGCTCTGCTGCCTCTTGGAGAACACGCGAAGAACAAGTCGGATGAGGAGACCGACCACGTGTCTCATAGCACAAAAAAGGTTAAGATGAGGGATGATGGTTCGACGGTAAAGGCCTTAGAGGATGAAGAGATGGTGCATAGAAAACAAGTAACTCTGGTGGAAAGTGCCCAATCACCACCAATGAAACCCTTGTATAAAGACATGATCTTGGCTAATAGACGAGAAGACAAACTCTCCCCTAAAGAGGTGGTACAACTTATCTCGAAGGATTATCTTCCCTTACAAAATTTTTATGACTGGCATGGAGAAGATGAATCTGATTTCAACCCGAAGCTGATAATAGAGGTCTCTCTGGGAAAGTATGATGATTGGTGTAAGCCTTGGAAGCATTCCCTAATTCTGAAATTACTGGGAAAAAAGGTTAAGCCTTAAAGCCATGGAGGCCTGGGTTCATAGAAGATGGGCGACAAGTGAGCTTGTTAAGGTAATTGATCTTCCTGAGGATTTCTTCCTTGTAAGGCTTTTCGATGAAGGAGACTATCGCCATGCTCTGTTTTAGGGTTGCTTACTCAAAGATGGCATCCTATGTTTTGTGCATTGGATAAAGACATAAGGAAAATTGCCATGCGGGTTAGAATTCCAGAACTCATAGTATAACTATGCAACCAACATTTCTTGTGGAGGATAGGCCCCAAGTTAGGCACAATGCTTAAAATAGATGAGCTCACTTCAATCCAATCACGTGGTAAGTTTGCCAAAATATGTATTGAAGTCGATCTTCGGAAACAATTGGTCCCATATTTTTCAGCTCTTGGAAGAGACTTTTTTTTTTATTAATTATGAAGGTCTTCACCTGATTTGCTTTTCTTGTGGCATATATGGCCACAGAGCTGATTCTTGCTCTCAGAATATTTGTTTGAAGTTTGGGCCCGAGTGGCAAAGATTCTACACCGGCAGCATCTCCACTAGAACAGGACCAAACAGCAACGAAAGTTGACCAAAATGGGATTCCAGGAGTTATAGATAGCATGGAATAAAATCCAGAAATGATATCAACGAATAATCAAATTCAAGTGCAAATTAAAGAGAAAAATGCTGATTCTTGTACCTTTAGGCCATGGGTGATAGCTAAAAAATCCAAAAAAATCTTAAACACAGCGTGTGTAAAGATCCTTGCTAAAAACAATGAGCAATCTGTTAATACAATTGTAAATTCCTCTCGGTTTAACATTCTTCAGTCAAACCTGGAACCTGATCACCATCTTAATATTGGTGGGACCTTTGGTAATAAATCCTTACATGCCCCCACAAAGAGTGGACTGGGAGGCCCAAAATCTGGAATCCAATCAGCAAAAAGGGCGTTGGCCCCTAATAACAAAAAAGGCCAAGCACATGGTCTAGTTTCTTCTAAGCCCACAATTGGACCACAACCAGTAGTAAGAATTAAAGAGAGGTCTAACAGAAAAGGCAAAGAGGTTCTTATAGAGAACTCCCCCTCTCAGTCTACGAACCCATTGAAAGGGAGCAAGGAGCAAGAAAATAACTTTGCAGATTATTAGCATTATTTCAAAACTATGAGTTGTACTCTTTGCCAAGCCTATAATGATAGGAAAGCCATTGACTTTGGCAATGTATCTGAAACTTTTATGCCATCAAGGGAGGAGTTTGAGATGGCTTACCTTGTTCGACAAGGTGCTATACGAATTTGTGGTGATTCAAACCCTCCCGATCTAGGTGCTCGGTTAAATATGGAAGGGCAGAATCAGGAAGAGCCCCCATCTTGATTGGCTAATGGCATGGATACAATTTATTTAATGAAGCTGCCGTGGAATTTAGTAAAGAACAAGGATTCTTTTTGGGCCCAAGTCATGTGGCACAAATATTCTTGTGGTCAGGATTATATCCCGATTATCAGAAAGAAAGCTGCCTCATCTAATGCTTGGCAGGCAATATGCCGGATATGGTCAAAGGTATGTCCTAATTTGATTTGGAGACTCGGTGATGGTCTATATATTGATTTTTGGTCTTCGCATTGGGTGCCAAGTGTTCATAGTTTGCAGGGTTTTGCCTTAATTCATATTGATGAAGAGGAAAATCTTAGTAAAGTAGTCGATTATGTAGACCACAAGGGCAATTGGGATTGGGCCAAATTGTCTCAGGTTCTTCCCCATGATTTTTTAGACATTTGTGTTCCCATTAAGACCTCCTAGGCTAATCTAGTGGATGAGTTAGCCTGGTTTCCAAATACTTCAGGGGAGTTTTCTTGCAAGTCAGCCTATGTCATCTGTCAAAATGTTTTTACTTCGGTCCCTTCCTATATTTTTAAAGTGATTTGGAAACTCCAGGCCCCCTAACAGCTAAGAGTGTTTTTATGGCTTACCATAAATGATGCTCTATTGACAAATCATAGCCGTATGCGTAGAGTCATTTCTACTAACTCTAGCTGTGCTATTTGTGTCACAACGATGAGACAGTGCTCCATATCCTTCGAGACTGTGAAGTTGCACGAGGATTATGGAATAGTATTGGACTTAGTTCCTCGAATGCTAAGTTTTTTAATAGCCCTTTATCCCTTTAGCTGGAAAAAAATTATTTGAGGGAACTTGATCCTTTCATGGGGTCCCATGGTCCTTTTTCTTTGCCATTACATGCTATGAATTATAGCACCACATAAATATTTTCGTTTTTGAAGGCACGAGTACTGATCATCAGAACCTATTTCACAGGTTGCTTATCTTGCGAAGGATTATTACTCGGCCCTTTGGGTTTTTAACCAAGTGAAGACCAAAGTGGCTGAATTTTCTATGATTCAAGCAAAAGGATTCCCCTTCCAGTGGATCAAGGTAAATACGAATGGGTCAGTTTCCCTTAATGTAGAAGCTTCATGTGGAGGTTTGCTTTGTGATCACGTGGGATATTTTATTTCTGCTTTGAATGCCAAATTGGGAAATTGCACCATTACTAATGCAGAGCTTTGGGGCATATATCATGGTCTAAATTTGGCCTATGAAGGTGGTTTCACTCAAGGTATCCTCGAGACTGACTCTAAATGTGCTGTGGAGCTGTGTTATGGTACGTGTGAACACCACATTTTGTCCAAACATTTTAATATCATTTCATTATTATTATTTTTTCTTTCATTTTTTTTGTCATGCATACTATTTTGCTTTATTTTGTTTATTGTTTTTAGCCCATTTATAAATAATTTTTTTTTAAAAAAAACCAACCAGCCCGTTGTAGTGTCCCAACCCATTTTAGCATTTTAACCCACATCATACTTGGTCCATTTTTTTATTTTAATTCAATCAAAACCCAAAAGTTTCTCCCTAACGGTGATCAAAATTAAAAATACAAAAAGGTACAGTGTTAGCAATGCATGTAATGATGATTTGATAGCTGTATCACGGAGATACAATCTTGACTACAAAGCAGAGCATTTAATGCCACCCCGTTTATTCAAAGAGCCAACAGTAAAAAGAAGCAATGCATTTAATGCTTCCGTCAGATCAAATAGATATCTCCAACAGTGAAGTGAATAATAAAGTCAAAAAACACATGCTGTGAAAAATGGTTCAAGCAGATTGAGTTAAAAATGCACATCCTGAAAATCTATCAGGGATCGATGCGTGCAGTCGATGAAAAATGAAAATCCCAAGAATCAAGGGATCAACAGCTAAGCATCAAGAAAGGAATTCTTCAGCTGTATAAATAAAGAAATTAGAAACAACAAAAGGGGGAGGGGGGGAATCAATATTCCAGCAAGAAATCAGAGGGGACAGAGAGAAATTCATCCAGGTAGCAACACGTCTTTTAGTTCTCAATATTCCCCTTCACTATTCTTCCAGTCTCACCATCATCAATCCTTCAAACCACCTAAATCACTCTCTAACAATCACCATCCCCATCAGGACCATAATCATCTTCTTCACTTTCTCATCGAGCCGCCATCACCATCATCTCCAAATAATTAATCTCATCATCAAACTTCTTTTTTTTTACTGTCATCATAGTCCTCTTTATTCATCACCATCAAGAACAAATCACCATTACAACCATACCCATACTCATTAACTACCACAAATAATAATCACTTGAGAACCCAACCTCATCCCCATATTGCATTACAGTTCAAAAAAATGTATTGAAACCAAATCAGAGAACAAACCAACATCATCATCAAAAAAATAAAAATAAGACAAGATTGAGAAAATCACTTTGCAGCAACATCACTACCAGCTCTTCCTAGCCGCGGTATCCATCCAAGCTCACCTCATCTCCGCACAGCACTAAAACCCAGCGCCAAGAGGATCTTTTTGCTGGACCAGATCATGTGCTGAGAAGAACCAGCCGCGAGCTCTGCCTGCACGCGAACAGTAACACCTCCGCTTCAACTTGCGCTGCCAGCTTCCTCTCCGTGAACCAGATCGCGCGCTTGGAGTCCTTCTGCCTTGCTCCTCGTTCTGCTGCAGTCTCCACCCAGATCTGTACAGTCCAGCTAGCCTCTCTGTAGCAGCGCCGCCCTGCCTACAGCACCAGTACCCACATGATCTTCTCTCTTTCTCGCGAAGCCAGCATCCCGTGAAGTTCCCTGGCCAAATCGCAAGACTGATCACAGGTCAGCTCCATCACTACAAGCCCCTTTATTCAACCATTGTCTCACCCCTCTCCCTATGTGCTTATATTTCTAACACACTTGAAATTTCTCTCTGTGTTTATAAAAGAAAACAACCCACAACTCTTGTCTTGGTCTTAAGATGGAAACGAAACCCAAGCTTCCAGATACATCTCTTTACTAGTTTTTTAATGTATTATTTAAATCTCGTTATTCTTGGTTTCAGTTAAGTGTGGGATGGGTTAAACTATTGGGCTATTTCAAGTTTTTTTTTGTGTGTGTTTGTTTTCAAGAAAATAATGGAGCTAAATGAGGAAGTCCGAATAGGGTCCAATAATAAGATGTTCAGGTTGTAGCACGAACGCGGGCTTGGATCAGATTTTTATTTTTAGTATTGGTCATCAGGATCAACTCCTATTGGTGCTGTTTCATTGTTAATAGTTTTTTTTTTTGTGACAATTTCATACCACTTCAAAATAAATAAATCAAAAATCAAAATAATGAAAAATCAAATTTTTTAATCCGTGCAATTGTCAAATATCGCGATTGAGGAGTTGATACTCTCTTCGCAATTTAAATTAAAAAAATCAACCAAGCATATTTTATCTTATTTCTTAATTAAAATCCATCAACACATAATCATTTTCTACAGAACAACGTGACTTTGAGTTCCTCATTGCACCAGAGGATACGTCGGCGTAGCCAACAACTATCAAGTCAAAATTAATTTTTCATAAAATTAGTTCCTTAATTTTTGTTTTAATTTTAGCTTTATTTCTGTAAATATATAATTTTTAACTCTAGCTTTATTTTTATAAATATATGATTACTAATCTTAGCTTTATTTTTATAAATATATAATTATTAATCTTAGCTTTATTTATATAAATATATAATTATTCATTTTATCTTTATTTTTGTAGATATGTAATTATTAATTTCATCTTTATTTTTGTAGATATATAATTACTAATTTTAGTTTCATTTTTGTAAATATATAATTACATTTTTGGGGAAAAATAAATATATTAAAATTATAATTAATTTTCATAATAAACTCTAAGGTAACCGTATTTATACGGACGTATTAGGGGTGCAGTAGGATTAAGTTTCCACCCTTCCTTAATCGTAATCAGACTCCCGAACCTGAAAAATCTTTTTCAAATGACTAGTTTACTAAAATAGTTTTCCAATTTTAGCTATAATTAAAATTGGTGGCGACTCCCATTATTTTAAACTATTTGTCATTCTCGTCGCTGCGCCCTCCGGGTACGTTGTGACAGTACGATTCAAGAAACTCATGCTACCTCCTCTTTGGTGCATGTAATTCCAACTGTTATGGCTAAATCTTGGAGAGTCCAGCTTGTCCATACTTATGGAAAAGGTAATGCCTGTGCAAATATCCTAGCTAAGGTCAAACCCAACTAGAAGAGTATTGTTTGTATCATGCTCTCCCTAGCTTTCTTTCTTTGTCTTTAAATGTAGACATGCGGGGTACCCTGCTCCTAAGAATAATTTCCTTGTAGTTTTTGTTTCTCTTAGGTTGTTTTAGCCTCAAAGTATATCAAAAATTATAAATAAATAAACTATTTTTAAAAATCGTTAAGTGGATTACTAAACTTTTCTTCACAATTATAGAATACGGTGGATGATAATTTGGTCCTTACCTCTATTGGACCTTTACACGGTCCTTATTGTATCATATCAAAGTTACTAAATTAACCTTGTTCTAGTTTAAAATTCCTATTTTCATCCCATCATCTCTTTTTTCTTCCCGTCATCTATCTTCTTCATGCATATTCTCCCAACCACCATAATTGATACCGCCACCACCACTGTCTTTGTCGGTGCCACCTCCCTGCCAACGCCATTGCCTTCAATTTTGTCTTCTCTTCCCCTCAATGCTCAACCACCACAACTCTAAAACTCTTATGCACTGAAATAAAGAAATCATAGAATGCACGAAGGCACTTAGCAACAAGACAAAGAACATATTTTCAAACTTTAATAATCATAATAATGAATATTTGAAGTTGACTAAAGCGATGTTGCTCTTTAGTTATATTTGTAGGTTTCTATATAGTTTATGGCTTTTGACTTGCTTTTTTGTTCTTTTGCTATCCACAAAGGGACAACTGTTGTGGTGACATTGAACTTGATTTGTTCCGTATTACCTTTACATGGGCACAATAGAGATTGGACTTGTCATGGATTGCATGATGTTGGTGTCTATGACTGTGAATCTCTGAATTTGAGCTCAAGAAAGTGAGATTAGGGTGCAAAGGTTGAGAGGGCAATGCCACAGGTTTCCATCGCAAATATGGAGAACTGTGACAAGAAGGTAGAAGTCAAACGTTAGGGTGAGCGGTTGTGACAGATGACAACAATGGCAGTAATAGAGTGGTAGTCATGATGGTCTTTATCGATGATGATAATGGAGGCGGTTTCTACCATGTGCCGTCAATGTCTGCTAAAAAAGGTGGGGTGAGATTTGGGGTTACTGGTGCAATTTAAGTTTGTATTATATTTTTAATAAATTATCTTTATTTTTGTTAAATTATTTATAATATTTTCAATTATTAATTTTGTCCATTGATTTAATTGTTTTCAAAATATAGTGGTTGAAATTACAGGACCATCACAAAGTCCATAAGCAGTGGGGGACCAAATTATCCACCACCATAGAATACATTTCCAATTTCCAATATGAACAAAAACTTTAGAATGCAAGATTTGATGCTTTCTTCCATCATTACCAAAAGCTAGTTTCAATTGGAGATTAGTTGTACAATTAAGAGTAAAATTTATTCAAACAGGGATTATATATAATTACCGATTATAGATTATCATACATAAACAACAATTATAAAATAAAAAATTGCAGTACATGCATAAATTATTACAATTAAAAATTGGGCAAACTATCGTAATCTTCCATATTGTTGAATTGAATATATTAACATACGAAGAAAATTTAGTAAACTTTACATAATCAAGTTAGAATTATGTAATACCTGTTAAAAAATGGTTAAAATTAAGTAATAATAAAGTAATGGAAGGACTCTTATTTTAATTACGAAATCTAGCACGGGCTATTCTTCTCAATATGGGCTCCACACCTAAAAGTTGCAATAAAATGACTTTGTTTGGTTATTTGCTAGAGTATGGGCTGGAAGATCCCACCAATGATAACATTTCATCAATAAAAAAAAATATTTTTTTATTTTTGAAGCCAATCTCAATAATGACAATACCTCATTAATAAAATATAATTTTTTAATGGTAATGTCATCAATGGGAAGATTATGCTACTCAGATATAATAAAAAAAAACAATTTTTTAATATAAACATGCTAACGTCGAGATTTGATGAAACCTCACCAATGGTGAGATTTGGCTAATCATGAGTTGTAATACAAACCTTGCTCTTAGTGGGTGGGTAGCACACCATAGGAGCATAATTTTTCCTACAATCTAATATCTAAAGAGTTCTTTAATTCATACATTATAATAAAAATAAAAACTCAATGTAGACAGTTCATAGCTCACACAATTCTTAAACATTTAGTTAAATGTTTCTATTCTTAATAGTACATGTGTGGAGAAGGGAGAAGGTCCTATAATTTAAAGCAAGACCCACATCTATAAACTATGCTCAAAAGGGATTAATCATTATTTTTTGCAGTGGATGTCATGGGTTACAAAAAAAAGCCTCTTATTCTAAAGGTATGATACTTGAAAACAGTGATACTTGCTCAATACAACCATTTTATTCTCGAATTATGTCCACTTTTTTCCTTTTGTTGTTCAAAATTATGAACCCTTGTTTGAACAACCGATTATGATTTGTCATTTGAAAAATGTATTCAGATGAAAGCCCACACCATCGAAGCTATTAAGAGGTTGTTAGTTGGGTAATTATATTCCAGAGTTGTTTTGGTTTTTATTAAAAGTTTGCTACAAACCTTATAATGTCTTTTGTTTATAACTCAAATTGATCAATTTCAATGTGAGTTCAATTTTTGCTTCATTTATCAATTTTCGTGTCATCGGATCATTGTTTTCTTTAGAGAGGAGTTTGTGCTTGCTATAAGTTTATTGCAAGATCATTGCTCCCTTGTTATTCTTATGCAACAGCGTCCTCATGGTTGCCAAAGCGAATCAACTTGCTTTCAATGAGAATGCGCAGGATCCTTCAAGTCCATTATTCCTTTATCCCAA
Source organism: Dalbergia cultrata (assembly GCA_031216105.1). Lineage (NCBI taxonomy): Eukaryota > Viridiplantae > Streptophyta > Magnoliopsida > Fabales > Fabaceae > Dalbergia > Dalbergia cultrata. Next base: position 5,302,025 of record CM062345.1, read on the forward strand.
CAAATTGAAATTTGTTGTTTGCTCAATCTTGATGTATATACTTTTAATAAACTATTATTTTTTCTTACGTGTCTATTAAACTATTAGTTGTGGGAAAAAAATCAAATATCAGATTCCCAATGATATAGTTGGGAATGACATTCGTGGATATAATATTTCTTGGAATGTGATTTCTGAAAATATAATTTCAATTTTTGAAGCAAACCACCCTTTGTAGCATACTAGTTCCGGAATTTGTTGTGACAATAACAAAAGGGTTTAAACATATTTTTAGTTCATATAAATATAGATCATTTTGATTTTGGTTATTTTATTTTTTTTTGGCTTTTAGTCATTTTATAATATTATAATTTAGGTCATTGTAAAGAAGATATTTAAGATGTTTATAAGAATAAGAAACAAAATTTTCATATAAATGTTACCACCTAATAGTACAAATTAACAATAAAGGCTAAAAACATAATATTAGAAAAATAAGGGATTTAAATCCTACATAACTTTTAAATAAAAAACAAAAATTATAGAGATTGAAAATATATAATTTAATTTTAATATATTAATAATGTAAAATTTTTTACATTATCAACCAATAAAATCTCACTATGGTGACAAGTCATAGAAATTAACTATTCACTATCAACCACCCATCATTATTTGTTATTTTGGTAAAACTTTATTGATTAATAGCATAAAATAATTTTACATTGTCCATGTATATAACTTAAACTCAAAAATATATTTAAACTTAATATTTTTTTTGGTCAAAACTTAACAAATTTTTGTCAACAAACTACGTACACGATTACTGGCCAAGACCTTCTCTAGTTTTTTTTTTTTTTTTGGTCCGAACCTTCTCTAGTTTGTAATGCTTCACTTTACGGCTTTAGTCCCCACCATATGCAAACCCAACTGTGTTTCCAAGTAGCATTGAGCCTGACCCAACTTAATGTTTAAAAGCCCAAACTCAAAGTCCAAATTTAAGATGAAAGCTGCTTTTTGAATTTTGATCCATATTCAGCCCAGAAAAAAAAAAGAATTCTGACCTGTAGTTTTAGGCTTTTGTTTTGATACCATGGACACCAATACTTTTGTGTAATCAACGATTATGATTTAATAAATTATAGAAAATTTGGGTTAGTGGGATTCGTGGTTCATCCTTAGCCACAAATAATTAAGAGATATTGGGGCCCTTGAATTTTATAAGAATACCAAAAAAATTCATATATTTTTATTTTGTATGAAAGTACTAAATTCCAATTTTTAAATGAAAAATAAATCAATATTAATTCTAGTATTTGAATTTCTTCTAAATATTTCTAAATTTGTTGAATGGTAGTTCTTGCTGTTAATATATCTTTGTTAAATATTGTGTTAGCTAACAAAAATATCATTTAATTTCATAGTTTTAAAAGTGGCTCGGACCGGCCGCTTGATAAAAAAAAAAAAAACAGTGAATTGGTCAATTAGTCGTCCCAAGTTGATTAAAATATTGGACGAGCAATTAAACCAAAGTGAACCGGTACAACCCAACCGATTTCATAAAAAACTGGCAACCCTACATGATTTTTAAAAACCGGGCAAGTCATTTTTTTTTCAAAAGGAATTAATTTTATAAAATTTAGACTAAGAAAAACTAATTGGACCCAAATTAATTCTCGGCCCAAAACTTCTTTGACTTGCGATTCCCATTGCTGCTCCTTCAGATATGTTTGGTCTTTGCCATTATTAGACTCCTTGCATTCCTTTGCAAACCTCTCAAACAAGTTAGAGTCATTGTAACTTGCATGTTTCGTTCTTCTTTTTTTGTGATATTGTAAGTTTAGCTCTTTATCTTCTGTGTAACTTTCTTTCTTATGTTTATGTATTTATATGTTTGGGTATAAATCACAGGGGATGGGATATTATCATGCCAGCACTAATATAGTATTTGAGTGTGCATTACTAAGGCATATGCATGATCCAATGAAGGGTGGCGATAGCTTTAGCCCAAGCTGAAAAATACCTTGCTGAGACTATGTTGCCGTTGCACTTAAAAACTAGCAGGGATCGATAGCAAATTTGGGAGGATGAAGTTTGATGCCACTATCCACAAAACCATTACAACTCCAACCTATATATGTGATAATATTATTTATATTTTATATTATATATGCATCACCAAAGTGTGTGATGGATTTTTTTATTACATAGTTTTTATACTTGTTTTTATCTGGTTAAACCAGTTCAACCAATGACCCGGTATCTGAACTGAGTTGATAACTTAGCTGAATCTGAAAACTATGCTTAATTCAATTCTAATGGTTGTCAATAATTCTACATGAGATATGATAGTTATATGTGTGAAAATTCTACTATCAAGTATATTATTGGATAGGGTAAGATGTGTAATTACTCATTAGGGGTCCAATGAATTGTTGGATAATGTTTTGACATATAGGTTGATAATGTGCCTTGTAGGATTAATGGCTAGTATTTTTTAATTGGCGTATTAATGACTATTATGTAAAATTAGATGACAAAGGGTTAGCTAATAGCTTAGCATTTAATATAGTCATATTTTTTTTAATATTATATTGTCATATTAAAATCAAGCAATTTTATAAAAAAAATTGGATAAAAAAAATTATTTTAAAAATCGATATCAAAATCAGTTTTTTTGTTTTTCCGACACAAAGAACATATTTAATCCCAATGAAAACCATGGGTGCTGAGAAATAGTGAAATACATTTTCAATCCTTTTTGTGTTTTTGGTATACACAAATATGTGTTTTTGTCCTCAATGTATCTGGTTCTCATTTGGGAGTGAAACTACGATTGGGATTCTTTGTGGTATGGGCTCCAAATACCATCTTATTTGGCTTCAACTAATTGGTTTGCTTTGCTTGGACCATATATATGATGAAAGCAAATGACATTTGTCATGATAATAACTTCAAATTTCCAATGACAATGAGTTTCAGCAGTAAATAGAATATTTGATATCTTGACCCCATTCATAAATGGAAGAAATTAATGTTAATATATTATCAGTATAAAATATTTATGTTATCAACTAACCAAATATTATCATATATATGTCTTTCAAAATAGTTATTATAAGAGTTTAATTATGATTTGTTGATGTCGTTAGTTGTGCTATCAATAAATATAGTTGATTTTCATAATCATAACTTAAAAGTTGTGTAAGTGAAATAAATTAGTTGGATGATAATATAATTTGTATTGTTAATGTATCAAAATTAAACTTTTAATGTAATATTTAAATGTTTTTAATAATGTAATATAGCAATACATAATTAAATAATTATACAAAAGCTTTTTTCAATCAAGTACGTATTGAAATTAATTTTAAACAAAAAAGTTAAAGAACAACTAATACTACAAAACAAATTTTGTACAACGAATAAATTACACATATGGTTGAGTGGTCAAATGAAATTGAAGTAGATTATATAGGCATTGTACCAGCTGTGTACAAATTTGTTGTCTACAAATAGCAAAAGTCATTTATAAATGCAGTTGCATCTACATGCAACAACATAATTTGAATATTGATATAGTCGAATTAGATAAGAGTAAAATTTTGAATCATGAAAATGATTAAACAAGCCACTTATATGATACTCAATTTTTAATTAAGTATAAAAAAAAAAATCAATTTTTCACTAGATATTACCCATATTCATCTGACATACATAACTAATACAGATAAATATAGATTGTGTTTTTTCTAATTATTTTGAGATGCAAGAACGCTTATACAAAAGGGGTAAAACGGCATTTTGCAGAGTATGACTAATTTCCATCACCGATATTATGCTAAAGTTTTATTTATTTTGAGATCTGGTATATTATGGGAAAGTTTTAAAAATCAGAAACTCCTAAATCAATCCAATCCCATATCCAATACTAATACTAATGATGGACCATCAACCATCGTCTAACAAGTTACTTCCTCCCTCTCAAAGTATCTATTCACTTTCAGACCAAATCATCTTTTATAATATCTATCAATTTCATATTTCAATAAAATAGAATTTTTTTTTCCATTAATACCATTGAGTAATTAATGATCATTAGTGTAATTTTTCATTTTCAAACATTTAATGTGCTCTACAACTAATGACAATTAGAGTATTAATCCATACACTATAATTTTATATAAAAATACTATATTATCATATTATTTATCATCTTTTTTATGTCCATATTTATCTAAATTTGACAGATAAATGCCAAATTTATTTCAAGAACCAGTTCAATATCACATATAACTTGTTTGGAAATATTCTTAAATTTTTTAAAATTATTTTTAGAAAACTTGTCATTTTTAAAAAATAAAATTTAACTTCAAAAACAGTTTTATTACGGTGAAAAACAAAAAAACTTATTTAAATAATTTTTTTTAAAAATAACTTTTAAAATTAATAAAATAAAAATTATTTGGCAAATTTCATTATTACAAACCATCTCTTTACAGGAAGGTTTCTTGTCCTTGGGAAGTTCAATACTTATAAACCACCATCACCGCTCCTCATAAGCAAAATTCCCTCCAATTCTACACCCATTGATTCAATCCAGACACACATAAGAAAACTGAAAAAAAAAAATAAAAAAAAATTAGCAATCAAACGACAATAGATTGTAGAAATCTAAATAAAATGATATCAACCATCTTATTGGACAAATTGATTTGAATGACACTAATTCTTCCTCTTCTTCATTGTCAACATAATTGGCCACTCCACCCTCGCCATTGCATTCATTGGAACAAATCACACAGCAATCTGAACCCTTGATTTCAGCTTTGCCTTCAGGTTCCTCATCGTCGCTACTGGCCCCAAGCCTCCTCGCTTTCCGAGCAATCTCTTTGACTCTTCGGGATCACTTTCATACTCAACAATTAAAATCTTCTTCACACATGTTACCCCCATACCAGAAAAAAACCTAAAACCCCAAAAATACAAACTAAATTTGAGGAAAAAAAAATCCCCGATCAATCACAACCACCAAAATGCCCGTAAAATTGAAAAAAAAAAAAATGAAGCCATAACTTTCAAAAACTGAATGAGCAAAATCCCAGCCAATTGAAACGAAAAGTAGAGAAATTATTAAAAGAGGGAAATGTCAGAATGAAATAAGTGACGAGAGAAATGAAAAGGGTAGGAGATAGGCTGAATTAAGGTGTGTGGTTTGAGGATGGGGAGGAGGCTATTGAAGCGGGAGAGAAAGAAAGGGGATTAGAGATTTGATAGTGGACATAAGAAAGGATGTGAGGTAAGAGAGGGAGCGCACCTTGTCGCGGGATAGGGGACATATTGAGTGCCAAAATCAGAGCAAGAGTTGAATGACTTTCACCAGCGACAGTTTATCTGATCGTCGAGATTCGCGGAGGCAGAGCTGGGTCGTGCGCGCTGGCAAATCTGGGGGAGCAGGTGGTGTGCCCCGATAATTAGGGAGCAGGTCGCGGGAGCTGCTCGGGTCCGCCGGTGAATAGGGGAGCAACTCTGGTTGTGTTTCTCTAGTTGAAGGCATGAATCAAATATGGGTTGTGTGGTTGAAGGCGTGAATGAAAGGAAGGGATGACCGGATGAGCTGTAAATGAATAAAACATTGAAACGGAGCAACAGGAATCGAAGAATGGTCAAGAACACAAACTAACTTTTACAATTAAGTCACCGCATTTTTCATCCATTTTAAAATAAGAAAACTGAAAAACGTCTTAAACATATTCTTGATTTTCAGTTTTTAAAACTCAAGTTTTGTTTTTAAGTTTTTAAAACTAACTTTTACAAAATAAATTGCCAAACAACATCTTTTAATTTTTAAATTTTTTAAACTCAAAAACTATTTTGCCAATCAGTTATCAAACGCACTAGCGGGGACACCATAAGCCCATGACCGAATATCCACCATATTCCTCGTGTTGCAAACCAATCGAATTGCGTGAGCTAGGAGGTGTCAGCAAGAGGGTTTGCCTCAATGGGTGAGACTAACATTCCCCAAAATGGAATCTTCGGAAGCCAAATCCGTTCACACTATCGAGCTAAACATCTTTTACTCTTCTTTCCAAGGAACGTTCCAAGCCCCATTTCGAAACTCGAAGCCGAATTACGTAAATGCCCTCCAAAAAGCTTCTGTCACTCGATACATCATCTCGCGTGGCACAAAAATATCAAAGAATAACACAGACTAGGAGTGCACAAGGAACCGCTTAGGTTGGGTTAGACCCGACTATCTCTCGAGACAAGTCAATCCGACATTCAAACAATATATGATAATTTAAATATTGTACATAGTTAAATTATGAAATTTTACATGTAAAAAATAAAATTTTATAGATATTTTACCATATAGATTTCAAAATAAATCATATCAATATAGAAATAATATTAAGTTATGTAAAATATATTAATTAAATTTTAAAATCTTATAATTTTTCATAAATTATTATAGAAATATATATCTTGTAAGAGATTATTTGACTTCAGATCTAATTGAGCTAATCCGACGTATAATCCCAACCCGATCAGAAAAGTGTATCGGATCAAATTTTAATATGCGAATCCATTTTAATGAGCTGTGAACTGAGTCAGATTGGTGGAACAGGACTAGTTATAAACACCCCTAACAGATACAAACCCATTTCATATTCGTGATTCATATATTTTATATCATGAAAACTATAAGTGACAGCATAATGCTGAAATAATATGAATAGAATAATATTAAATATTCTGGCCTAAACTTTTCGAACATCGTGAAGGACACGAAAGCGGAAACACAGCCATCGATGTGTGGAAGCAAACCAACAAAAACCAGCGATGAAAATCGAATTTTCGTTATAAACACGTCTCTGTACTGACCCGGCAATGAGGGTTTATTCCGTCATTTAACTTAATCCCGAAAAGTTATTTTTAACGCCACAAAATCCAATTTTCCCACACATCGTTAATCTTTGACCTTTTTATGAACGTTTTCCATTTCCCATCATGTTGTTGTTGGGTGGCTCCATTTATATTTATATTTTTATTTGTATTTGAATTTAAATTTAATTTTAATATATTTATAAATTAAATTTTAAATTTATTTTACACTTATTCAATCAAATAATATTATATAACTAAATGTGATTAAATTCCATTTCATTATTTAAAAAGTTATATGAAGAACAGATTTTATTTGATGACGTTATACAATTTTTTGTATTATTAGTATATTAAAATTAACTTATTTTTATTTTTTATTTTTTATTTTTACATTTATATTTTTTGGAATTTTATAAAAGTATTAAAAATAAGGAAAAAATGATACAGAACCTATTATTTTCACTTTTCTCTTTTATAAAATCGAAAATATTATAAGCGAATAAAAATGAGAAATGAAACATAAATTAAATAAACTTTTTATTTTTTTCTCAATTCTCTAACTGGTCGGTCATATAACGTTGCCTCACCTACCCCAGCGAGCCAAACCACGCATTTACACGTGCGGACCCATCACGACCCGTTGATTTCCCAAATTGCCATTCACCGCTGGATCAAAACAATCCAACGACCCACAATCATCTACTAGAACATTCTGTTCCTCTCGTCCCTATATCTACCATGCCCATTACACACTCCACTCCTCAGTGCTGGCTTGTGCTCTCCTCGTGCCACTAGGGTTTAACAACAGTTTCCATCTCCTCTCTCTCAGATTTCAAGGTTCATTGACCTCGTTCCTTGGTATAATCACCTTCAAAAATCGCTGATCACGCGTTAGATATACGTGTTGACTGATTTTTATTTTTGTGGTGAACAGAAATCGTGAAACATGGGAAAATCTTACCCAACCGTGAGTGCCGATTACCAGAAGGCCGTTGAGAAGGCGAAGAGGAAGCTCAGAGGGTTGATCGCTGAGAAGCGTTGTGCTCCTCTGATGCTGCGTCTAGCGTATGTGTTATTCTCTTTCGTTCTTGTTCGGTTGATGATTTTGACCGATCTTGACTTTTCAGCTTGTAATTGCTTGTTTACTGTGTTTTTGATTTGCTGGGTTTTTGTGTTTTTTGTTTTTTTGTAGATGGCACTCTGCTGGGACCTATGATGTGAGTACTAAGACCGGTGGTCCTTTCGGAACCATCAAGCATCCTTCTGAGCTTGCTCACGGAGCTAACAACGGTCTCGACATCGCTGTGAGGCTCTTGGAGCCGCTCAAGGAACAGTTCCCTACCTTGACCTACGCTGATTTCTACCAGGTAACATCCTAGTTTTTGTAATGTTCTCTTTATTTCTTTCTTTTTATTTTTGATTTTTTTTTTTGAAGTTCTTTAGCTGCATTAGTGCTGATTGTTATTTTGTGGGATCTGAAATGGTGGTGCTTTTTTGGGTTTTGTTTTTGGCGATTTTGTGGTTAATTTTTGCCTTGTGTGTGATAACGCAGTTGGCTGGTGTTGTTGCTGTTGAGGTCACTGGTGGACCTGAAATTCCTTTCCACCCTGGAAGAGAGGTATACCTTGCAATTTCTTTATTATTATTATTTTTTTAATTCTGTGCGGTCTCTCTGTAACAATAATAATAATAATAATAATAATAATAGTCGCTTAATCGTTTTAGTTTGTGCTTTTGTTAATTTGACTTTTAGTTTATTTTATTTTATTTTTGTGGTTAATTTTCCATTTGCTAATCGTGTTGAAATGATTTTTAACGGTACGTATGTTGATAACGTCTTGAAAAGAATTATCTGTATAGTAGGATTGCAATCACACATTGTTCCTTTGGTTCCTCCGACAACTATTGTAATTTTACGTACTGATTTTTGGGATAAATCAATGTATGCATTTTCCTGTTGGACAATTTTTTGGCATCAGCGATTGTCTTAGTACTTGTTTTTCAGGAAGCTGATTGTGATTTTTTTTTTAATCTCTTGATCAGGACAAGGCTGAGTCACCACCAGAGGGTCGCTTGCCTGATGCAACCAAGGGTTGGTATTCTTTTACCTGTGACGTGAAGAAATGCTTGCTATTGTGTTTTCTTTGCTCATTGTTCGTTTTTCCTATTTTTAATTTTTAATTGATGTAGGTTCTGACCACCTGAGGGATGTGTTTGGCAAGGCTATGGGGCTCAGTGATCAGGATATCGTGGCTCTGTCTGGTGGTCACACTCTTGTATGTAAACAATCCAAATTCATTGTTATTATGAGTGTGGTTGTAGCCACATTGGATTGTGACACTGCTGTGATTGTGAGGAAATTTAATGTTGCGTAAGTTGTAGCCTTGACTCTTTGATTTTGCAAATTAATGTGTAGGGAGCTGCACACAAGGAGCGTTCTGGATTCGAGGGCCCCTGGACAACCAATCCTCTCATTTTTGACAACTCATACTTCACGTCAGTGTGATTATTGGTCCCACATTTTCTTCGATTTTTTTTCTTTAATTGTTTCCTAAAATATAAATTCTTATCAACATCTTATAATCAAATTGCAGGGAGCTATTGAGTGGTGAGAAGGAAGGCCTCCTTCAGCTGCCAAGTGACAAGGCACTCTTGAGTGACCCTGTTTTCCGCCCTCTCGTTGATAAATATGCTGCGGTGTGTATATACGGAGAAATCTTTCTTATTACGTTGATGATCAAAATGTTGTACCTATAAAGATGACTTTGATGTTACAAATTACTCGGATATTTCTGATTTGTTGCATTTCAGGATGAAGATGCGTTCTTTGCTGATTACGCTGAGGCTCACCTAAAGCTCTCTGAGCTTGGGTAAGTCACTTTTGGCTTATTCCTAATCTTTAGAAGCTTTATTATGAGTTTTATGAGCCTTCTTTGTCGGTTGACTTGGTTAACTATTCGTTTGGAGCTGATTTGTGTCACGACCTTTGCCTCACAGGTTTGCTGAAGCCTAAGTTACAAGACAGAGGGGTGGGGGTGTCGGAGAGGAGGCACGGTGCCCATGATCTTTCTGTCATATAATTTCTATAGGCATGGTGTTAAATGACATTGTGCGGTGCTCGAATTTGCAGTAGCTTTTGAATGTGTTTTGCTGGACGGTGATTACTGGGAAGTTTGGTTGTTATCTTTTGTTGTTGATCGGTTGTTAAATAACATTGTTTACTAGTAATGCTCAGCTTTTCCCGTTTATTATCCCCAATTCGCTGTCGTGGTATGCGCGCTATGCTCATCGTTTACATCTTTTGATGTTGCGGTAAGCTGTTTCAGTGTTTCATAGACGTATCGGTACGGTCTCTATGAGAGATTTTTTTTGTGTGTGTGTGTTTTTTTTTTATACTTATTAGAGTATTTTAGATAAATAATTTTAATATTCTGCAGTTTACTACCCATTCTAAGTTTAGTTTGGGAGGACCAAAAATAAATGTTGTTCGGGGACGGCGTATCTATATTCTGTGCCTTCCGTTTTAGCTATTTGTGGTAGTTTAATTTAGATATAGTAGCTAATAGTATAGTACCATCTATTGAAGCAGTGCCGATACGATTACGAGGTTATTTGGGAGCTGGCGAGTATTTTATTTGGGAGCCGAATTTGGCTACAAATGTAAGAAAGCGAGAATAACTTTTGTTAGGTATTTGCTATTTATGTACTTTTGGTATCTCAATGCCAAAGATAAAATGCGTCCGATTTCTTCCTTATCTTTGGGTTTTTGTTAGCGCTTACTTTCCACACGTTAATAAATCATAGTGGTATTAAAGCAGATTTTTCATGATGGATATTCTTTTGGGTTTTGAGTTCTGATTATAGAATTTATTCATAAACTTTTCCCCTGCAGTTTTCTCAAACCAAACTGACCCCAATTGTTACAAGTATAATCATTCACTATACTCAAAATAATTGTGGCCAACATTTGTACGCTTACGAAATGACCCCATCTATATCAATGAATCAAATCAGTCATTATTATAAACATGATTATTAGAAGGAAATGCATCCTTCTTTGACTGTCAAAGGACAAATTGTACACGAGTAGGAAACAACATTTTAATCATGGAAACATGAGGTTTACAGGCATAATCTATTACTGGAAAGATGCTATAATTTTCAATGTTTCAGGTGGCACATTATTTATATAGACAATTTCATAATTAAAAGAAGAATACAATTTGTGGACGTGTAATCAGAAATCAATGGCAACAACAACAGATATAATATAAGTCATCTAGAAATCACCCTTGCCAAATCATCCTTGAATGTAGGTTGTCCTGAATGATAAAGGAATTTCCATGAAATGATACTATAATTAGATTCTTTAAGAAGATGACTAATTGAGAAAAACTTGGATTCTATTTTTCGATTAGAGAATTGTAAAACAAAATTGGACACATGCTTAATGCGAGTAAGCAATGTGGCAAGAAGCCATTATTAGATTATTTGAAGAATACTCATTCCAAGAGAATTGAGCAGATAAGACTGCAGCATACTTAAACCGTGGCTATGGTATCATGTTGCTCTACACGTCTTTGAGACATGAGAGACATGGAACCAATATGACCAACAATTGTTGGTATTGCGTTGCTGGAATTGAAACAATACCATCACCAAGAAAAGAAGATTGCCAACTGTTGGGCCTTGTTTGCCTTGGATTGGGTGTGTTTTATTACAGTCCATTTTTAAAAAAATTTAACCCTTTTGTGTTGTGTTGCATAGAGTATGTTTGTTTTTAAGTTACATATAAGCTTGGTTGTTTGTTGTTGTTCGTGTGCGCGTCGTAACAGGACAAAAGAAAATTGAGTATGTACCATTTTTTGGTTAGCGTGTTTTGTTTGAGTGAATTTTTTTTAGGTGGAGAAATTACTTTGTGAGATTGGGTATATTGAGATTTTGGGTTTGTGAGAGATTGTTAGATTGATTATTGTATTTTTTTAACAGAGAATTATTGAATTGATTTGTGGAGTTGTAGACATAAACATTGTTGGCCTAACTGCGTTAAATTCTTGCGCTCTATTTTACTCTATTTATTTGTTTGGCTTGTGTGGATTTGGGATTTTTCCCAATAACTAGTATTAAAGCGGATTCTGATCCCATTTCTGGTTTTTTTTTTATGGTAAAGATGCAAAGTTTAATGAGCAAATTTAAGGTGGAGCCTTTTGATAGGAAAAACAAATTTAGTCTGTGGTAGAGTAATATTAAAGATATTCTAGTGCAGTAAGGGCTGGCTAAAACTTTGAATGAGAAGGAGAAAAAACTTGAAATGATATCAGATGAGAATGGGAAGAGATGGAGATTAAAGCTGTTAGTACAATTCGCTTATGTCTAGCACCTAAGGCAAAATGCAATGTTTTGAATGAAACTTTTGGTATTGATTTGTGGAAGAAGTTAGAAAACATGTACATGTCAAAATCTCTCACAAATAATTTATTCTTAAAGAAAAAATTATATCATTTGAAGATAGATATTGGTACTGACATTGGAGATCATGTTAATCATTTTACAAAATTGATTACACAATTATCTAGCATTAGTGTAAAAATTGATGAAGATAAGGTAATGTTGTTATTATCATCTCTTCTAAATAATTATGATAGTGTAATTACTACATTGCTAGTCAAAAAAGATACTTTGAAAGTTGATGATGCAATTGTTGTGTTATTGGAGAATGAAAAATTGAAAAGACCAAATGGTTAATCAGAAGAAAGTGCCTTTGTTACTAGTCGTGGTAGAAGCATATCTCATGATGAAAATTTTGGCGAGGATAACTCAAGATCTTCTATGTCAAGATTGAACTATAAAGACAAATAATGTTATTATTGTCATGAGATGGGCCATACTAAATTAAAGGAAATTAAAAGCAGATATGGAAGAATTTGAAAAGAGTAAAGGAAAAGTGAAGTTTGAAGATGTTACTATAGCTAAAGAAGAATACTCAAATTATGAAACTGAAGTGTTGATAGTTGAAGAAAAGAAAAATGTTAATAGTGATTACTGGCTTTTAGATTCTAGTTGTTATAATCATGTTTATTGCAAACGGGAATGGTTTGACACTTATGATGCTTGTAGTGATGGGATTATTAGATGGGTTGATTGCTTTGACATTATTGGAAATGGCACTGTTAAAATTAAAATGTATAATGATTGTATGTGGACACTTGGTGATAGAAAGTATGTATCTACACTTAGAAGAAATTTGATTTTTTTGGGCAGACTTAATGCTTTGGGCTATAGATACTTTGCAAGAGATAAAGTAATTCAAGTTAGTTGTGGTTCTTTGAAAATAATGAATGGTAAAAATATTGGTGGTAGCTTGCATAAGTTGATGGGGTGACTGTTTTGAATAAAGGCAATGATAGAGTATATAGCAATGTCAGAAAGATAGAATGTGTGTATGTGACAAAGAAAAAGGTAACATGTGCTAGTACTTTGATAAAGCCTTCTAACTTTTATTGAGATATAAAGTTTGTTCCAATCACAAGGCAAGGTAGAGATTTGTTAGACTTTGTTTGTCTTGGATTGGATTTGTTTTATTAAAGTTCATTTTAAAAAAATTGAACTCTTTTATGTTTCATTGCGCAGAGTAGGTTTTTTTTTTAAGTTATATATATAAAGTTGGCTATTCGTTATTGTTTGTGTGCGCACCATAACCGGGGAAAAGAAAATTGAGTGTGTACCATTTGTGCTAAGAAAGTGTTTTTGTTTGAGTAAGTTTTTATTAGGTGGAGAAATTATTTTGTGAGATTGAGCGTATTAGGGGTTTTGGGTTTGTGAGAGATTATTAAGTTAATGATTGTATTTTTTGACAAAAAATTAGTGGATTGATTCATGAAGTTGTGGAAGTAGGTATTATTGGCCTAACCACGTTAAATTCATGTGCTCCTTTTTGCTAAATTATTTGTTTTGACTTATGTGGACTTGGGATTTTTTCCAACACCAATAGAGACTTGTTGTACACTGAGGCTTTGACTTTGCTTTGTACCTTGGTCGATAACCATGAAGCTTCAAGAACTTTATTCTTGTTGGCATCAATTCCTCTAGCAACAAATTCCATTTGAAAATCCAAAGAATTGTGATAAATGGCTTGTTGCCTTTCATCTTGTTGACTAATCAAGGAATATACTTTGTTTATTGGATGCAAAGGCTCCAACATTAGAATTTGGGAACCAACTAATTGAAACTCGTCATTAAGGCCCAATAGAACTTGCAAAACATAGTCATTTTGAAAGTGATCAAAGAATAGGCTTCAAACAATCACAAGTGCATGAATTCACAGGGGATGATCATTCATTTCCTCTCAAAGTGTTTTGAGGTTAGTAAAGTATCAACAAACGGGAAAGTATCCACTGTGTGTAAAGTATACGTGAGAGGGTTATGTATACATCTTTACCTTTAATTTTTTCTACGTATACTTTCCATTTTTTTTAAAATAAGAAGATTAAGGGTGAGGATAAGAACATGACCATCTTGTGTGTAAAGGATCCTCTTCCATTGACTGACGTATAATTGACCTTGAATCCCTCTTAATTGGAAACAAATTAGGGTTGTTTTGTTGCTAAAATTGATCTTTGGGATCAAACCAAATTTTTGCCATGGAATGACCACTCTCTTCTGGTTCCATCTATACTCTTAATATTTAAGAACAATTAACAGAAATGTCTAATGAGATAATGACACTTTGAAGCTTAATTATGCTTCCCTTCAAATTCTAATCACATTTTTACCTAAAATTGGAAGTTTTTGAAAATAGATTCGAATATCTTTTGACTTCATTTAATTTACCAGAGTATCCTTTCATTTCATTATCTTCTCACTCCACTAACTTAATAATCTTTATTATAGCAATAGCTTTTCAATATATATTACCAAATCAGATTACATTTACATTGTTTTTTCTCTTCTATGTTTAATTAACTTTATTTAAAGAACTGATCAACCCATTCATTCTTCATTATGTATAAAAAAATCAATTTAAATAAATAAATTATTTTGAGAAGTAAAAAATTGGCAAAAGCTTCAACATTTCCAAGTAGAACCTCTAAAACATTATGAATATCATTTTCAATTGTTAAACTTGAACAATGAATCATTGTCTTTCTTTTAAATTTTATTTACAGTTTGTAGCCTTTTAATCATTGTTGCTTCCACCTCCGACTTTAAAAATAATTGTTTATATATATTTAGAGAGAACTTCCTATCTTAGAAATTCAACAGTTGTAACATTTTAATTTTAAATAGAAGAGTTTGAATAAATTTTTATTTTGTAAAGTTCATTATTTAATAATTGCTTAATAGTTTTTTTAGATATGTTTTTGAAATCCATTGCTACTCGTGCAATGGCACTTGTGGTGGTGTGGCTACAACTATAGAACCAAACAACAATGTTTTTGCACATTCTTTTTTAAGTTTGTTGGATTTAACAAATGTACAAAAAAATTTATTATTCTAATTCGAAAAATTTATCTAATTTGAAAAATTACTTTATTATAATGCTAAGATAAATGAGAGAAAGTAATAATATTTATCTATTGGGTTGTTCTATGGCCATTTAAAAATTAAAAGTAGTTATACTTATCAATCGAACTAAACTTTCATCAATGTGTTGTTATAAGGAATTTATTTGATTGAATTTTTCTTTAAGATTAATTAACTGTGCTTCTTCATAAAAGAAAGGGGAAAGACAATGAATTACTTTGTCTTTTAGTTCTTATAATTTTATAATAAGTTGTTATATAGAGTAAATTTTTACAATTTTTTTAAAAATCCTATATTTTATCAAATTAAAGTTTGAAAATTATACTTTTCATTTTTAAAAATATTCATTTCTCATTTCACTTTTTTTTTTCACGTTTTCATTATTTTAAGTTATCATATATATACAACCATTTTTTAATATAACCTATCAAAATAAAGAATTTTCTATAACGTAAATTTTATTATTTTTTTGTTATACTTATATAATATATATAAAATTTAATAATTAAGTACAATATAACTATAATCACAAAACTCACCCTGCACGGGTACACATCAGTTTATTAATTATTTTGATAGTTCAATTAGCCAATACACCTCCAACAACAAAGGGTGCGGCCATTAAACATACAAGAGAATTTCATTAATAGTCTTTTCGATAGCATAACAATCTTTGAATAAATGAATTACCAATCTGAATTTCCCGACCTTAGTGTTTATATACAGATGATAGGATTGATAGAATGACTACTCTTCCTTGTGACACCGTATGGCATTTACCCTCAATTAACAATCCATAACGAACACTAACTACGTAATTAACTAGTGTGAAACTCCATTGATCAGGATTTGATGTGCATCAAAGAAGAGAGAGAGGTCATCGAGAGTGATGATGGAAGAGAATATCTCATTAACAAACAGAATGAGATACAAAGTGTTAATAAACTGACATGATGAGCTGGCATATGATTAACTACTCTAATATTATGTTTGATTGAAGGGTAAATTTTCTATAAATGAATTTTATGTATAAAATTATATATAAAACTCATTAATAAAAAATTAGCCTCCAATTTATCCCGTAATCAAACATAGCATTCATAACAGAAATTAACAGAAATTTTTTGTCTTTTTTTTTTTTTCGAGTCATTTCTGGTGTTGTTTAACACAACATCAGTCTATATCCTTTGTTATAAGGAAAAACTAGATAGCCAGAACATTTCGCTAGAATTTGTTTGCCAGAATTATGTGAAAATATGATTGGAGTATTTTAAAATTTCTACTTAACCACCCATGTTTTCAATCAAATCATTACTCCTTCCATTTCATAATAATAGTTACTTCAAACAAATTGGGTTCATTGAAAAGTCAATTTACCACATGTGTGCTAACCGTGTCTGACACATTATATTCAGTTTTTTAAGTCGGGCCGTGTAGCATTGTTCTTGTTATAATATTGGATATTCATCCTGTATTTTTCGTACAAATATGTAGCTGCTGTGTTATATGCGACTGAAAAAGGCGCAACTATACGTTTTGACGAAGTCGTTGAACTCGAGACTGGTGTTTATTAGAGGGGCTGAGTTATCGGAATTGTTGAAAGATTCTTCGCCGATCTTGTTTATAATAATAATAAAAGTTGGGTGTATTCGGTAGAGAGTTAAAATAGGAAGTAAAATTCTACGAATAAATTTTATCACAAAAATTACACGTGCATCCCATCTTTATCAGTAAATGAAGTTCCCGAATAAACCTTTGGAAACTAGAGAAAAACTATTTTTGGCCGCATAAAAACCATGAGTAATTAGTCATTAGCGAAGCAATTAAGGACTAAGCTCTGGATTGGATCAACGTTGACACAAAACAAAAAAAAAATCAGAAATCCTTTAGTGAACAGGTTGGACGCTTTGTGAAGTTAGGCATGCACGAGACCAGCTGGTGGTGTTATTTGTTGACTGGTTCCGTGGCACCAATTGGACTTTCTTTCTAGCTGACTTTCCTCTTCTTACACGTGTTCCTCACGTGCCAACTCTCTCTGTGTTTGCGACTTCGCCAAAGATATGTTGCAGAGTACTCGGTCATTTCGTGATCCAATTTGACTCTTGTTAATTTTCTCTTGTATGGGACTGAAAATTCAATGGCTGCATTGGACTTTGACATCTGAAATATGCTGAGACGTGTGTGGCACCTGTGTGAAGTTCATTTCAATGCTAAAGATGCTTAGCAGACTCTTTCATGCCTAATTCCTCCATGATGATGCCATCAGCAAGAAAATTTAGTTAGCGTGTGGAAATGTTATTTAAGGTTTATGTGTACAATTAGTAAGGCTCCAAAAAGAATTAAGGAGCATATCACCTGCTACTTAACTGAAATAGTCTTCTGACTTGTTTGATGTCTGAAATTTGGCATGAAATTAAAGCTTATAATTGAAATTAGGTGGCACAATTTCACTTTTTTATGTTTTCAATATCGAATAGAATCGAAATTATATTGCTACAAACCACCTAAAATTAAGATAGACCATTCTTGATGCCTAACATGTATCCTGTAAATTGTTGATTTCAAAATTATTAAATGTCCATCTTCTAATTAAAATCTATATAGTTATTTATCTTTTTCATTTATTTCCTAACAATCAAGTTACAATTCCATAGTAAATGCAAACACAATATTTAAAATATTTAAATCTAATTCAAATATTTTTGTAGGTGAAAACAATTTATCACGGCTTATAGAGTTTACGTACACTACATAAATAAGTAAGAAAGAAAGTACTTAATTATGTCTTCTAGTTATGGAGTAATTTTTTTTATTTTGAATTTTAATTGATTCAGATTATCCATGTATACTTCTGATAAGCACGTGTAAGAATTGCCAGAAAGATGAAAAAAATATAAATAAAAACTCTCATTATTAATTATGAATCACAAAGTTTTTGTTTATATTTAATTACTTCATTTGTTTCACTATATCTATTTTTGCACAAACTAAGAAGGTTAATAAATTGATTTTATACTAATTTTATAAAATCATTTCTATTAAGATTATTTTCAATTTTCTATTTCTTCTATTAATAGGTATGGTTAATGTAAAGATAAGATTTAAGAACAATAACCAGCATCGTCTTATATTTAAAATGGAAAAATAATTTAAAATATTAAAGATCTTAAAATGAAAAATATTGTAAAATAGAAAGATTATTATTAATTATTTTTATATAAATATTATTATTAATTATGCAAAAAAGTAATGTTATTTGTGCAAGTTATTCACATCTCCCAGACAATTAGTAAATCAATATTTTCGCAAAAATGGTTTGAGAATCAGTTTCATATATATGGACACACAATATGTGTTTGTGCGATAGTAACATATCAACTAGGAAAATTCTTTATTCATTTAATCAATGATTTGAGAGGTTAACCATTCTCTTATAAAAAATAGTTCCTATCAACCTTTGATATTTTATATCGACATAGGTGTCAGTCAAATAATGCACACACTACACTACACAGGCGCTTTTGACTTAAATTTTATGTTCTTTTTTTCTGGCTTAGGATATTATTCTCATTATCTCGAAATTTAAATACACTAGGCTCTAATCAACGAGCATAGCCTCTCCAAATCACATAAATAAATGAAAGCAGGCATTGATGGCAGTTGAAATAATTGAACGCTAAGCCACCGTGGATCAGAGGCGGCTACAATCTGAGCCGTTGGATTCAGCCCTAAGCGCGTCCTTCCTTATTTGTTATAAAAAAAAATTAATATAGAAATACAAAGTTAACAACTCAAGGGTAGGACCACAAAAAAAAAAAAAGGGTCCAAAATCAAGAGAATTTATCTTAATAAAAAATAAGAGTAACAAAATCTAATTTTGTTGTGAACAGATTTAAGAACAAGATATTATAGTTTAGTCTTATAAACGAGAGAAATAACATTGGAAACTTTTAACTACATGATAAATTAATCCAATTTGAACTAAATGAGTTGAACTACAGTAAAATTTATATAATTTTAAAAAGATTATATTCTTAAATTAGTTACTGATAAACATATTACTTGTCGAATTTAGTTGATGAGAAATGAAAACTCTTTCACATTTGAGAATTGAAAAATGTCACTCAAATTAATTCTTTTAAAATATTAAAGTTCTCAACAAAATATATTTTTTAGAATCTACTTATTCTTGAAAAGGAACAATATAGTCTATATTAATTTTTATTTTTATTAGCTATATTGAAAAATTTTATTACTTCAAAAATAAATTTGTCCAAAAGCACTTTTTGCAGAATTTACTATTATTTCTATCTAATTTTCAAGGTTTTTTAAGAAAGATATTTTTGTCCCAATATATAGGACGTATTAATTAATTTTCCCCAAATTTACTCTCATATTTATTGTCTTAATTAAGAGAATTTTATATCTATAAATTTATAAGGAAGGATAAAAGGATAATGTAATAATATCCTTAATTTTTATACAAATAAGACACTTAAAAATTGATTTAGCTAGTAATGAAACGATTTAATTTATATACGTTGTTGTTAGTTTATATATTATATTGTAAGTGAAAGAGTTAAGTTTAAATACTCACTTTCTTGGAACTTGAGAGTCTTAAATATAAAATTATATCATTAAATGATAATATAACCTTTGTTTATCATATCCACATATCAAAATTAAACTAATAAAAAAAATAAAAAAAAGGGGTTGTGTCGATTGTCTAACACAGTAAAATAGATAAATGAATTATGCAATAATAATATTTTTCCCCCGGTCGCGCGCTTTCGCATCTTCTTCCTGGCACCTGCTTCGAAGGAAAGTAGTATCACTACAGAACTAAAACGTGCTTACTCAGCCGAGTAACGAGAGTGGACCGAGCAAACCAAACCAAAACAGAACGAAGCAAAAAACCCCCCCAACGAGCTCTTATAAATTCACTATTATAATTATTTTTCATATTTAAATTTTTCATCTGCTTCTTCAACACACCATCCTCTCCTTCCTTCTCCAACGGTTTCTAGAGAGAGAAAGCAGAAAGCAGAGCAACCGATGGCCGGCGTTAACCCGAACGGTGCGGCGGATTTTCCGGCGGTCCCGACGCACGGTGGACAGTTCATTCAGTACAACATCTTCGGTAACCTCTTCGAGGTCACAGCAAAGTACCGCCCTCCGATCATGCCTATCGGTCGTGGAGCTTACGGAATCGTTTGGTATTTGCTTCGTAATCTTCATCTTTCTCTGGATTTTGAGTCGTCTTTTATATATCTCGTTTTTTTTTTTCTGAAATTTTGAAATCGCGATAGTGTTAGTTACTGTAAGAGAGATTGTGAGAATTTGTCTGTGTTTTCATGTTTCTGTGGATTTTGAACCGTCTATTTTTTAATCTCTTTGTTTTTTTGAAACTTGAAATTGTGATTGCGTTACTGTGAGAGATTGTGAGAATTTGTGTGAGTGTGTTCTGTTTCGTTTTTTTGTTGTTGATGAATCGGAGTTGACTTGTTTGCGAGTGATTATCTTGCGAGTTTTTAACGTCGATTTTTTGTTTTTAGGTTTTGAAATTTTTGTTTGT
Source organism: Dalbergia cultrata (assembly GCA_031216105.1). Lineage (NCBI taxonomy): Eukaryota > Viridiplantae > Streptophyta > Magnoliopsida > Fabales > Fabaceae > Dalbergia > Dalbergia cultrata. The sequence continues at coordinate 5,322,993 of CM062345.1, forward strand.
GAATATTCAAGAGTTTGATTTTGTGTTTTTGTGTGATTTTTTTTTCTTTTTGAAGCTCGCTGTTGAATACGGAGACTAATGAGCTGGTGGCTATTAAGAAGATAGCGAACGCGTTCGACAATCACATGGACGCGAAGCGTACTCTGCGTGAGATTAAGCTTCTTAGGCACTTGGATCATGAAAACGTGAGTTATGTCTCCTTTTTTTTTTTTTTTCCCTTCAAGTTTTTGTTTAGATACATATCATATGGAAATACAGGCGTAATTTTGTTGCTTGAATTTTCCTTTTGCATAATGATATGTCATCGTTTGCAATCTTTAGATAGATTAGTGATGTTGACTTCTTTGACTTGTACTACTATCTTTATTGAATCTTGACAAATTATGACAATATTTATGACTGATAATCTTGGCTGTGTAGCATTGCTCTATCATATATGTGATTCAATTCGTGCTTGGTGTTGGTTGGTACTTGGTACAATTGTTTCTCATGCGGTTTTGATGATGCAACATGATTTATGTGTAACATAATTTACGATATATGTAGTCCAAATTTGTTTGAGATTTCATATCACTTTTTTATTAAGGAAGCGTTATACTGTCAGAGCAAGCAGCAACATAAATCCCGAACAGAAATCCCATGTCTCCTTTCTTGTCCCATCACTCTAAAGTTGACACATGTCTATTTCTGTGACATCATTTACGTTACCTCTCATAGTAACATTTTTTAAAACTACATGTGATTTTACATATGATAACTTTTGATCTGACGCGGCTTGTAATGGGTACAGAGCAACAGAATCCCATAAATGTGTTAGGACTAGTATCTGAATGATGTGTATGTATTATTGAATTGGGGAATTCCTTGGCAATCACCAAGAACCCTAACTGAATTACAATGGGGATAAAGAGGAATTAGAGAGTCCTCAAGCTCTATCTCAATGTACAAAATGAACAACAAAACTCTGATTCTAACCTTCTCCCCTTTTATTCTCCTATTTTCTATTCTAACCGCCTTTCCCGCCCGCCCTAATAACTGCCTATACAGCTGTCTGTATTAGTTTTTCTACTACTAACTGCCTCTAACTACTTCTTCTTTCTCTCATACACCTTCCCATCTCTTGTATCTCTATCAAAATGTCCATAAAATACCTGTGGTTACACATTTGTTGGGATCATTTAATAGAGCTAAGTCATCTCCCATAGTTGACAATGGTTACCATGAATTCCTAATTTGCGGAAGCGGAATGCATGATGACTAGGTACTGGTACTGGGTTTCCTCGTGAAATTATGCTGATAATAACATTTTACCTGCCCACAAAAGTTGTTCATGCTGATGGGGTTTTAGAGTTTACACAGTAGTTGCATGTATCAGTGTCCTGTTTAGTAAAACTAAAGTTATATTTTGTTATGGTTAAAATCTTTGTGAAAACAGGTAATTGGTTTAAGAGATGTTATTCCTCCACCCTTGCGTAGAGAGTTCAATGATGTCTACATTGCCACAGAACTCATGGATACTGATCTTCATCACATCATTCGCTCCAATCAGAATCTGTCAGAGGAACACTGCCAGGTACATGCTCACAATTTTTTATTTTTTTGTTTTTCCATCTCATAATTATAGTTTGCTTTACCAGATTTTCTGCGTTTTAACACTGGAACCATATTTTGGTTGTTTTGCTGATGATTGGATGTTCTTGTACTTGCAGTACTTCTTGTATCAGATTCTTCGTGGACTGAAGTACATACATTCTGCAAACATAATCCACAGAGATTTGAAACCAAGCAACCTGTTGCTGAATGCAAATTGTGACTTGAAGATTATAGATTTTGGTCTTGCACGGCCAACTTTAGAAAGTGACTTCATGACTGAGTATGTTGTCACAAGATGGTATAGGGCTCCTGAACTGCTGTTGAACTCTTCAGATTACACATCTGCAATAGATGTGTGGTCTGTTGGTTGCATCTTTATGGAACTTATGAATAAAAAGCCTCTGTTTCCAGGCAGAGATCACGTGCACCAGATGCGCTTATTGACAGAGGTAAGTTTAAAAGCAATAAGCTGACTGATTAAAAGAATTTCTTAAAATGTTGTTGTATATATGAATATTTCAAATTATTTAATGCCATGAATATAATTAATAATGTAATCATAGAAAGTAAATCCACTGGATCTGTGCTTACACTTGTTCTTGTCTACAGCTTCTTGGCACTCCAACTGAGGCTGACCTTGGGTTAGTGAAAAATGAGGATGCAAGAAGATATATCCGACAACTTCCTCAATATCCTCGCCAACCTTTGGCTCAGGTCTTCCCCCATGTTCACCCCTTAGCAATGGATCTCGTTGATAAAATGTTGACAGTTGATCCCACAAAAAGAATTACAGGTAACTTTCTCAATAACCTTTCGTTCATTTATGTTTCTGTAGCTAGACAAAGCAATGTGTAGCATCATTTTTAACATCTATGGTTGTTGCATTGGCACCGGAATAAAGCTGGAGTCAACTCACTGGAGTAGCAACAGCAAAGCTTTGTACTGAATAAATTTGTGCAGAATTTGATTTCTCTTTGTTTGAATTATTGGCAGTTGAAGAAGCACTAGCCCATCCATACCTTGAAAAGCTGCATGATGTAGCTGATGAGCCAGTCTGCATGGAGCCATTCTCATTTGATTTTGAGCACCAGCAAATGGATGAAGAGCAAATAAAAGAGATGATCTACAGGGAGGCATTGGCACTCAATCCTGAGTATGCTTAACGCATTTACATGAGCAATCTGAAGTTGAGAAGGCATAAAAAATAAAAAAGTAATTCGTTTACAATTCTTTTATTATAAAAGTTAATCATAGTACAATATTTACAAGCAGGTAAGGATCAAGTTGAATGAGAATTCAATCCTGTTGCCAATCGGACATCCTAGGTAATCCTGTTCAATATGTGCTACTATTTAGGTGCAGGTTACTACTGCTTATGAGAAAATGATTGCCCTTTTGCTGTAAAAAGCCGTGTAATGATATTACTCTCCAGAATTTTTTACCGTGTTTTATAGGGTTCTTTTTAGTTTAACCTTTGGCCGATGCCCTGTTTTCATGGTCAGTTCAATTTGTATTTTGCTTAAATTATTTGCGTTGTAACTTCTTGCTACCGTGACTTGTAGTTTTTTTCTGCTATGTTATATGTATAGTAGATTTGAATTCAGTGAGCAAGATTTCCCTGAGAATGAGCATTCATGTGGTTGTGAGATAAGTCTTTCATGACAAGAGTGATGTCATTCTAGTTACATTTAATAAAAAATGTGAGTGATGAAATTGGTTCGTAAATTCCCTCAACCTTTTTCAGTGTTGGATGAATTCAAATACATACTTGATTCTGAATTAAAACGAATTTTTCACATCAACTAAATCTGTTTTTAACTAAAAATTTCACAAAATCTATTTAACCTTAAAAAAGTTAGTTCAATACAATTAGAAGGTTGCTTATAAGGTAGAAAGATGATAAAGTTTGATATAAAATAAAATATATTTTTATATTGTTAGTGTATCAAAATTAATTCCTTTTGATAGGGTTTAATTGTAATACACTGATAGTGTAAATTTTTTCCATACAGGTAGAACTGTAGAAATTTTTGTAGATATTATGATCATTATAATATTTTAATTGCAAACATTTAAATATTATAAAGCACTTAACAGAAGCATGGAAGGGGTTATTGCCACTTCTATTTATCTATTATCACTCCTCTTTTAGTGGCTTTGATTTGGTATTCCACAATTACCCTTGAATAAGGTTGTGTTATATTATTGTGTATCATATCTCCCATATTTCAAATAATATTAATCAATATTAGGTATAAAAATAACTATTCTTAATTTACCAATTTAAAAAAATATATATATTATGCTTCTTTTCTACAAATTAAAATCAAGTATTTTACAATAAATAGAATCTTGTTAGATACTTTTTCTTTAATACAACATATTTTTCTGACACACTTTTTCTATAGTCATTTACTTCTCTATCCTAGTTTTAGAAACTCATTTTCTTTTTTGAGGGTTAACGCATTTCTTTCTTTTACTCTGAAGTCATTAAGGTTATTTCTTCTTCTTGTGTTTGTTATGCAAAATGCCTTAAATACATTACAAACAGCCAGAAAAAAAAAATGCATAATAAGGAAACCATTATTTTCTTAACCAAACAAAAAAAAAAACTTAATCTTAGCAAAGCTTAAAATTAACAAGGCTGACTTCCATAACAGCTACATGAAAATTAATTTGGAGTTGAGTGTTTATGCATATATGATTACTTTTTTATTTTAAAAGTTTTAAACATATAAGCAATGTATTAATATAAAAAGAAAGAAAAATAAAGCATGAATTTTCAAAGCAATTGTTTACGTTTCTTTTACTTAAATAAGTGACGAGTTATACCGAAAAAAAAAAAAAGTGACGAGCACTTTTTTTTTTCAACTTTTCATCTGGTTAAATTTAAGAAAATCAAACAAGTAATAAATTACTCATACTTAAAGTTTTACACAACTTTCACAAAAAGAAAAAAAATACACTATCAAGGAATCAAATAAAAGAACTTGAAAAGAAGTTTTACTTGTTGAGTAATTTGCACCAACCAGAGGTATAAACATTTTGAGTTTGAATATCAAACTCATCTTACGTACATAAGAAATGCAATCTCAAAATTCAAAACAAATTTTTTTTGAAAATCAAACACACCTCTTGTTTTGTTTATTCAATTTTAAAACCGCTAAATTAAAAATAGTTAATTCTTATATTTAATATTAATTTGTATAATTATATAATATAATTTGAAATATGAGAATAATATTAGACAAAAATATAACACAAGTCTTAATTAAGGGTAATTTTGGAATACTAAAATAAAGCCACTAAAAAGAGAATGATAATAGATAAATGGGAGTGACAATAGCCATTTCCCAGAAGCAACGGTCATTATATGTGAAGGATCTTTATTGGGTGTTTGTACGTTAGTGACACCATACAGATAGTGGTAAATAAAAAAAAGAATTATGAGAGAAAATCCAAGAACACATATCATTTACAATTTGTGAACAATCAGTTTAATAATATTTGTTTTCTTCGAAGCATCTTCTGCGTAAGGCATATTTGTGGTGTGTCGCACTTTGCTCCACACAAAGTGTTCTAAAACAGTCAGAGTCTCCAAACCAATAAGAAAATGGTTAGATATTGAAGATGTGATCATATGAGGATCAAATCGACAGATCACAGTTTTGTCAGGAGGAATTGGAATGCGGGATATTAGTGTGTTTGGTACAATCGAATGGTCCAATGGTTTGATTTTTACGTTTGACCTGCAAACCGAAATGTAACAAAGAAATTAGAATAATACTCGCAACAATGCATCATCCAAATACAAAGCACAGATCAGAAGTGAGCACGAACGTGTGGAGCAGATTACCAGTAACTATTATACAACTTTCTGACTAAGAAGCTCACATTTGAAAGAAGATTATATATAGCAAGAAAGAAAAATGAATATAGAGAAGAGTCCCACTAGTCCAGGAAAAATTTACAAGAAACGAAGTCTGTCCCCTTTTTCCATTAGATTGTCTGAAACTACAAGAACCGAACACTCGAAATCACCATTACCGTGTATAATGAAAGTATGTTTTATGCTGGTGCATTTTTATTTTTTATTTTTTAACTTTCAAACTCCTTTTGCTTTATAATATGGTTTTAGTACATGACTACATGCAGATCTTCAGATACCTTTTGTACCCAATAAAGAGGAGAATGCTAATGAATCATCACAAACACAAACTAAAAGTGATAAGAAAGCACGCTCGAGCTATCAGAACTTGGATAACATTTAGATGTAAGATATTGAAGGATGACCCTACCGGGGACCAAGGACCTGGTTCATGCTGAGGCTTTTCAGGCGGAGAATTTTGTACAGCACCACTTTTCATCGTTAGAATCTCCTGAAACACGAAGCATAAGATGAATCAACATTGAAAACCAGCCGCATTTCAGAAGACTAATATTATGGTCTTGAAAATATGTTTCAATTGCCATATACGATTTAAACATGACCAAGTTAACAATCAACGTAACTATAGATAAAAATTATTACTAACAAGAAAATGGATCAAATTCAAGGTTTAAAACCCAAAAACGCTGTATAAGAATTGACATCAGACAAACAAAACTGACGTGTCATGAAATACTAGGCTGTGCGAAAAAACCTATGAAGTACTAAAATTTACGCAGGTGCAGTGAAGAAATCTGAGTCACCTCTCCAGCAGCTTCAATTGCAGCTAACCATTCATCAGAAAACGGAGCTGCATTAGGTGGAAGCTTCACTGAAGGAACTTCCGGCTTGCTTTCGTTAGGCGATTTCTCGCTGCCATTCAAGCTCAAAAAATTAATATTACACAACACATTGTGCCAAGCATCCAAATTATTTCGTAAAAGTAAAATCGGACAGGTTGCCAAACAATAGTTGACCAAATTTTGTCACAAAGTAAGATACTCACAGATGGGTTAATTTGCTGCTGTCTTCTTCAAAACGAAGGTCACCTTTCGTCTGATGCTGCATGTCGATGTTAGGAAATTCATCTTTCTCAAAGACGTTAGTTTCAGGTTCCAGAGAAAATTTTGTACGGTTCAATGGACTAACTTCACTGCCTTGTGGGGTACTTGTGTGGAAGGGTAGATCATCTGAAGTTGGTAACTTCGAATTTTCAGTAGAGGAACAAAGCTCCTCAGATTTCCAATTAACTACCTCTGCAATGCTATCTTCACTCACTTTTACGGAAGAATCAAACTCAGCAGAAATAACTTTATGATTGAGTTGAACTTCAACTGCTGCCAATATGTTGGTAGTGCAACCATATTTCACATCATCCATCTGCAAACACCCAACTCTGTCATCCACACCAAGATTTCCATCTGTGGATTCTAGCATTGACTGTGTATGATGATTTGAAGCATTGTACTCACTTTTATAGACATTGCATCCTTCTGATGCCCCCTCAAATGAATAAGCAGTATCTGTGGGCAGCCCATCACCATCCAAGAGCATTATATTACTAACATGCTGTGAATTTTCACCACCAACAACAATAGGCCTTCGCAGCTCAGAAAGATGAGATTCATCATTTTTGTCATTATCACCCTCTAATGAAAATTGGTCGTTGGTAGTGACCACAGGATTTTCAAGAAAGGACCGCACCTGTTCATCTCCCATAGGTGATTCTTCACTCTGTCTGTTAGTGTGATCAAATTCTCTTCCTGACTGAGTCAATACAGCGTGTTGTAGAAGGCCAGAGGGATTTTCAGATCCACCACAAATCGAGTCCTCCTTGTATGAAATGAAATCTACATTCACACCAGAATATTCACTCTCATCAAGCAACTGGCCATCATTTTCCACTAAACTCTCATCTTCACAAATCATTTCATTAGCTTCAGAATGTGTGCATGAATCAGCTTTTTGCTCAATGTTTCCCGGGACATCACAGCAAATATCAAAGTGCATTAAAGTATCCATAGAAGAACCATCTTCTCTAAGCTGCCATTCGGAAACTGTATTAACTTGTTGCACAAAGTTTCCCGGAACATCGGACTGAACATTACAGCGGATTGAAGAACCCACACAAGAGCCATCACCTGTAAGCTGCCATTCAGAGATGGTACAATGGTCACTAATCAACATATCATTTCTGCTGGAATTACCGTCAGCTTTCACCACTGGACATAGTTGGACTGCAAAGTGGAGATTTTCTATGTTATTCTCATAAAATGGTCTGCTTTCTGGAGAAACGTTGTTTACCTCAGGGCTGCAAACAGTTGCAGAAACCACTATGGAATCTTCACACATCCTATCCAATTCAAATTCCTGAGTTCTACTGTTCATTCCTTCTGAGTCAGTATCCTGGTGATATCTTTCATCCACTTGTCCTCTCACAATGAAATCTGATTGATGATCCACCTGATGCTTGCAATCTTTCCTTTCAGCTACTTTTGGTTCACTTTCACAAGCACCGTTGATTTCTGGTATAGACTTTGCAGGGGAACATTTGGAAGATAAGGTTGTCACATGAACAGCAGTGGAAACTTCACACATCCTATCCAATTCAAATGCTTGAGTTCTAACCTGCATTCCTGTTGGGTCAATAACCTCGTGACATCCTTCATCCACTGGTCTTTGAATGAAATCTGATTGGTCATATACTGGATGCTGGCAGTCTTCATCATCTGCAGCTACTTCTGGTTCACTTTCACAAGCACTAACCATTTCTGATATAGCCGCCTTAAGGGAACATTTGGAAGATAAGGTTGTCACATGAACAGCTGTGGAGTCTTCATACATCCTATCCAATTCAAGTGCTTGAGTTCTATTGTGCAGTCCTTTTGAGTCGAAAACATGGTGACATCCTTCATCCACTGATCTTCTCTGAATGAAACCTGATTGATCATTTACTGGATGCTGGCAATCTTTACTTTCTGTTACTTTTGGTTCGCTTTCACAAGCACTGACCGTTTCTAATAGAGACTTTTCAGGGGAACATTTGGAAGATGAGGTTGTCACATGAACAGCTGTGGAGTCTTCACATATCCTGTCCAATTCAAGTGCTTGAGTTCTGTTATGCAGTCCTTCTGAGTCAATAACCTGGTGACATCCTTTATCCACTGATGTTCTGTGAATGAAACCTGATTGACCATCCACTGGAAGCTGGCAATCTTCACTTTCTGCTACTTTTGGTTGACTTTCACAATGAACTCGCTTGCAACTATTTCCCTGAGATTCATTTTCATTTTCTGAACTAATTTCTTCTACAATGCTAAGAATTGGAGTATTGATTTGTTCCCCTTGTAACTGCTGACTAACGACTTCTAAAGTACTTTGTGTGGGGTCATTGCAACTGACTGAGAGATTGCCATTCAATAAATGAGCTTGCGAATCTCCTCCTAGTTTGCCAAAATCACCAGCACTATCATTTATTTGTTCAATATTCTTATAGGGAAGTCCTTGTATAGATCCTCCCAATCCAGTGTGAAGTCGAAGGCCAGAGGGATTTTCAAGACCCAATGAATGACATTCCACTGCTAAGCCAGCCGTCTGCTTAATATCTACCATTTCTTGCTTATTTATTTTTTCAAAATCCAAAGAATCACATTCCACTTCTACACCAGCTATCTGATTATTATCTACTTGCATACTCAGTTCTGATTTTACATCTGACAAACTTAATTTCTTAGTGCAATTATTTGTTGCACCTTCAACAATTTCAGACCTTTTCCTAGTTGCAGGTGGGAGTGGCGCCTTATTATCAGAATGTTTTTCCAACTTCCTCTTGGGAATGTTACTCTCAGCTGGTTTGCAAGGTTTAGAGCTTTTCTGTAATTGGTTACGTGAACTGGAAGCTTTTGCCTGCGATGTAATAGCAGCATAAACAAGAGCATCATTGTCATTTTACTGATTCAAGGACCAAAATAGAGAAATCATACCTGAGAAAAGAATCCCAATGAGGGAGATGGCATCCTTAGGCCTGATGGTTTTGTTATTTGAAACTGTCTTGGTTGCTTTTTCTGACCGGTATCTGAAACACCTTGTGGGAGACAAGCTTCTGACACCTTCTGTGCTCCAGTTCCTGGTGGATGCAGTGCGGGTGGTGGAGGTGTTTCGGAGACTGAGCTATCCTGTGCGGGTTTAAAATGTTTCAAGAGAATAATCCCATGCTTACTAGTTAAATAGGAGGAATTAAACTATTGATGGAGCCAATGGTGGATATTAAAAAGATACAGGCTCTAGAAGGTTAAAGTTCGCACCAAGGTTCCAGCTTGCTTCTTAAGAGTTCTGGTAAGTGAACATTTATCGGCCATATCAACTTTTGGATTAGTTGATGCGGTTCTAGGATTTTTCAAGAGGCCTTTTGCTCCAGCATACTTCTGAGCATTAGTAGCTGTTAAAGACACAAAAATGACAAAAATATTAACAACCAATTCATCTCCTATAAAGGTTAGAATTTTATCCGAAGTTCATTCGATTAACAAACCTCAGTCAAAATTAAATTTGTTAGATGATTTTTCCAGTTTCGCATTATTATAACACAGTTACAGTAATTGAAGCACTATAGTCTTTTAAACTAAAATACCATGTCTCATATTTAGGGTTGTCAAAGCTTCTATTTCTTTTAGGTAAAAAAGAAAGCAACAAGAAATTGCAAAGCTTACCAGGATGAGCACTCTGATTTCTCTTTGGCAAACCTGTGCTCAACGTTCCCCTCCTAGCAGCTGTTGTAATCCCAGAAACATTGGATTTTGGACCAGGTATCTTAGTAACTTTTGATTCCTTATTTGATGCTTTTGCCGACTCAGGTCTTTTAAGTTTTCAAAGGAGTTAAGGTAAACCCTTCCATAATCCAAAAGATAAAGAAACACAAACAACTCAGTTAAAAGAAAATCAGAAAAACAGTAAGACACCCCATCTAACATATATATATTCTAAACAACCAATTGCAAGGATATGATGGTGAAGCTACAGGCCGGGGACAAGCATTGCGTTTAGATATGTTCCCAACAACATCATTGACTGCAAGCACCTTCCGTTTAGCCTAACAAGCATGTGCCAAAAAATTACAATCATATAAAAAATAAGGGAACATAAAGAATAGACAAAAGAGTGAACACTCATAAAAATAGAAATATACAAAACCTTGGCTCTGTCCCATCATCACAAGATGGTTTCTCTTATTGCTTCTTATCCACTCTTATGCTAACTTTTTATGTGCAAGTAACATTAATCTAGAAGAATATGTGATAGAAACTAAAGGAGAGCTCAATTTTGATGCAAAATCAGACCTTAAACAAGGAAGGTGGGGCTCGATGTTTGCTGGATGCCCCAGATATTGGAGATAATCCAACAGCACCATTTTTTCTATCTTCAAGGCAAGAACCACCATCTGATGATTGCTTAAACAAATTCTCTTCAATTTCCTGAAGTGCCAACGAGGCACTGGCAGGCTCTTCTTCATAGATAGCTTTCAACTCCGTGTTAGTCCTCTTAGGAGTGGCAGTGCCACTAATCATAGAAAGCTCCAAAGGGTTCAAAACACCTGAAAGCAGTTAATTCCCAACACTAGTCATTGATTACTAACCGTACTTGCAATTATTAAAGTCTGGTTTCAAAGAACGTCTTATGTTTTCATTTCTTGCAATTAATTATTAATTATAAAATACAAAACACCACATTGTATTTAGTAATTAATTAATATTGAAAACTGAAAATAAGACTAAAACATTTTCTGAAACCCAGTCCTTTTAGGAGTGGCAGTGCCACTAACCAGTTAGTTACTTAGTTCCAACAGTAATCACTAATTACTAACTGTAATTACAGTTATGATAATATTCTGTGTCATTAAGGTCTAATTGCTTTCGTATGTTATTTCATATTGCTAACTAATAAAAATGTCACCTCATAATTAATATCGAAAACAAAACAATGTTCTGAAAATTGAAATCCATGTACTTGATTTTCCACAATGCAATTAGCCAACTATGAATTCGAGGAAATCGGAAATTAAAAAAATTGCCTTCTTCGGTGAAGAAAGCTCGATCCCAAGCCAAGCTCTTGCGCAAATTGTAGCCTCCTCCTTTCTTCTTCCTTTTCATTTGCTGAGGCTCCACGCTTAGCTTCGGCGCTTCCGGTTTGTTGTTCCAATTCAAGTTCTCTTTGTTGTTCGAACATTCTTTGCTCGCGGAACTCGCGTTTTCGGTATCCAATGCACCAACTCTTCCACCTTCAAGGTCACATCGAAACAACTATTCACTACTAATAATCGAGAAATTGAAATAATAATAAAAAAAAAAGAAACAAAAAACTTAGCAAGCAATTGGTAAATAAGAAAAGTGAAATGACCCTAACCAGTTCGAGGGAGAGATCTGAGGGAGAGGAGAGGAGAGCAGGAGAAAACGGTGTTGGCGGCGGCGGCGGCAGAGAAGGTGGTGGCGGAAGTGGTGGCGGCGTCGCCGTCGAAGAGGAGAGAATCGTCTTCGGAGGCGATTTCTAAGAGCGGGAGGTTAGAAATGGAATCCATGATTTCTTCTTATCTTCACTGTGAAAGGACGGATAATGGAATTTTTGGGTTTGGATTTGGACTCGGTGTCGGTTACTAACACTGCTAGTGTTGGATCTGTGTTATTTTGAAACGGATGGCGAGCGGGAACGATCGTTGTAGCTTTTATATTTAATGGGTTAATTTACGATATGCGGCACGTAAATTTTGTGGATTTACGAAAGGAACCATCTAACGGTAGGGGAACCAATGTGATTGTGAATTTGTCATTTTTTGTTTTAAGTGGTCAAGAGGTTTTTTTGGTCATCATGGGCCCGTGAACTATAGCCCAGATGGGCCCTTTAGATTATTTATGGGCTAACGTATTGCTTCACTTCTGACCCAAAAGCGAAATGGGGTCAGAGGCATAATCAAAATCACAATATAATGTTGGATTTGATAATGCTCTTCAATTGGGCGCTTCGGGTTATCAAAAGCATAGGGCCAATTTTTTTTGTTTGATAAATAAAAGCTTTGGGCTGTTTTTGAGAGTGTCTCATGCATCCTTTATTGTTTTGAAGAAAATTATCATTTTTTTCTCAATAATACTTTCCATAATTTTAAAATGTTTATAACTTTTCAAGACTTGAAATTTGGAAACTTTTTTGAAAATTTTTTAAGGGCTATTTAAACTATTGGATTTTATATCTAGTGACTGTATATGATTTACATATGTCAATATTACAAATGCACACAAGTGCTCTATTTTTACGTTGGTAATCATGTTGATTTTTTAGAATTTCTTTGATGCATGCAATAAATCTTTATATAACTAGTCAATTTCAAATAAATATTTAAAAGAAAAAAAAATGGTATCAAACACTCGACAACCCACGTAGAAACATGAATCACAGCGTCATCATTTTACTATGCCTTTAATTTGCAATGGTAATTTGCAACGATAGTTGTGTTTCTTTTTCTTCTTTTTTTTCTTTCAATGAAATCATTATGGTAATTATAATCAAGACTATTCTTCATGGGACATGGGAGTAAGACTATTTTTGATGAGTTGGAAAACACAGATGCTATATTATTTGTTTGAAAAAAAAATATGTATTGTACTGAAGTTTATATTCTTGAAATATTGTTTATTTATCATATAAAATATTGAAGTTTAATGATATTTAAAATAAAAGTTATTCTCTTTAATATTCATGTCCATTATACTCATTTTATATTTTGAGAGCAACTTTATAAATATTTATCAAATAATACTCCTATGACTTCTGCCTATTGGGAGTGGTTTTTATATTATTTTACCAAACGGTGCTGCTATAACTTTTTGAGAGCAGCTTTTTGAGAACTTAAAGATAATAACTTTGTAAGAGCCATAATAATATCAAACCAAGTCTATGACCTCCCTCTCCCAATATGTGTGTAACAAAATAAATGTTTTCTTGACCAAAAAATTAAATAAGTAAATGTTTTCAAATGCAAAATTACAATTTAAAATAGATTATTATCCGATAAAAAAATCAGATTATTATTATTATTATTATTATCAAGAGTTATGGTTCGTTCCTTTGTGGTGACTATTCCTCAAAAAAATTGTCATCATGTAGAATTTAATTTCATATATTATCGTGTAAATAAAAGCATTTTATTGGATGAAAGAATTAGACTCTTTTGCAAATTTGAAATATTATAAAGTTTCTTTGATGGAGGAATATTATAAATATATTCAAATATAAAGTCTTTTTTTTTATTCAATCATTGCTTAAGTCACGCCTATAGATTGTAATTTTCAATAAACTTGTTTCATGAAAAGTTATTTTCTTTTTTTTTTTTTTACATTAATTGCATCAAGAGTATTAAACTGAGTTTAAGTAGAGCTATAACATGTGTGTGTATCTCTAAGCTTAGCCACAATGGAAGCAAGTTACGCATTGATTTCATTAACAGGAAGAAGCGCGTAAATTATTCAGGATGTAGACTTGTAGTACTGTACCAGTCTACTGCTGGCTTATCATTACATGAACTCACATAGATGGCACGGTGCAACTTCCATATTTTAACTCCGATGAAATTAATTAACCATTACAGAAAAAATGGGATATATTTTGTGACTAATCAAGATTACAAGAAAATGGCCTACATGATCCCAGCAAAACCCGCGCTACATTCTGTGTATAATATGTGTAACCCCAAACAGCCAAAATCCAATACGCAATAGCTATACTATCATGGACAATGATGGACCTCTCTTTACAAAAAAAATTACTCTAACCATTCCCTTCCCTCATTCTCTTCCCGTTTTCTAATCTAAGAAATAAAAAGAAAAATTACAAGGGAAAAAAATTCTGTTACAGATGCTATCCATGATTGAGCAGAAATCTGTCGCACCGGCATAGCCACATGAAAATGAATTTTGTTGTCTAAACAAATTTCAGGCAGCACAACCTCAAGCGAACTCCAAGTCCACAGCCACCAAATTGGGGTCGTACAAATTCTCATTTTGTGCTCCTTCGACTTATGTATATTTTCCAATGAACAAAGATGGACAAGAATGGATCAATTTTCATCCTCAGTTAAGGAGGCAAAGGAAAAGGGTCTGAACTTATAGCCATCACCATGGTAGAATTTATTTTGAAATTCTACCCAATGAAGACGCAAGGCATGAAGAAAGGCACTAAGAGTCTCCATCATTAGTAGTATAAAGGCAGTTGCGAAGGCAAAAACAGCTAACCCCACTAACCGAATGACAAGATTGTCATACCTGTTATAATTGTGATTAGCGATGAGATCAATGATTAAAGATAAACAAATGACATGAAAAAGATAAATGCAACAAAAGCATGCAAACATGGTAGATGGGTAACTCTGGACTGTGGAGCTTAAGGTGAGCAACAAAAGCTTGGCAACATGGGAAAGAGTTTTTTCAAGCAGCTCTGAATTAATTTTTAACCAAAATTTCTGATTGAACTCCATAGATATACAGATATTTATATTTAACATGTAAGGATTAGTGGGGCTGTATCTTCAAAACACTTAATCAGGCAATCAGAAGTGACAATCATCCAAACTAGAGCGTCTCGTGCAATATACAACAAAGACTGCTCAGTGGGATGCATGTTTAGAAAAAAAATCCAAAAATGAAAAAGAAGAAAGATGCCATAGGGAAAGATTATAAATCAAGCTCACCCCCAGGCAAGAAGCAGGACTTTCTCATAAAAGACAGTAGAAAGTTCCGAGTGAGCCAAGCTGCAAAGTGATAACAAAAATCAACTAAGGAACAAGGACTTATAAAACGGTAAAATGAATGAAAATCCAGCTGACTAAACCTTAATGCCCAAAGTCGAAGATAAGATGCCGTATTTGAAACTGAACCTAGAACAAACTCAATGGCGTGAATCATTTGGTGGACAAAGACCTCACTGAAATTGAATTCCTCATGATGTTGCCTGGCTGAATCTGGTTCCATCTCAGAATCCATCTCGGTGTTAGAAAGCATACCATAAGTTTGCCCTTGAAATCTCTATAATAACACCAGGATAAAAGATTAATATAGCCCTCAAAAACTCATTGGGTGTCGTGTCATTAATAACTAACTAGCTATCAACAATATAGAACAAATGCAACCATCGCCATACTAAAATGTCTGCATAGACAATAGAAGTTGTAAGTAATTTTAAACTAGCATATTTTAGTCCAAAGAAAAATCATCCTATGATGGATCTCAAGGAGAGTTGAAGTTCAACAACCGTGAGCATAAATCCATTCATAAAAGAGGAAACTCAAACCAACAAGCATATGCATGAAATACAGACTTATTTACATGTAACAAAGAGGTTCAATGAATGGTATCAACTTTCAAGCAATAAAATCATACATCCGAGGAAAAAGTGGCACCTCATTATGAAGCTTCTTTAGTATAAAAGGTTTTGGAAAGAGCATCCAGGGAACTGCAATTACAGCCAAAAACAATAACACAACCTGCATATAATGAACAGTAATTCAGAGGATGAAAACCAGGAAATAGAACAACAACTTATTAAGCAACAAGGAAAGAGAAGAACCAGAATCATACTTGAAGTGCCCGTTGGCCCCAGAACAATTCATTCTCACCTAGATTGTCAAATGGGCTTAAAAACATGTAAATCATTACATGATAAAGGTCTGCCTGAGAACCAGTACACCACTTAACAACAATGAGAAGGGAAAGATAGCCAAATAGACTGTTAAGGAAAATCATCTGTGGCACAAACTGGTACCTAAAATCAACATGAAGAGTAAGATGAAACATTGTACTCAGAGGACAGCAAAATAATAGCAGCAGGGAGTTAGAAGAGTAAAACACCTTATATCTATTGAGTTGCCAAAGAAACGAGCATTGAAATAACTTAATATGATTCCCAAGTTCATATGCACCACACCAAGTAGAATGGACATCTTCATCTTGAGAGAGTTCAGAAAAGGCAATTCCGAACGACTTCCACGCCAGCTGGGATCCACTCCAAATGGGTATGGTTCTCGATATTTGACTAAGCCAGTAGTATGTGCATCCCTGATAAGAAGTGGAGAATAATGAAAAATCACACACCACCAAATTAAAACCTAGCTAGAAACAACTTTCCAATGCGTACTAGCTCTGAGAATGGTTATTAAACGAGCAAAACAGTCAAGTGCATCTGTGATAGAGATGACGGTACTGATTTCAAGCGAAATGTGAATTAATTCAAATAAACAGCACCAGTTTTCTTATCAAACTTAATCCTCAAAAGATATGCAGGAAATTTAAAAGTTTTGCCAAAAAAAAAAATTCCAATAATATCTCGTATCCATCTTTAACAAGGAAACACAAAGATGTCATGACAATTCTCTTAGAATAGTCACCAAAGACATTGATGGTATCAAACCAAAAGATTCTTCACATTGTGGTGGACCACAACTTAAGAGTATCAGATGACTTGAATTAACATTTGTATTTTAGAATCAACAGAAGGCAAAAACCTGTATTTTATAAAACATAAAATTTGGCATATCAAGGAATCTTTACCACCACTTCAATAGTTGAACCTTGAACCTCTCCTCAACTCACCTACATCCAAACCACCTAAGCTAACTCTAAGGGTGTGTGTGGTTGAGGGATAAAAATGGGGGGTAAGTTTTCATGGATGAGCTCCATGTGTAATTTTAATTTTATACATGGAGCTCATCTATGAAAACTTACTCCCCATTTTTTACCTCCTAACTAAACACACCATAAGAGGGCATGTTTTAGGAAATAATTTGAATCATTACGTCATTGCTCAAAGTGCTTAGTAATGAGAAGAGAGTACATGTGTAATTTAATTTGATATATGGAGCTCATCCATGAAAACTTACTTTCTATTTTTACCCTCTAACCAAATACACCCTAAGAGGGCATAGTTTAGGGAATAATTTGAACCATTACCTCATTGCTTGAAGTGCTTAGTAATGAGAAGAGAGTACACTCAACTCATGTTCACATCAAATAACTAATATGGATTAGCTGAACCATTACCTCATTGCTCATAGAACACAGATGCAAGAAGGAAGGGCACTCAACTCATGTTCAAATCAAATGGTAAGTAGAGCAGCAACAGTTAGAAATAAATAATGTACATGTCAACTGAAAAGGAATTAATATGGGAAACATAAAACACCAACCAAGTAATGCATTATGTATTTAGGCAATGGAGACAAAAAAAGCTACGGGCTAAAGAGACAAATAGAA
This sequence comes from Dalbergia cultrata, assembly GCA_031216105.1. Taxonomy (NCBI): domain Eukaryota; kingdom Viridiplantae; phylum Streptophyta; class Magnoliopsida; order Fabales; family Fabaceae; genus Dalbergia; species Dalbergia cultrata. The sequence continues at coordinate 5,340,801 of CM062345.1, forward strand.
GATACCTGCATGAGCTATCTTGGCACTTGTAAGCTGATGAACCAAATATGTGAAAAGGAACAGAGAAGAATTCATTGTAGATTAACCCACAATAGATTGAAAAAAGTGACATCAAAAGGAGCACATAGCGCCCGCCAAATAGCATCTCCATGAAGCTTCCAAGTCTCTGGCAGTATCAGATAAAACTATTAAGTTTTTAATTCCAATGCCAAGAGCAGAAAAAAGTAGAGGTTTGTCTCTGTTAAGCTTTTATGTATGTAGTACATTAGAATATTAGATTTATTACCATATATCATTTAATTTTCAAGAAATTGTGATAGGAACCTCCTTCTCTATTATCAAAAACAGGGAACCCAACCTTGAATAAACAGAAATAGAAATGGTAAATAACAGCCACTAGGCTAGCTCTTCGAGGGCTAGCTTCCTCCCACGCTAAATTTTGTTTTTCACTTTATGCTTTCCTTCCTTCACTTCCTCTTTCTCCTTTTAATTGTTTTCTCTAACAGAATTCAAACCCTCCTCACTCCTCCCTGTCCCTTGGGAATTCTGTTATGCCCATAGTGAATATTCCTTTCCAACTCTATACTGTCCATGTGGTGGTTTGGTTTCTTATGGCCTTTACTCCTGCATGCCATACTTAGGACAGAAAATCATAATAATTACCAAAATAACTGCCACACTTATCTGCTAAATCATAGAAATGATATTTTTGAACATTACAATGATGATCCTATTAAGCATCATACAGGAAAAGAAAATTGTTCGAATAAGCTTTTTCTTGACAAAAATTAACTATAATATATGCCATAAACACTTTATTTGAGTCACAATCAGAATGAAATATACCTGAGTGCTGAGCTTTCTTTCACGTGCTATAAGGACTAATGCTCCAAGCAACAGGCAAATTCCATGACCCCAGTCCCCAAACATCACCGCAAAAAGAAATGGGAATATAACAGTTGTGTAAACTGCAGGATTTGCTTCTTGATATCTTGCAACACTGCCATGTAAAAGGACTTGTTAGGAGTCATTGCAGCTTAAAAGGAAACGCTGCAATATAAGGAAGCATTTCTGTCTTATACTAACTTTCTCTAATTCTATTTACATTCATCAGCAGACAATTATTGCTCTACTGATATGGGCATAGCACATTGCCATGTATTTCCAACTTCATAGAAAGTATTTTGATACACTCAAGTATTCATGCTGCTGCTACTAAACACAGTAAATATAAGGCTCACCCATATGCATCAACAATTTCCTGATATGGACTTGTGAAACTGTTGGTCCTAAAATATGTGGGTGGTGATTCCAGTGCATCCATTGAATGAAAGATTATGCCAACTTGTGAGTTGCTGTCAAAAGTTGCACGTTGCAGTGCCTCCTGAATCTGGAAAATCATAAATGCAATCTATTTACTGGAAACTATAAATCAAAGAAGTTTTCAATTCCTCTAAAATTAAAACGACAAGTTAGCATTTAGTAAGGATCCAACAAATTTCAGGAAACTAAAATAAGAGAAAAAAATACCTGTGTTTTTGCAAATATAGGACACCAGCCCTCTCCAACGAGACATTTTTTTGTGACATCAAAATTTAACATGTTCAGCGTATCATACACAGCCTTCTCTCTTCTTACCTAGGACAAAATGATAAGGATGAGACCTATCAGTTCATAATATATATCCATCACTAGAAAACAACAATCAGGGACCAAGACTGCTTTGCAGTTGCATCACAAGAAACAAGAGAATTGCAGACAAGCAGACATTCAGAACCTAACTCTTACCATCTCCATCCATTTTTCCAATTGACCTCCCACAGAAGCCAGAGCCTTATTCCAGTGCCTCATCCCAGCATCCAAAGTTGCCTCTAAGTCAGCAAGACGTGATGAAACCTGAAATCATAAACTAAAATTTTCAACTTTACATACAGTTTCCAACTGCCAACATTAACAGTCACCAAAGATGACATGTAATGATATAAAGCAACATAAATAACTTAAAGGACAAGGCATAGTTGATTTCAATAGAATGAACACTCTCACTTTTGCTCAATACACTTGAATAATGATACTGCCAGAAAAGATCCACCCAAAAAATTTATGGTACCTTACAGCATTTAGTGAAAGCCTCTTGGATTGCAAAACAAGCTCTCTGAATACTATGATAAGGTTTGATACAAAATATCGAAGTTTTCATGTCTATAACAAAGAGACTGCAATTATTTTCACTGAAACGGAAACTGCAAAAAGCTCAATCTTATCATGAGAATAAAGCACACTTGACCCCTATGTCATAATAAAATATCATACATAATTTAAGAGGAAAAAAATAATGTCTTCTTAAGCAGGGCATACTAACCTCCCTAGTTATTTGCATCTGCTTACTTATATCTTCAGGAACAGGGTAACAATTTGCACCAAATGCCTCACAAATTTTTAGAATCTTTTTCCTTGCTTGCTCCCCAGAGAAAAACACAACGAACACTGTTTTCTCAACCTGAAAAGAAGAGTTTGGAAGACTGAGTCATCATGTGAGCAAAGAATAGATTGATTGGAAAATAGACCAACTAGGAGTAGGATTGGTTACAACTATAACAAGTTATATACAGATTAAGAAAACTATAGCCAGAATATAAATCTTCATTGAAGTGATAAGAAGGAGGAAAACCGTCTCATTTGAAATAGGATCCATGATTTGGTCATCAACTGGTGCCTGATTGAAAAGCATATTGCCTCTTGTAGCACGAAACAACATCCTTTCAAACCTAAGAACTTTGGATTTACAAATTATCCCACTAATAAATCTTAAACCAGATTGATTCGATGGTTCCATCCTCGGTTCCTGTAAAATAAACAAATAACTATAGTGCGTTCACAAGATAAAATATAATTGAGAAATTCTAGCCACAGAGTTTAAACTTATCACAGTAGAAAAATATGAAGGATGATAGAGGATGTTGAAGGAACCTGTTCAAACAAAAACGGTGTCTCAATATAGTCTCCATTTGAGTAAAAATTCTCCTCCAGTTCTCTCTCTTCTGAAACAGCATGTCCATGATTTGAAACTAGAAAATCACGTGCCTGAAATTTACCCACAATATTATATCACACATACAGGAGAAAAAGTATAGAGGAAATGTTTTATATTAAAAGAGCAGGACTGCTATAAAATCAGAACTTTAGTAGAATAAGATGAACATTCCAGCAACTAATGCTAATTTATGATCTGAAAAATGACTATCTGCTAAATGAATTTGAACATGGAGAAACTATTGAAACCGAGACAATGGGGAGCATATGGTCACCTCTGCTACTTTAAAAGTAACAACAGAATATGTACAACACAAATAGCTAAGAAAAATACCTTCTGCAATACAATCTTGAACTCCAGGAGTTCATTATAAGATTGCCGAAGTTTCTCACTATTAGAGTTCATTTCAATTAGCTCGTGTTCATGGTCAGCAAGTTGTATCTGTTTTAAGAGAAATCCAAAGTCAGATTCAAGGGTTAAAATCCCCGAATATACCAGGAAAACTGCAGATAACCAACTTAATGTTACATGATCACGTTATGTCTTGCAGCCTGGAAAAAAGTAACTTGAATGCAAGCCCTAGGACAGTGATCATATCTGATGGGAGAAAAGTTAGTAAAATAAGAGAAGGACCTCTAAATCCTCCAAGTAAATATCTGGCTGCAAGACAGGATGAGAAGATACTAGACCACCTTTATTCATTTGATCTTTGAAGAATCGTAGCTTTCTTGACATCTCCACACATCGCTTTACCTGTCAAAAACAAAAAACAGTTAATATTAATAATTAAAAAATGTTTAGGACATATTAACATAATCATGACTTCTGAAGACAGTAAATGGTGTATCCAATCCAAAATAAAATATAAGAGAACTTAATATTTCAATGTTCTATACACCATGTTCAGTTGGCATAAATTATAGAAAAATGAGGAAAAACACAGAAACGGCCTCTGTTAGATAGTTTGAACATGCTTTAAAATCAAATCTTGAGGATTTGAATAACAACAGTTGGATTCATATGAAACAACTAATTTTATTGATCATACACTTTCATTTTTGTTTTTAAACCAGTAGATGCTAACAAGTAGCCCAATAGAAAAATCTCAAATCCTCAAATTCCAACTTCATGTTAAATCTTAACAACCAAAATTAATACTAATAAAGTAATAAGTTACCATTCCAAAAGGGTGACAAATTAAGGGGATTCAAAAAGTGACAGAAATTATACTTTCTACTAACTATTGCAGTGAAGACTACCTGGTTAACAAACATTCTCTGGAAGGGGCTTTTTTCAGCATTTAACTGCAGGTGAGAAAATTGTGTTCATAAGAAATGCAATGATTAAAGATCATAGAAGAATTTTTAATTTCACACCAACAAATCCAAAGCAGAAAATTTGGAAGGCCAAAATACTTCTAGAAGCCCATATATGCAGCAAAAAATAAAAAAATAATAATAAGGACAATCTTTGAGTATTTCACCACCCTGCAAGTTGCCACCCAAATATCATTTATAACAAGAGATTTCATGTAAATGATATTTCAAAAAACATATATCATTGAAAATTTAAATAACATTCCACTTTTACTCGCTTCTAGTGAAAATGTATGGGAAAAAAAAGGACCAAAATCAGAAAATTAACATGAAAAATCCAGCATATCCTGCAACATTCTGATTCAGATATAGCCGATGCTGTAGAGCCCAAAGAGCTACGACTCTCAAGATATATACAGGAATTCTCACATGTTACCTGTATGGTTCCCCACCAAATTTTGCTCATATGGACACACATAAAGAATTAACTTCTAAGGAGAGTCCTCTTGTAACATTCTAAAACAAGATGCGATTGACAGATAATCTAATATCTAATCATAATGCTAATAATGAATAAATAACTATCAAGCAATACGTGCCTCTAACATGTGGCTGACGAGCATAGTGAACCGTCCAACAATGATACCATTTTGTCATGAAATTATGAATGTAACTTACCATTTTCAAATTTCAATAGTATTTATCAAACAAACTGCCGCACAATTTAACTTCAAAGGAAACCAACTAACCAAGTTTCTAAAATTGACCTTCTGAACCTACATTAATGTATATGCAATAGACCGTGAACTATCAAATAGTGGCAAATCTTAGTTGGAATTTGGAAGGCACGCTGCGCTCACCACATCTAGACCACTAGGACATGTTATGCAACCCTACTTCGAAAAAGATGAGAAATCCCTGTAACTTGAGAAACTAATTGTCAAGCATAGCTTAGTTAACCACATTTTAACATATAAAAAAGATGGGAAACGCCTGTAACTTGAGAAACTAATTATCAAGCATAGCTTAGTTAACCACATTTTAACATACACAACATAAAACATAAGCATACCACTCAATGCAACCAAATAGTGAACTTCTCAACCAACTCTCAAACCATAATTAGATTCACCATGCAAAGAAGCTTCACATACACAGTTAAATGTTGGATCCCAGTTTGGATAAACTGTTCGCAACAAACAAACAAGATAACACGATTTAGAACCACCACAGAATCCCAAAACTGCATTTCAAACACTGAATTATTCAACAATGCTGCATTTCAATCGTTTCTTGAGAGAGACGCAATAAGCACTGTACATCAACAAATGTTATATAACTCAGCGTAAGGAACCAAAAAAAAAGCGCGAAGAATCAAAATGACTGAAAATTTCGAAGAAAACATTCAAAGTCTCGGATCTGAGAGAGTGAACGTACGTCTCGGAATTGGAGGAGGCCCAGTCCGCCCAAATAGGTGATGGCTCGGTGAGCGGACTCGGCGGGGATGATGAGTTGGACAAGCGACATTTTCTCGGAGCGCATCAGATCCATCGGCGGCACGTTTTCTATTAAGTGTTTCATTTTTCCCGGGAAACAAACAGGGAATGGATCTTCGGCTCTAGATCTGAAAAAACAAGAAATAAATAAAGGAAACCGTGTTTTTGTTTGTTGTTGTGTGCGCGAAGTGTGTGTGAAAGGTGCGTGCGTGGTGTTGTTGGTGTGGTTTTTAATTTGGTGGAGGCATTGAAATTGAGGTTGAACACCACTTTGCTATCAGTTTCGCATTTGCAACTGCCATTGCAATACACGTTGGAAATTTCATATCTTTAGTCTCAGAGAGACAAGCATAGATGCAATGCAAGTATCACTCCATACAAACAAAAGTTTAAAAATGAATAATGCTATTTATTTAGTCTCATAACGTGGTAACGTTACACAACTCGTATTCACATTTCATCTATCATTAAATTAAATTAAATGTAAATTTTTTAAATAGGGTCTATGTCTTATTCAGTGATAAATTTAGTATAAGTTGGCACGATATCCCATATCTCCTATGTACATGTAACACAACTATTAAAAAATTAGGCTATTGTTGTTGTTAGTGAAATTTCAAAAGTTATCAGTACAGTTATCATTCTGATAAGTACTTTATTATCTTCAAAAGACACATTTTTTTTATATCTATTTAAATTTATTTTAAAAAATAAAAATTAAGGGTTTAATTATTCAATTTTGACATATTTACATACTGATATTTAATCAAAATCTTTTATATGAATAATTTTTAAGTATGGTAGATGAGAGAGTTAATTGTTATAATTAATATGGCAATATATAATTGGACAAAACAAGTTTGTTCCCATTTTAGCATATAAAAATTGAAAATTCATAAGTTGTATACGTTACATTTAATTTCAAAAGTAAAATCATTCTACTTTTCCATAATATTAGTCTTCATTTGATTATACCCCTAATCATAAGATCTAGCACAGTTGATAGCTAGCTGAGCTCCATAAACATCTAGTCAGAGTTTCGATTCTTGACAGTGCGTGTGAAGAAAGTTTTATGGCCAAAGACAAAAGCCACATATGTGAGCTCTACTCTTAATTTATCCAAAAAAAATTGATTATACCCTTAAAACAAGTCTTTATTTGATTATATATGCAATAACCAAAGAATTATAGGAAGGATTAATTTTTATATATTATTATTCTATTATTAATTTAAAAGAATGTTATGTTCTTATTCTATTATGAATTTTAATATGTACAACTTTTAAAATAATGTGTGATTAAATTAAACACTTTCATTTATGTAATCATACATGATTAAATATCTTAAAACTTTTTTTCTTTATGTTGACATGGTATATTAGAATTAAACTCTTTCACAATCTCTTCACAAAATTACTTTATTAAATTTCAAACTTATATTTCTTTAAAAATGTATTATCATATCAACTATTTTTATAATAATTTTTATTTAATATTTAGTATATTAAGAAAAATAAAATTAATCGAAACTCCATGAGTTATTGCACGTTTAAATGCTATAAATATTTTTTTTCTTTTTCTGCCTCTTATATCTAGTTCCTGATTTTTTTTTTTTTGGTAATATTTCAGCCGTGTTTATATGTAATCTACTACTTAGTAAGTGTTAAAAGAAAATGGATATTTGAAAAAAGAGAAAAAAGAAAACACTCAAACACCTAAGCTTTGTGCTGGCCAGGATCAATGAATATACGGTATATGGTAAGTGATCGAATTATATTTATCTTTAAGGGAAAACAAAACTTTTTTGTGAAAAAACAAAATCATTTAGCTGAAGAAACTTATTGTACATAGCTAAAAACGTTGTGACATTACCAAAGCCTGGTTGACAGAAAGTCCAAAAAATAACTACCTTAACTGGATATTCATTTATAAAATATTTATCATATTTTTGTTTCACGCGAGCCTGCTGTGTCTTGTTCCTTCCATTCAACTTTTCCAGTGACTTTGGGGGCTGTTCCACCGGAAAGAAATCGTCTGTCTTAATTTATAATTTAATTTTATAGAATTAAAAATAATTAAAATAGAGTATTCTTTAGCCTTCAACTGCGGTGTTCTAATGCTATTCCTCCATACATACTTTAGTCCCTTTACATTTTTCAAGCAACCTTGAGGAACTTCAACATGGCCAATTCAGCTATCAACCTACAGCCTATTTGGTAATACGGCTCCCCGAGACAGCCATGCAACATCCCAATGTAACTTTGGAGAGAAATAAAGCCTTCATTGGAAAATACAGGGCCGGTTTGCTTTTAATTTCTAGTTTTTAATTTTTATTTTTAATTTTTTAGTTTTTAGAAAATTGTAAAAGAAAAATTGAAAATTAAAATTTGTAATTTTTAGAATTTTTAGTATTTTCTTCACAAAATTTGATAAAGTGAAAATTGAAAATAAAAATTAAAAACCGAAAGCAATCCTAGATTCTATGTGGTACTTTCTCTCTTTCAAATTAAATATCTCTTTCACTTTTTTATTTATTCATAAAGTAATATATCTCTTTAACTTTTTTAATTTATTCATAAAGTAATACATTTGGATATAAATTGTGTCCACATATATTACTTTATAAATGAACAAAAAAAGTAAAAAAGATATTTAATTTGAAATGAAAGTATTATTCAAACAATAATGCTACAGAGCCTGACCCTAAAGCCTGACTTTTATTGACCGACACTAGTAGCACATTCATTATGATCTAATTGGCATGCCAGAAAAACATGTAACCCCAATATCCAATTCTTGTAACGGCCTCCATTGTCATTCGGTTCGGTGCAAAATTTGGGGTGTTAAAACACTAACATTTTCACTTGGATTTCGTTTTCAAGATTTTCAAAGAAAAGACTAAAAACAGGAAAATGTTATTTCCAAATTCTATTTTAAAAAATGTTTCTTGAAAATATTTTCAAACAAATTACACCAAACATATTTTCACACTCATTTTTCATTTTTATTGAAAATGAAAACAGAAAATATTCATATCAAATGCACTCTAAACTTTCATATGTTTTAAATTGAAACAAATATAATAACTTTTATAAAAAAAAAATTAATCTTTTCCATATAAAAAGATTCCAAAATATGTTATCTATATTCAACATTAAATATAATGTGAATCCTACTTAAATAATATCTATAGACTATCCAATAATAAATAAAGTATGAGTTGACACAGTATAATATCCTATGTATTAATATCCTATATGAAATAATTCAGATAACATAACTCAAACTCGCAAGCAAACTTGGCCCAATCAAATCAAATCCCCCACAAGGGGCTATAACCCAAGTGTACGATCAAATTCGAGCAACGGAGTGCTTGCTTGCAAGGCTGATGCTCTCTATCTCTGGCGTGTTCTTGAAGCCCAACTTTCTGTGAGTCCATAGCATAACCCTTCACTATTCCATTTCACTGTAAGTCCCGTCTCTTACTTCGATCTCTCTATCCCCTTTTTTCCCCCTTATCTCCACAATTATCCAATGCATGCAAGATTAGGTGACTCTTCTTTAATTATTAAATTTTAGGGTTTAGCGTTTTCCCCCTCTTCCATTGAAGTAGGAGGTTAATCATATCATCCCCAAAACAAACAATTTCAGAATTCTGATGAAGATAAAGCAGGTTTTTCATTCAAGAAGCAGGAAAAAACGAGATTGCTTTGTGGTTTTTGGATTCAATCAAATCAAATGGTTGACATCACAACTAGTTATTAAAATAATGGAAGTTGCTATAGAATGGAAGTATAAAACGTATTTTATATGATGTGAACAAATTCTTATGCAGCATATTTTTTGTTATCTTTTCATGTCAATGAAAATATTATTAGAAAAGGATTTTTTTTTTTAGTGTAATTGTAAATTCAAGGTAATTTGTAATATCATCAAGATATTTGGAATTTTAGATGCCTCGAGTAGCATGTCCCAACTATATACTGAAGAACTTGACACCACCTAGGCCATTATGTTAAAGAATATGTTCAATAGATGTATGCAGATAATATCCCCAAGCGATAAACTAATATTTTTTTAACATATTCCCTTTCTCAGGTTTTCCTAAACCTGTGTGGAATCTTGAGCTGAAGCCAATTTGAGAAGCTGTTATATGTTGTGTTACCTTAATCGGAGCATGTAATAGCATAATACTGAATTAGAACTCAATAAGCTCTTGTATGTTGTTTTATATCGAAATTGTTTTCATTGGGCTATCTTGTATCCAGCATGGGGAAATCACAAGCAGACGAGAAGATTCTCAGCTATAATGATGTTGTGCTAAGACGATCAGATCTAGACATCCTCGGTGGTCCATATTATCTTAACGATCGGATTATTGAGTTCTATTTCAGCTATCTTCCTTCGTGTCATCCCTCTCCAGATATCCTGCTGGTTCCACCCTCCATAGCGTTTTGGATAATGAAATGTCCTGTCGCTGAGGCTCTCAAGGATTTCTTGGAGCCCCTTCATTTGTCTGATAAGGTGCTGGTTATATTCCCTGTCAACGATAATGACGATGTTAGCCAAGCTGAAGGTGGATCTCATTGGAGCTTACTTGTGTATTACAGACATGCTAATTTGTTTGTTCACCATGATAGCTGCAGAAGCATGAATACAGAGCCTGCTAAGCAACTCTACAAGGCTGTTGTTGGATACATGGGATTATCTGGATCAGCATCCGAGGCCACCTTTCTGGAATGCGCTGATTCGCCAAAACAAGAGAATGGTTATGATTGCGGCTTATATGTCACGGCCATAGCACGAGTGATATGCAACTGGCATGTAAATTGTAAAAGTTCTGATACAAATGATCTGTGGTTCTCTGATGTGAAGGAACAGGTTACTCCATCTGCAGTTGCCGGGATGCGGAGTGAGATCTTGGGCTTGATTAAAGGTCTAATGGAAAGAAATCAGAAGTCTTGAACCTAAGTGGAGCTTCCTCTAACTCACGGTTGAGAATACTTGGTTTTTTATCTTGTTATATTGATGGCAGTTCACTGAGCAGTACATACTACATACGAAAAATTCAAAAGCAATTTGATGTGTTTTATATCTGAATTAGTTGGCATAGCCATCACACATTCAACATAGCAAATCGGTTGTGAATGCCCGTACGATTACAATGTAATTGAGTTCACTCGAGATATCCTTTTTTCTTTTCCATTGTTATTTTTCTTTCTTTTTCGTTAATAAGTACTAGACGCCTTTTTAATTATGTTGTGTTACAAATAACTCTAATCGCAAATGGTCTAAGTGGTTAACATTCTCATTGTTTTATTCATTGAATTCTGAAAAAAGGAAACACAATAAAAACAGAAGATGAAAATGGAAACTAAACCGGCTCTATATGCACCATCGCAGTGCAAGATAATTGAACACATATAGAGAGCGTTTAGAATTTTTTTTTTTCATATGTATAAATTAATTTTAAAAGAAAACTGTTTTCAAAATTTTCAATTATATATAAAATTTAAATTTCATAAAGTCATTTTAAAAGCCGAAACAAATGCACCATCAATTACCGCTGCTCATATTTGCCATTGCAAGCGGATAACAAGTTCGTTTTAGTTACCTTAGCGTTTAATCATTTTATTTTGGAGACAATCGGAATATTCATTTGGGCAAGGTCATCATGAAACATCAGAGAGAATTAACTGAGGACAAAAAGGAGAAGAAATATGTGAACCAACATGTGGGGATATTGTAAATAACATCTGTTAAGAATAGATGTTAAAGCCAGGGAATACCCGTCAAAATTGTTGGGAGCTTATACGTCCAATTTTCTATGTATCTCTATGCTGAAGAAATGTAAACTCTGTATATTCATTTCATTAACATAATTTCACAATTGCACGAACCCACACTCAAAAAAGTAATGAATCCTGCATCAATAACACATTAAAGCAAAAGCATCAGAAATAGAAGCTCTAAAGAAAGGCTAGCATATGTTATACACATCCCGCTTCATACAGATACACATAAACCTACGTAGATGCCCAATCACATCCCCAGCCAGAGCAACATGTCTCTTTTGTGCTAAGTTAGTCCAATAGCAACATCAATACATCATGTCAAGTTCAAAATTTCGTCAAATACATATATAACATTTACCTGGAAGCAAACCCATGAAACAAAGGGATTCCTAGGCATGGCACAAGGAATAGTTTTGCTCCAACAAGAGGAAAAAAAAAAATCTGGGACTGCAGATAAAGTTTATGCATATTGCTTTAAAAACAGTGAATAATTAGCTGTTCCACCAAATTTAGAAAATTTGATATGACATTAAAAAAAGCTTGGATCAAATGTGGACCAACTATCTTATTCACTAAATGCGATAATGGATAAAGCTATGTGACGTTTAAACAATCAAGGTAGTAGTTGCACAGTGCTAAAACAAGAGGGCAAATCACATTCAGTAAACTTGCTAAACTAATCTCCAGAAAACTAATTCAGATAAATGGTGCTCACCTCTTTAGGAGATTATTTATGGCATGCTAGTGTCCACAGGATAACTCCCTAGCACTCGCAAGAATGTAGCAAACTCCTGTAAAGTGTGTTGGTTTTAGAGCATTACTAACAGATAATCTTTTCAATATGGTTCAACAATAACCACTCAGCCTTGTTATAGTGGGGTCAGCTACATGGATCAAATGACGTCATAATGCCCTATCGTATTTCAATATAGTCCATGAGTATTAAATTAAAAAATACCTTTAGATGCCTCAAAGCATTTTGTGCATTTGGATCAGCCATTGACGCTTCAAAATCAACATAAAAAAGATAATCAAAGTAGCTGCATAAAACATTAACTATGATCATCACAACAGTCGTTACCATTACAACCCTTTAGATGATAGGATACTAGTGATGATTAGAAATTAAAAAAAAAAAGTCAAAATAAAGCAAATATTAAAATTCAGAAAAGAACTGTAGTTATGGCCTGCAGTAATCATACTTGGGCTTCCCATCATTGTTGTCATCAGATGCTCGAAGAGGATCCTTTCGCAAAGGACGGCTTTCAATCTGGTGGAAAAACAAACAAATTCACAATCCACAATAATTGAAAGCATACTTGCAATGTAACACCGCAGGCATCTGATGCCATGAAGAAAAACAAACCTTTGTTAGGTTAATTTGACGCAGAGCAAAAACAGCAAGGGCCTTGAAAAGTACCCCTGGCCCCCATTCCAAAGAAAAAGCTATGCTTGTCTGAGAATTCAACACCACAATCAAAGACAACATTCATTATTGATAAGTAGGTAAGCATAAAACAAAGGAACTGGGGAGCAGGGGGATGTATGATGTATTCAAGTGACAAAGCTATGGATTTGAGGGTACCTTAAATGGCTTATCTGTGCCCGGAATTATAGGTTCCCGTGCTAACATAAGAAATCGGGTGACATTATCGCAATCATCCTAACAATACAAATCCATTAGAGATCAAATCTACCATTAACATGAACAACTAACCATGTTAGTTAAAACATTAACAGCCATGGACTCTGACCTGAATGTCTTGAGCAAGAATATGCAAGCCATATATCTCTGCAGCAGCGGAACTAGCAACAGCTCCTGCATCTTGTACTTTGTGGAAGGCAATATGCTATAATTTGTAATGATGTCAGGGTATGTTACATGGATAAACAAGTCAACAGTAGCAGCAAAAGTTCAATATCTAATAATGCATTTACTCTTTATTCCTCACAAGCTGAGTAAACTTAGTTAAATTTCCAGGTAGACTATAATTTGACCTAGGATGACCAACTTATATGAACTAAAGGTGAACATCCTACAAACATCAAAAGCATAAAATACTCTGATCGCTCAAGCAATATTCCTTCAACACAAAAAGTGGGCATGGCTCCAATGATGACATGATCATTGAACATCAAAAAAGAAAAAAAAAATTTCAATCTGACCATTTCTCAATGGAAAAACCAGGAATGATTCAAGAAAACAGTTTCCACCAATTCTATGCACACCTTTGCCGCGCCAGCTGTATCATCGACTGCTTCTCTAACCAATCCCAACTTTGTCAGTGTGTTCTCACATTGTGCAAGAGCCTAAAACATGACCGGCTTTAGATGAGTTTGTGATTGAGGGGGGAAATATATAGGATACTAAAAGGTTAGAACCTTGGAAACACACCTGTGGATGACTAAGAACCCGCTTCAAATCCTCAAGTCTAACACCATGATTGGCCATCAGACAATGACGGACTGCAAATTTCACTTCTCCTACTATATGCAACCTGTGCCTGAGTAAAAGGTCATAATTTCTGTGGATGCTCCCTCCTAAAGAATTCTCAATTGGCAAAACTGCTCTGTCCACAATCCATCTCTCAACAGACTAGTGTAGGAGAAAAATAAAGAGATTAGATAATTAGAACTAACTGTCTCGAAAACCATCTACTTAAAAAAGGTTAGACCTGTAATTCAAAACTAACACAATCAAATTTGTAAGCACCATAGGTGTTTCATTGCATCAAATTTGTCAAGACATGAGCTACAACAAAAACTAATAAAGGTTCGAAACATGGTCATGCCATTTATCTTTTTAAAACACTAAATCAACATCAAGGCGACACAAAAATTCATAATGAAACTGGTGCTGATCCAATCATAGAACCAAAGGAATAATACTGTTGATTACTTCTCATTACTACTGAACTATGTTGGATGGTTTTGGATAAGAGTACCGCTAGCGGGTACAACAAATTTCTAAAAACTAGGGCACAGGTTCAGGAGGATGTATTGTATATCATATCACAATTTTTGAGAAGCGCAACATTTGAAGGGATGAAGTAGTAGTTTATTTTTCAATCAAAAGCATACCAAATAGTAGATGATTTGCAATGCTTGACTAAGATGCCCAAAAAGTATTTGATAGCAAAATTTAAAAAAAAAAAAAAAAAAGAGAGAGAGCAAATGGTAACAAAAACCTTACTTCAAAAGCAGTGTCAAATTGTTCACAAGGCACAGCTTCACAATTTGGGTAGGCCTTCTGTGCAGCTGACTCACTGTAAGCACCACGAACCCCCTGAAGAGAATCCATAATTAGATACGCATTTGGAAATGAAAAAGGAAAGTTGACAAAGTTATGGAGCTTATTAGTTTCAGCTTTCAGTTTCAGTTTTTCAGTTTTCAAAATTTTATAAAGAAAATATTGAAAACTGGAAATAAAAATTGAAAGTTTAAATTTGTAGCTTTTCAGAACTTTTCGTATTTCGTTCACAAAATTTGAAAAACTAAAAATAAAAACTAATAATTGAAAATTCAAACCAAATAGGTTGGTTAACCTCCTTGCTAGGCTTCCCCATATTTGTAAACTTTACTCAGGAAGTATCCAAGTTTATGAAATTTTCCACCAACCTCTGCCTTAATTTGTATAATCATTAAAGTGCGCTCTATATATCATCAGGACAAATAGAGAGGAATTGAAGGTAAATTTCATGAAACCTCATTGAGGTAATGTCATTGTCAATGTAATATACCAAAATAAATAAATAATTTTTATTCCGCCATCCTAATAGCTAGCAAAAAAATTAAAAAAAAAAATTGTAAGGGGGTAATTCCAACACTCACCAATCCACAGGAAAAGAAAAAAAAAAAGAAAAGACAAGACATGACAAATTAAAATACGTATAAATAAGAAAATGAAAGTAGTACCTGATATGCAACACGAAGGCGGGAACCCTCGGAAACTAAACCAGATAATTGAGTCGACGTCAAAGGCCCTGAAAAAATAAATGAAAAATTAAATCCAAAAGGGGAAAAAAAAATTAAAAATTCATCCAAAACAAACGGATAAATAAATACATAAAAGCTGTGAGAAATAAGAAAATGCTTTCGTACGGGGAAGGGAGGGGAGATCTTTGGAAACGGCGTCGTTTTGGTTGTTTGCGTTGGCGTGGTCTGGTTGAGCTTCGGCGGTGGTTATTGGGAATTGGAGGGGGCGAGCTTTGTTGGTGAGATCGTTGTCCTTGTGTTGGCCGCGGAGGGAAGCGCGAACGCACGCGCTACGGCACCGTTTTGGGTGGAGCTTGAGGTTGATCGATGATGGACCGGAATGGACGGTCTCTAACGGCGGAGACTGAGGGAGTGGACGGCGGGGATGGGATATTATTCGCGACGCCGCCATGGGGATCGGGATGTGATGCGTGAGTCACAGCACAGAACAGTGACTGTTGTTTGTTTTCTTTCTTTGTCTGTTGTTCAGTGTTTGGCTTTGGGGATTCGCAGAGTACAGAAGCTGTTTTTGGTTTGTTAACCCAACTGGGGATTTTCCGAACACGGTTTTGCCGTTTTGGGGCCCCGCTTCTTAAACTCGCCTCCCCTAACCGCCGCAGTGTTTACAGGAAAAATGTTTAATTTACGCTTATTCTCTTGGATCTGGCAAAACAAGTTCTTAGAGGTATTAATTATTATTATATTATTTAATTAAACTTATAGTGATTAATTCTTTATTTTACCAACCTTCTTATATTAGACTAATTAAATCTTTTTCATCGAATTATATTTTATGATTTAATGTTTATATTTTAAATCAACTATGATAGTTAGCTCTTTTATTTATAATTTGAAAAAAAATGTGAAAATGAAAATTTTAAACTGAATGTTAGTGTATAAGCGTTTTACGTGCATCCAAATTTAACTTCACATTGTATATAATTTTTTAATTTAACTTATATACATTATCAATTATCATGATAAATAATTACATAAGTATTTAATAGTGTATTATCATATAAATAAATGTGTTTCACCAAATATTTTAATATCTTGAAAGTTTTAGAAATAGAAATATATAAATTAGTATCCCAAAATAAGCTAATGAAAGAGTAATATGTACCGATGTGATCATTTATTATCAGATGATTATGCATTAGTTTATATAACCAATGTATTAAATTAAATGTATTGAAAATATCTAATTTTAATATATCAATGGAATAAAGTTTAATTTCATATTGTGATTTATTTAAATTATTTATTTTATTTGTATAAATTTTATTGCACTAGCATCACGTTACTCTCTTTTGAAAGAATGGAAAATTGTACAATTCTAAAAAATTTTAAGTCAAACTCAAAATTAAATGGGTAAATTTTCCATTTACGATTCAATTATTTCAATTGGCTAAGTACAGTTAGAATGTTACTAAATTATAATTAAATTAAAACATAAGGTATTATTTGTGGATTAAAACATAACATTTAATTTTAAGGATGATAATAATTATTTCTACATAAAAAAGAAAATCCTTGGGGCAGCTGCCACCCCCAACGGCCAACCCCTATTATCTTTCTCATTGTTTTTTATGTATTTTCTTAACACTATAATTTTCTGAATATTATTATTTAATTATGTATAATTTATTCTAACATTTATTCTTTAAAAGGTCGTACAAATTTTTTTTTGAGTAAATAACAATATATAAATTTTTCATCAAAATTAAACATATCAAATACAATGATTAATTAATGATATTACAAGTTTAGTTTTAATGTACTGACATAAAAGAGAGTTTTATATGATTAAATCTCTTTTTTTGTATAACTTTTCAAGTAGTAATGTAGAAAACAACCATATTTGCTAATTTATCAATATATGATTGGATGGATATATAAAACTATTTTACATTGTCAATACATTATAATTAAATCATAAAATTAACCATTTCATATTAACATTATATCAAAGTTACTCTCTATAACACCCGCTCATTCTAAAGACATTACTAGAGATTTAGTCAAATATGACATCTAACATTATACTAGTTAAGTACAAATAAAATATTTTGACAAAAACACTTAACTATAAGGTTTACAATCAAACTATCATATATTACATAATAAACCTGAACATTATTTATAACTCCAAATGTTCACAAAATCTGAAATAGATTGCCTTCTTCTCAGGTATTATTTGGCTAATCTGAACCACCAGAAAATATTTCTTAGTAGGGAATGAATATCTTTATAACATTTTTGAACTATGGTGGTTCTAGCCGCATCTACACGGAAAATACATATGGCCACGTCTCTTTTATAAGAACGTAATCGTAGCATAAATAGAATGTAATGAATTAAGCATGTCATGTAAAGCTTATTAAGATTATCATTTTTTTTTTGTTTGCATTAATCTTTCACTTTCTCTCGTCTACTTGTGCCACACATAATCGAACGTCTTCTCTTAGGAAATTCTCATTCTCTGATGTTACTCTTTAACATTGTGACGACAAAGCGAGATGTTTACGTCATACTAACCAAGGTAGGTAACATAAAAAAACTTTTCATCTCTGTCCCTCTGCCTTCTTGCTATTAGGGGTAAAGTTTTAAATGTCTTCTTTTTCATTATTCTCTTGCATGATTGCATAAAGTATGGGTTAATGCGTAATTAAACTTAAAAAAATAAATACTTGGATAATCTTGAAGAAAAATGAGTAAGATAGAAGATAGCTAATACGATCATAGATTTACTCATAAAACTATGTAAAACAACTAATTATTCCTTGAAAATCTCCTAAACTTTTATATAAGGTTTTCTCTTTAATTCTTTTATAATAATTATTGCAAGGGGACCTCAGATTTATAGTCTCGGACCTCAGATTTCGTGTCTAGGACCTCGGATTTCGCACCTTAAACCATTCCACAACATGGGTTGTTAGCCTCGAACCTTGGAGCTCACACCTTAAACTATTGACCTCGGAACTCTTTAAACCACTCCATAATATGGGCTCTTATCTCGGATCTCGAAGTATACATCATAAACCACTAACCTTGGAACTCGCATCTTAAGCTATTCCATAACTTGGACCTCAAATCTCGCACCCTAACACTTCTAATCTCGGATCTCGTCCCTAAACCACTACATGACCTAGGTTTGTATCTCAGACCTCGGATCTCATCCCTACCTAATCCATCATCTAGGTTTGTTTCTCGGACCTCGGATCTCATCCCTAACTAATCCATCACCAGGGTTTCAATCTTGGACCTTGGATCTCATCTCTAATTAATCCATCACCAGGGTTTCGATCTCATCAATATCAATTCAACTAAATCAAGCACTTATCTTAGCAAAATAGCTAAACAACGTGAAGTAAAAGGCTAGAATGATTTTCCTACACTTTTATACGCATAAAACAAAGATTTTGGAAGACTTAGGCAATGTAACCATGGTTTTTTTTATAGAGATTCATTCCCTGCCTATACAATTACTTTTGCTTCTCTTTTCCTCTCTTTCTTCCACTTAATCTCCTCCAAGATTGCCTTTACACTTGATCTTCTTCAAGGATGCCTCTACATTTGATCACTTGTAATTCATTCCTCACCTCACCTCTTTATATAAAGGTTCTAAGCTTGGCCAACAAGCTTTAAGACTTAATCACCAAGCAACATATATGACACATTCTATATTATACCATATTATTTTCTAATATCTCACTTTATATACGTAATGTTATATATTAAAAAACATAAGTAATAATTTAATTTATACATCAATGTTTAATTCTTTGAGAAATTCATACTAGACTATTCTATAATTATCAACTCAAATAACTAACAAGAATATGATAAATTACTCTATAAAATATTTTACTCAAAAAAGGGATGTTACACTCTCTTACACTAATACATAGTCGATTTAAAATCACTAGATACTCATTTTACTTAACCGATGATAATTACCTCGTCTTTAAAAGACCGTTAATTAACCACGTTTGTATTGTGGTGGTGTTGACCAAATGAAAAAAATTAAACAAAATGAAAAAGTACTATTTTATAATTTATTATTTCACACATTAGTAGAAATTTAATTTATATATGCTGTTAATGTTAAAAAATTATAAATATTCACTTATGTATTGTCAAATTAAAAAATAATATTTGACTAAATTATTTATAATCTTAAAAGTCTTATCAATAGATACATATGATTGAATGATACTGTCAGTATATTAAAATTAGTCTCTTTTAGTATTATGCCAAATCAAAAGATATTTTAGTTTTATGAATTGTTATTTTAATTATTATTTTAATTATATTATTTATACAATAATTAAAACATTAGACACTAAAGGATATAAATTCTATATGTTATTTTCTATGATTTTTTATTTTAGTACAATTATATTGTTTGTCAATATAACATTATTTGACACTGTCAATATATATATAGAAATGAAATTATAGTTAAAATTGTGAAAATTTATCAAGATTTAAGTAAAGTAATTACATAAGTTAAAGAAGTAAAAAGCATACGTCGATTTAAAAATTTAGAAATAATGTCACGTTATTCTGATAAAAATCTTGAAACCAAATTTGTCCAAACAAGGCAATGTTCAATGATATAAGTAAACACGGCCGGCCTACAGTCCAGATGGACTCCTTAAGCCCAACAAATAACGAACTTTATTGTATGACTTTTGGCCCGAACCAGGAAGACATAGATAGCCCATTTCGTCGTAGAGTTCTTGATTTCTTAATCTATCTGTATTTTTTATGTTTTTTAATTTAAACTTAAATTCATGACCAAAAGAAAATAAATTTAAATTTAAATTAAAAATCTATCTCTTTTCATAATATATATATATAGGAACGTATCACATGAGAAAATAGTGGTTTACTATAAAAGTAAGAGGAGTAAATCTGGATCAAAATTTACTAATCTCACTTTCATAATAAATCACTCCACTCTATAGGAACGTATCACATGAGAAAATAGCGGTTTACTATAAAAGTAAAAGGAGTAAATCTGGATCAAAATTTACTAATCTCACTTTCATAATAAACCACTCCACTCTCTCTATATATATATAGTTAAAGAAGTGATTTATGAGAGTGAAATAATCAAATATAGGCCATATACTCATACACAAATGGCCAAGATTATAAGTTAGTAACAGATCAAATGATTATTTCAAAAAATCACATCACTTTATGTTTTAGTTTTAATATTTAATACAAGATCTAACGGTCTAAATTTATTTTTAAAACTCTTATATAAAATCAATTTTCTCACTTAAAACTCTCCCTACACACACACACACACACACACACACATATATATATATATATATATATATATATATATATAAAACTTGAAAACAAGACATTACCAGTATATAAATATACGATCCCAGTTAGTGGAATGAAGTTTAATCATTGTGACTACTGGCATATAATTCACGTTTTGTCTTATTTTGGTATTTTACTCAAAAGTAAAATAAAGTGTTTGGAAAAAAAATCTCTTTACGTTAAGAGAAGGAAGTAGTGAACTACTCATTCCTCTCCTCCAGTCCAAAAGAAAAAACACTTAAATTATATATATATATATATATTATTTCTATAAAAATACAAATTTACATAATTATAATAATGTTAAAAAATAAATATAATTAATTACACTATAAATAATATTGAGAAGAAAAAATTTAATATTTTTTATATAATAAATGGACATATGTTTTGTAATAAAAAAAATCAAAATAAAGTGAATCGACAGAATAAAAGGGAGAGAATACTATAATCAATATTATTTAACTTCTCATAACTTAATCTAGTCAGAGCCATTATCACAAAAAAAAAAAGACTTATGTTTAATCAACCTGTTAATCGCACGGTACAATTTTATTTTTATTATTCGGTATTAATATGGATAACATAACTTTAATTTAATCATAAAAAATAATATTAATAATATCGGAATACCACTTGACTACAATGCCCAAAAACATTCATTGCAAGAGTCAATCAGTAACTGCCAAAATGTTGATCTTAATTAGAACACGATCCAATATAAGGCTTTGTTTTATGTCTAAAAGATGATACAACAAACATAGTGGAGCCATAATGTTGATCTTAAACTGGAACATAATCCAATATAATTCTTTGTTATATGTCTGAAAAATGGCATAACAAGCAAATAAAGTGGAGCATTCAAAAGAATCTGAATGAAGATTTTGAAAACGAGCTGATAAAGATGCGTGTATGCATTGTACGCATTTCACTAGACATTCCCTTTAACCCTTTTCTAAATTCTCTCATAAACTATTACCAAATGGACAAGACACGCATGCTTATTAGCTCACAATATTTGAACTGAACTGTGGCTCCAATTAAACAACTCAATTTGAAAGCGAAAAATAATGCTGGACAACAACTTGAACCGACAGACTTACAAATTCTCAATTTTTAAATACTCTTCTCCTATAATATAATGGTATCAAGAATCCATTATTCTAAGTGAATTGCTATTGGTGCATGCTATAATTGGATTTGCGGCATTAATCACGATCAACCATAAAGATTGGTAAACGAAAACTTATTGATGAACAACAGCCCTTTTTGGCTTTCTTCCTTTACCCTTTCTGTTTGAGCTTCGCATAAGCTATTATTATTATTTTTTCCTTTAAATTCTATATCCCATAAAGATTCTCATTTGGCTAATGCCTTGCATTTTTTAGCTTTTTATAAGCTAATTTAATGATTTGTGGTAGAAACTTCGTCAATATCTAAGTAATAGTAATGGGTTATAAAATAACACTGCGCAATACCATAAAGGCATGAAAAGAACCAAAAATACAAAAACACTCAGAAGATCAACAATAACGTGGTGGTGTTTCTCTTAAGACTTCGTTACATAATTCGATAATATTATCGATTCGTGTAACCAATATCAGTTAGCAAAAGATAGTCATGCATTTTTTAAAATAAAAAATTACACTTTAGTAGACTTCTTCGTCAATCGATAAAAATATCACTTAATCTACTTTTTGTTTTCTTGACCGAGAAAAAAAAGATGCAACGTGGTTCTTTTGAAGTGGAAGTTGTGATCATAGTTATAAAACGGTGATTGACTCGAGTAAAATAGATTATTGAGTTGATCAATGTTTGAACGGATTCAATCAGATATAATTAAATAAATATATAAAAATATATAGTTATATACAGCCTGGCTATGTACAATTTGTTTAGTCACAAATCAGATAACAGAAAAATTGAAAGCCACACGTTTATACGCTTGCTTCCTATCATTTTAATGACACATCAAATAGTAGCAAAATTGAAACTCAGATGTGTAGTTATAGAAAGAAATTATTTCAGCCTTCATGTAACTCCTCTTTCAAAACGCTACTGCTTTCCTTTTACAAAAAAAAAAAAAGAGAAAACTCCAGTGGTTGAATGATTACATAAAACAGTGCATTAAATTCTGGGTTAAGACTTATATATGCATAGAGCGTTTTTTAAGTAGGAATAATACTTAATGAAGTGTTGAATCTCGTGATAAGATAGATCTTAAACTTTTTTTTTTCAATGATTTATTTATTTATTTATTTTTACAAATATGACATGTTATAAGGATGAATTTTGTGATAAGAAATTTTTAGGTACGTTTAGAGCAAGATAAATTATTTATTCTACTTTATTTATTTATTGACAAATCAACTACTATCATAAAATATAGAAAAAGTGAAAAACAATAATAATCTATAAAATTATATATTGATTAATAAATAAATTAAAATAAATATTTTTTCTTACCCCAGCTACAGCTAGTTATTTCTCTTTTGTGAAAATGCACATGAACCATTTTTGTGCTTGATCGTCTTGCTTCAAAAAACACTCACGCATTTCACTCTACTTTTCACGGTAACTTTACTTTTTATCTGCTCAATTCACGCAATATATAAGGGAATAAAACATAAATTATTAAATTCTACTTTTTCAGTTTTTTGAAATATACGATTCAATGTATAATGCTAAAATATCATATAAATGATCAGTGCTTTAAAATATTATATTACTCATCCTCAATTTCCTCGTTGTTATTATTATATAGTTTTTTTATTAAAAAAGTAATTTTTAAATGCATGTCCAACATCTCGCAAAAAGCTCGGTGTGTTTGGTTTCACGACATCTTAGTTTTCATTTTCTTTTTTTTAAATGAATATTGTGAATAAAATATTAAAAACTGTTAAGACTATAAAATTTATTTTTAATCTTTTATTTATAAAATTTTAAAAATATGAAGGTTAAAAGAGTTTAATTTTTATGTGATGATAATATAAAAAAATTTTACACTACCATCTAATTATGTATTGTCACATTAATAAAGTGATTAACTCTCCTATTCATTACTTGAAAAGTTATAGAAATTGAATTATAGTATAATATTTTTTTATAATATCAATATATACCAATTAAATTCAAATTGAAAACCTTTTTCTTAAATCTTGTGATAAGATAGATCAATTACAAAATCAACTCTTAATAATATTATTAAGGTTGGACTAGTTTGAAGCAATAAAGCAAAGCCTTGAATTGATCGAACTATAGGCTCAAGGACGAACGTGGCGAAATTTTAATAATGGAACCTTAAAAAAGAAAAGAAAAGAAGAGAAAAAGGCGCAAAACTGAAATGTCACGAAATAAACAAGATATAATAGAAAGAAATAATTTTAATAGACAATATCACATAAATTTATAATCATTTTCAATTAAGATTTTTAGCGTAAAGTGTCACTTTAGTCCTTAAAATTTTAAAATTAATTCTTTAGTTTTTGAAATTGTATTCTGTAGACTACGTTAGTCCCTGATCAAATAATGATTAGTCAACTGTTAAATTTTACTGACATGGCACATTAAGTGACACGTGACATGACATGTCATTTTAATCTCATATGTCACGTGTCATTTTAATCTCATATGACATGTTAACGTGTCATCAAATCAAAAAAAGTTCAGATTAATCCCTGAAATTTTAAATGTGTTAAAAGAGTCCCTGAAATTTTTTAAAATGTGTCAAAAAAGTTTCGAATACCAAATTTCTCCTTTTTTGCTTCATAAAATTTGAATTCTCGATAGTTTTTAAACCTATATGTTTCCATACATGATATTTTCACTTCATAAGGGTCCTCGTTTAATTCTTTTGAAGTTATTGAATCATTTTCCTTGTTTGAGAATCTCCCCCCTTCTTTCACTCTGTCTCGAAGAGTAACTAGGACTAATTCAATTGCGTTTCTATGTTCCAATTGATTCTTTTTTTTTATTATTCTCAAATGAGAAAATTATTCTTTTTACCAGACATATGTGGATTCAATCACGATATTTTCATAAGAACAAAAAAACTCTCGATAATTCTTAAATCCACTTATTTCTCTATCATTTTTACACCCTGTTTAAATAATCCAAATTTTTAAATATACTAAACATAATTAATAGTTTGATTAGTTCAAATTTGAGACCATTCGTGTTTAGCTGATATAATTAATTTATTAGCTATTATATTACATTTTTGGGAATAAAATGAGTTTTAAAATATTAAAAATGAGATTCAAGGAAAATATTATATTATCAAGTGTGAATGGAGCTTATCAAGAGCCTCTTTGGAATATTTTAGTTGTAATTTGGGAAAAAATTTGGTATTAAAAGAATCTAGCGTGATAATGAAAAGAGATTCTACCCTCATATTAAATATACTTGTAAATCATCTCAAATATGAGAGCTTTAATCGAGCTCAAATAGAGAATCGTGCCTATTATTTCACCTTAACGATAGTAGGTCATAGAAAATGATTACCTATTGGGGATGTTGATGCGAATAAACCAAATAAAATGACATCGATTTAGAATATAACGTTTATGATTCTTTCTCCCAACTTATTCTTATTTTTATGAGGGATTAAATTTTTTACCACTCGTCAAACAACAATAACTTGTTGATGATACATTATCTTCTTATTCTTATTTTATGTTAAAAAAATATTTATTTAAATAGGGTGTAAAAATAAAATAAATAAGTGGATTTAACAAATACTTAGAATTTAAATTTTATGAAATAGAGTAGGGGAAATTTGGGATTCAAAATATTTTTGGCATATTTTAAAAAATTTCAGGGACTAATCTGAACCTATTTTTTTATGATACTACACCAACATAGCACGTGACATGCCACGTGGAATGAACATGACACGTCATCGACACATGACATGTCACGTGTCACTTAATGTGCCACGTCAGCAAAATATAATAGTTGTTTGACCAGAGACTAATGTGATATATAGAATGCAATTTTAAATATTAAAGAGTTAATTTTGAAATTTTAGGAACTAAAGTGTTATTTTGCTCAAATTTTTTATTTGCATTAGACTAAATACCCAAACTCATCCCTCAGGTTTATATCGGGGGACAAGTTGGTCTCTCAGATTTTGAAAATCTCAAATTAGTCCCTCAGGTTTCAAAAAGAGACAAATTAGTCCCTTCGTACAATTAAAAACCTTCAGGTTTATATCGGGGGACAAGAAGTTCGTCTCTCAGGTTTCAAAAGGAGATAAATTAGTTCCTCCGTACAATTAAAAAGGGGATAAAATTGGTCCATCTATACACTGTACGGAACTATATGGAAATTGTATAGAGAACTAATTTGTCCCCTTTTTTGAAACCTGCGGGACTAATTTGAGATTTTCAAAACCTGAGGGGCTAATTTGTCCCACGATATAAACTTGAGAGATGAGTTTGAATATTTATTCTTTACATTATATTTCAATTGATGGATAGAAAAATTAACTATTATAATATAATAATATAGAATTAGATGATTTTATAAAAGGTTTAACAATATCGGTAGACGGAAACTAAATCCAAGTGTAATATATCATCTCAGCATTTGTTCTGTTCCCTATCCCCAAAGCTGGCGTCGGCAAAACAAAAGTGTTTGTAGTTTGGAAGTTAGCCATGAATGACGGATGCCATCAATCATCATATCATAACACCGTTTTCTGTTTCCATGACGACGTTCTCTTGATCACTATTATAAGTGAAAGAAAATATTCATTCATTCATTCATTTATTTTATCTTCATCATCATTACACACGCTTAATTTCAGGGACTGTTCTGTACTGCACCCAAACAAAAACAAAATCGAAAACTAAAATTAAAACCCTATCCGTTACCAAACTCTATCGACCCACACCACACTGATCCTTGACGTGTCCTCCTCTTCCTTCTTGGTTCGTGTCTCGCGTGAACATCCATCATTTTGTCCACGTGACATATCATATCATACCATATCCACATCCCCATTCACCAACCATCCCACCAGTCTTACTCATGTTGACTCTAAACTATGGTAAACTAACCACCAACAAAGTTACTCTAACACGTTGTTGTCTCACTTAACAAATTTAATATCACAATTATTAGAATTTAGTTTTAACTTTGGTCTAAATCATGGATATTTAAAATTTATTAATGTTTAATTAATTTGGTTTGGCTCAAAATTGGTTCACCATAAGGTAAAGCTCTCACAACGATAATTTTTCTTTTCAAGCAGCGACAATCTTTTTTTTTTTTTTTCACAAAACTTTGTTTGAAAGAAAAAAGTGTGTAATTATTTGAATCAAATAAGCATCGATAGTTTTTCTAACTCATTGAATATGGGTTTAATTTATATAAAATTTTATTGTAATTTTTTTGATATTATTAGTTAATCAAATCATCAAATTTAAATAACTTTAAAAATTGTGGGCATACGCAAGGCTCAATGAACTTTATTAATATGGAAAAATATGATTTAATGACAATATAAATTTTTCTTTTACGAAATTAAACTCATTGAATTGATTTTAGAAGGCAAAATATAAATATCATCCACCGATAAAAATGAACAGCACAATTATTGTGCACATACGATTTTTTTATAAGGGTGCATATATGATTTTTCATACATAATATATACTAAAATTTAAACATCTAATCTGATGTAAATCATTTAAACCTTTTACCATTAAATAATTTTTAACGGCTCATTGCATATATATTATTAGTATTTATATTTTATAAAATTTTATATCATTAGTTTTTTCACTAATGATTGAGATTATATATTTTACCATGTAAAGTTCACCCTATAGTTTGGAGAAGTCAAATAGTAATTATTATTATTATCACATAATTGATGAGGTGTTGGTGTTGCATGAGGAATGAGAGTTCAACAATATTTTGGATGAGAACGACCTCACATGATATTTTACTCCCTCCTCCTCCGAATCCCAATAGGGTTGTTGGAATTGGGATAACGAAGTTGCGATGCTTTGCTTCACAAGGGAGGAGAATGAGAAGCTAGTGAGGGCCCACTCATACGCCACTGAGTCTATTATAACGCTCCCGAGATTTGACAGTGTTGTTGTGGGTGTCTCCCCGTTCTCTCTCTCACTCACAATCTGAATGCAGTTATCTAATCTAGACACAGCAATATATTCATATGAGTAGTATTATTTATATAGATATATGATGAGATATTATATTGATATATTTTTATATGTTATTAGATGAGATGTGGATAAAAAAATAAAATTTATATTTCATTCAATAATAAATATAAGTATAAGATATTTCATAATTTATGAATATAAATAATATTTCTCAATTTATATTTTGCAGTCAGTCTCATTTCTTCCTTCCCTCGTAAACTGCAATATTCGTGTCTGATAAGCCGCACTTCGCATGCCACGTGTTCAAACACAGACACCTGGCATCAACATGCGGGCCCACATGACACCGACCAAAATAAAACCTCTCTGATCGCCGATGTTTCCTTTGTTTGTTTTTGGCTTCGACTTCATACGCCACGCTCCTCGCCGCGCTCTTTTTACATCGTCCCGCGTTCTTGGTTTCGAACACTAATACGCCACTAGCTGGCCGTCGCGTACGCTGTACTCATGCTACTGTCATGCCCCATACGTATACATCAATAAATAAATAAAATAAGAGGTTAATTTTTATTCATTTATGAAAATTTAATTATATATTACCATTTAAAATAATTTAATTTTCATATTTATTATTTTAAAAAATTCAAATAAAATATTTTAATTTAATATCAATATATATTATTAGTATGACAAAATTAAATTTACAAAATATTATTTATAAATTTAATTTTAATATGTTATTAGCGCAAGCCAAAAAATTATACAGATATTTAATATATTATCACATTGATAATATTATTTGATTTAATTCTTTATTATCTTAAACGTCTTATAAGCACATAATAATGGAGTAAAACTTGTACATTAATATTGATATTATATTAAAATTAATCTTATATTTTAATACACTAACAATATAAAAGAAGTATAAGTAAAATTTCATTTTAGTCATTTTACTTCATTTTATTTTATTTTTTAAATTGTGAGGGATCAAAGGATGCTTTTGAATTCTAAAAAACTAATTTGTTTATATTAGAGACCAAAATTGATATTTTATAAAGAAAAAACACTATTACCTAATTGTATAATTCCACATCAACATGAATGTCTGCCCAACATGACTGACGTTGTAGCAAGTCTATACATTATACAATGGTTACATTTTTTCTTTTTGTGGAAAAACTTGCATGGCTTATATTTCAGTTAAAACTAAAACTGTGCCACATGGAGAAATTTTATGTTTTCGCAGCAAATTTAATATTTACTCTATAAATATATCCAATCATTTATTTTAATTTGTAATATTCAAAAGTTATATTAAAAGTTTAAAATGAATGATTACATATGTAAGTATGCATTGAATATATTTCAGGCGTATACAAAAATTTCTAGCCCCACGAAATTTTTTTAATTTGTTGGGCAAACCATTCAGGTTGCATAGCACGACTCCAACTATCAATAAGGTTGACTCTCATATATATTTCTTAAAATGTTGTGCAAATTAAGAAAAATGATTAGATGACTGAAAAAAACTTTTATATTAGTTAATATGTCAAAATAAATTATTATTATTATTATTAAATATATTAAAAATATTATATAGTAGGTCGATTATATTTTTTCAAGAATTAAAATTAATTTTAAACAATAGAATTAAATTACAATATCTGGCTCCAAATATCTGTATTCACAAAGATATAAAATAATGACGTGAAATCTATATATTCTTGACCAAAAAGGGCATATATATCGATCTCTGTACAATTTTAAAAGATTGGTTAGCAACAGTTCTGTCAATAATTAATGAATTTACACATTTACTGGTAGCATAAAACTATTTAGGTCTTATTTAATGGAAAGAATACTTCTGTATGCACGCGGAATATTTGGGGTTTAATTCAAACTGTGTAAGTTTTGGAATTCGCTTTTTTCTTTTTAAATCTGTTGTACAATCAAACAACCCCAAATGGGAAAACGAACAGCATGTACGATTCCCAACATGCACAGTCTTTCCAGACGGAGGATGCGATGGGTTAAAGAAAATTTCAAATAATGTTTCCCGTCAAACAAAAGCTTGGAGACATGGCTCATTATTTTTTCCCGAATTTATTGTGTTTCTAAATTCTACAGAACCTAAACTACTAGCTGTGTTTCTGTGAAAATAAGGCCTCTTTGGATGAGTTTTTGTCCTACTTTTTCAAAAAATATAATCACTTTTTTTTTTATATTTAGATCATTTTTATTGTTAAAATAATTATAATCTCAAAAAAATTAGTTTTTAATTTTTTTTATATAAGCTAATAAATAGTGTAATTTTTGTAAAAAAATAATTTTTAAATTGTTTAATTATATATAAAATTTAAATTTTATAATAATTTTTTCAAAAAATGAAACAAACACACCCTAAGTTACTAACTTAAACATTTAAGATTGGTTAGAAGTTTATTAAATCAATAAGACGGTAACAAATAATGGAACTACAGATATTAATTCCAAGTAGTTTCAAAGCAAGAAGTGGGTGTACCTTTTGTTTTACATTGTTGCCCTTTTATTGTTTGTTAATTCGACCCTCCAATGAACTTGTAAACTACATCAATATCCATAGTTTTCACATTATTTCACACCTTGCTTTTCTTTTCTCTTTTTTTCCCCCTCTTCTAAACCCTATCCCATCTTGCTTGTTAATTATCATGATGATTTATGATTATTAAACTCCAACCAGCACACAAAATGAGATGACATATCAACCTCAACCATACAGACAAAGATTCTGCGTGGAAGAAAAGAAGTGGGAAGTGGGAACACCAGATTCTTTTCTTCACACAAATGCTAATACAAACAACATTACCGTATATATGTTGTGTGCCTTAGGATGTTGGGCACAGTTTCCCATCACTTGCTTTTACTTTAGTTTTTTTTTCTCTCCCTCAGTGTTTCCTTTGACCGATTTATATTTGACCGGTCAAACCAACATGAGTGATCCCTATGATGTTCATGCTCATGACCCCACAACTACAACCTATGCCCCACCACATATTTTTGCATCCTCCAATCTTTGATCGACTTGTTCAATATCCTCAACATCGTCCATTATCAGACACAAGTTTATTTCAATCAGCATATGATAACATATATCCATGATCCATCAATTTTTTTTTTCCCCTTCTCTTTTCAATCTTATGGCCACATTGAATACTATATATGGCTAGGAAAATTAAGGGTACAAATAGGGTGCACCCAAAGCTAAATTTCTGTGGGATCCAAATTAAAGTATGTGAAAGTGGAATCAATCATTGTTTTCTAATTATTTTCCACAAGTACTTGAAAAGATAATGACAATATGAATTATAGCTAGTATCATAGTATTTTCCGCCAATCTTTCTAAAGAATCCGTTACACAACGACAACGGAGGCATAGCACCAAATTTAGCAAGTAATCATACGGTATAGTAGGTATATCTTTCTTTTGGGTGGAGATAATGCTTTAAAACTTAAAAGGCATAATAATGATGCGTATAGTACTTTAATTAAATTGCTGATCATCTAGCAGCGAAAAAAATTGTAGATCATCGAATCTATCACATGCAGTTTGTTTCTCCATTTTTAACTATTTTTTTCCCCGGGATTTGGACATAATAGCTATGATTTGTTAGGTTAGCAATTAGTTTGGGTGGATTGCATGTTGATCTTAATTGTAACCACAGAGAAAGAAAAAATGTGCCCCATGATTTATCTAAACTTAGGGATTAAAATTTTATAAAATGCAATGATGGCTGCTAACTTTTCCCTAATTATTAATTGATCTAAGAATTAGACCAAAGATACAGCTCCCTTGCGGAAAAAGGAAACTATTACTGTTTTATTTTTCATCCAACTAAGCGACAAAGCAACATGTGCGAAGAAATATATCTGATTAGGCTGCAGATCGATGGAATAAACAAGAAGACGAAATTAATCATTCAACTCTGCATTGGCAAATAATGGCAACTGTCACACAATCATTTCCAATGTATTTGGCGGATCAGATGAATCAGAAGAGTCTTTTGTTTTGCCATTTTTTGTTAGATACAGTTGGAAGAGAGAGGGGCCAATTCAATCGCTCTGTCTATGCAAGGATATGTGTTCTCCAGTGTTTATATATGAATAACGTATAAGTACATATATAGTGTATGCTTGAGCTTGGATATAGCTGTAGCCTATATCTACATAATTCTAGTTAGTTACCAAACTAATAAGCTGATCTCATTTTTTCAGTTACATGAAAGAAGATATCAATTTTATATATTTAACTCTGAAGATGCATATGTTGTGCCATCTGCAGTACCATCATATCCCAACAAAAAAATCTATTAATGAATGTCGATTAAGAATCCAAATATATAAATCTTTCAACTTACTCAGTGGCACAAGCTAGGCAACATAATAATTTAACCCTTAGCTACATAGGTTATTAAAAAGATAATATATATTTTTATTCATTTGTTTTTATTGAATGGTTATACATGTAATTATACATTTATATGAACTAACATTTACTTAATTCAAATAATTTAGCACTTACTTTTCTTAAATAAAGTTTTAAATTTAAGTCATGCATATAAATAAATCAAATTAAGAGTGATACAATTTTATTTCAAGACTGTGTTTGATATGAGGTAAAAATAAGGAATTAGAAAAATTTTATAAATAAATTCCATCTGTAATTACGTACATAGAGTGTTCATTTACAAAATGTTCTCTTATTTCTCACTTTTATATGTATGAAACACCCGATTCAAATGAGATTAATCCCAACCAATAGACTTCATATGCAAATGAGGGTAGTTTTAGGGGATGAAATTAAAAGAGAATATTTTATTTGTAAAATAGATTGATTTTGAGTGAACTGCCTAGAATGAGAAATTATGTGTGGAGACTGCCGATGAAAACAGAGGGTATGAGTTGCCTCCAATAAGTGGAAGTTGAGGAAGACAAGTCAGTGACTGTATACACAGGTTATTATTGATCATGATCAGGATAGGGGGACCACCGGCACCCAAATTAAAGGGCGCAAAAGACCAAAACCAAGTAAAGCAAAATTGACTGATGAATATGGAGAGTGAGTGGTGAGCTGATTACAAAGCTAGATATATAATTGAGTACGTGGGAGTGTGCATGAGTAGGACTAGAGCTGTCAAAGTAGGTTGCTTCCTATGATCCAATTTGACACAACTCACCATTATTTTAGCGTTATGTGTTAATAAAATATTGGTTCATTTAAAAATAAATTAATTTGACTCAATTCAGTAATTAATTTGTAATTAAGTGTGTTCCAACTCGTAAAATCTATGGACTAAGTGAGGTGGCATAATTTATTCTATTTTTTGTAAAAGTCCAACTTCTCTATCTCATATTTGGCCAAAACCAGCATACCTATTTCATGTTCTTTCGCGGTCTCTCTAGCCGAAAAAAAAAAAAACTTCCAAATCCACTCTCTCACCTAAGTGGTCCACCCCAACTCCATAATTTTTTTTTTTTAGCTTTTGAACAAATTTAATTATTTTTATTTATTTGGCGAGCCAACCTACATAATCCACCAAATCCGGTGGGCTAAATCGGGTTGACATTTTTCTGGTTTACTAATAAAGTGGGCAAACCTGAATTCGACATTTCAGCTTATAATTCGTGGTGGGCTAACCCGCATGAGTTAGGTTAACCCAGTTTGACAGCTCTAAACCTCTTCGTGATGGGCTAACCCACATGAGTTAGGTTAACCCAGTTTGACAGCTCTAAACCTCTAGGTAGGGCTGCTGTGTATATGAGGCATGTATAACATGCGCTCTGTTCTCCCACAATATCCTCAGGTTCTGAAAATTGGATCAGACTAATTTGGACCAATTGAACCAAGAAAGAACTGCTTGTCAGTCTGGCCCCTAAAACCAGTGGACAAAGAACCAGCTAGGAATCGCTTTGAACTGGTCGGGAACTAGTAAACTGGACAAACCGGCCCGGCTAATTCAATCCGGTTTTTTATTTCTTTTTATAAACAAGTTGCAAAAATGGCATTATTTTTAGGTTTTTTTTATAAAAAAAATCCTAAAATCTCATTTTTCCTAATTCTTTTCTTTTTCTAGTGTGGAAATTAGTAACTTGAGAGATTTGATCCATAGCGATAATATTTATTTTAATTAAGAGATGAATTATGTTATATTCTATGGGTTTGTTGATGCTTAATTTAATTTTTAGTTATTTATGACATATATTTTATTTCGTATATATATATATATATATATATATATATATACAGATTTTATCATATACCGGTTATATTCCGATTAGACCCTTGGTTGAACTGGTTATACCTTTGAACCCTTATCCTGACCAGTTTGATATGCGATCCGATTTTTAGAACCTTATAATATCCTATGTAATAAAAAAAAAATGATAAAACTAAGGAAATGAAGGGAGCAGTGAGTGAGTTAGCACAAGAGAATGAAATCACCAAAAAGATGGAATAAGTAAGGGAAGGGAGAGCATGTATGAAGAGACATTTTTGTAGTGATATAATTTAAAATCTCATATTCAACTGTCTATTCAAAATAAAAAAGAAAAATTCTATTTTATCCTCTTGATGAGTATATGTCATCCTGTGCACTGTAGCTTGTAACTTAAAAAAATAACATCCAATGTGGTCTCTGAACATTTTTATATTTTTATTTTAGTTTATTGGCCAAATTTTATCAATTGTTAAAAAAAACACATATTTAAAAATATGAACCATAAAACTACACTTGTTTTTATTTGAATTTTGAAGAACTAAAGTGGAAGTTACTCAAAATTCAGACAGTAAAAGTGCACTTATTTTCTACCAACAATTGATAAAAATTTATGAAAGGACTAAACAAATTTTTTTTGATAGGAGGAAGGACTAAACAATATAATGGACATTTAGAAAATTAAATTTCAATGATTAAATTATATTTTTTTAATTTAAGGATCAAAGTACACCTAACTTATAATTAAGAGGGTAAACTAAAATTTTTCCAAATAAAAATGAATTTCACCAATTTTATTCGATATATGTTTGTTTATTTGTAGGTTGTATTAATTTTATTAAGAACATATCTAATGATCTGATAATAAGTTGTTAAAAATATGCCTATGCCGAAAAAATTTCATGTTTGGGAACGGAGATCCTGCGTCACTGTCAAGGGTGTCCCCCTGCCTGTCCCAACATCATTACACACAAGTCCACATCAGCCGGACATTCAACAAACGACGACAATCCTTCCATTCCATCAAGTTCCTCTCTCTTTTCTTTCAATTAATTAATACTAGTAATATCATATCATATATCTCAATGCCTATCCGGGTCCCATCTCATCATCACACACATCCAAAAACATCCCCATAGTCTACACCGCCCCCTCCTCCCATTACACCAAACCAAAATCTCTGTTATGCTTCGTGTTCAACAAGGAAACAATAGTTAATTCCATTGTTCTTTTTCGTAAACTGATTAACAAAGGGTGTCCTGTTTATTTTTTATTTTTTAATCATAGATGACATATATGAAAATAAAAAATAGGAACATGGCGGGGAATATGACAAAATCAAGAAAACTGATATAAACATTATGAATAGAAAAAATCTTTCGATATTTGTTATGTTTGAGAGGGTGGAGTAGTAACATGTAACAGTAGTCAGCAATTCATATTTACTTATGAATTTATTAATTTGAAAATTATATATATATATATATATTTATAAAAAAAGTGAGATATGATATTAATCACTAAATAGTCTTAATAAGGTGTTAATTCAAATGAAAAGAGTTCAAATATTTAAATATTTAGTTTTGGATTGATCTCGACACCTATGTATAAAAAAAAAGTAGTGTTAGTTTTTTCTTTTCTAATTTTTTATACATCAATAATAATAAAATTTAAATTTTAAAATCTTATATAAATTATCTAAACCTCTCACCAACTCATTTCTAGAGGTTTATATTGTTAAGATAAGTCTGTATGATGTATTTTCATACTTTTATGTTTATCCTAGTAAGTGAAGGGGGAAGAAAGTACTCAAAAAGTGGTTGGAGTCTGTATTTGGGAGCTGAAAAAATCGCAGTGTTTTTGATCTTGTAATAGGGCGAGGAATTGGAGTATGGGGTGGTGGAAGTGTGGGGACCACCGTATGGACTGGCCAGGGCCAAGCTAGGGGGAGGGAGATGGGGTCCACAAATAGTTGAATCCACGCGAGAATGTGGGATCCACATGTTTTTTGTCACAGAGAGAGAGAGAGAGAGACTAATAAGACTGTTGTGTGTTTTTTTCCTATTCTTTTCTTTTTGTTTTTGTTTGTTGTGTGTGCTGTGTGCTGTGTATGAAACCGTTGCAGAACAGAATTGGGTGGTGGTGGCAAGGGAAAGAAGGAACCAAAGGAGTCACTCGAATTTTCCTTTCTTAATGCTTTCTCTGCGTGCAAGCCAACCTCATCCCATCATAATCTCGTACGGCCATCCCCCATCATTACTTTCCCTTCTCTCTCTCTCTCTCTCTCTCTCTCTCTCGGGATTGCTTTGCTTTATATATAACAACACTAGACCTGTTCTTTCAATTACCTCACTTTGCATGACTTCCTAAACCATCTCTCCTCTCCAAACCTTCATCTCTGTCGCCCTTTTTTGTTTGCCCTTTCTTCCTACCACCACTTACTACTACTACTACAAAACACAACACACTTACACACAAAAAAAGCAACCAAAAGCACTCCCCTTTTGATCAGTTCCATTCAAGCTGAGTTCATTGATATAGGAGTTCATAAACTAACTTGAATTGTATGAATGGATCCTTCTAGTGGACACCAGGTGAGATATATTAATTGTATATATACCATATCATGCCTGGCTGGTGTGTGTGTGTGTGTGTGTGTGTGTGTGTGTTTGTTTTGTTCTACCTCTATACTCTCTAATTAAATGATCGCTTGGTTCTCTTTTGCCTTTCATGTTTTCTTTCATGGATAATTAATTGCCTTTTTTTTTTTGTCTCTTTTTGGGAGTTTTAATTCTTCCTTAGGATCAATTTACAGGAGCGAACAAAGAAACCATTTTTATACAGGAAAAATTGTATTTTTATTTTGTCAGTTATGGAAAAGTTCTGTCCCTCCTCAGTTTCTATATACCATATCCTATTACTATTCATGGAATTTTCTATGAAACCGGAAAATCAAGGCAAATTAAATTTCCCATCTTCATCTTTGTGAACCATTTGGGTGTCCAAAAAGTTAAAATAAAATAAAATAAAATAAAAACATGGAAATTTGATCTGGAGATTATTTCGCTCTTGGATTCCATGTTCACTAATTTGTAATTTGTGTACTTTTTCTTTTTTATTTGGGTCAGCAGCAAATATCTAGCCAGTCACTTGAAACCATGTTGGCTTGTTCAAAAGCACAGCAGGAGAGGAAGCCTAGGCCACAGCCAGAACAAGCTCTAAAATGCCCCAGGTGTGAGTCCACCAACACCAAGTTCTGCTACTACAACAACTACAGCCTCTCTCAGCCAAGGTACTTCTGCAAGTCCTGCAGGAGGTACTGGACCAAAGGAGGGACACTGAGGAATGTTCCAGTGGGTGGAGGGTGCAGGAAGAACAAGAGATCATCATCATCATCATCATCATCAAAGAGGGGTCAAGATCAAGCCTTCAACACAAATCATCCAAACCCTCTCTCTGGCCTCCCTCAATTGTCCTATGACTCAAGTGACTTCAGCCTTGCATTGGCTAGGCTCCAAAAACAGTCATGTGGCCAACTTGGTTTTGATGACCACCATGATCTGTCAATTTTGGGGAACCCCACAAGCACAAGACCTTGTGACATTCTGGGCATGAACAACGTCAATTCTTCAACAACGGGATTCTTGGATGCACTTAGGAATGGGTTCCTAGGAGCCCAAAATAACAACCACCACCACCACCACCTTCAGAATTTGTGCTATGGATATGGGAATGGGGACATGGGGGAAGTGGATAATGGCAATGCTTGTGGGGTTGGGGTGAGCAGTGGTGGAGATATGATGCTTCCTTATGATCAGGAAATGACTAGTGTTGCAACCACTCAAGCAGTGAGTGTCACAACCATGAAGCAAGAAATCTGCAATGGAAGGGAATTGCAAAGTGATCATAGCAACAGGGTGTTGTGGGGTTTCCCTTGGCAGCTCAATGGGGACACAAACATGGGCGAATTTGACTCTGCAAGAGCAAGTTGGAACAACAATCTCACTCCATCATGGCATGGACTTCTCAATAGTCCCCTAATGTAGACATGGACTAATTGAAGAATCAAAACTTCACAAGGCACTGATAATTTCCCTCATGTTTGATTAAAATATTAGTCTTAAGACTTTCAAACCTCTAGAGTGATGGGTTGATAGGGATTGATTCACTTGAATCACCTTTCTTTTTCTTTTTTTTTTCTATTTCTTGTTTGTATTTTTCTTTTAATTTTTTTGTTTCTTTTTACCCCCTTAATTAAATTGTCAAAAATTTTGTACTATTATCTTTTAATTGGTGAATAGACTAATGAAATTTTAGATTTGTATGCAAACCAAGTCAATGAAGTTGGAGGGAAGTAGATAAAGCATCACTTCCTTATTTGACAGGTGAGAGAGAGATAGATTGTGAGAATGAGAGTGATGTTTCATAGTTTTGTGCAGCCTGAGCCTGAACTCTTCTGAATAGCTAGAATCAAATTTTTCAGGATCTTAATTAGTGGGGGGTTTCAAGATATTCTGCCACGATTGCTGCTTCTGATTTTCATCAGGTAGATTCTTAGAACATGTTTGTCCTGACTATTACTGAAATGCATTTTTAAATTATTAAATTGTTATAAAATATAAAATAGCTACCAATATGCTAATGTGCCATATATGATAGTATATGATACGATAGTGGAGCTGAATCAGCATAGAATTAGAAATTTCAGTGAAGCATGAGCGCCAACTTCGGGAAGGATTTTTTGTCTCTCTTGTCACTAGGCAGACCAAATCCAAGCCTAGGATTTGGGCGTGATGGAATCTTCAGTAATCAGTTTGAAAATTATTTCAATGCGCCTCATTAATCAATGACAATGTGCTGCATTTGCTATAGTTTGGAATTTTTTATTTCGACATTGATTCTGGGGCATAAAAAAATTCAATGAAGTCTGAGAGAGAGAATTTGGTTTGTTTTGATGTCACTATGAGAATTCGTTTTGGTCCTTTGGGTATGAAAATAAGGAATAGAGGCAGCTGTCTAGCATTGAAGGAGTCATTTTCTCCACCTAGTAGAGAGATATCATATGATTACATTTTTGTCCTTGACATAGTGCAATAAGGGTAGAGATTGAAGATTGATGGGAAGAGATGGGCCATAGGTTAATAATATTTAATTAGATGATTGTGACAAATAAAAATCTAATTAAATAAACTATATCATAATATCAACCATCAAAAATAGTTTAAAATTGTCCGTCGCATTCACCTCAAAGCGCAACTAGTACTGGGCCTACATTGGTTGGGGCTTCAAAATGAGAACGATGTGGAGCAAGTACAGCTGGTCAAAGTCTTCAACAAGCACTATCTCTTTGTTTAGCTGACAAGCACATGGCGTAAAAGATTTTTATTGATTTTTTTTTTTTAAAGATAGAGTATTCTAAATACGAACCGCAATACACAGTTATTTATCAGTATTGAGATCAAAGAGGAATGACACTTGAATTTTTAATAATCAAGTTCCATTCATCAAATATCTTGATCACGATGGGCTTCTATAGTGTAATTCAGCATAATCATTATTGAGGGCGAGCACAATAAATATCTTTAATATCATAATATGAGTTTCTAGAGAAACATCAAACTTTTTTGGTTCATTATTTAAACTCTAGTCAAACCTTAACAGTACTAGTGTTAAGTCTTCTAATATCTAAATTTGTTGTTTGAAGTGCATTACAAAACTTCATAATTATATTAATAAATTTAAAGATAAATAATTCAGTTTGATTTTGATGCATGTGAAAAAAAAATAATATCCAATCAAAATATTTCATTTGCATAACATTTCAAGTCCTGAGTGTAAAAATGAACTATTATGTTTGATATAACAATATAAAATTGACTGATTATATAAAACAAAATTTACACTATCAATTCATAAAAATTAAATCCTAAGAGTTTGTTTGATTTGAGTTTTCAGATTTCAATTTTTCAGAATTTTTAGTTTTTCCTTCATAAATTTTGAAAAACTGAAAACTCAAACCAAACATGTCTAAATAATTAAATATTTTTCAAATATTGATCATTTACTATATATATTTTTTTGTGACATTTATGATATATCTTTTAAAACCATTCAAAAGGTAAAATTTAATAATATGTGTTTCACGTTATATGTTTGGCATTATACATTGCGTCATATATTTCTTAAAAATTAAAAAGTATCAATTCATAGCATACATTTTATTTTATGAGTTTTGTGTTAAACCGCAAAAAGTGGAGTGAAATACGGGAGTGTTTTCTGAAGCAAGGCAATCAAGTGCTGAAAACGTTGAGTGCCCTATCACAGAATTCAATGCTTTCTTACGTATCATTCTAATGAAAAATGTTATGTGGGAATAAAAATAAATGTTCAAAGATAAAAAAACATTCAAGTGCCTTCTCACAAAATTCAATGCTTTCTAATGTATCATTGTCATAAAATTGCTTTTAGCTTCTTTTTTTGGGTAGAGTGCTTTGAGTGACCATAATAAATTGTAATTAATATTTCACTATTAATTTTTTCTTTATATATACTAGTAAACACTTTAAAATGACATGATTAATGTATCTTGGATTTATCATGCAAAATGGCATAGAAATTAGGAATATACGCCATAGAATTCAAAGTGTTTGGATGAACAGGAGAGATGCCAAATGTGTTGTTATTTGTACGTCTCCCGAAAACTTATAGCAATATTTGACAGCAATGTTTTATTCTACTGAAATGTTGAGTGATAAGCAGACAATGAAGAGCATAATTTAAAAAAATAGTTTTCATTACCTATATCCAAGTTTTGCATAAATAGAGGTGTTGTAATTAATGAATGAGATCATGAATGAATTCATTTAAGAAAATTTTTCTAACAAGTGGTAAGTTTTTATGTTTTTAATTTTCATACTTCTAAAATTATATTGATCACAATGATATTTGAATATAAAATCTCATGTATACTACTTAAATCCCTTACTATTAGACCAATCATATTGACTTAAGATTTTATACTTTTTAAGTGCACCCAATGCATTAATTAAATACTTTAAAATCTCACTCTTTAATAATAATAATAAAAAAAACTTACTCATTCTAGACAGGGCATTTATAAAAATGGAATTTAATTCATATGCATTATCAATGAAAAAAGTTACACATAAAAATTCAACTACATATCATCACATCAGTAAAAATATTTGACTTAATTGCTTTAAAAGTCTTATAAATAAAAATATATAATTAAATAATTATATCAAATTCTTTTATATTCTCAGTATATTAAAAATAATCCCACTAAAAAAAAAACTCTTTAAGAAAAAGTATAGAATAATTCTTTTACACTAAATAGGCCTGGCTATATGAATGAATATTGAATGATACCACCGCATTATTCTAGCTTTTTGATCTATACCGATAAACAACACTAAATTTTTATTAATTTATTTTTCATGCCTTTTTCATATACAATTATTTCTTAAGATATTGATGACGCCTCTACCACAATGCATAGAATTACTTCCTTTGTTCAACAATATTAGTCGCCTTAGGAAATCAATAGAAATTAAAAAAGCTAAAAAATTTAAAAATTTTGTGTCGTCAAAATATTTGTCGTGTATGTGATCCAAGAAGGGAAAAGACTTGGCAAGGCTCCAAGGAAAAAGGCTAATTAAGGAAGGAAGCTAAACAGAACCATTGTTCATCATTAAGTTCTCGTTTCCCAATCTATGTGGGCGTCTTCATCGGCGTCATCAGCGGTGTTCCTGTTGTAAATTTCTCTACTGGGCATAGTAATCAGGCAATGTGATTGATGGACGTATTCTGTTTTCCAATAATATATTCAACAACATTAATAAACATATATTTAAAAAACAAAATGTGACCGAATATAAGTTAAAAAATGGCCTAGTCAATAGTCATATTGTAAAGCAGTATAGATTCAAACGTGTTTACAGTCTGAACAATGGTCTAGTCTACCATGGTGTTTTGTTGACAGAATTAGATTGGTAAAAATGAATATTTTTAGTAGTAGTAGTAGTATACGAAGCAAATATTATCAACTGAAATAAATTTTATCTCTATAGTGGATCGATCTAACTCAAATCAGTTAAACTCTAATGAGAAAAATAAGTGGTTTGGGCTAAGAAAATATTATCAAAAGTTTATTGTCAATTATAACCTTTTTACCATCAAGTTTATAAGAAAATTTTGTTAATCAGGAGTTAGAGCAGTGCTGTACATGACGAAAACGTTTTCGTCGAAAACATGCGAATGACAATGCTGTGGTGTCCCACGTTTAAAAAAAATAAAAAAAAATTTGGGTCAATGATTTGCATATGAAATTTCACAAGCCAAAACACGTTCTTGTTGTATTTCCAGGGAAATGACAATTGGGAGGAAAACAACCCGTGGGCAGCGGATTGTGACACCAAAAAACAAAAAATTAAAGACAATGAATCTGCTAGTGGATTAAGGCTACCTAGACCAATTCGCATGCATCGAATTGTGTTCCTGCTAAGTTTTTTTATTTTTTTATATTTTTGGAATATAACACGCTTTTAGTAGGTTATGTTTCTTAGCCCATTTCTTTTTAATTATCCCAAAAACAACATATATGAATATTAAATTACTCTCGAATCCATATTCAAATTAAAAAACTGTTTTTTTTTTCTGTTTGTTTGGTGTCATTCAATATGTTAAAATATAAAAACATAAAAATACAATTAAGGGCACCAATATTTCGCACATGATTTCAGGTCGGTGATTTTCATATCATTGAGCATTTTACTAAATTAAAGAATCAAAAGTGAAACAAAAAAAAATTATAGTTGAAAAAATTCTTATTTGCTTTAAAAGAATTTCCTTAATTTCTTTTTTGGTCATGAACTTTTTTCTTAATTGTTTAAGAGTATGCTTGGATTGATGGAGTATAACGAATAAGAAAAGGATGGAGTTAAGCAAAATAATTGCTACGCTCCATTGTTTGGACAATTTGCATTCCATCACATTCCTTCCAATTTCAGAGGAGAGAAGAAAATTGAACATAATAGATAGAATTGGATAAAATAGAATCTATCTATCTCTACCCTATTCCATCCAAACTAGGCAAGTCCAAACAATGGAGCAGCCTAAAATTCTGCTCCCTCCGCCCATTTCCACCCACCAAACATACCCTAGGACATTGATTAAGAAAACTATTACAACAAAGAAAGAAGAAGAGAAAAAGCCTGACTTCGTTTCTTTGGTTTTTTTCTTTTTTTTGGGTCAAAGACTTCGTTCCTTTGAAGCTTGAATTATGTACAAAGTATTCAAGCTTAGCCCAAAATAACACTACAAACACTGTTCTGTTGGTTTAGACTTAGACATCAACGAATGCATTCATGCGTATTCCTCCGAGTTCAATAATAATATGATAACTTCCACAAAAAATAGTAATATGATAAAGATCCTTTTAAATGATCCCTTGGCTTAATAGTTAATATTAATAAGATCAACAAATACGCTTGTAAAATGTACACCATTTAACTTTGGAAAGAAACAATGAGTTGACAAGATGCTTTGTCATTGTAACTCTTCAGAGTCATTACTAAGATTATCATCAACCAGCATGCGGTAACGAGATGGAAAGGAAGAAATTTTGTTTGTATAGGCACAATTCTAAAAATTCATTTTTAAGCACACTCATAAAAAATTAAGTGGAATTGATAGATAAATAAGTATATGTTAAATAAAACTGGTGAGACTCACTGTTATTGTGAATAATCTTAAATATAATGTGTTAAACTTAAACCCATTCAATAATATCTTAGAAAGGAATGCCTACGCACACTGCTATAATGGCTATTGCGTTCAATGAACTAATAAATAGGATGAACTCTCAAACCATACCCTCATAATATCTCTATCATTTGCAACATGTAAACTAGGTAAATTATGACCCCCATTTGCTGTAATGCCAAAAACACTCCTTTATTCTTTCACATTCGTCACTTCAAAACATGTCTTTTATTTTTACACATCACTACATTTAATTTTAATTTTCATTGATCAAGTTTAAAGAAATTTATTTTATCTGGTTGTTTGTAAATAAGATTTGTATATATCGGCCGTCTCTGTTTAATGATCTAATCTAAGTTATTTATAAATTGAATTTATGTCAAATTTAACCATGATTATGTAATATTAAAGTAGACAAATCATTCGTAAAAAATTATCCTGCTTGTTTCAACTTAACCACAACCTCCACCCCCAATGTAAAGAATTTTCATTTATGTAGGGGGCCAAACTGTTCAAAGGTAATATTGTCATCTCAATGACTAATTTGGGGATTTACTACTAATAAATGGGTAAGGATTCCTTCAAATGCACAGGAAGATTGAAACATAGCATGTTCTTGTTCCATAGGCCATAAAAAGTAAAAGGATACAAAGAAAAGAACCGCGCTCTACTTCTCCCA
The DNA here is from genome assembly GCA_031216105.1 of Dalbergia cultrata. Taxonomy (NCBI): domain Eukaryota; kingdom Viridiplantae; phylum Streptophyta; class Magnoliopsida; order Fabales; family Fabaceae; genus Dalbergia; species Dalbergia cultrata. The sequence continues at coordinate 5,385,618 of CM062345.1, forward strand.
AGTTCTATAACTGAAAAACATAGATGCAAAACAAAGATAGGAACTCCTAGAAGAAATAATTTAAGACCTGGGCTTCTCCTTCTTTTCTTTAAAGAGTGCCAGAAGAGATACGCCGGATACCTTCACAACCTTAAATCGAACTCCAGGAATATCTCCCACAGCGTGACCTTTACGACCAAAACCAGCAATAAGCACTTCATCCTGCATAACAAGAAGCAGAAACATTTTAGTGGAAAGGGCAAAGTGGAACGAAACTAGTTCACCCCAACAACAATCATTCCCTTGAATCTTGTTTCAGGAAAACTTACATTTTCTTCGATAAAGTTCAAGCAACCATCATTTGGCACAAAAGCTGCAATCTTCTTGCCATTCTTGATTAACTGCACTCGGGCACATTTTCTAATAGCAGAGTTTGGCTGCTTAGCCTCAATGCCACTGTAATAGAGAAGCCAGTCAATCATTATGTTAAAGCCATAAAATTTCTTTTAGTAGAATCATTTGTTTACAAGCAATCAACAGAAAAGCATAGAAAGGATATTAGACCAACATTTTTTCAAGGACAATGCCTTTGGCATGAGATGATCCAGCAAACGGCTTTTTCCATTCATTTCCAAGATTTGATTTCTTGTAGGCCTTGTCAGCCCACCTCTGCCTTCTTCGGTGGGACTTCAACTTGCGAGCAGCTCCCATACCACGTGTTTTCCTGACAGAGGAGAAAATACCAGCAGTTTTAAATGAATTTGCAATTTCAAAAGAAGGTGCAGCGGTGAATATAGCTAGCAGGAAAACTGAAAAACCATTATTATTACACCACCCAGTGAAAATGGGCCCTACAGTTTATTACCAAGTTCAAATGGTTAACTGACTTAATTGACTCAAGCAACACACGAAAAGGAGGTAGCGTACTGTTGTATGTTAACAGTTAAGCCTTGCTATGAACTACTGAATGAGTAAGTTTATTAGATAATCGATTTATTATGCAATCACCTTAGACACACTCCATAACCATAAACATGAGCATTGCTCCTGAAGATAATATTCCAATTGCTGCCTGTTCCATGATCTGATACTAAACATTTGTGGACAACTGAAGCATACTAAAAGGGCATCCCAATACACGAGGCCCCCACCTTGTAGAGTATGGGAAGGATAGATGTTCGAAACCTTATCCCCTCAAGCAGCTCTAGGTTATAAGACAACAACCTTAACGTTGCGTTGAGACTTATCCGCAGACAACAACTAAAGTAGACCACAGGAAGAATAATGTAAAGCATTTTTACTGAGAATGAAATTCTTAATCATAGCTTTAACTAAACACAGCCACTAAATTATACACCTTGCTACAAGTCTATAATGAATTGTACAGACGGACTTCAGGAAAAACCATCTTTCTGGCACATATGCATGGATGTTTGGTTTGATTTCTGTTTTCTGTTCTAGTTAGTATGTTTTCACTAATAATTACAGGGAAAGAAAAAGAACAAGTTTGCAGTTTTCAAAGTTTTGCGAAGAAAAATTATGACATCTTCATAATTAATAGTGAAATCATGTAACCTGAAAATGAAAACAAGAAATAAGAAAAAAAAATAGCCAAACCAAATGCAACCCCCTATTTTCCTAAGAAGTTACACAACAACAATTGGCAAGTCAAGAGAACAAACACAACATAGCTTTCAATGGAATCACCATATACACAATCAATAAGAAAAATACATAGAATGGACAAAAAAAATCAGATCAAAATCAATTTCATCATTTTATGTCATTATAGAATAACGAGATTAAACAATAACTATTTTTTCTGTTTTAAATGAAAACCAAAATTTATAGACTCACCCCATGGTGGCTGGTGGCGAATAGAGGAAATCTAAGAACCGTTATGCAGCTTCCAAACAGTACTTTAGCAAGTAACAGCTGCTCAGGGTGCCACAGTGAAAACAGTGAAAGAGACCGTAAACCCTACCCTAGCTTTTTAATAATCTTCTGCGTTTCTGGGAAGCCAATTCATATTTGTTTATTTTCAGCCCACTGGGCCGTCTCCGTAACTTCTCAAAGGCCCAAATGTATACGGGCTTTATAGCGTTCTTGTTCGGTTTAAATACCCTCCTCCCAATAAAAAGAAAAACAACAAAAATCATGTTTTGTTTATCTAGCAATCCACACATCAATAAAGGTTTATTTTCAGCCCACTGGGCAGTCACTGAACCTTTCTCAAAGGCCCAAATTTATACGGGCTTTATAAAAAAGCGTTCTTGTTCTGTTTAAATACCCTGCTCCCAATAAAAAGAAAAATAACAAAATCATGTTTTGTTTTTCTAGTAATCCACACATCAATAGGGGTTGATGTTCTGACAAAAAGAAAGAAATAAATAAAGGTTGATATGTATTTTTTGTGCAAAGAGTTTGACCTAGTTTTAAATAAAACTCACCAATCTTAAATTTTACGATGCATATTTGGGTCTTAATTGAAAAGAATTCTTGAATAAGACATGGACAACTAAACCTTAAGCATGATACGACTAGGTTGAGTTTGCAGATGAAGACAATTGACAAATCACGATGCTTTTCTTTCACTTTCACTGCCGGAAATTTTTTTAAGCGGTAGCTTAGGACATTTATTAAGAAACAAATAATATTCTTTAAAACAATTAATAATAGATAATAAATTTTATTTTAATTCGTGAACTAGTCTCCTCTAGTCACATGTTATACAAATCTCTTACTTTTTAACTCGGCACACCTTTTTGAGTTTCATGAGTCAAAAATAGACCCCCTTAATAGCAGATTGCATAATGAGCTTCATTCATTCAACAGCTAAACACTAAATTTCCCAGTTCAGTTCACAAACAGTTTCAGACCCAGATAGAATTTACAGTGCAGTGCAAAAGACAGGCAATAGTCAGACAAGAAAAAAAAAGGGTAAAAAACAAACATCACAATAACCCAATATCAATGACTACATTTTTTTCATCACACATTATAACTATTTCTGAGGCTTCTTCCACAACACCCCAATCTTCTTCAGCATGTTGCCATTTTTCTTTCTCTGGAAATCATCATTATCCATGTGCTCGGAAAATGGCGAGCACTTGTAGTTGTTGTCCAAAGACACAGTTCTCTCAGTGAGCTTATTACCATTGTTTCCTGCTGAAAGCATAGCAGCAGCTGCCTCTGCAGCCTTCCTCCATTGGTCAGATTGCACCTTCAGTCTCCTCAGTTCTGCTTCTATTTCCAAGTTCGCCGCCTGCGCTGCTTCCAGCTGCTCGGCCACCCTCGCGACCTTCCTGCTGCTCCTATCTGCCTCCTCCATCACAATCCCAAGTTTAGCGAGAGCCTCGCGTTCGGCGGCCTTAGCTGCCTCTACTTCTGCTGCAACTTCCTCCCTTACCTTCCCACCATCTGAGAACCTCCCATTGATTTCCAACTTCAGTGTTTCATTCTCTTCGGATATGCTTTGCAATGTAGTCTCCTTGTCCATCAGATCCGCCTTCAATTCAGTCACACATTTATTCAGTTTCCTAAGTTCCTGTTTGAGTTTATGCTCTTTCTGGGATGACATGCTCTCATCAAGCTTTAAACTCAAGTTCTCATTCTCCTCCACAATGCCTTGCAACTCGGTTTCCTTATCCATCAAGTTAGCCTTCAACTCTTCAATATCAGCTCTCTTCCTTTTCAATTCAGCCTCCAGCTCACATTCCCTCTGGCTCGATTCAGATTTTATTTGCTCCATCAACTCGTAGGCATTCCTGATCTGGACCGTGCTCCGAATCTGTTCTTCCTGGTGCTTAGTCTCAGCAATCTCGACAGCAGATCGTAGCCGCACAACCTCGGCCTTCAAAGCATAAATTTCAGCTTTAATCTGAGTAGGATCCTCTCCATCTTTCAATCCTTCATGTTCCTGCTCGAATCTATGATCATCTGCGAGAAGATTCCCAGAATGACTGCACTTATCATTGATGGGGTGGACCTCAAGTTTGCTTACAAGTGCCTCTAGTGAGCTCACCCTTGCTCTAGACTTATCTAACTCTAAAGCAATGGAGTTGTAGCCATCTACAGCTTTTGCAGCATCAGCCCTTAGTTGCTCCACATTTCTATTTGAAGCCTCAAGCTGCAACAAAGTTTCATTGACCAAAGATTTGGCCTGAGATTCAGATTCTTTACAGTTTCGAAGCTGGTCTTTCATGTTGTCCACAAGAGATAGAGTTTCAGACAAGTTTTGCTTCAGGGTTAGTAGCTCTACATCTGCTGATTCTGCATGTTGCATTTGTGCACTCTCACAGTTAGCTGCCAATTCAAGTTGGGCCTTCAGCTGCTGGATTTCATTCATTGCAGAGGTGAGAGCAGAAGAGCCAACTGAGAGCCGCTTTTGAGAAGCCTCGAGTTCAGATTGCAATGCCATATCATGTTCTTCTGTGGTTTTCTGTAGCTCAGTAACACGAGCTCCTCCAGTAGAAGAGAGCTCAATAAGTTGCTTTTGCGAATCTTCAAGTTTTGCAGATAGGGCCAGCAGTTGCTCCTTGGACTCCTCAGCATCTTTCTGAGCTTGCTTCTTGCATGATTCAACCAAAATAAGCTGCTCCCTCACCACCTTCAGATCCTCTTGAAGATGAGAAATTTGTGATTCCAATTCAGATATTCTGCTGGGGCGCTTCCTCTAAAACAACAAGGAATTATAATGGTTCAAAATTCTAGACAAATTTCAACTTTCAAGACTAGAAAATTGTTATGATAAATAAATTTTAGAACACAACACACCATACTTGTGCTTTGAACCTGAATTATAAAAATCAAAGTAGAACCAAATGGAAAATGAGACAAGACACAAGACACTTTAGAGGCTCAGTAATCGATAAACAGAAGACTTTCACAGGTCCTTGATGTAAAATGCAATATGTAGAACAAATGATAAGTTTATTATATCGCAGTCCAGAGACCAGAATCATTAAAAACAATGTCCATTTATTGCCAATCTGTTAAGTTTATTATATATGCCTGATCAGTATAGTATAGAAAAACAACAACGGCAAAGTAAATTGGAATTCAAGAAAATTTCAAATATATAGTTAGTAGCACCCTTTCAGCCTTCAAGAAAACAATTAAAAAGAATAGTTACTTTGCGCTCTTCTGATAAGTTCAAATATTGCACTGCTCCACAACTGCTTTTTCAATGAAAAACAAAGTTATCCCATGTTCCCACCAGACACTACCAGTTAGATATATAGAGTTAAATTTTGATGCATGGACTATCATCCAATTAAATCACCCTATTGAAATGACATTTAAATGGCTTTTCAAGTGGTGAATGTGAGACTCAAATACCTTTGCTTATGTTACAGTGCATGATTAAATGGCAGTATAAAATCATTTTACACAATTAATCCATAAAATTTAAACTCGTCTAGATACCAATATCAGTTACTTATAGAAAAAGTTACCTCTGGAACTGGGCTTCTAGGCGATCTGCGGTCAGCGACTTTGGGGCTTCTTTCCTTTGACACTTTACTAGCTTGACTTGTTGAAGATACAGAGTCAGGGTCTAAAGCATTAGCCCTTAGTTGGCGCACAGCACGGGGAGAAATCTTCTGAGGAACTTCAGAGGAGCCATTTCTGAAAATATAACAAGTGATATAATGATAATGTAAACATGAAACACAAGTAATATGTCTCAATGTAGTGTGTGCTATAAATCATCTCCACCAAAAGCTTAAGTGACATGGTAGAGTTACATGAATGGTTTATATCTAACGGTTTGTGAGTACTGTTTCAAAGTGAGTAATACACTTACTTCGTACAATAAAATTTGGCTAATAAAAACTAGTCGCAAGTGTCATCAACTTCAAAAATTCATTTTGGAATTTTAAGTGTCTTACAAGTTCCAGAATCCAAGAACAATTTCTAAAACATGTCATATAGTTATTGATTACAAGATAAATTTCAAAATTATAGTAAGTGGCAGGGAATCCTTAATCTTTGAAGATAACCACCACTGCTAAATCAAATAGGTCATTGCCCGTAAATGGGACAGTTGATGATAAATAATTTTCCCCATCCAAAAAAAAATAAAAAATACTAGTACATTGCTTTTCAATGTTGACCGTTGTTTGGCATAAAGAAAAAGGTAATAATGAGACAACGAAAATAATTCCCATTGAAAAACTATGGTGTAATCGTGTTGTGCACTCATTACTCATTAGACTGGAAAAAAACTGCTCATTGTGTCAATTTCCCATTCCGCAATTACAGGGGAGAAGGCATATTGAAACCTAGTCGAACCCAAAAAAATAAAAAAAAAAAAAGACTAATGAAACATGATTAGTCTACAGGACATAAAGGAATAAATAATTAAAAATGATCAGTCATCATTATTAATCTGTTTTTCTTTAGTAAGTAGTAACACATTTTTTGATAGGCAATAGACCGAAACTAGTATTTTTTTTGGCCATAGCACAATGGTATTCAAGCTAGTTTTTGCGTTAACTACGATTATTATTATTATTTTATTTTTGGGGTGGTTTTATTTGTGTGTGTGTGTTGTTTTTTTTTTGGGGGGGGACCAACAGCTTCCACGGAGATAAGGAAAAAAATCATAACTTGATGCCAAAGTGGCATGAACGCAATTGTAAAATTCACAAAAGTAATGAGATTTTTTCACACGAAGTTAAAGCAAAACGGAAAATTTGTTAAAGCATTTGGAGGAGCTAACTGTTACCATTGACCACGTGAGAGCTTATTTATTGAATAATATTTCTTCTTTTCTTTAAAAAAATAGCAAGTAGCATTTGAATTTGATTTTTAAGAAATACCACATATATGAAGCAAAACAATTCCCTGGAGCTGATTAACCTTTCAATCGGATTTAAAAAACCGGTAATTCTTTTGAATTAGGCAATTTCAAAAGCAACGTTTATAGAATTATAAAAAAAAAAAAAAGAAGGAAAAGACCAATCAATCACTAAAGCATTTCAAGATTAATTACCTTGTCTTAGGGGTCTGCATGGCTTAACTTAAACTGCCTTGTATTGTATCCAGAAGAAAGAGAGAAACGGGTTAAGTTAACAATTTGGGCCTCACTGATTGAATACTCCCTGACCCACAAGGACTGTAACAGTTCAGAAAAATATCACAAACTGAGACAAGAGAATCCAATGTGAAGGTTAATGAAGATATGGAAAAAATAAAGGTGTTCATGCATGGTAAGATACACCACTCAAGCCATAAATACTGAAAGATTTGCTTACTATGGTTTTTCACATTCCAATGCCTAAAAGTACCTCACTCCCTCTTTCCCTGCCCCAAAGAGTGCCCCAAAAATGTCACTAAATTGTGCCAAAGATATATATAAAGAGGGAATAGAGCTATGGACACCACTATAAAAAGGATTAAAGCATAAAATAAAATAAAAAGTCAAGCAAATTTGAATGAATATATTATATATGTCAACCATGCACAGGTCCACACATGAGAAAAAATGTTCACCTTTTACCAACTGATGCTATGATAAGGTCTTTCAGGCTAACACCCAGTTATGATCAAGAGGGTCCTACAACTGAAAACAACATAGAAGGAAGAAATTACAACTGTACAGGTTGAAATTACCAATTTGGCCCACACGTGCTGCTTCCAATGATTCCCATTCCATACATATGCAAAGGGTACTTTTGTAAATCACAATTGAAAATTTCTAAGCCCTCCAATTTTGCCGTGAAAGAAGGCAAGGCCCATCGAACGAAAGTTGTGAAATTGAAGTTGGTATGGAAAAAAGATATTTTTATTTTACCTAAAAACTCTCAAAGCTTCTGATTCTGTCCGCCAAACAAGAAAGCCAAATAATAACTTGGCTCCAACCCTTTGACATTTTCACATTATTGTTTCAATATGGAAACAAACAAGCTCAATTTTGTAGACAACCCCCTCATTTTATTCTAACAAATCATGAAATAACAATATGTGTGTTGCTGAAGAGGGGCAAAGGCCAAAATACAGAAGCAGAAACAAAACCCCACCTCGAAGGCCACTTCAGATAAGGGATTTCATTGGGAACAAAACAAGAGGAATCAGATCTACAAGAAACGAGAAAGCATGCAACAACACCACACTAAACATTTACACTCTGCAACCAAAAAAGTATAGATAACAGTAGAACATTTAACCTTGGAAAAACAAATAGTGGATAATGGGAACACCCATCTAAAAGTGGAAGAGAAAGAGGCACTATCTAGATAAATATATTTAATTTATATTTATTAAAGCATAAGAAAAAAAGGGAAGAAGAAGCACAGAAACAAACAGACAAAAGAGGTAAGTACATTTTGGAATCCACCTTTTTAAAATATATTCTCTATGCTTTTTTAAAAAAGAAAGATTTATGGTAAGAATATCACACATGAAAGCTACGAAACAATAAAGCTCCTGAACTACAGCACAGAAATGCGCATTGATGGCAGTTTCTTTTGGCATAAATCTAAATAAATCATACACATTAGTTAGAGGAAAAAAGCACTTTTCAAAATTAGAAAAGCAGAAAGAGCTGGAAAAGAAGCATAGTTTAGGTTCATCAACAGTTAGCTTTTTTATTTTTATTTTCTTAGAATAAGAACCAGAATGGTTTTACACCAAAAATAATAATAACACTAATAAAGAGAAGAAAAAATTCCCGCAAGAAAATGTGGAGAAGGAAAGGATGAAATTGAAGCCTTCAAGTTAAAGGGAGTCCCAAATGAACAAACTTTATGAGGCTTGAAATCTTGTTTACCACGTGGTACCATGTGGTTACATGGACAAGAAGAAATGTGAGGTAACAAATGAAATAGCCAAAAAAATGTGAATGTATATTTGTCCCCTCTCCTACCCCATTTGCTGCATTTTTCATGAATGCTGAAGTTGCAAACTATAATGTATGTACATGCAAAGTAAAGAAAAAGGGGTGCGTCTAGCTGTGAGTCCTAACCAAGTGAAGGCTTTTTCCAGGTGGAGCTCGCTCGCTCGCTCTTGTGAAGTGTAAGCAGCACTCAGAAGTCGAAGCCTTTTTTCTCTGTTGGAAGCTCCTCTCTTTGTTCTCCTTTGTGAGCTTTGCGTGTGTTCTCACGAGGCTTTGAGCTTTGTGTTAAGGTGAGGAGGAGCGTGCAAGTGTACAGAAAAGAGAATAACCAAGAAGAAAGGAGGGAAGGGGTGGAAGAGACACAGCGAGAGAGATAGAGAGAGAGAGAGACAGAGATAGACAGAGAGGTGAAGTAGTAAGTAAGAGCAGTGAGAGTACAGGTTTGTCGTTTCAAACATCACCAAATAAACTGCATTTAAATGCCACTTTGCGTCCGGATGAGTCTTACATTCATAGGCTCGTATTTTTTTTTCTGCACTGTACAATTCAATGCAGTAAGCGGGATTCGAACACGTGTCTGTAGTCAGCTCCATTTCCATGTGTAAATACGCTCATGTACTCATTCTGATGTTACAAAGAGAAAAAAAAAAAAAAGAAGACTTCTAACCGGTGCTAAAATAGTGGATTTTTATGTATTAATCCATTATAAATAATTATTGAAAATTATCTAAATTACCATTCATGTTATTATGAGTTCAGTTTTGAATTTGAAAAATTGTTAAATTAATTATTAAAGGTTATATACGAAAATTTGATTATTAAAGGATATATTATTACTCTAAAATATATATTGCTCTAATTTTTTTTATAAAACTTATATCAAGTTTTTTAAGTTCATTTCAGCCAACTCAAATCAAATAATGTAAGTAATAACTTAAAAATTAAAAGCACTCTTTCTAAGAAAAATGTTCACTTACTATCATTTGATTTTTGGGCTTTGAATATCATCGATCTTTGTATTGGGATCGAGAGTGAATTATTGAACCAATCCCTGCTTCAAACGAATCGATATCTTTGTCCTTTGAGTAAAATTTTAAATTGGATTGGGCTTCGGCCCCCTTGTTTTGCCAAAAAAAAATTAAATTGGAGTGTCATAAATAAAAAATAAACAAAGTAAGTAAATATTAGCTCATTTAAAAGCGAGTCAATTTGACTCGGCTCACTTAATCTGCAAATTAAGTGAGTTGATATGATTCATTGCCAAAACCCACTCACCCATCTCATATTCTCTCACACTTTCTATAAAAAAAAATAATAAAACACTTCTAGATTCATTTTCTCATTTAAGTGGTCCACCTCAACTTCATCAATCCCCTATTCTTTTAGTTTTTGAACAAATTTTAAATATTTTTAGATTTTTTTATTTATTTGGCTAGTCGATCCACATAACCCACCAGTTCGCGTGGATTGAGCTGACTGACATTTTTCCGACTCGTCAATAAAATGGGTCAACCCATCACACTTTAATAGCTCCACTTCTCAAACCTGTCCAGAAGGAAAAGAGAATTTTAAAAAATAAAATAAAATTAACGAGCGTATACATTTGTTGCGTTGGAATGGACTAGCCCAATAAATTGAATTTCCATCCAATGTACATCTTTTTAAAATGTCAAGTGGGCCTAGCTTAAATTTATTTTTTTCCAAAAAAGAGAGAGTTTTAAGTTATTTTCTTACAAATTTATTTTTTCTCATAGGCTGATTTATTTAACTAAACTTAGTGAATGTGAAAAATAATAAAAATTTATTAATGATTTTGTTTATCAACTTTTGTTGATTCAACTAAGAGTTTATGAGTGTTCATTTTACAAGAAAGAAATAAATTTGTTAATCTTTTATTGATTCAGCCCTAAGTTTATCATGTTGTTGGGTGTTTAAATTATGATAATGGTATAAGTTTATTTAGTTTATAAAAAAAAGTAGGAGTTTATTTATGGTTTTATGTTTTTATTTTGTGTATTTCACCAAGTTTGGAAACGAGACATTAACCCCTTTTTTTTTTGTGATTTGTGCTTTCTTGAATGGTTGTACTAGACATTTAAATGTCATTTATGTTACACATATCAATACTTGTTTTTCTCATATCAATACTTTTTAAAAAGTTATAAACAACCTCCCTTCTTTTTTGAACAGCTTCCACTTATATCAGCTACTTATAAAAATGATTTCTTTTTCAAAAAAGAAAAAAAAAACAAGCAAACAAACGCACCAGGCGATAGCCACTTTTGATATATAGTAAAGAAAACATAATTGTAGTTGGTGCGACGCAATACTTTCTGAATGCTGCCATAGTTTATCATAATCGTATTCATTTATAATAAAACGTACTCCATAAATTTCCTACGTTAAAAACTTGTTTGACCATATATTCCTTCAAAACCGGGAGCTTTAAATTACCATGCAGCTGCATGACCGACCTTTTTTTTTGGCTGGATTCCTTTGAGAGTCCTGCAAGTTAGGTATGGCCCACATCTCTTTCGGCAAAACGTACATAGTAGTATTTGCTCGGTTTGGACTATTTGGTTTGGTTTGGTTTGTCATTATCAATTCACTGGTTACGATCCAATGAACAAGAATGAGGTAACGTCTTCCATGCCCCGATCTTAGACCATTGAGAATGGTTGGTTAATACCACATTAGACTATTATTTTTCTTATACTAATGGTTTTTCAAATTATTTATGGCCGGTGATTGTGGCCCACGTATATGCATATACAAACAAACATTGTTATTTCAACTTTCAAAAACTCACTCCATCATCACTATCATATTTAATAATAATAATAAAATATATATCCTAATTAAATACTTATTTTTTAAATATTAAAATAATATTTGTCTCTGGAAACAAATTTCTCCACGATGATGTAAAGCGACAAAGAAATCAAACTACCGTTTGTGTCTGTTCTGCCAAATAGAGCTTCCAGTGGACTTCGGTTCAGAGTCAATTAGTTTTGGATTGTGATGACTTGCCAGGGGTGAGGAGTTATGAGCCACCCTCATCCTCTTACTCTCACTGGCTGTGGCAGAGGCAGTGCGAACTCTTGGATTATTTTATGCATATCAATGTTAAATTTAATTTTATATTCACATTAGTTAGGTCTTAAAATTTTGTTATTCTTGTTGTTATTGTCTAGTTATTATTGATATCATAAAAATATATTTTTTGTGTTGCAATATATTGGAACCAGCCAAGCGAGTGACACGGTATTTTTTATATTTTTGTTAATATTTAAATTTAATTTAATAAGCTTTAATTGGAAAATTATCGACCTCTAATCAATCTAATTTGAGTTAAACAATGGAGCTAATATAAGGTGAGAAGAGATCATTTGCCTTCTTAACCAAATATCAATGATTCATTTCTTGTTTTGAGAATAAAACAATTTTAAAAAAAAAACAATTTAAGAGGTTGAGAATGGACCAATTTCCAACCCAAGCATAAGATAATTTAAGAAAATTAATTGTATTTTTTTCTCCCTTTTTTTGGGGTAGAAAGTATGTATTGTGTTTAAACCAATACACATCAATTTCAAATGAAAGACCATATTTAGGATATTTTCCGAGTTAATGGACCCATGTCCATAGCGCACAGTGACGACCATTATCTATCTCTAAATCATATTCCATTTTCTTCCCACTAATCATTTATTATTACTTATTAAAACTATATCTTTAAAAATATTTAAAGAGTTAATTTCGATGCACTAATGATGATAGAAAGTTTTTTTTTACACCATCATCAAGTATCTCCATTTAATTTGAATGATTTTTTAAATAATAGAGATATAAATTAATCATATTTATTAATGAAATAATACATAATTAAATAATCATATAGATTTTTTTTACACTACTAATACGTTAAAATTAAATTTATATTAAAAGGTTAAATAGTTACTAAATATATATTATATAATAAAAAATGATTAATAAAATAAAGAAGACATCATGGGTTAAATATTTATTTAGGCACACCCAAACCTTGCTAAAAGAAGAAAAAGAAAGAAAACAACGCTAAACTTGGCACTTTACGGTTATTCGTTATGTATTTGATCTCTCTAAAATAAAAATGTTGATAAAATATAAAAATAAGGAGTTAATTAATCTTAAATTAATAACTTTAATATGTGTGTATCATTTATAATTCTTAATAAATGATTAAAGGATAGTTAATTCCTCATTTTTACACTATCAACCGCGTTAGTTTATATAGGAGTCAAATCCCACACTTACAGTATCTTGTATTTTCTATATTTTCTCATCATCATTTATTTAAAATCCATACATCTCACTTTCTACATCTTCCCTTGTTAAAGAAAGTTGATATAAGATAACGTCCTCCTAAAGATATGCATGATTAGCATGTCCGAATTAAATTGAAAAAAAAAAATCCAACTTGCCCCCACACCCTCCCATCTAATCTAATCTAATAAATATAAACCCCTTCTACCCAAGTTAACCATAGAGTCCTATAATAAGATTGATAGCTCTACCTTCAAACTAGAGAGAAGAGGAGAGAAACACCAGAACACTCCCCCACTTAGAAAACAAAGAAACCCACTCTCTTTCTTTCCTTTCTTTGTTCACCAAAAGAAAGAAAGTTCATCATCAATCATCACTCATCACTCATCACTCATCACTCATCATCCCTCAAATTGAAGATGAGAACAAGCAACCACTTGATTGGCCTACTAAACTTCCTAACCTTCCTGCTCTCAATCCCAATCCTGGGCGGTGGCATATGGCTGAGCAGCAGAGCCAACAGCACGGACTGCCTAAGGTTCCTGCAGTGGCCGCTGATCATCATAGGGATCAGCATCATGGTCGTGTCCCTAGCGGGTTTCGCGGGCGCGTGTTACCGCAACACGTTCCTCATGAGGTTCTACCTCGTTGTCATGTTCCTAGTCATAGCGGTTCTCATCGGCTTCATAATCTTCGCCTACGTTGTAACGGACAAAGGGTCGGGCCGGACCGTGACGGGCCGGGCCTACTTGGAGTACAACTTGCAGGACTACTCGGGCTGGCTGGAGGAGCGCGTGGCCAGTGATAGCTACTGGGGGAAGATCAGCTCGTGCATTAGGGACTCTAAGGTCTGTGCTAGGATGGGTAGGACCATTAATGGTGTCCCTGAGACTGCTGACATGTTCTACCTGAGAAGGCTCTCTCCTATTCAGGTACGTTGGAATTCAGTTGTTTCATTTTCTGTGTTTTTTTTCTTTTTTCTTTTTTCAGACAGAAGGGAAATAGTGAAAACATAGAATAAAAGCTGAACATAGATTTTTCTAGTGGGTTTTGCTTGGTTCTTGTGAGTGAGATGTTATTATTAATCTTGAATGTAGACGAACTTTTGAGTCTTCAATTCTTCATGTCAAATTAAATAAAATTTGGGGTAAAAAAAAATTTCTTTGAAGAAAAGGAACGTGTTTGGAATTTGATACCTTAGCTTGGATCTGTCTTTTTCAATTATTATAAGGCTTGTTGGATGATTGACTTAATTTTTGAAAGAGAACTCCTATTTGAACATTCAAAGAAAGATGTTCATTGAGACCACCACCATCATTAATGGGTGATGTAAAATAAATATTCAAATAAGGCATTTAATTTTAGACGTTGAAATATTATTTTTTTTTTTTTTGAAATTCATGAAGTTGGGTGAAAGCTCCAGTTAATCCTTTTGTTTAAGGGTTGATGACTTTGCGTACGAGGTTCAATGTCCACTTAATTATCCATCTTTTTTCTTCTTTCCCATTAGTTAGCCTTAATTGGAGCTTTCTAGAACTTAAAAAAGGAAAAGGAAAAAGAATTACAAAAGCTAAACAGCTATTCTTAATTTGCTATGACCCTCTTATGTGCCTTTTAACACAAGGGAAGAGGGAAAAAAGAAAAAGAAAAAAGAAGAGCTAAGATGTTAAGCCTTTAGAAGAAGTGATCATTGCATAAAAATTTATGTTTGAAGGTTTTTTATGGATTTAATTATTACTTTGAATTTAGCTTTTTTGTGCTTACGATGTAAGATGCAAAATTTAACTGATAAAAAGTTAAGAGTATTGGTTCACTGTGATTCCTATTTACTATAATTTAAATTTTTTAAAAACTTGTATTGCTATGATTAATATTGTAAAATTATTTCATGCTATGGACAGGAAGATATTAAACTCTTATTTTATAAGAAAGTTTTATGTTCAGTGCTTTTAAGAAAGTATGGGTGGTGGTAGAGAAGCAAATGAAATGAAGTGCCATGTGTTTGGTTCAACGGGTAGATCTTACTCCTCCTGCTGCAGATCTCTCTGCAAGGAATGCTGCGCCATGTGGGCATGATGGGTTTTCACCCGTCAAGCCCCCGAGAATTGTGGTGGATGTGTTCCAATTGATTGAATTGCAACCTATGCTAACGCGGACAAAATAGAAGAAAAAGAAAAAGAAAAGCATTTAAACAATGAACTCACAAGTCACAATTTTTGTGCTGGGGTGAATTTTTGTTTAATCTCGTCTCATATGAGGAAATATCAATTTTAACCCGTTTTGATCCTATTCATGGATTTTTACAAGTTTAAACCTGCACTCATTTTGTCCCACTCCGCTATTTTTAAAAAAAAACAATTTAAAAATCAAACATAAAAATATAAAATGTAATAAATGACAATGCTAATATTTAAATTTTAAAATAGTAATAATCAGTACTAAAAAATAACAAAATATCATTAATAGAATGAGTGGGTGTTACTCATTAATAGATTAGAAATTTAGAGTTTGGTTAATTCTCTGTGTGTGTGATATTAATAATTATTTTTTTGGATATATAAGAGATGTGAGGTGGGTTGGGGATGGTTCACCCTAGATCAGCATCCGTAGACGAATGAGGCAGATTTTAACCATAGCCACCCTTGTCACAATTTAATTGGCGATGACAATAATTGATGAACATTTTGAACAAGGTGATGAGCAATAGAGACCACATGTGTTGTGTCATCATCATATATTTGCGGTGATTTTTATAGCTTTGTCTCTATTTTCCACGTCAAAAGAAATATGAAATTATGAATGATAATGTGACTAAATCGTAAATCACGGAAATGTTTTTTATAAAAAAAAAATCATGAAAAGATTTTCCTTTCTGTAGACTTATACTACAGGTTCATGAGATACGACAGATTGACAGTGATGTATTGTGGCGTTACCATATGAGGCGGTGGCCAAGTTACTGAAAAGTAATGGTATGATTGAATAATGGCACTCTCAATTCTTAAGACATGACTATTATTGCAAGTAATTATTTCTATTTACTTAATTCCTCAATTTTCTTAATCCTTATCATGCTACTTTAGTATAATATATAGTATTGTGTGAGTAACTTTCTCAAATTTGATTTGAAATTGTGTGCTCACGGAGGGATTTAAAAATATTTAAAAGCTGACCCAAAATATTTGAGAATTTGAAACTTGGAAGACACTATTTGTTTTCTTTTGTTTTGGGTGGGGGCCTTCTTCGAACTTGTCAAATTATATTATAATATTTTCTTTTAATATGTTGTTGAGTCCATATTACGGGCTTTTTTGGGCTAATTAATCGTATTGACAACTTTCCTATTTTTGGCAAGATTGACACCTTTAATTACACGGTAATACTATTATTGATATTTTTGGGCTCTTTTCATAGCTTTATGGCTTTATCGTTCTTTGAATTTGAGTTGCAAAACATGATGTGTATATGTAACCTAACAGTTGTCGCTTTATACTTTCTTACAAGCTCCCCCACCTCATAAGAATGCTCTCTAGGATACGATTTATTAAACTTTTTAAGTGTTGGCTAGCCTTTTCTTCTTCTTTTGTCCGTATGAATGATCTTTTAGGTGAGATATCCTTTCTGTTTCTTGTTTGCTTATGTAGCAACAATATGTATGAGGTTGGAGCAGCAAGATTTTAAATGGATTACGAATCATAACCATGGTTTTTCTACACCCAATTATGGTCCAATAAAGCAATCTGTACGTTGTACTGTTAGTGGCCATATTTCTTTATTATTTCCATTGATATTGCATAAAAGCATGACATATAAGTAACATTTTAGTATATTATATTTAAAACGATATAGAACATATAATTTAATTTTGATATATTGACAGTATAAGAGAATCGTATATTGTTATTTAATTAAATTTTTGTGTACATGACTTTTTAAATAATAGGGGTGGAAGTTAATTAAATTTATTTATGTAATAATACATGATTAAATAATTATGTAAAAAAAATTATGCTGTTATTGTATCAAAATTAAATTATAGAATATAATATAATAACAGGCCAAAGGTATCTTTGGTTAGAGGATAAAAATAACAGTAAACTTTTCATAAATAAGCTTTATATATAATTTCATTTATAAAACTCAATTAAAAAAAAATCCTGAAGCAAACATAGTCTAATAGATCATGTATGCCCATTATTTATTCAACTTTATAGATGGCTTTTTCATATGGTCAATAGTTTTATGATTTAAGGTTCTGGCACGGCACAACATAATGGTAGTTGTTTGGTCTCCCTCAGTCTTCATCTTTTCAGAGCTCACAGATTTTCTTCTTTTACTATGATTAGACACTTTCCTTATCTTATTATCCTAGCGTATTTAGCTTCAATCGGTAGATGAAACACTCACAATTTTGGTCCTTATTTTAACTGATGCCTGTTCCCCATACACTGTAATCCATGCTCAAAGCATTGTGCCACCAAACAAAGCAACTTTTGAATCCACGCGCGAACATTTTTCTTGGGGATTGAAAAAGGAAGAGTATAGTTTAGTGGCAACGAGACATAAGATAAAGACAAGTCACAAACCATTTCTTCTCAAAATGCATAAATCTCCACCAATCTCTTGTCAAAAAACTTACAACCAATTGCAATTTCTAGTTTCTATCAGATCAGAACAGTCTTATGTACAATTACTCCCAAATAAGACATATATAATTCAAAATTTTGCTAATTTTTAACATTAATTAGATTCTCTTCCAATTTTTTAATTAATGACAAAAATTTATATATGATAAGATCATATAAAATTTTCACATAAGAGTATATATTTTGCTATAATACTTGGAATAGGTTGTGTTTAAACTTTAAACTTTGTGGGAGAAGATCCTACAATATAAAAATTGTATATAAACTCGTCATGTGTACATCTTTACTATTGATTTCTCTTTGTAATATGACCTGATCAATTATGAGAATGTGTACATGACAAGACCATTTTCAGTTGTTTTAAACAAAACAAACTTATCCTGATAGACATATAATAAATTTGTGTCATGTGATACATTGAAGTTAATGCTGTTGTCCTTTTGTTTGTAGTCCGGTTGCTGCAAGCCCCCAACAGATTGTGGTTTTGTCTATCAGAATGAGACAGTGTGGAACCTGGGATCAGGGCTGATGGGAGCCTACCCTGACTGCACAAGGTGGAGCAATGACCAAGAGCAGCTTTGCTATGTCTGTGACTCTTGCAAGGCTGGTGTGCTGGCTAGTCTCAAGAAGAGCTGGAGGAAGGTCTCTGTGATCAACATTGTTGTCATGATCATCCTTGTAATTGTGTACATAATTGCCTATGCAGCATTTAGGAACAACCGCAAGATTGATAATGATGAGCCCTATAGTGAAGCCAGGATGACAAAGGCACAACCCAGCAGAATTCATATTTAGCAGCATTATTTTGGGGCTTTTCTTTTTTCCCATGTCAACTAGGTTAATTGCTCTCATGGTTTTTGTATCAGACACCTATAAGATGAATTTGGTTTTAATCTTGGTAGGTTGGATGTATTTATTATGTTTACTTCCAGTGCAACTTTCTGTTTTTGTTTGAGGAAGAAACTCCTTTTGTAATTTGTTGAAAACTTGAAATTAAGTGTCGGTAGCTTTGCAAATTTTGGAGAAATATTTTAGGTTTAGTTGTTGGTATGATGTAGCCTTGGCCCTAAGGTATCAACAGCAATGAGATGTATAGAATGATGTATTTTAGAACTTCTACCGTTTATTATATTGAAAATTCAGCAAGAAATTGTTATTATCTAGTAAGAAAAGCTAAAACTCACTTGTTAGTAACATGAATTATTATTATTATTTTTTTAGGCAGTAAAGGTACTCATTGTTTATAACAATGACTAATTCTCTCGAGATATAGAACTCATAAATGTGGGTATTATATTTAGCCATGAGATATTTTTAATATATATTGTTAGGAATCCAATCTTGACTAGATGTTTAAAAATCATAACTAGTTATTAACTGTGTTAGACCTCATGGTTAACCATAACAGTTATTTGCAACTGATGTTGCAACAACATAAATCTTTGATATGATAGGTGGTCATCATAATTCACTTCTACGCTCCATTGACAAGATGAATTTAATTTTCACTGGCCAAATTCATGGTATTCATACCCTTGAGCCAATGATTGAGACATTGCAGCACATACTGTGTTTTGTTTACAAGGTTAACATCAGTCATTTAACTTTTTTAGTCCATTCTTCGACAACACATGCACTAGCCTTCCCAAAAAAACAGAACTTAGAAAGCAACTATTCAGTTTTTTTGGTCCTTTTTAGAACAAATGCTATCTGAATTCTGGCCCCCCAATTCACCATTTATTGAATGATGTCTATGCTGATTGAACTGTCTCATTCACTCCCAAAACATCAGAATAAAATAAATAAATGTATTAAATGATCATCTCCTTGCATGAGAGGGAAAAAGGACGTGACAACAAAAATGAAGACTCCAAGCATGTTTCTTTAGAAAGTGGAAATTAAATGGATGCTGCTCCTTAGGTACAAAGTTGTTATAACTAAAAGATCCTTAGTAAGGCCATTTCACTACATGACTGAAGTTCTTGAAATTCTTTGATGTAATAGCAATAAAAGGAATTAGCCAAGTTCTGACCCACCTAGTGGGACAAAGCATAATTGTTGTTGTAATAGCAAGAAAAGGAATTCAGTTCCACCAGACTATACTGTATTTTACATGAAAGATTGTGAATGAGAGGGAGATTTCAACTTTTATATTTGAATATGCATCAATTGCTGCTGTATTTGCCTCTTCAGAAATTGTTGTTTTGAACTCTTATGGCTGCAACATCTGTTGTTCCTGTTATTGTTTTAATTACTGGGGTTTAAGCACAATGGAAACAGGCAAAATGGGAGCTATGGTGATGTACATTTACGACAACTTCCAACAATAAAGTGATAATGTTATTTTGTCAGGGTTTTATTAAAAGAAATGGTTGTTCTCTTTGAACTTTCAAAGCACTCCGAAGTTCTTTGTAGAAACCTCACTCCAACCTGCTGCTGGAAGTTCAAGATATTTCTTTGTCTGAATTCCACACTTAGGCCAATTAGTACTAAACTTATTTTATTCTAGTCTGATGTTGATCAACCAAGGCGTGCATTATGTTAGAGGAGAATGCTTTAAAACATGGAGAGCTGAGAGGAGGTAGAATTTTAGAGTGAAATATTTGGGCTCTAGATGCTGGTAAATGGTAATCACTTTTGGATTATGTTGCATGGAGGAAGCTATCTTGCAGTGGAGAGATTGCCTTGGCCTATTTCTATTTGTAAAACATGTGATTTGCTTCTCATATCAACCCAACCTTTAGTTTGAATTTGGCATTGGATTTCCCTTTCAAACCAATAGGAATGAATACTGCGCTTTCAATATCAGTTTTCCTTTAAATGTTTCACATTGTTAGGCTGAGCTAACTTGATTCTTGTCCCTTAACATTGGCAAGACAAATGGAAATGAAGTTATAATTTAATGTTAACCTTCGGTGACCAAAATGCATTGAGTTATTAGTTAAACTCTAAATTTTTTAAGTTTATTATGGTAATGCAGAAAAATTTAGAGATCATATACTGTTTTCATTTTACGTTATATTCACTAGACTTTGAACTTGGAGGTAATTTAAGAACCGTATCCTGAACTTGAATGTTGTGAAAGTGAAGCTAAGGCGAGTTTGATTTCTATACGACAGAATTTGAATTCTGCTAAGTATGGGGATGCAAATATAAATATGAATTTGGTGATTGATTTCCAAATGAAAAAAGTATTAACACAAGAAACCAAACAAACTAATCCGACTCCACCTACGCTTGACAATTTGGCCTTTTTTTTGTTATCCTGTTGGGCTTGACAACGTACTAGTGTTTCCATTTTTTGGGTTGGGCTTATACTTAGTACCGCTTTATGAAAAGGCTAGATAATTAATCTCCACGAATTTCTGACAAAAAACATAAATCCTCAGAATTTAATCTTTATAGTCATTTTTTTTTTTCCTCCAACTATGTGGAGACTTTATGTCCGACACTCATGTGCTTCCAGTATTTCCCCTCACGCGCGCTTCAAAGTTAAAACAATCTCACTAGGATTATCAATTTTTTGAGTTGTGTTATTTTTACATACAAAAAGTCAGTGCCTGTGGGTGTTCATTCAAATGTAAAAATGGAGGAACAAGGTGAAGAATGTTAAAATAAAGATCTCACAAAATTTAAAGATGGTGATTCAGTGTCTATATGAAGTATGGGTAAAGAGTGTTAAAAAAACATTTATCCTAGACTAAAGAGTACAATGAAAGTGGAAAACCTAAAGTTGAAGTTTCCAATTATGAATAAAATATAGCATCGTCATTTTTTCCCATTTCTCTAATAGCACCTAGGAGTTTTCTCAAGGGAATGAATCACTTTTTAACATTGACCCTGCTCCTTCTTGATCTTTCAATCCATCAAGTCCACACACTTGTATACAATATTATGTATTAATTGCACAAAGATGGTTTTAATACTTGACTCCTACATAATTATTTTGCTTCCAAGGAGTTATGAATCTGGAGGCTATTTGCAAGTTTATGGTGCATTCAACTTCTAGTCTTAGTTATTTGAAAAATTCTTGAATGCCCTCAAATTAAGAAAATGATAAAAGCTATTGGGATAGGACTAGTTAATGGTGAGACATTTGAATAGGTAATATGAGATTCTAGGATCAAGATTCAAATGTCATTGCCTTTTAAGAGCATGTTAAGAATTTCTCTGTTTATTTATACAAAATTTTGTTGACCAATCAGAGTGACAATGTCCTGTGTCTCTTACCCTATAAATGTTTGGACGAGAGGAAACAAAATGAGGGGAAGAACATCTTTAGATTCTGAACTAAGAAGAAAAAATGGGAAGAAATGGCCAGCAGTGAATTATTTTCAACTTTATTGATACTAGAGTGTGAAGCAGCTAATCTCAAATTCAGAGTGTGATGGAGCTATTATTAAAAACTATGAGCACATAGGGACCGGTCAATGATTCCTACTTGACTCAGTGTTCACCAGCGTGAAAAATTGGGCATAGCACAATGCTCAAATAAGAATCATTATTGCCGCCAGTCAGAAAACTATGTATGCATTTTCAAAGAACAATGTCAGATCGACGTTCAATTAAAATTAAAAATTGGACCATAAGGCAGTGGAATATTATGATGCCATTATGCCATCCAATTATATCACTTGCTTGTTTTGTAAGACTTTAAAGATTGTGAGCAGTTGAATCAAATGTCTGAATGTATGTGTAAAGATATTTCATACAGCTTTCCTTTATGAATCTTTATATTAAAAAAAAAAAAAGATTGCAAAAGCTGTGAGTAATCAAGCCATGTCAACGTAGATTAAACATTTTTATTTTGAAAAACGAGGGGGACAATAGGTGCACTTACAAAAGCGCGTACCGGGGCTAGGCTAGTAAGATACCGTGGTTCTCCCCAGTCAGAAAAATATATTGTGTCCTTAATGGTTTAATCAACAAGTCCTGTGGAAATCAAGTAAGCATATGAGTTTTTATTTTAATTTTTAGGGCCTAGCTTAAGCTTTTTAGCCATACATTATTACATTCCTCTGCATTTTCAACAATGTTAGTTGCCTGCTGACACTGGCTTCCACTTTATCAGGCATACTATAGGTCACACTGAATCTGAGGGAATTCTCAGCGGCCTGTGTGCGGAACTGGTAGGAATTTGGAACTGCGTCACATCCTTCTACCCTTAACCGCGTGGACCCGATTAATCTAATGCCTTCTAGAGCTCTATGAATTTGGAAGCAAAAGCAAAAACATGATTTCTCTCTTAATTTTTTTCTTTTTAATTACACCTTGTAACTATTAAATGTTTCAATTTTGTTTTCTAACATTTAAAAATTGAATATTTTTCTTGATCTTGGTATAAGCCGATAGTTATATTGATGGAAAGATTTTATGTAACATTTGAATTGACAAAAATAACATAGATCATATCTCTTGTAACGAGTTATATTTTCAAATATATTATTTATTAAAACAAATGACATTTCTAGATTTGACATTATGTTATGAACAATCTCTAATCTTTTGAGTAGATAAACGTACTTGAATTATTTTATATCTAATAATATCTTTGAAAAGGATAAACACATTCAATTTTTAAAAGTTATAGAGGAAAAATTAATTTAAGTTGCTTATCACTTAGTGTTAGGGTGGTGAGCCCAGCAGTGTGAGATACAATCAATGGGTTAAATGAGAGTACCATATAATTGAGCCGAACAACACATCTTAACCAAAAGCCTTAAGGCAATGGATCATGACTCCTTCCATATTATATAATACTTATTAGTGTGAGACCCACCATATTGCCCACTATTAGCAATCGTAGTCCGTGCCTTTTCGGGAACCGAGCCCAACCTAGCCTCTCATACTATTGTTAGGGCGGCGGAGCCCAATAGGGGAGGTACAAACAATAAACTAAGTGCGAATG
This sequence comes from Dalbergia cultrata, assembly GCA_031216105.1. Taxonomy (NCBI): domain Eukaryota; kingdom Viridiplantae; phylum Streptophyta; class Magnoliopsida; order Fabales; family Fabaceae; genus Dalbergia; species Dalbergia cultrata. The sequence continues at coordinate 5,409,292 of CM062345.1, forward strand.
CCAAACACTTGGCCGAACACCACATCTTGGCCAAAAACCTTAAGTCAATGAGTCATGGCTTCTCTTATATTATATACTATTCATTAAATCCATTTTCAACTAATGTGAAACTTCACCTCTCACACTGAACTCTAACACTTAAAGCATGAAATTGGAATGTTTGTTATTTGAAGGACGAATTTACAAACAAAAACTAAGTTAGAGGAATCAATTTTTTTTGGCCTATATTTACATATAATTAGTTAATTACAAGTCTAAATTGTAATAAAGACTTCACTGTTTCCTACCTCAGGATTCATACTTGTAGATATTAGTATCCAGTTATATTTGATTATTGGTACAAAAGTCGATCTTATAAAAGATGTTGGCTGAAAGCAGTCAAGCATATATCTAACATGATAAATGTTTGACAAATACGGTTCGAACTATTTAGAGTGTCCTTATCACCTTATGAATAATTTTTTTTTAAAAAAAGAGAAGACCCAAACTCTTTCCCAGAATTTGTTTGCCAACTTGATATGACATATCGACATATTTAAGATATTTCATTTTATGAGAATCACTTTGTTTTGTGTAAAAAAATTAAAAAAATAATTTTTTTAATCTAGAACTACTCTTGTAGTTATTCTTCGAACATCTGTTTACTATTTTTCACTTGAACTTTTTTGCATTATGAAAAGTTTAGGTAGAGAAAAAGGCTTATTCTAGTCTAGGATCAAAATATGTCTTTGGTTCATCAAATTCTTACAATATACTACTTATAAGTCACCCATCAAAAAATAAAAAGAGAAAAAAAAAAACTCATAATTAAACCCAAATTATAATAAAATATGAACGAAAGGCTGATCAGGTGAGTGAACCTTTATTCAAAGGGCGAGCACATTTTTTTTTCAATTGGACTGGGTGATGTTCCTCGAGCACAAAACGTGGCGCACAACTGAGGCCTCAATGTGACTTGGCACTATTTTACTGACCAGCCTTTTGGAAGCATTATTGGTCAAGTCTAGAGATTTTCTGATGATGCTCCTCGTCCCACAGCCCCCAACTAGATCAGTGCCCTGTGTCTCACGATTTACGACTTTAGTTTTTCGGTCATATTTTGATCAAAGACCAACCTAAAGGGCTCTCTCTGCATTTATTAAGTGTGCGGAGTGCTTGCTAGAAGACCAACTTTTCATTCATTGTGGAAATTCCTAATCAAAGAGCAAGGATAGAAAGGATGAGGATGGCTTAAATGCCAAAAGGTGCCAATGCCGTATGTATAGCATTTTAATAAAAGTATGTTGAATTTACAGTGGCACTTACATGATGTTTTCTATAGTACGACCATTCACGTATGATTTTCTAGACATTCCTTGCATGGCAGGACAAGTGACCATGATGATGAAAGCCGGTTATATAGCTGTGGACTATGGACCCTCCCTTCGACAAGAAGTTCAATTCGAAGAGGAAACTTGCAATTTTTTGACTGATTTCTCAGATGCAACATGTCATTAATAACAATTTTGGATTTGGATAAGATATTTATCTCTACAGCTAGCTGGCTGATGTGCAATCGTGATTTGTGACCATTCTGCGACATGATAGGAAGTCATGCTGCTAGGAGTGTGATGGATTTCTCTCTCACTTATCGGATTATTACTAGTGCTCAAAGAACTTAAGACCCTATCCATCAATAGAATGTGTTTGATTCCGATTTGGAAATCGTTAAAACTATAGTTTGCCCCGAAGTTTATATCTCATAGTTGGTTTTGTCTATGGTGCATCTGGCAAAATGTCGTGGAGCACACACCAGAATTTTAGCCACTTTTACAACTGTGGCTAAATTCATTTACTGCACTTTTAAATGTATTTGACCACATTTTGTAAATGTAGCCGAGGGCCTATTGTGTGGTACACTACAGTTCATCTGGTGTGCCATAACATTCACCTTTGTAGCTAAATTACCAATATATTGAACTATTGATTGTCCCAATGAAAATGATTTGAACAACTTAGTATGCATTTGACTTTTGAGTATAATCTCAAAATTTATATGTATGAAGAAAACAATATTAGTATTGTCCTTGTTTAAGCACCAACTGTATTTCAGGAAACAAATCTTTCACCTATCGAGAGAAGAAATACTATAAGAAATTAAAAACAAATATGCCTTGTAACGTACAGCTACAATAAGGTCTCTCTTCGGTGTATAGTGAGTGGTGCTTCTTGTTGTTTCCTCCTCTCTCACAATGGATTCAGCGGCGGGGTTGTTACCTAAAAAGAGACTCCAAGACCTAAGTCAACAAGGGTGCAAAAAAGGTAAACATGCAATCGGAATGAGTCACTTACTAATGACAGGCTTTCCATTTTATATTTATGCTACTCGAATATGTGCAAAATAGGGGATCTATGGCTAAGTTGTAATGTATGAACAGTACAAAATACTGTTAGGGAATCCTTCTAGAAGGTGCATTTCGCACTTGTCCTGGACTCAGGGTTTTGGTTGTCTATATCAGTAGACCCTGGATTGATGCTAGGGTGATGTCCTCCGAGGTCTTCGCCTTTGGCGTGGTCATACTTTGTGTGAACACCATATTTTGTCCGAATACTTTTATTGTTGTTATTATTATTATTTTATATGTTAAAATAAAGAGAGTCAATCCAATCCTATTCCTTTTTAGTTTAGGCCTATAGCCAATCCTATCCTCTTTTATTTGTTTCTGACCCATTTGAACAATATATATATAAACCAGCCTAGCTTTTTTTACCTGTCTCGGACTTGTCCTCGTTAGTTCATGAAAAAGGGAGAATTTGATTTTAGAATCAAGTCAGAATGGAAATTGGAGGTGATGTAAAATAAACTTGCTGAGAATCAGGAAATAATCCTGTAATCATAATCACAATACCGTCTCAATCAAACCAAATCTCTCATTAGCAATAATTTAGGACATAATCTCTTGATCAAGGTTCCCTTCTGTATCTAGAAAAATCAATTAAGAATCAAAATTAAATTGGCAAGCGTGCATGTATATATACACGAATTCACTATCAGTGGGGGCAATAGAACACATAGACATATAGATAGAAATCAACCACAGCCAAATACATAAAGGGGAATGCAGAGAGGAGCGTGCATTTTTTTGCGAAGGTCTGAGCATTCTTAATAGCTTCATGCTTCCTTTTTGTTTCTTTTTGCTATTTTGTACACTGTTATTCCACTAGAATTGTCACCATGAAACAATGAGAAAAGGAGGGAGGAAGAGGGTGAGAGACAGGTACCATTAGAACTACTTGCGCCACCACCACCATAATACGCGATGCGTGGCTGATGCCTCATTGTCATTGTAATAACTGGTATACACGTGTCAGTAGACAAGTTTTATATGGTCTCAAGGTCCCCCGGGACCTACCCATGTTGTCGGGTCTGAGATTTCGCTAAGTCTGAAGCCCTACACCTCCTTGAAAGACTATATGTTAGAGACACATTTTAGGGATCAAAAGTCCCGGTAATGGCTCTCCAAGGAAAAATGAATTGAAGAGCGATTTTTAATGAAATTTCGGAAGCCTCTAGATATTTCGTTTCTAGCCCTCAATTTTAGAAAATCGCCGTAATGCTGGAATTTGAACTAGAACTCAAAAATGAGATTTTGATTGATTGGAGTTTTGAATTTTTAGATATTTTATTTGAATCCAAATAGGATGTATTCTCTTATTTACATTAGTTAATAGGAAGTAAAATTGTAAAGTTAACAGGAAGTAAAATAAATGTAAATAAGTGAGTGGGTATAGAGTCAATCATGTACACATGACAGGAAAATGCTGATATGGGGTTTTACTATCACCGCTATAGCGGTCGGTCACATGAGGGTGCATTCACGTTTTTGGGATTCTGGTGATCGCTATAGTGGTCGTAAGTGACATGCTCGGGACAATCAGGGGCACACAGGTGCTTATGATCGCTATAGCAGTCCCCCTGAAATCCAAAAATGTCATAAACGACGTAGTATCATTTAAAGAACTCCTTATCCTTATAAAACCCTCCCCAACTCGTGAAATCACTCCCATGTCCAAAACCCTCATCCCAAACTCCTCCCCTCACTTTTTCTCTCAACCCCATTCAAATCCATCCTTCCTCAAGCTTCAAGGTATGTGTTGTTAATGGGTTTTGGTCTCTTTTCTTCCATTTCCTTTATGATCTTAGTATGGGTTGTTATTTTCTCTCATTGTTGTCAAGTGGAGGTGCTCCCCCAATGTTATTGGAACTAGATTAGAGTAATTTAAAGGTTAATAGAGTTTAATCTAAATTTTTTATGATTGTTATAGTCGACGTTGATACCCTCCTGGCTCCCCGGAGCTCAATTGGTGTTGACGTTATCTATCCTCCCCCTCCAGGTGAGTGGGTTCAATCCTGTGACATTTATTTTTTGTCATTAAAGTTAATTTTCTTATATTGTGGCATAATGGATAATGTTAGAGCATATATCAAAGATATTTTTGATAGGTATTAATTATGTAAAGTTTATGAAACATATGAGTTGAGGCTGTTTTAGAAAAGATTAGAGATTGGTAATGATCCTTTAAGTTGATAAGATTATGGTTTTCAAAGAGCATGAAATTATACTTTTAGAAACTTATGGGACCATTGTTGCAAAAAAATTGATTTTCTTTATAAGTAGTCATCAAGCTTATGATTATATATGTTAGAGAATGTAAATTATAGAAGAGCTTAGCACAGAGTAATTAGAGAAAATGAATATATAGAGCAAGTATGATTAGTTTTTATTAAATATGTTACTTTGCTTTAGAGTTATGATTTTAGATTTATTATATTTATAAAGATTTATGTTAGCTTAAGATTTAAATTGAGAACTATAGTTTATGGTACCCAGAGGTACGGAATTCAGTATAACTCATAGCAACTACTAGATACATATTCTGTGTGCTTGAAATCAAAATGCCTACAAGTGGTGAACCCTTGGGCTCTATTTTCATAGCCACAGTTATATTAAAGTCAAATCGTTAGAATTACATGAGTCCAGAACTCTCATAGTACTAAGATTTAGGGGCTCTTGTTCGTCAGGGACAGAGCACCCACTTTTAGAAATGTTGAATTTATTTAATTATGATGAGTTATATATGATGAGAATTAGTAAATAGTCATAGAGGTAACAGTAGTAGCAGCCATAGAGGCAATAGTATTAAACGGCTATGAAGGCAATAATGTTAAACAGCCAAGGAGGCAATAGTATTAGATAGCCGTGGAGGCCATATTATTAATAGCCACCGAGGCAATAGCAATAAATAGCCATGGAGACCCATAGAGAATAGAGATATTTGCAGCAGTTATTATTATTACTATTATTATTATTATTATGCATGTTTATCACAGTACTATTGTTGACTGTGACTTAGATGAGCTTAAAGCTCTGTTTATTATGTTTATGTGTATATGATTATTGGAAACAGTTTTGGAATTCATTTGATTATTGATTATTAGAAATATTATGTTTTTTTTTTTTGCATCTTTGTTGTTGTCCCATGAAAGGGGTTACGGGTGAGAATTCACTCACTGAGTTTTAGATGCCCTCTCCCTGTTTCCATTACAGATAGTTTAGCTACTGCGGGTCCTTCTCATCCACCTCTTTCCCCATAGTAGAGATTCCAGTTGGTGAGCTTCACTTCGGAGTGAAGTGTCTTTTGTGTTTTGATTAGAGATAGAGTGCTCCAGTGTACATTGCGGGCAAGCTCCCGGACCATAGAGATAGATTTGTATTGATACATCATTATTATTTTGTATTTACATGATGATAGTTTTATGGATATCTTGTATAGAGAGAAACTCATATATACTTTGTATACGGAGATAGATTCAGAGTTTAATTACAATATGTTATTGATGATGAGCTCAATTTCAGAAGAGCTAAGGATTTATTAGAGAGTAAATGATGTTTTAGAAGTGGATTTATTATTATTATATGCATATAGAGAGGGCTCAGAGGTCACAAAGCTTACATGGGGATACGATTCCTCACGTGCCGGTCACGTTCCCAAATCGGGTCGTGATAGTCGCGCCTTACTTTGCCATCGCTGGTGAACTAGCCATGAAGCCCCTTTGTTCGTGCAACTACCTGCACCGCAAAGCCCATAGCCACTGTGGGACTCATCGAACTTGGGCGCGAATTGCTGAGCCCCTCATGCCTCCGCATCAAAGTAGCTGCCATTGCCGGAGCCCCAGCCAGACCAACACCACAGATCGAAACCAGCACCTCCCTGTGGTCCCCTGTACGCTGCCACGATGACTACCCCTGCTTCCAGCCAGAACCACAACCGCACCCATATGTTCTGCATTTTGCTCTTTTTTCTGTGTAATGGTGTAGTTTGGGGAAGGTTGGGGAATTAGGGATTTAGACTCAGGAATTTTGTTTTTTTTTTTAATTTCTTTTTATTTTTGTTTGGTCAGTAGCTGTTGGGTTTTGGTTTTTTTCTTCTTAGTGTTGGGTTTTTTTTTTTATATTTCATTAAAATCCATTACCACACCAGTATTTTCTACAAGAATGACATGACTTTGAATTATTTATTGCACTAAAGGATACGTTGGCATAGATAAACAACTATCAAGCCAAAATCTTTTTTTTCTTATAAACTTATTTATTTTTTTTTATTTTTTTTTTTATTTTTATTTCTTTGTAAATACATAATTGTTATAATTTTTGGGTAAAAATAAATTTACATAATGAGCTCTACGATAACCATATTTGTACGGATGTATTAGGGGTGCAATGAGATTAGGTTTTCACTTTTTCTTAATCATAATCAGACTCCCGAATCTTAAAGTCTCTTTCAAAAGACCAATTTATAAATCAAGAGATTTTTCAATTTTAACTATAATTAAAATTGATGATATCTCCTATTTTTTAAATTGATTATTCTTCTTGCTGCGGCGTCCTCCGGAGACGCTGTGATACTTTGAAACTTCGCGCTACTCATGGTGATGTGGCAGCCCGAGGTCCGATTGTCCTTATCCATTATGAAGCCGTGGCTTATCTCTTCTTCAGTCCGATATACTAGCGGGTTTCGATATTTGGATAGTAACATATCCTTATTAAATTATATATAGTCTCACACTTACAAAAGAAAAACTAAACATATGTGCCCACTAGCTACTCTCAGACAAGAGTCATTGTACCTTGGCAGTTTGCTTTGAAATAATCAAATAGAGCATGTCAACACTTTCTACTACTTCCCTAACATAAGCATATTTATTTTATGAGGAAATAAAATATAATATCGTTATTTGTACCCAAAAAAAATATATTATTTTGTTATAGTGAGAGTAAGCCCAAAGTTTAGTTGGCTGATATTCTACTTTTCTTAAGGTCCACAGGGCTAGAGAGGAAGGGAAGAAAAATGTTGCAAATTACAAAGGTCCAACCACTTCCACCGCAAAGTTGAAAGCTCGAATTAATTTTTTCCAAGTCGTGGAAAACTTAATCACTTACAGATAGGGTAGAATCTCAAAGTTCAAAATAATACTTGTTTAAGAACTTCAAATAAAATAAATATTTTTTTCTAACTGGTGTGTTAAGAGCACTGATTAAGGATTTAAAAATTTGTAAATTTTCATAGAAAAATGTAATTATTAAATTTTCAAAATATAGAATCTATTAAAAAACTTTATAAACTTACTTTTTTTGAAAACTTTAACCAGTGTGTCCCATCAAATAAAATAATGCACATATGCATTAATAAAGAATAATTTTTGGAGCAATATGATACAGTAGTTCTCAAAATTTGAAATTGGAAGGTCACATTAATGTTTTAATTGCAACTTAAGACTTATGACTCCTTTTCTTACATGGTGTGCCCAACGAGCTGAACGACTCTCCACCTACCTTGCCCCCTTTCTCGCGCACATACACAAATCTATGCATTCTGCAAACAGTCACCAAAGTTATGTTTATGTATGTTTAGATATTTCTATGGTGATGAAAAGGAATGGAATATATACTATATGGATATGGAGTGCAATAGAGTGAGGAAAAAAAAAAAAAAGGCTACGTTCCGCAGAATATTTATGATGGAGTGTAAAAGAAAAACATTGAATAAAATGTTTTGTTCTATCGTTGGAATATCGAATGATGAAATGTAGAGAAAATTCCATTCTAATGTTTGAAAGTACAATAAAAATAGGATAGTAAAGGTTGAATGTTGTTGTTGTTTGAAACTTATATAGAGTAAGATGGACCTATAAGAATTTGTTTGATTTGAGTTTTCAGTTTTCCAGAATTTATGAAAGAAAAACTGAAAATTACAAATTTCATTTTTCAAAATTTTCAGCTTTTCTTTTATAAATTCTGAAAAACAAAAAAACAAAAAATAAAAATTGGAAATTGAAAATTTAAATCAAACAAGCCCTTAATTTTAAGTTATTTGCTACCATATTTTATTTCATTCCAACTAAATCAAAGAGAAAGTAAAATAAAAGTATCAAACATAATTATTACAATGAGTTTATTTATCATACGTTGATAATGCTAAATTATTCCAGTCAAATTTCCTTATATGTACAACTTTGACAATATAATGGCCTAACAAATATATTTATATTTATAATTGAATAATCATGAATTTATTAAAATTGAACTCGCATTTAATATCACTCAATTTCATTATATTTTGAAATGTTCAACCAATAGGCTTACCGATATTCCTTGTTATTCCGTTGCATTTTCTCACTTTATATCAATCCAAACAATGTTGACTGTTACCGAATAAAGGGTTGTCTCAGTGGTGGCAGCAAACCTAATAAGCAATAACTTAGATAAATAATCATATCTATTTAGAATTTAGAACGGCCCTTATTGCTTACTTCTGCAGTGGCCGCCTCATCTTTTATAATGAAAAAAGAATAAGTAATGCTAAATGCTATAAGTCGTCGCTCAATTGTCTATATACGGATTCCCTTTCAATTGAATATTTATTCAGAAATTATGCAGGCTTATAGTTTTAAAAATATAACTCATACTTATAAAGCTATATTATATAAATTTATCGTAAGATTTAGCAAAATTGATCCTGATTTTTATTTATTTATAAATTTTACTTAGAAGATTGCTGAGTTTAGCAAAATTATTTTGCACACTCTCCTCTATATACGAAATCATCATACCATCCTTTCTTTTATTATACATTAAAGAGGAGCTCAAAATCATTAGGCAAATAAAAAAAATCAGGATTAAATTTGTCAAAGCTCATAAGAGATTAATATAATTTGTCCTAATTAAATTTTTTTCTTGGATATTTTCCTTTAATAAAAAGCAAATCTATAGAAGTTTGCGCCTCTCATAGCTTATACTCAAAAGTAATAGATATAAGTTGGGAATGGCCCATATCTATACATCATTCATTTCAGTTGAGAAATCAAGTTAGGAATAGAGTAAACATAACTTTTCTAGGTACTCTGATAATATGAAATAATTTCTCATAAAACAAATTGATCAATACAGATGTCTCCGTCCAAAACTGAGCCACTTGGGCACAAATTAAGTTTGTGTCGTCCATCTCGATGTTGGATTGACTGGATAAACTAAAACTAGAAAAGTTGGAGGTAGTAAAAAACTTAACTATCTAGATGAACATGAGAACGAGACCCATTTCATGAGTTTCTTCAAGGAATATTATGTCCATAAGAGTAATTAGGCAGAAAATTCAGTGTGTGGCGCCGATTTTGAAACATTTCGAAAACATATTTGGTTTTAGTTTTCAGTTTTCAAGATTTTGTGAAAAAAATACTGAAAATTGAAAACTAGAATTTATAGTTTTCATAATTTTTAGAATTTTCAGTATTTTCTTCATAAAATCTGAAAAATTAAAAAATTAAAAATAAAAACTAAAAAATCAAATCAAACAGGCCCTCGATTTCCAGTCTTAAGTTTTTATTTTCAATTTTTGCAAAGGAAATATTGAAAACCTATAAAATTTATTTAGTTTTTAGTTTTCATATCCACTTTCCAATTTTTTCTTCATAAATTTCTAAAAATTGTAAAACTGAAATCAAAGGTTAATTTTATGGCTAGCAAATTAAGCCAGATTTTTTTTTTCTAATGGAGAACATGTGTTAATTTTTGCTTTGTCCTCTGAGGCTGCTCTACATCGTGTTGTCTGTCATGAATAATTTAGAGCAAGACAAACAAATTGATGGCGAGGAGTAATGTCATAATGTATAGTTATTTTCGTAACTTGCATGTTTTACACGTAATATAGCTTTAAGAGGGAGACTAAAAGATGCTAATTACACTCTGAATTTATGTGGTTTCCGGGGTTGGAAATTATGCTATGAAATTGAGTCCGACAAAGCTGGAGTTTGAAGAAGACACGTTGACAGTTCATTTTCCAGCTGTAAAAAGAACTTTACAGGGCGAGTTAGGCAAACCACAAGGATTTTTCGTGGAAAATGCAAAACTGGTTCCATATGCAAAGAAATTACTGCTCAATTTTGATTGTGTCACTTTAATTTTTTTTTCCTTCTTCTACAATAACATTTAATTACACACTATTATGTCAACAAAAATATTCAACTCTAATATATCAAAAGTTACATGTGTATAACAAATTTAACAGAATTGCTATCTGGCACGGCATTTTACAGTGCCAATGCAGTACAAATCAACTTGATTGGTTGAAATCAAATGATTTTACATAAATAAACCTTGAAGCTTAAGGATATCCCTATATATTGCAAACATGAAAAATTGTTCAGACTTATATATATGTTCTCTTAGTTTTAATATGTTGTCACTTACTTATGTATTGTCCCATTAATAAATATGATTGACTTTCACACTTAGAACTTTTGATGTCATTGGGTGGCCATATATAATTCTTTTTATATTGTGAAATATATTTTAATTAAACTCTTACTTAATTCGAATTAAATTTCGGTCATTAGTTGTCAAAGTAAAAGGGGAGGAAAAAACAAAGGCACAAGGAGAATGTGCCTTCAAAACGGTTTTTCTTTTCAAACGTGAGGGGGTTACTTTCATACAACCCTCCAAGAAGCATCACAATCCAAAAACCTAACAAAAGAAGTGAGAAACCGCGCGCAGCCACGTTGGTTTGCCAGTGACCAATGGTGTGACATCACTTCTCTTTTTGTGATGACCCTTTTGCAATCAAGCATCTCCTTTTCCTTTATAAAGCCCTTCTCTGGCTTCCAAACAAACTGAAAATATACAAAGCAGAGATTTCATTCACAAACTACCAATCAAAAGGGAAGAAGAGGAGAAAAAATATTAAGGGCATTTTAGCTAACTGAGAAGCTGTTAAATAACATGGAGGGAAGTGACAATACAAACAACTCCATTTGCTCTGCCCCAGTTTCTCATCAATCTCCTACTTCCTCATTATCTTCCCCTCCACCCCCTCCTGCTCCAGCTCCAGCAGCAGCAGCACCCCATGTTGTGATGAGCCCTTGTGCTGCTTGCAAGATCTTGAGGCGAAGATGTGCTGAGAAATGTGTGCTGGCACCTTATTTCCCTCCCACTGAGCCTACAAAGTTTACCATTGCTCACAGAGTCTTTGGAGCCAGCAACATCATCAAGTTCTTACAGGTAATAGTTTTTACAGAACCACGGGCTATAACAACTTCGATGAGCCTTCAAACCCTCGATTACTATTAGATATAATACCGGTGTCTACTTAACAACTTGAGTTTTATGGGATAAATAGTTTTTAACATATATCAGAATCTCTGATCAAATGCTCTAAGATTCTTTTTTTTTTTTTTTTTGCTCTCCATTTCAACATAAGGTTAGATTCTTGACAATTTATAAAGAACTAGAAAATTTTTGTACAGACACATTTTTAATACCTTAACACATTTTTCAAGATTCACTCACGACTTGGTTAGTGGTTACCTTTCTCTAGTGTTCACTAAAATAAGCCACTTCACAAAATTATTGAATGGACACAAATTTATCCTAAATATCTCACATTGATCTCGTTCAAAATGGGTAAATAAAAAATACATTTGTGCTCTATACATGAAATGAGCATTTCAAGGGCTTTGGTTAAGATTTTCATAATAGGTAAATTAAAAAATGTTTTAATCACATTTTTCAATTATCAAAATTGCCTTTTTGAAACCTTAGCCCTTGTGGATATCTTCATTCATTATGGAATTTCATTTTTGAGTCAAAATGATAAAACAACCAGTAGGAAGTTAGGAACCTCTCCATTTTGAGTCATAGTTCCCTGAACCACCCGTCTCAGCATATCCTCTCACATGAGGACAGATGTATATAAGACAAGTCTGCAAGGGACAGAAGTGCCTAATTTAATGCTATCCGTGAAACTTCGACAATGACACCAAACACAAATAATTTAGAGGTGCAACTTGAAAATTAGATCCCTCATTTTTTTTTCAAGTAATCTGATCCCTCTTTTCTGGTTGGACGAAATCGGGCACCATAGTCCATATTAGGCATTATGTATAACGCCACACCTAATGTTTTAACGACTATCGTGGGCCTCCTAGTAGTTAAACTTAACACTATTAAGTTCTTTAACTCTGAATCAATGCTGGAAAAGAGTTATGTTATATGTATTCACCGTATATGAGACACCATATCAACTTATATTTCATCCATTATTATGAAGTATGGACCTCATTTTTCATTGAAAAAAGGGATTGGCTTACGTGATTGCCATTCTTCTCATAAATCGTCATGACTTATATTTGTTTCTTAGGTTTTCTTGTTGATAAAGTAATAGTCATAAACATTTGACAAATTTGAAAACAAGCGTTGACTTTAAAATGAGACGGACATTCCTCTCAACCTAAACTTTTGTTCATAATAAAAGAGAGATTTGGGTTTTCAACCTTTTGGAACAACTAAGAAATAGAAAAACAAAGAATACATATATTTTTATTTTGGTCTTACCAATTAAGTCATTGAATATTTTCTCAAGAGTTGAAACTTATGCATTTTATAATCTAAACTTTTTGGTGCTTTACTTTTCTTTTTTCAATTAATTTTTCAGGAACTTCCAGAGTCTCAAAGAGCTGATGCAGTGACTAGCATGGTATACGAGGCTAGTGCAAGGCTAAGAGACCCAGTTTATGGTTGTGCAGGCGCAATTTGCCAGCTCCAAAAGCAGGTCAATGAGCTTCAAGCACAATTAGCTAAGGCACAAGCTGAGCTTGTAACCATGCAACTCCAGCAAGCCAACCTTGTGGCTCTAATTTGCATGGACATGACACAAAGCCCACAGGAACATTCACCACAACAATCACTGGACAATTTCATTAATTCTAGCCCACCCCACAGTGGCAGTATGAACTTCTTTGAGGAGAACAGTAGCCTCAACTCATTATGGGAGCCACTTTGGACATGAAGAATTTTATTATCATATATCATATTAGATACATAGAGGGTGAGCCTTAGTGAAATGGTCATGACTTTCACGTCACAGGTTTAAATCCCAAAAGCAAGTGCTGCCCTATAGCAAATTAGATACATATATATATGTCTTCAAAAGTTGTCCCTATGACTTGTCTCCTAAGGAGAGGTTGAAGGAATGAATTAGGACTATAATAGTAATTGCGAGCTAGCTAGGACTTAAGAAATTAGGATATGATTAATTCCCTAGTATGAAGAAAAATTTGGGGGCAAAGAATATTGTTATTTGGGATTCAAGTGTACCTTTGCGCAAGCTTGATTGGTAAATGAGTCTCACATATATCATCTTCAAAATAGTAGATGACGTTTTAATTATTAGATGTACCATTATTGCAATTTTACGAGAAAGGAAAAAGTCATGCGATAGAGTTATATATATATATATAAAAAATAAGCTAGAGAGAAGCTTTAAACCCAAGTATATCAAGTATTCACACACAAGGAGAGATAAAAGAGTTTAACATAAACAAAACCATATATGACATGACATGAAAACAAGCAACACCAGAAACATAGACTATGTGCTGCCATATTCTGAAAACAGAGCAGCACCGAGAATAAACAGGAAAACCAGAAAAAAACACTATAAGTCAACCTGTAGCAGCATCATCCGAACCAGAAACCTCTGTATAGGACCAACAGCAGTAATAAACAACATATGGTAGATAGCACAAGATGAAAACTATTCAAAGCCTCTTGGGAGAATTAAACCCCAAAAGGTAGCTATTAAAGCAAAGCAGGAGAGGCCAAGTCCTACTTTTTGAGACATGCGAGAGTCTAAGTCCTTATAAGTCTTTATTTTCAATATATGAGACTCATTACATAATTAAAAAGATCCGGTCAATTAGTCAAATATGAGAGCCTAAGCGAATCTAATGAATAATAAAAATTTACATGTGATACGATAATATAGAATCTTTATATTTGATTATCTATTCCTTTTGTCATGGAAATAGATCTTTTGATGTGGAAACTTATACAACCTTATTATTATGTGTAAATTTTTATTATTAATAGAAAACATAGAGTTGTGGAGCTCACAATAAAATCTAATTAATAACAAAATATATACATTATAAGGTCATGTGAAATTTTCTAAGATGCTTACAATATTATTATATAGAGTTTGTCTACAATACTCACAAATATGGTTAGGATCATGAGATACTTATAATATACTCTACTTATTCTCATTCAATCTAGGAAATACATATATACTTTTAAAAAAATTAGTATATTTACTGGGGCACAAAATTCTTTCTTCATTTGGTTTTGGTAGTTAGCACATTTGTTTTTAGGAATTTATGTGTTACTAACATTAAATTAGGAATTTTTTGATGCGTTTGGTTTTAAAAAAATTTAGGGTTAAATGCATTTTACTTTATGTATTTTAGATCATGTGCAATTTAGATCCTGATTTTTTAAAATATACAACACGACTCCGTGTGGTTTTAAAATAGTGCAAAACAGCTCTTCCATCAATAGAATTACACTATTAAATGATATTTTTTGGACAACATTGTCCTTAGATTTTTTCTAAATCTCTCATCCCCTTCACACAGTCGTCTCTTTCACCCAACTTCAACAAAGAAGAACCCCTTCACAGCAACTCCATCACCCACATAAAAAAGAAGAAGAAACAACACCATAACAAAATACAAGTTAGTAACAACACGATTATTCATTCATCAATAACAAAAAAAGGAGGAAAAAAAAATACCAAAACCCAACCAATCTGTTCAAACCTTAAACTAGAAAAAAATAACAAAAATGAAAAGTACCACAATCCCCATTCACCATCATCGTTCTCTTCCTCCATGCCTATCACCACCGTGAGCTGCCACAACCACCACCAAGAGCACCACCATCATCGCGAAGCTGTCGCGACCCCTCCCCCTCCTCTGTCGTCTCTACGTCTTGTCCCCACCCCTGCGCACAACAACCATGCGCGACCACCATCGCGAGCAACCACCATTGTTGGATCTTCCACCTTGTACTGTTTCTACAAGCTCTCCTCCGTCACACCTTTCTGTCGTCACGACACCATTGGATCTTCCACCACCATGTCGTTGCCACCACCCATTGCTTCTCTCTATCTCTACAACCCATAGCCCCAAAACCAAACAGAACCCCCAAAAGTTAGAAATGGAAGCATAGCAAGGGAATGACTTTTTTGCGGGTTGAGAAATTTTTTTTACGTTTCTAGAAATATGGCAAGGGAAAGGATTGGAAAATTTAAAATACGATATGGCAATTTTGTCCAAAAAATATCATTTAACAATGTAAATGGATGTCCATGGAAGGGCTATTTTGCACTATTTTAAAATCACAGGAGGTTGCGTTGCACATTTTAATAAGTCAGGGTGTAAATTGCAAATGACCTAAAACATAAAGGGGTAAACTGCATTTAACCAAAAAATTTATTCAATTTTTATGCTTGTTTTTCGTTTTTCCATAATTTTATAAAGGAAATACTTAAAATTCAAAATAAAAACCAAAAATTGGATTTTGTAGCTTTTTTAGTTTTTAATATTTCCTTTATAAAATTTAGGAAATAGAAAAGTATGAAATGAAAAGTGAAAACTATTTTTGAAATCAAATATACCGTCTGTTTCTTTCTTAAAGAATATATTGAAACTTATCTCTCTCCATCATTTTGTTTCAGTTTTTTGTTCTTCACTAAGAGTATGTTTATGAGTTTGGATTTTGAAGGGAAAAAAAATGGGAGGACTTGTAATATAATTTTACACTAGAAATCCTTCCCTTTGAAATTCAAACTTATAAATATACTCTAATTAAACTAAACTTGTTATATATTTACACATGATTAGAAATAAAGAAAGAACAGAGAGTTTTAATTTTCCAATACATATATTGAATTCATTATAGTTGACATACGGCTCCCAAAATATGTTGTGAAACACAAAACTTAGTAACTTACTGTAAACATAACATACTCTTAACATAAATGTTGAGTATTGTAGACGCGTACCCATAATAATTCATAAAACTGATGTTACGTGAATATAATATTCCTTAGTTTTCTTTCTTTCTTTTTTTTTCCGTCAAAGTATAGTAGCTTTTGACCATCTTGCGGCATTGGATTCGTTACATGGCTCCAGAGTCCATAACCTATATTTTCGTTTGTAGACAGTGTAGGGAACAATAGGCAAGATCTAGGAAGATTAAACGTCCAACCTATCTAGACTTCTGTATAATTTCTTATAACATTAAAGAAAAATGAAAGCAAGTTGTTACTTTTGTAACATTCTCATGTTAAGAGATCATAAATTACAGTTTATAATGATTAGCAAAAGCCAAAAGATGCTTCCTCAATCGAATACCTCAACAACCGATAGGTGCACCTCAATTATCGACATAATTTCCTGCTTGTCTTTTTGGAGAATAGATTAGTTGTGCTCTACAGCTTTTTTTTTTTTCTTTTTTGGAAAAATAATTAGGGTAGGATGGTAGCTCTCCAATTCAAGATAGAGAAAAAGTCTCCAGACTAACTTAAAGAGTGTTGATTGAAAAAAAAAATTTTACATTTATCTTATCTCAATAAAAATAAATAAAAATTCAAATATACAATTTATCAAATATGAGATTTTATTATGCTACATTAGGCCAGACCAACCCTCAGGGATTTTGCGGTCTAAGCTTTAAATCAATGGTAAAGATATGTAGAAAACATTTATATTAAAATTGACTTCATTATCACTGCTTAAACTGTAGCAAAAGACCTTACGATATATAAAGGATAACTTCATTGTCCTAAACCTAAATGGAAAATAACTTCTCTCTTTAAAAGTGTAAAAACACCCTTCATAAAATATGGATTAATAGAGTTACATATTTTTTTGAATTCCCGATTTCTTCGCGGGGTCAAGAATAAGAAACTTCACCAATATATGATGAAATAATGTGAATGATCCATTGAAAAATCTATTGCTTTTGATTATTTGTATATAAATAGAAATCCATCAACTTTGGCTTCAATTATTTGGGTTAATTTTCTTTAATTATAATTATATTTAAAAATTAAGTGAAATTAACATTATTGCCTTTATTAATTTAAATATTATAATAAAGGAAATTGTCAATAAGATAAAAAATGATGAAGTTCATCTTTATGGTTTCAGATATGAAATTTACTGCGACTTAAATAGCAAGTAAACGGTTGAAAAGTTTATACAATAAAATGGATATTGGCCTGAGTAAGCACATTATTAAAAGAGATTATCTCAATATCTAAACGTAATAAGCTACCGCATTATTATTATAAAAAAAAAATTTCAATTTAATTTATATTGGCTCAATGATTCGAAACACAACCTGTATCACATAATAGATTATTTAGTCAAAAAAAATGCCATTGGTAAACTTTTTATCCAAATTTATTCATTAGAATAATGTGACATGTATACAATCAAGTAGATTAACTCATTTTTATTTTATTTAATAATTACTCTTACTTTTTTCTTTTGGTCAAGAGTTTTAATAATTTTTGTTTGACATTGTAACGTTACTCTTTCATAAAAGATGTCTTAATTGAAATTAAGATCTTTTGTATACAACCCGAGAGAGATACTAATGTTCACCCGAGAGAAATACTAATTTCTCAATATATAACAACTTAAGATCTGTTTGTCTCTTTTTTTTTAACAAAAATAAATTTTTCCAAATTAAATAATTATTTTTTATAGAAATTATTTATATTAAATTCTACTAAAAATTTAAAATTAATTTTTCTTTGGCTCTCTCAGTGAACGTGCTGGTGTGGTCATTGGTCAACAATGCAAGAGACCGCGAATGACTACGATGTCAATGATGGCATGTGCCTCGCGACCTTAAACGCGTTTGTGGTATTATGATTCGAATCATGTGCTGCCCACGTGAGTTGATGAATATAAGTCTCCTGTCGGCAACCCATTTTTGTTCCTCTTGGGTCTGACTCTTCCGCAAGATTGATTATGCATACGGAAAGTTTAGTTCATGTACCGGCGGCGGAGGAAGAGAAAAAAAAAAAAAATCAATTTTTATTTTTTTTTTTCATAAAAATTAAAAATTAAAAACAGCAAACCAAACATATTTTAAATTTATTTAGACAAATGCAATCAAATAATTTATAATATTTTGTAAGATAGAAAAATTAGGTTATTTTAAAACTATTTTTTCAGCTAAAATATCCTATTATAAATTGATTTTTACATAATCAATTACAAATAAAAAATGATTATATGAATAAATGATTATTAATGCAATTTTAATCTTAGAACTTTTCCAAAGGCACACTAACATTGTATTTGAATGTTTTCCAACTAAACAAACATACTCGAATTAGTTGAAGCTGATTGGAAAGCGTGGGAAGGGAATGAAACAAAGTTTCTTCCTTACTTGTTAGGCTGGTAATTAAGTGTACATTTGGACAAAGCAATTATAGAAGCAGTATAATTTTTAGAAGGAATTAAGATTCATTATGATAAAATATATTCTATTTGGATATTCACTTAGAAGAAATTGTAGAATTTAAAGGATTTTAAAAGAGAATTTTATCTATCTAAAACGGAAGAAATTTTAGAAATCCCTACATGCATAAATATACGCCTTTCTCATTTTATTAACTCTCACTTTTATTATATTCCATTATAATTTCTTTATATTTATGAGATTTTTGTTTAGTGTTATATTTAATTTATTTTGCTGCATTTTATATTTTTTAATATTCAGATTATATTACATGATATTATATTTATGTATCATTAAATTTTATAATTCAAATTATTTTGTGAATGAAATTTGAGATAATTTGTAAAATATAAACTCATTATAATTGATTTTAGATTGATTAAATTTTAGTTATTAATAAAAAAATTATTTTTTAAAAAATACATTATATTTTTTAAATAAAATATGTTAGAATCAAGGTAATGTAATTACCTCACCAAAACAAAATCTTTTACAAATGAAGAAAACTTAATTATCTATTCAAACAAAAAATTTAAAAATTGAAAGGAATTTAATTAAAGTATTTTAATTTCCTAGCATTTTAAATTTCCTTGTATTTTAAAAAATACTCTATCCAAGCACACACTAAATAAATAAAACTGGAATTTATTTATAAATCATGTTTAGAAGTTACATAATTAAGAAACAAAATAGAATGACTTCACAAAATTTCAATCCCCCTCCCTCCATCCCAATTTTGAGAGAGCGGGCTGGGTTTGGGGGAAGAAAACTTGCTTTTGAGAAGGGAAAGAGGGAAATTTGTTTTCTTCACTTCCTACCTCTTATTAAACTCCCAAATAAGAAAAATAAGTTTCCTTCCCTATTATTCCCTCTCTTGTCCCCTCATTACCTATTATCTAAAACCAATGTAAGCATGGACGGTTGCATGTACAAATTTATAGAAAATTTGATAAAATCCCCATATCAATCCTTTTAAATTTTGTATTGAAGAAATTGGCCCATATAATAAAAAAAAGATTAAATTAGTTACTATAAACAAGTAATACTTAAATAAGTTTTTGTCAATTAAAAATATCAAGCAACTTAATGCCTGTTTGACAACTGTTTTGCTAAAAGGTTTTTAAGCTTAAAAACAAAAAACTAAAAGAAGTTGTTTGGCAACTAGTTTTCTTAATGTTAGTTTTAAAAATTAAAAAACACAAATTGAGTTTTAAAAACTGAAAACAAAAAAAAAGAAACTTTTGGATGTTTTACAAAGCAGAAAACAAAACCTTGTTCCATCTCTAAGCTAGCTCCATCCCCACTTCCACCATTTTTATCCCCTCCTTATCAACCTTTCCTTGCTCATTTTCAACATCTTCGACCACCACCTCATGAAGCCCCTTCGGTTCCAATATGCTTCGCCAAGGATCGATCCGATTTGCTTCGCACAGGAATTGTCAAGGCCCCCCAGGTCTAATTTGCTTCACACAGGATTGATCGCGACCCCTCTAGCTCCAATCTACTTTGCACATGACTAGTCGCGGCCCCCTAGCTTCAATATGCTTCGCACAAGATCGACTTTACAAAACTCACCCCTATTCGCGCTTCGCAGTGCTGGCGGAGAGCCCACTGCGACGGCACCCTTCCCTTTACCGCCTTTTGTGCACGCTGCCGTCTCCCTAATCTCAGCCCTCTGTTCCTTTTCTTTGGTGTATTACGGTAGTTTTGGGGAAGAGATAGGTTCCTTTGAAAACATGTTTTTAAAAAAGATAATCCAAACAGCATTCTTTGGGCCTGTTTTTATTTTCTACTAGTAAAAGGTTGTTTCTAAACTTGATTTTTAAAATAGTTTTAAAAAACAATAGCACACAAATTGGTCTAAATAGGCTCCTAGTTTTTTCATATTATGATAAATTAATTTGAACTGTTTATGATTCTTAAGAGACAAATTTCTTTTTTTTTTTTTTTTGGTGATTGAACTAATTTGTCCAATAATTTAAATATGAAAGGAATATTTTTCTAGAGGGATCCATTTAAGATCGAGAAAAGCAATCACGTTTAAATTGCTGGGGTAATGTTCCTCTAATTTATGCTATAGGTTCAATATTGTACTGATCTGCAAAATGTCAATATCCCATCTAATCAATTTTCTCACCAGTATATTTCTTTCGTGATAAATGTTTATGACTGTTATGAAAGTAAACAGCCCACGTTTTTTCTTCCATTTCATTCAAACTTTTGTTGATCTGTCCTAGTGTCTCACAAACACGCGATTTTCTAAGTCTCGTGAATGCTAAGGAATTAATAAAGCATAACACATGATTCATAGTCCGTACTTCGTGCATCGACTTGAGCTGTGAGCGCTCAGGTTACATCCGCATGTGCTTGGCATCAATTGAAAGCCAACTTATACACAGTGCGAGTGGTCATTTTCCATTTTGCCGGAGACTCGATTGTTAAAGAAAAATGATTAGCTGTTATAATTTTTGTAAAAATGTTATAAATATATGGATTTTCTTTAATCTTTATATGAATAAGTAATATTTACTTGTTTGATGAACTTATCCAATCAGTATTATTCTAAAAGTTCAACAAAAAAAAATTTTGAAGTGGAAGTTTAACAATTTTTTATTACAATTTTGACAAATAATTTAGATACGTTCACATTACTATAGTCAGAGAAAAACAGTCCCTCGTTCTCTTGCCACGTTGTCCCCTAAATCATGGTCGTGTCTTTGAGATTTGGATGGCTAATTCGGCTTATTCTCTCTGACTGAGTGGAACTTGTCTGCCGCAGGCCGCCATATTCCAAAAAGCCGGGCTACCATTATGTACAATGCAAAAAGAGAAGAGTGGTGTTATTTAATTTGTAGCACTTATTTGAGCATTTTTAAATAAATACTTTAAGGTGTACTTTAGATAATTTGTAATAAATATTTATGAGATACTCCCCAGAATTTCTATTAAAAAATGCCTAAAAAATAATACAAATAATATTTCTTCAATAAAAAGGAAATCTAGAAACATTACGAGGATTTTGCATATCAGTTACGACGCCAATCCGTTACTGAAATAAAATAGCGAGGGCCCAGCAACGAAAACATCCGTCGTTTTCTGGAAATTGTCGCAATAATGTCATATTATATTTTTTTTATTATTAACTAGCTACTCGACAGGCACTACCGTGCCAGTCGAGTCACTTTTTTATTGGTGTTAATTTGTGAAAATAAAGAGAGAAATATGTAAATAAATCAATTATGTGAAATATATGATTTTATATGAAATTATTTGATATTATAATTTACCGAAATCAAAGTTTTTTTAATTTTTATATTCTTTTTATTATGTTAAAAAAGGATAATTACATAAAAAAAAGAAAAAAATATGGAGAAGTTGAGGTAAATAAGACTGTGATTGGTGAATTTGAAAATAAATTTCAATAGAGTGAAGAGATACTGAAAGATAGTTTCTCATCACAATCCCCTTTATTAATAGTATAGATATATTTTGAATATCATAACAGATAAAATTGAAAGTTAATGGGTAATTCTGGCCCTTATCGCTCACCCTACTTTTCTCAAAAGGTTTATTGGTGAGTGTTCAATTATTAAAAAAAAATTAATCAGTAATATTTAATTGATACCTCAGAATAACGTATGCTATAGATTAAGATTTTTTTTTCCCCTTAAATGGATAGAGTATTTGTAAAATTTATTGAATAATACTAATAGATTAATTTATTCCCAATTCCCAAGACATGCCCATGTTCCGTTCGAGTCAACCGCTTACAGTACACTTATGGCCCGACTCAGTACAATTTTTTCTTATAAAATTAGCACATCAAGTAGAATATTTAGAGCTGGTATACGGTAGTGGGTACTGAGTATAGATCAATCCACATCGTTAGTGGTATTAGGTATAACTTTATCTGAGTGACATTATATCAATCAATAAAGGAAATAAAAGCTACATTGATTTTAAAGAAAATAAAAAAGAAGATAATTTCCTTCATGCATGTGCGAATCACTATCGAAG
Organism: Dalbergia cultrata; assembly: GCA_031216105.1. Classification (NCBI taxonomy): domain Eukaryota; kingdom Viridiplantae; phylum Streptophyta; class Magnoliopsida; order Fabales; family Fabaceae; genus Dalbergia; species Dalbergia cultrata. The sequence goes on from CM062345.1 coordinate 5,432,220, forward strand.
AAAGAAATGTTGCAAGGGGCGCAAGATCGACATTAGAAAAGCAAAAACAAATGTCGTGTGCTAAAACGCGATCAAATTCATGCACAAATTCAGTTGTTGGTGGGAATTAAGTGGGAACAAAGGCGCTGTCTTTGAATTTATCTTGATGAGGAATGTAAAGTAATTTGTCAATTATAATGTGCAGCCTTTTCACATATTCTTTTACATTCATATATTCATGGTTGATGATATATAGATATAAAATGAAGAGTAATATTATTTGTAAATTATAATTTATTAAACACTGTAGACACTAATTAATCTAGAACTAAAGGCAAAAAAAAAAAAAAACGTTTTGAAATTTTTCTATACATATACATATATTGTCTTATCAACAGAAAAATGTTCAATTAAGGTGTCTACCTTTTTTCGATAAAAGAAAAATGTATACTTTTTTTTATGTATACAAATGAACTTTATGTAAAATAGGGGGCGGCACCCATTTATCTATTGATACTTTCCATTTATTGTTTAAATTTGTAATTTTTCTAAAATACCTTGATATAATTTTTTTTATATTTAGCTAAACTTTTATTTTCAAAACTCAATTGTTTTTATTTTTGACGTTTTTGAATGTATTTAATTAAAAACTTATTTTATATTTGTAAATTGCTACTTTGATATTTTAAATTTTTATTTAATAATTACAATAATTAATATTAAACATAAATATGAGTTTAACCATAGAAAAGAGTAGATATTAGTATATATTGAATTATCTAAGAGTTAATTCATCATGAAAATAATTTTATATCCTTTAAAAATACACAATAGGACAAAAAAAATGCAAGCCACATTTCTACTTGTAGAACTGAAATTAAATTTGGCAACGTTTACAAAATTAGAGTTTAGTAAATAAATTGTTTGGCAATTAAAAAATAATTTTATATAAAACATAATAGATATATTAGTTTATGTAAAAATAATTGATTTAAAAATGAATAATTTTTAAAAGGTTACGTAATTACAGAAAACTAATTTTGAAAAAATGTTACTTAATTATATATTAGTAATTTTTTATGTTTAATATTTATTATTACAATTATTAAACATACATTTAAAATACCATATTAACAATACATTCTAAATATAAAATAGGTTTTTAATTAAAATCATTTAGAAATGTCACAAATAAAAATAATAAATAAGGAGTGGTATAATAAACAATTGAGATTCTACTGTATAAAATTTAATTTAATTTTAAAAATAAAAATTAGCTAACTATAATACATCTTTTTTCATCAAGGGTATATTAGAAAAGTTATAAATAAAAGTAATAAATAGGGAGTGGTAATAGTCAAATTGGAGTGCTAATAGCTAAATTGGAATGGTAATAGCCATTTCCTGTGAAATAAAATAAAAAATCTGAGATCAACACGAATAAATTTTATTTATGGTCGGTGAGTCTCTTCAGCTCAAACCATATTTGCACATGTACTCTTTCAGCCTGTCAGATTCAAACTAGATTAATAAAGTTGCATGTGTGCATGAATTATTTTGATTCTCTAACTTACGTTACACGTTTAATTGACATCATATAAAGTATTAGTTTCCACCTTTATTATGTTTTTCGACTTGATTCAAGTAAGTGATGAAATACCTTCATTTCAATCCATGTAAGTCTCATTCGTAAGCACTGCTTTTAATTTATTTGACTACTAAAGACGAGATGATGAGAAATTAAAAAAAGAGCATTATTGTAGAGATTACTTTAGCTAGTAGCTCGAAGGGACTTAACTACCCGTCTGCCAGCGATGCCAGTTTCAATCTGAATGCCCTCTCCCAATAATGCAGTAATAATATATTAATTATCTCATTGTTTATTACAGAATTTGACACTTCTATATTAAAAATAAATAATTGACAATTTTTTTATATAGGAGGTCAAATTACTTTAAACCAAACATTGATAGACAAATTTGAGAGTTTGGATGACAACTTTTGCTTTTCAAGATCTCAATTCAGTCAGCAAAAAACTACTCCTCTTGAGTTCTACACCAAAGAATCGACTGTCAAATATTTTTTATGGAGCGAAGATGGAATGCGTGTAGTGCAAAGTGATTTGTGTGTTATGATTGCATGAATGAGATTGACAAAGTAAAGAAAAGAAAAGTTACAAAAATGTAAAGGAATTAATTGACAAAATTTAAATAAACTATAGAAAATTTAAAGAACTTGCAAGAAATCTAATCATAAGAAAGCAAGAAAATGGGTTGAGAATAATACTCAGTGAACTCTGAACTTTGTTTTGTCATCTAGTGATGTTTGTAGAGCAAGTGTGTGAGTAAAAAATTTAACCCTTTGTAAATGTACAGGACTTGTATTTATAGACAATCTAGGATTCTAAGATCTTGACACTTGTCTTTAACTATTTTTGGATGTTATCCACGTGTCTTTGACAGTTTCTTTATTTGTCACATGCCTTTGTCATTGGGCAGTTACCACTTTATTGCACCTTCATCAGGCTTCTATCAATTACTGTTGGTAATTGCTGATAACTGTTGTTAACCGTCACATGACCAATATCTATCTCCTACTGATCACTGTGATGATCTTTTCAAGATCTTCAAAATTTTCTAAGTCGCAAATGACAAACTCTGATTTCGACATATCAAACTCCAACTTTAACTGGCGAACGCCCACTTCAATTGATGAAGATTAGTATCATAATTTTACAACTATTGGCTTGCATGTTTGGAGATTCTTCATCTCGAATGACAAACATCCACTTCAACATGTCGACTATCAAATTTGTGATTTCGTCAACATCGATGTGCCTTTTCTTGAGAATCATATTTTATCTGCGTCGATTAACTTTAACATGTTAACTGTTTGTCATAATTTATCATCATCAATTACTCTCATATTTTGACAACCAAATTCTTTTCATTATTGTCTTTGTCTCACCGCAATCAAATGATAGTTTGACTTTTGGACACTTAGTAAAATTTGATACCAATACTCATCAATAACGTTTTTGTTTGACTTGCATTAAGCTACATTGCTTACTTAATTTCGAAAAAAAGAAAAACAATATGGATTCTCCATGTTCTGAATATTCCCTGGTTTTCTATTCACTAGATGTGGGAAATGATGGAGTTTTGGATAACAAATATATTTGAGAAATGCTTGTTCAAACCATAGTAAAGGAATTTCCAATAGAAACGTAACATGTGGAGAGGTCAATTCAAAGGCAACCATAAAAAGCATAGGAGCATTTAAATGTTGACTTAAAATGCCGGCAATGACCTAAAATTTTAAAGGGTATACTACATTGATCATCCTTGAAGTTTGTTTAAAAATTGTTATTTTCTCCTACTCAATCTTCTTATAAATCTTCCTAAGTATTAAATTAAGTTTGTTTTGATCATTTTTAAAGTTTTAAGACATGAATTGTGTTTAATTTTTTACACCATTGAGTATTAGGGTGATTTGTAGGAGGATTTATAGAAAGTTTCATTATTACTCAATTTGTTTATAAGGTCTATGATTTTTTGAAATTAATATATTATCATCTTTGAATTTGTGAAATTATCAAACCAACCTTTTATTCCATGCACATTGCATAGTATTTTCAAAGAAAAGCTAAGTTATGTTAAACTTCATCAAATCTTACAAGAGATTGATATAATTTACCAAAAAATATGGGTGATAAGTAAAATGTGAACAACCTAAATACCATGAAGTATTCTAAACTTCATGTCCAAACGAATATTATATTAATTCATCAAGTGAATTTTGGGCAAATTTTCATGCTGACATGTATTTTCTAAGCCATTGACAAAGTTGTCCCTTAACCAGCTACCACCGAGGGATTAGATTATGACTGCCACCTCTGCTTTATCTTTGGGTCAACATCGCACATCTGGTGTCCAGAGTCAAAAACAGAGGCAGGGTCAGTCAATAGTCCATGGAAAACCGAATAGGCTTTGTTTGACATTGAGTTCAAGATAAGAATACTCCTTGTGCTTTGTGCTGACAATTGTGGAAAATGATCGCACATCTTGCTTGAAGAAATATTTGTGTATATCTTTTACTTTTTCGTTATGACTTGTGAGGATAGATACAGAAGTTTGCATAAGCTACTAGTTTCTATATTCATTTTACGAATACCACATTTAAATAACATAAAGGAGGTAGCATTATGTAAATTTAAAATCTGACCGCCATCAAAAAGAAAATTAAAAACATCGTCAATGACACAATTGAGATTTGAAACAATGCTAACTATGTTTTTGTTTCTGTACTCATGGAATATAAGTATTCATTGTATAATTAACGATTATAATTTGATAAACTTCAAAAAATTTAGATTAGTAAGATACCTACCTCATTAGTAGCCATAAATAACTAAGAGGTATTAATATTGTTAAATTTTATAAAAATATCAAAGAAATCCTCATATAACTATCACAAAAATTTGAACTTTTGTAGTCATGTTTGAATTTATTAAGATGTGTAAGGATGAGGCTACAAATTTGTCATTGTGAAAATATTGAATTATCAAAACAGTCAAATAATCTAAGCAAATCTCCCTCTGCTTTTTCTACCTTGATTTTATATTTTAAAAGTAAATTTAATTTTAATACATTGTTGGGAGGAAAAAAAAATCATATGATGATTTAATAATGAGTTGAGACATTTACAAAAAAGGTTGACTCTTGCCATCATTATTGTAAAATTAATATGTAATACTATAAAATTACATAACGGTATAAAACTTGACAATCTAATCAAAATAATCTCCTAATAAAGAGTTAACTTTTGCCAGAAAAAATGATGTGCTCCTTATTTTAGATGAACGAGAGATTGATATTATAATTATGAAACCAAACAAAAAATAAACATCATATAATTTTAGAAGGTAAAATCAACAGGGAGCTCAAGCATGAATATGAGCTTTGCTTGCCACTTATCCCTTTATCTCAAAAAAATGAAGGTACTAACACATATAAAAATTATTATTTTAAAGGTGATTAACTCTTCGCTTTTTCACTTTATTAACTTTGTCACTTTAGATGGGGCAAATCTTTAACTTATTTAGTATGTTGAATGAATGCCTCGTCAGCCATTGTTTGCCATTCCCTTGCTTTGTAGAGCACTCTTTCCATTTTTGTTCTTTCCGTGACAGCTCACAAATTTAGAAATGGCAAAAATTAGACCTGGGAAAGTTCCATCTTCAATGTTTAAAAATGAAATTCCATTCAAGATAAGATGTGAATTGTTTGCAACACAAACTAATAGAAAATTCAACAGAATAAGAGGCAAATGAGCGCACTATTAATTTGACTTGAAATGTTTCTTCTTTGGAGGCTGGAACATTAGTCCATTAGCCATGATTACAATGTGGAAATGCTCCTTTCATTTTGGAGGCATGGCAACATGCTGCAGGCCCAAACAAATTAGTGTCTGTTGGTATTTGGGTCATAATTAACACATAATCTACTTGCATCCGTGTTATTGCTTCTGGCTTTCAAGCTTCAACCCGAGTAAGCTTGAGGCAAAAGAGAAAACAGGACTTAGCCCAACCAGTGTTTTTCTGACAAACATAACCACTCTGGACTGCTTGACCCCAAAAAAAAAGAGACTATCTGGACTCTTTGAGCCTACAAAAAAAAAGGTATCCGGACTCCGACCAAAAGCTTTTAAAATATTACTTTTTAAAAAAATTAATTTGAACACATTGATAATATATAATTAATATTATCATATTAACAAAATAAATTTGAGTCATATCATATTGCTTTAAAAATTATTCAAGAAGGATGATTAATTAAAAAAATTAAACAAGTGAGTACATCCAAATTGAATTGAAGAAAAAAATCAATTTAAATGCATTGTTAGTGTAATTTTTTTAACCTAAATATCAAACCGTATATCATCGTATTGGTAGCCAATGTTTGACTATAAGTTAATAAAAAAAATAAGGGTTTAATTTTCAAATGTAAAATTATTTATATTATTATCTAATTAAAATATTTTATTTATATAATTTTTTAAATAATAAATATAAAATTTAATTATTTTTTATTAACATGACAATATAAAACTCAATAAGAAAATACATAGGAATTAAACTGAAAAAAAGAAAAGAGACAACCATAAGGTTTGGCTCAACAAGTCACTGCGTTAAAATTGAAGCGTACCATTTAGCAGCGTGAAATTTATAGTGTTCAAAGCCCAAAGGATAGAAACAGAGGACACAGTCACTCCTATTCTCACTCTGTGTTCATCAAGTGACGATCATGGACTCAACGGAAGACCTTCACCGCCTGTTATCGGAGCAGCGCCGCGAGTTCACGGCGGCGGAAGCCCTGGAATCTGACCTGGAATTCGCCTACCGCCTCCAATTAGAGGAAGCCCTCGCCGCCTCCCTCGTCTCTCACCCCTCCTCTTCCTCTCCCTCCGCCTCCCAACCGCCCCAACCCCAACCTCTCAACCGCCAAAACGACGACGTCGTTTTGACCGCCACATCACTTCAAGCCAATGAACTCGCCAAGCTCGTGCAAGAGCTCAATGACCGCCACCACAGCGAGTCCGAGGCCCGCAGGATGAAGCTCGATCTCAGCCGTCGGATCCACGACCAGAAGGTCGCCACTGAGATCCTTAGAATACCCGAAGACGATTGGGTCGAATGGGGTGATAATTTTGAGAAACCTTTTGGGGAAGGTTGTTCTAAGAAAGGCAAGTTGGGAATACTCGATTTTGATGATGATGATGATGATGATGGTGATGGTGATGAAGATGCGGTTTTTAGGGTTTATTTCAAGGGTTTGGTGAGCAATGAGGATGATGAGAGGGTGAGGATGAACGGTGAGAAGGTTGTTTTGGGTGGGATTGGGGTTGCTATCTGCGACCCTGGAGATAACTTGATTCTTGAGGTGAGGAAGCCGCTTGTTGGGTGCGGAACGAGCAAGGTTGCTGCTGATCTTAAGGCTTTGATCGAAGCTTTGAACGCTGCGATTTCTTTGGAGTTGAAGCGAGTCGTCTATTTTTGTGATTACTATCCCTTGTTCCAATTTGTGAGCCACCTCTCCTTTTACTGGTTTGGGTTGTTTTATGGTTGATATGAATCAAAGGTTCCATTTTTTATTCTAATGATAATAATGATGATTGAGGGTGAGTCTCGGCACCACGACAAAGTTGACGGTTGGGAGTTTTTTGCACTGAGCCACCTTTCATAATGATAATTCACTAAAAAAAATTGGTAATGGTGATTATTTTTTAGGTCCCTATTCCATTGTGTGCAATGGAGTGGCAAGTGATGGGTTTAGGAGTAGGTTTGTCACGCATATTTTTTATTCTAGAGAAATGTAGAGTAGTTCAGAGATTCTAGATAATTGCTTGTACATATTGTAGGGATTTAGATAGTTGTAGATGAGCTGAGAAGATTGTGGATGTGCAGTGTGCATCATTTAGAGTTTAAGGTTTCGGGATTTGAGAGTTGGCTCTCATTTTCCTAAGTGGGAGCACATCCTGTGGTGTTCCCCTTTAAAATGACCAGGAGTTGTTCCATCTTGATTGCTGGCTTTTGATAATGTTTGATGTCGCCAGATTCTTTTTTGAATGTGCGTGACCATGTTATATGGTAGCATGAGAGGATCATGTTTGATGTTGTCAGATTCCATTTGAAATACTATCTGATTACATGTTTTAATTATTATGTTCTGGTGTGATCATTGCACATGACCAGGTTATGTTTCCTTATGGCCAAGCAGTCCAATTGTCTTATTTTGGGGTGTTTTTGGCTATTTCTTTACATGGTTTTCATTTGAGATTTTAAAATGCTTCTTAGAGAATCTGATGTTTAAAATTTATTGTCTTTGGGAGCAAGAACAAGCCAGAGTTTGAATATTGACATGCCTTAAATTATATTTTGTTGTTTTAGTTTAACATGTTGGGAAATGTTGTACTTTTATGGAGTAATTTAGTATTGTGTTTTGCTGGTCAGATGACTGGAAAGTGGCCAGTGAAACAGCGAAAGATTGGTCTGCTAGTTAATCAGGTGAATCTGCTTCAGAGAAAATTTACACACTGTTCTCCAAGGCTCTTGGCAAGACATGCTGTCAAGTTTGCATTTAAGCTCGCAAAAGATGCCATCATTTCTCAGTTGACGAAGCCTGTAGAATCTGACAGTAGAAAGAATCTGAATGAAACTTGTGTCATATGTTTGGAGGATACTGATATCAATCACATTTTTTCAGTTGATGGCTGTCAACACCGCTATTGCTTTTCTTGCATGAAACAACATGTGGAGGTGAAGTTGCTTCATGGGATGGTGCCAAAATGCCCTCATGAAGGATGCAATTCTGAGCTTCTTGTTGACAGCTGCAAGAAATTCTTGACAAATAAATTCATTGAGACCATGCAGCTACGAAAATTGGAAGCTTCAATTCCTGTTACTGAGAAAGTTTATTGTCCTTATCCAAGATGCTCTGCATTAATGTCAAAAACTGAACTTTTAGAGTACTCCAAAAATCTTATTGGTGATTCTGAACTGACAGGACCCAAGAAGTGCATAAAATGTCATGGTCTCTTCTGTTTCAGTTGTAAGGTCCCCTGGCATAGTGGTATGACGTGCCACACTTACAAAAGGTTGAATCCTAATCCTCCTGCTGAAGATTTGAAGCTGAAGTTTCTGGCATCAAGGAGTCTATGGCGACAGTGTGTGAAGTGTAACCATATGATCGAACTTGCTGAAGGCTGCTATCACATGACTTGCAGGTACTGTAATATTGTCATAGATTTAACCTATGTTATTGTTAGAACTTAATCAGAAGCTACATGAAACCTATCCTCATCTCCCTTTATTTATAGTAAATTAACTAACTCTGAACTAATGTGATCCTAAAAGCTGTGATCATTATTCTTGTAGAATCTTTTTTTCTTTCTTTTTACCTTAACAATAAATAGTTGGTGAGCATACGTCTCCTAGGACATAATTGTAAATGAACGAGCCGTTGAGTATTGAGTAATATTATATGAGAAGCAAGAATGGTTGGATGGGTGACACAGAAAAACTCAACCAGAATCTTTGATTCAGTGACTGAAGTTACAATAAATATATTGCATAAATCTTGAAGACGTTTATTGAACTAACATTCAACACGACAACGCTTAGAAAATTCTTGTCCAATTGAGGTTGATATAATTACAAGATAAAAAAGATGGTTGGTAAGAATTCAGGACATGGAAATATTTGACACGAATAATGGAATATAAACCTCCTTAATACTTGACGAGGAAATTAATTCTCATTGCCGAAGAGCTAATGTTGTTAATACTCTATTTGATAATTTACAGATTTTCATGTGAGGAGAAGTGAGTTTATCATTGTTGAATCCCAACATCTTCAATGGGAAGCAATGATATGTTGGTCCATTGTTACTTAAGCTCTTGATCCATGCTCTCATCACATATTACTTCCTTGCTTTTCTTGTGATTACAGATGTGGGTTCGAATTTTGCTATAACTGTGGAGCTGAGTGGAAGAACAAAAAGGCAACATGTGCTTGTCCACTCTGGGCCGAGGACAATATTTGGTTTGAGGATCATGACAGGGACTGGGATGACGAAGAGGAAGATGAAGATGAAGATGAGGATGATGATTATTATGACTCTGATTATTCAGATGGTTTTTACTGAGTCGGTGCTTGCTTGACCAATTGACCTGTGGTCTGGCTATCCGCATTTTACAAGCAGTAGTTTCATCTTCCTAATCCTTTTCTTTTACTTGTTAATTTTGTAAATTCTGGAGCTGACATTCATACACTTGCACATATTTATTAGCAAACTGTGAATTGCCTTTAGTTTTCTTTCGCCTGGTTTTACCTTTGATCTTTCTCTATAGCCTAGTGTTTACTTCACTTATTTTCTAAAACATATTGCATTTTTAAAGGATTTTCTTTTTAAAAATTCTTCCATTTTTCTTACAGAGATACAGTACCCTTCTACCGGCCCTTTTCTGACTTGGATGCAAATATCAATGCGCAATATGCTGACAAACAGCGATATTCTTTTTGAGGATTATGATCATTTGATGAAGCAATTCAAATGATGGTATTGTTGAGACCTATTTAATCTCTGCAATATAAACTCCTCTCTTTCATGAGCCAAGGCTTTAAGTATTGTCTGGCTTCTCCATCTGCGACACGGATTGTAACACTGAAAAGAACGTGATCATTGTAACAGTTGATTATTGAAACTCTTACAAAACTTCACTTTGGATGGATTCACTCTGATCAATGTAATGCTTATGCTATTATTTCAAAAATTTAACAAGTTAAATTTGGAAATGCGTAAGAGTATGTTTGTTTTAGATTTTAGTAGAATTGTTTTTCAAATAATTGATGTTAAAAGAATTAATTTTAAAAGAATTGATTTATATTTGAGAAAGATATTAAAAAGGCGAGTTTAAGAGAATTGATGTTAGATTGAAAAGTAAAAGTTAAAATATTTAATTTCCATTGGAATTGTTGTCGTAAATTTTAAGTTTGACTAAGATTCTTAAGATGAACAAAGCAAAGAACACAAACTCATGCTTTGATATCAAAAGTATAGGCAATTGCACCAAAGAGGAGAATCTACTTCCTGATTATGAGTTCTACAACTATTTTAAAAAACAAGTTTTGGACAAAAGCATGTGTGGAAAAAGGATTTTATTGATGAACAAGAGTAAATACAACAACAATTTTACATCAAAGTATCACAATAAATTTTAAATGAGAAAACTACACCTAAACTAAACAAAAAAAAAAGAAAAGAAAAAAGTGTTGAAAAAGGAAAGATAAATGTAAAGTTTTGTGTATTTATTTGAAGATTTTTTTTTTTCATTTTCTTGAAGCCTTTTATAATCATGAAGATAGTTTTTTTTTCAATTTCTTGTTAATTTGGAATAAAATTGCCCCCAAGTACTTGGTAACCACTCCACGACTGATTGGTAATGTTCCACAGTTAATTGACAGTGTTTCACGGCTGATTGGCATGAGACATAATAGTTTCTGATTGTAAACATTTCAACACTTGGCCAATATGCAATAACTGCATCTTTTCCATTTGACACATAAGCTCCCCATTTGCAATAACTTCGTTATTCTCACGGTTCACAAAACCAGTAAACCATGTGACTAGTTAACATGCAATAACCACTTCCTTTACATAGGACACATCCACTTCAATAATTCCTTGGCTTGGTTAATCAAATTTGCATATTAATTCTTAACATTATCCAAACAAAGTCTAATTATCGCATTAACTCAACATGCCCTTTTAAACTCTTAGGCAATTATTTTTCGTTGATAACATATACCCCCTGCATCTTTTAGTTGACAATGAGCAACAAGAAAGATGAAGTGGTGCATTTGCTCAAAAGAATTTCTACTTTGTAATCCTTTACAACTAATGTGTTTTCATTAGCAAATTAATCCGCCAAAATCCAAAGGTATATCATTAAAATACTCTTTAGTTTGATAGACTTAAATTTGCTTGAATCTTTCCTATATTGTCACAACTAATCCCAATGATGTGTCTGTAGCCACCACAGTTAACGAAGTTGCTGACACTACCGTTGACGAAGTTGCAGAGAAAATTGCAACAACCAAGTAAAGTGTTCATGAACAATAAACTCTTGATCCTATAGCTTTTAAAACAACGGCTGTCGCACAAAGAAAATTTAATCCAATGACCACCGTTGCTTTAGCATTGTAGGAAACCAAGGATTATCAGTGAAGCCAACTTTTAGCTACTTTTATAATAGGTGAAATACATTATTTTTTTAGAGATTTCCTCTAGACAATGAAAATAACTCAACATATATTGAGTCATTGGTCTATTAGATGAAGTGATGTACATTGGTCGACTCATTGCTTGAGGTGGAGATAACCCCATGGCTGCTCTTGCAATAAGATTGTTTAGTATTGGTGACCGCCAAGAAAAAAATGGTTGATCTTTCGATAGAGGTGAAACAATTATCCATGGCTCCTTTCTAGTGTAATCCACCATGATTCTCGGCTAACTATCATTAGTCATGCCATTGCTCTTCCAATCAATTGAGTCATAATCATCAGTTGAAACTAATTTTGGTATTCTGCCCCTTGTTCCATAACCTGAACATTCAACCAAAAACAAATGAGATTGCCACGACTAACTGTAGGCTTATTTCTCTCTCGGCTAACAACTAATATCACTCTTCTGCTTTACAACTGAAGCCTATCTTAGTCGTCAGCAATCGATTGAAACCCACAATCAACCATTAAGGCAAAACAATATCATAATGCTCTTTTTAATATCAACCATAATGCCCTTCAGCTAACTTTTGCAGTAGAACTAATAGCTTTCTTTTGGAAACTGTCACTACTAGCATATCATCCGAAATTAAGGCACACTCTTCAATCACCTCTCATTCAGTCGAGTCATAATCTTCAATCGAGATTTAATCGAGACCAACTCTAGTCTTATATCTTCTATTTCCTCGGCTGTCCTTTGTTCTTTCTCATTAACAAATTGCTCCATTTCTGGAAGCTTTTCTTGTTAGTTGAGTAAAACATGTAAACTCCAAAGAAATCAACCTTTTCTATAGTCATGGAAGCATATTTCCTATAATCATAATGGCAAACTCAAGCTCTGGTAATTTGACATTACATTGGCTCAACCTCTTACTAAACCTCTCTACAAAATTAGCTGTAGGATCGCCTGTTTGTTGCGTAATGTTCATAAGATCAGCTAGCGTAACCTCCAACTGTGGCTGATAAAAGCAATCATGGAATAAACATTCCATGTCTACCCAATTATGCACTGAATTTGACAGTAAGTTTGAATACCATGTAAAAGCCAAACCAGTTAATGACAAACGAAATAATTGTATCCTTAAGAACTCGTTTTGCCCTGTTTCAGCACACTGTCCAATGAAACGGCTAATATGTTCCATAGTGGATTTCTTATCTTCTCCAAAAAAGCACTGAAGTCATGAATCTTGAATCCATGAGGGGATGGAACTCTGTCCACCCAATCAGGATATGACTTGTACACAGGCTTCTCCAATGGCTTCAATTGGTTCCCAAAATTCCTTCTCATAACATCAACAAGCGCATTAGGATCTATCAACTGTGGAGACTTTCCTTTTAGATTAGCTATATAACTTATATTACTCTAAGGAACATCCCATGACTGATAATGCAAACTCCACGGCTGAGACTGGATGTTCCATGGTTGAGATTGCAAGCTCCACGACTGAGACTGCAGACCCCACGGCTGAGATTGCATGTTCCACGGCCTAGACTGCAAGTTCCACGCCTGAGACTACATACTCCTTGGCTAATTAGATAATTGCTCCCCAGGATTATAATTCATGTTATTTCCACTAAATTCACCGTGTGACATGTATATAAGGGAACTTTGATGAATTTTCTACAATTCATCATGCACCATTGATTTCACAGTATTTGACAACTGTTTTGATAATCGCTCCATCAAGCCATCAACACCCATTTCTATTTGCTATTGGATGAAAGAAGTCGACACATAATCGGGTCGCTTTTCTTCTTCATCAACATGGATGCTCTTAGTGGAATTGGCAGATGTAGCATATGTATTTTTTCACTTGGATGAAGTGATAATCGTTTGCGACTGACTAGTCATCACCCTAACGGGTGTTCCCAACACAGCCACATACGTTCTCAACTAGCCTTCATCCTCATGATTGTGTTGCTTTGGCATAACAGATATTGCATTTTTATGACTCAAATACATGATTTTCTTAAATTAATTTTTTTACACAAAGCCTTCGGATGTCTTACCGGGCATGCCAATTTTGTTATCGTGAATTTTGTGTTCGGTTAAGGTCTTGAGATGAACAAAGCCAATAACACAAAATCACGCTTTGATCCTAAAGTGCAAACGATGGCACCAAGGAGGGAAATCTACCCCTTGATTATGAGTTATCCAATTACTTTAAAGAACAAGTTTTGGACAAAGGCATGTGTTGAAAGAGGATTTTATTGATGAACAAGAGTAAATACAACAACTTCACACCAAAGCATTACAATAAATTTTGGATGAGAAAACTATACCTAAACTAAACAAAAAAGAAAACGCAAAAGTATTGAAAAAGGAAAGGTAAATGTAAAGTTTTGTGTATTGATTCGGGGATCTTTTTTCCACTTTCTTAAGGCCTCTTATAATCATGAAGACAATTTTTTCAATTTCAGCGCACGTTAATTTGAAATAAAACTGCCCCCAAGTGGTTAGTAACCACTCCACGGCTAATTGTTGATGATCCACAGCTAATTGGCAGTGTTTTACAATTGGTTGGCATGACACATAACCATTTTCCATTGTAACCATTCCAACATGTGGCCAATATGTAATAACTACCTCTTCTCAATTTGACACATAAGCTCCCCATTTGCAATAACTTCCTTATTTTCACAACTCACAAAACCAGCAAACCATGTGACTAGTTAATATGCAATAACCACTTCCTTTACATGGAACATGTCCACTACAACAATTCCTTGGCTTGGTTAATAAAATTTGCATATTAACTTTTAACATTATCCAAACAAAGTCTAATTATCAACATGCCTTCTTAGACTATGAAAGTGAAGCATTTCTGTTAGAAGTGAAATGACAAATAAAACAAACAAGCTGTAATAATGAAGTAGTTATGTTCTTGGATACAAGTATACTATTCATTTCAATAAATGCTGTGCCAAAGCATGGATTTTTCACAAATTTGGTCATTGGAGCTCGAGACTGATTATGTGTTTTTCTGTTTTCTGATATCAGAATTTATGCTTATAACTTGTATTGGCATCGTGGAGGATGGAGAATGAAAATGACATGCAGATTTCAGCGGGTAAATCCCAAGTTGTTTATTTATTGGGCTCCTTTTTTTGTTTTGGTGTTTTTTTTTTTTTTGGAGGGGGGGTTTGGGTCTGATTTATAGGGTACCGTTTAGGCGCAATTGTTCTAACCTATTGTGGGTATATTGGACCATTGATAAGGTTATGCCACTGGCCACCTGGTACGCCAAAGCCATGGCCTTAAGGTTGCCTAGTGTGTGTGTGTGTGTGTGTATAAACTTGAAATGGTTGTACAATTTGGCCAAAGAAAAAAGAGATATGGTTGTACCCAGGGGCGGATCTACACTGGGGGCAATGGGGCGTTTGCCCCCAGTGAAATTTTAGTTTTCTATTAGAGAATATTAATAAATATATGTACTGCCCCCATTATTCAATTAAGTTTGCCCCCATTTATGAAGCACAGATTGACATGAACACAGGACACACGACCCAGACATAGATACAGAGACACACCAAACTTAAAAAACTACAGGATACAGACACGGCATATATATATATAATTTTTTTTATTTTGTTGTATGATTTTTTTGTTTTTTTTATTTGAATTTCTTCTTGTTGTGTTTGTATACTTTTTTTTATCTACTTAATTCTTCTTTTTGTTTTTCTATGATCAATTGAAAAATTTTTAGAATAAAATGACCAAACAATATAGGTCCAACTAAATAATTATGGTTAATTTTTGACTCATGTTAGTATTAAAAATTTGAAAAAAAAAAAAAACCAACTCAGGCATGTCCGCAGGGTGTCCAAGCTGAGTTCACGGTATATTAGAGTAATGTCCAGCCGTGTTTGGTGCGTGTTTGAGCTCAAATAAATTATTTTTTTAATTGGACGCACATGAACACATGTCCAACATGTGTCGTGCGGGTATCGAACACGTGGACACGTGTCGTGCGGGTGTTGGACACCGACACGTGTCCGACACATGGATACACCACCAAGTCGGTGTGTCCGTGCTTCTTAGGCCCCCATTATATGTTTTGCCCTCAGTAGCTAAATTTTCTGGATCCGTCACTGGTTGTACCATACATGTGCAGGTGTTATAATTAGGCTTGTTCAATCAAGAAAAATTTTTCTGACCAAAATGAAAAAATCAAGAAACTTTTTAGTAACTTGACACTTAGAGACAAATGTTAAGAAATTTGTATTCATTTATAAACTACCAATCTCAAATAGAAAATCATAAAAAAACATGAACAAGAAATGTGTTTCCTCCTAATTTTCCCATCAAAGTTACCAAACATCTCATGTGCTGCTTCTTAAGAGAGACATAATCTAACCTATTAAATCATATGTCGTGAGATAATGACAATGACAGATTGGCATTAAAGAGTAGTTGGACTCACTGATGTTGAGAACGGGAAAGAAAATCAAATCCAGAAACATTAAAGGATTTTATGGTCGATTTTATTTTATTTTTTTTATAAATTCAGTAAGACGTTAAATAACTATCCCCCGTAATAATTACACAACATCATATAATGGTTTCGTATTTTAATTTATTGACATTATAAAATTATTTTACAATATTGGTGTAAATAAATAAATTCTTGCATAGTCCTTGCAATTTATACGGAGAACTTACATTATTTGATACTCTTATTTCAATTATTAGCTCTAACCCATTTAAGGCTCAATTTAGAAGGATTTGTGAGCCACTTTCCATGATCTTGGCTCACAAAAAATACAAAGTACATCATTCAACTAAGTGGCCACTCTTATGTGCCTAGAGTGAGGTGGCACCTACTAATAATGTAATGAATGATGGATTAACTAAAATTATAAGAAAATTTTCAGAAAAATCCAACGCATGTGTTGTGTGGTTCCATGTCCTCTCTTGCAAAGTGCTTATAATTCTATCTGCGTTTAGTTTGGTTGCAATATATACGTAGCCTTTGGGTGGGTGATTGCGTGACTATACAGCCCCTAATAAAAGGAGTTACAATTCTCTACAATGATATTCTTATTTTAAAGGGTAAAACGGGGAGTTTCATCCTTAAATTAATATAATAATATCCTTAAAATGGTATTCTTCTGTTTTTATTGATCAAATAGTAAAGTTCTTTCCCTTTACTTTTTAAAGCGAGGAGTAAAAACTTTATCTTATGCAAAAAGGGGAATATCATCTCAGTCATAGACACAAAATACATAGAACGTGCATCACAAATAGATGTTATAATAACCACCTGCTTCACGATAAATGAGTTGGAATTTTCAACCTTTTAATGAAAAATGAAATACTGAAGACTTTGTACAAAAGTGAAAGAAGGATTTGTTTTCGTATAACCAGTGTAGTGTATCATGTTTTCTCATATAGATCCGTACCCTTGTAGTTTTGAATGTTTGAAGGGTCTCTTCTATCCTTATCTTTACAAGGGAGGAAGTTGTTGGCCATGGGAGTGGGTGTTGAGGCAGGTGGTGGTGGCTATGGGATGGGGGTAATTTTGTTAATTAATTAATTTTTTCCATTAAAAATTAAGGATAGAGGGTTAGGGTAAGTGTAATTACTTTAAATTAATTAAGAGAGACATGTGATATTTTAAAATTTAGAAAAAATAAATGTAATTACTAATGATTTCAAAGGAAATCTACGTAATTTATGTTTATTTCTAACGTTTTAATTTAATAACTTTTCCATTTACAAATGTCATATATATATATATATATATCCTAATATATAAAAGAGGACAATATGAAAGGATAGTCATCAAGGAGTGGGCTATTAATAGCAAATTTATATTTTATATTCACTAAATTGTACCCAAAAAATAGATGAAAGATTGTTGTTTGAAATTCTTTTGATATAAAAAACTTACAAACATAAATGATTTTAAATATAAAATAAGACAATTCTAAAGCTTATTTTTTTATAAGACCATCAACATGACTGATCCTTGCTAGACAGCAATTATACAATGAATATACAGTCTCTCTACTATAGCATTTTTTTTCCCCTAATGAATGGCAATTTCATTGCCAAAGAAAATGTCAAATCCAACCCGCAACTTTATAATTGGGAGAACAAGTATATCCAAGAGCTTAACAATCACGGAAAATGGTCACCCATAAATATTTGATTTAAAAATTAAAATAACCACATATGAAACTTAATTTAAGTGTTCTTTTTATAGGGTGTTTGAAAATCCTTGAAATTGAATTCACTCAAAAATTGTAATTTAATTCCTTAATTTAAAACTAAACTTAATCAAAGAATTGAAATCCCAAGAGAATTCAATTCCACTAAAATCTCTAAAAGTAAATTATACCCAGATAAGTTTGATTTGGTGTAAAAATTGGATTTCAATAAATAAAAATATTAAAATAATCTCATTTGAATAATATTTTATTTTTAATCCATTAATAAAGAATAAAATAATAAAATAAATAAAATAAATTTATTTTTAAATACATTTCAAATTAAAAAATTAAAATAAATTTTTTAATTTAATAATTTATCTCAAATATAAAAATTAAATTCAATTTCATTATCCTCTCGATAGAATTTAATTTAGTTCCATCCCTGTAAAACATCCCAAACTGGCCGTTACGTACATTTTATACTGGAGAGTAATCTGTAGCTTCTGTCGGTAGTTTATAAACTATTTCGAATTAAAATGTGTTCTTTTATTTTTTGTTTGGAAAGATTATGTACTTTCCGAATAAAGAAAGAAAGAAAGAGTATGCACATTGTGATGTGAGGAATACGTGGCCAGTTGGTCGCCGTCCATCCTGATCAACCATCAGTCAGAACCGTTCTTCATTTCCATTGGAGGATCACTCTCCTCGCTGTCCTTCACTCCTTCCATTTTCTAAATCCCAAAACCATTAGTTTTTTCAGTTTCACTCATCCTCGTTAATCGTAAAAATACATAGGTATTGTGGATGGGTTTGGTAATAGTGTTTGTGTGTTTTATTTTTCAACTTCCAAAAGTTGTTTTAAAGAAGCATATTAGTATTATTCAGTAAAACAATAGAAAAAATTTTCTTAATAAAAAGAAGTCATTATAATAGAGTTTGACAAATATATTAAAAATTTATTATTATAATCTAAAAGGATTATAATAGGTATAGATATTTAAAAGAATAATGTTTATTGTCATTAATTAGAACTTATTTTTATTGTCATTTCTATTCTTAAAAGCACCCTTGACATTTATTGTCACATTTTTTTTAACCAAACAGAGAATATTAACTTATATTTGTTATAAGTAAAAACACCTATTTGAAGAGCAACAATCAAACCTAAATACTCACTCCATCCAGGGGCAAAGCTAGGGCTTTTTTGCTTTTTGGGGGTTGGGGGGGAGCACTGAAAGGTAAATTTTTATTTGATCTGAAAATTTTAAAAGAAAGTCATAATATATGTGTATATATACAATTTCAAGTTGGCCTCTAATAAAAATAGCATAAGATAATTTGGTTTTAAAGGAAAAAAAAATACATTTTGATGTCCTTATAGTAAAACATATAGAAGAAGTTAGTTTATTTTTAATATTTTGATGAACTTACTTATTTTATTTGTATTTCTATTAACAATCAAATTGAACTATTGTAAATCATTAAAGATTTATGTAACTTATAATTCCTTTGTAAATACTAAGGAGAGAGGGAGTATAAGAGACTCTACTAGTCATCTCAACAATCTTAAATTAAATGTTGAGGGGGAAAAAAAAAAAAGAAATCATAGTAAACGATCGCTTACTGTGAACTGTGATCACTTAATCAACTATGATCAGCTTTACCAAATTAAAGAAAAAACAGAGATAGCTTTCATTTAATTATTTTCCATATTTTGATTAAGTTATTTTTTTTTCACAATGAACAACTTTACCAAATGCAGAATCAGAATACCAGCAGTGGCAATGGCATGAGGGCAAAGGTGGCAAGGGAGCAATCCACATAATAATGAGTTAATAAGAAAATAACGGTTAGCACAGGCTATCAGCTATTCACTTTTTCCTGCCCAAACAAATTTCCCCAGACCAAACCAAACCACCAAAAGGCGCACACACCCACACACACGCACTGCTATGCAATTTGTCTCTCAAGTCTCAACGCTTCACCCACCACCTTTTTCCCCTTCCCTTTCTTTTCTTCGTCATTTCCTTTTGGGTCCATTCCTATTGTCAACATTTAAAAACCTCCAAATTCTCCTTCACCACACCCCTCACTTCCCATATTTCCCTTTCACCACATTCAACCAAAGAAAAAAAAAACATAAAATAAAAATAAAAGAAGTACTATTTATTTATTTATTTATTATTATTATTATTATTATTATTTGCATCTGCTGTTGTTGTCTTTCCCCATCCAAGAAACATTCTAGTCCAATCTTAAGTTGTCTGTTCCCAACCGCTGTTATTCTATTCTATTCTATTTTATTTTTCTTGTTTGAGAATGTGGGTCTTTGCTTGATCCTTGTGAGAGGAGAGAAGGTCAAGCTAGGATGAACTCAGGGGAAGGGAATAGTAATAATGTGGTGGGTGAGTGGAAGAGGGTGAAGGAGTGTGTGACGGAGTTCATGAAGGGTGTGGGGGAGATGACGGTGGAGTTTGGGAAAGGGTGCAGGGACATTGTGAAGCAGAGCCTCGTGAACCAGGACTCTTACATAGTCAGGAACTTTGGGAGTGATTCCTACGTTGGGAAGAGAGTTGGAGGGGTGCGTGCTAAGTTATGCAAGAAATTGAGCTTCTTCAATGAGTATTTGCCTGAGGATAAGGATCCCCTTCATGCTTGGGCCGTTATCTTCTTCGTTTCCTTACTTGCCTTTGTAGGTCAGTCAAGTGAACTCAACTTCAACAACTCAAGTTTTTATTTTTATTTTTTTTGGGGTGATATTTATTTATTGTTTGGGTTGATACAACTGAGGGTTGGCTGTAGACATGATCTATCATAGATGCTCCTTATATTCCTTTTATTGCCTCATCAATTATTTTTTGTAACATATTTAGCAAGTGTTTTAAAATTTTAGATTCTATTAAATGCTCATTTTCCTCTTGGCAAAAAAATGATTGGTGAGTCACGAAAAGAGACATGATTTGGGAATAGGTGATTTCTATCCTGATTCCTGCAATTATAAACATTTAGTACGATAAGGCTTAGTTGCTGCTATGTTGGGGATGAGAGAGTTGGATTTTGTATTTGAATTCATGTTTACTTCCCTAATTGTTGGGGACTAAATTTTATCAGTTGTGCATTGATCAATCATCAATCATCAGTGGAGTCTCGCTCTCTTTGTTGAAATCAGAATAAAACTCTTTTTTTTTTATTCATTATTTTTTAACTTTTTAGATTATGTTATGACCATGCCTTGTAACTTTGGGTGTTTAATGTTTCTTAGTCCTCACTATTATCCAGTGAAGTTTAGGTGGTGTATGTGTATTGTTTATCTTGCTGATCGTGCTGGATGATTGATTCATTTGCAGCTATATATGTAAATTCTGAGCATAATCCGTCCCCCACTTTGCCAAAGGAGCTCAAGGTCAAGGAAGTGTTTCTGCATCCTCCTGGTGCTACACGCATACTGCTTCCGGATGGAAGATATTTAGCATATAGGGAGCAAGGTGTTTCAACTGACAGAGCTAGATTTTCAATTATTGCTCCCCACGCTTTCCTTTCGTCTCGACTTGCAGGTTGTTGTTGACTGTTAACTTGTGTTTTATGTGTATTTGTACATACTGGAATGTTTTTAACTGTTGGCATCATCTTTAAAATTAGGAATTCCTGGAGTTAAGGATTCACTGCTTGAAGAGTTCGGCATTCGCTTGTTGACATATGACCTTCCTGGTTTTGGTGAGAGTGATCCCCATCCCAAGCGAAATCTGGAATCCTCGGCAGCAGATATGTCATTTTTGGCTGATGCTCTTGGTGTGAACAAGTTTTGGGTTGTTGGGTACTCAAGTGGAAGTATGCATGCTTGGGCTGCACTTAGATACATTCCAGATAGACTTGCAGGTATTACTAGGCCTCTTGTTTGTCCGGTTCCTTTTCTTTTAGTTTCCATGTGACCTTTGGATCTTCTCAACTTCACAAAATTTGGAGCTTTTATAATTAGCCTATTGTTTATTAACTTTTTAAATAACAATTACCATTTATTCATTGTTATAGTGTACTCACATTTTACTGAGGCCTTTTGTTATTTTCTCCCATTTGAAACACTTGAAAAAGTTGAAGCTCAAAGTTACAAGTCAAAGTAGGTTTTGCATCTTTTGAAGTTGGAAATGCTTCCTTTCTGAAAAACATTATGTAATATATATGCATCACAACATGGCAGATCTGAGTTTTTCAGAGAGAATAAGCATCATGGCAAGTATTTTGGGATTGATCTAACTATTAACTCTCAGGTGCGGGCATGTTTGCTCCCATGGTGAACCCATATGATCCTATCATGACAAGGGAAGAGAGACGAAGAACCTGGAACAAATGGACAAGAAAAAGAAAATTCATGTTTTTTTTAGCTCGGAGGTTTCCTAGACTTCTTGCTGTCTTCTATCGGCGAAGCTTCTTGTCAGGAAAGCATGGTCAGATTGATAGGTGGCTGTCATTATCCCTGGGAAATAGGGTAAGGGAGACTTTGCTTATCTTTCTCTGTATTTTGGCTGAAATGCCTACTATTTGATATCCAAATTTGACTTCACAAGGGTTCTACATTTCATGTGATATCCACTTTATGATGGATTTAGCAGCAGAAGTGTAACTGATTACAGATAGGGGGGCTTTTATTGATGACAAAAATTCTTAGCATGCTCAAATGCGATTCAGTTCTTCCCTGGTGTTGCTTAAATATCAAAATTTAAAGCATAAACCATTAATAATCCTTTGTTGCAAGTGATAGCAATAAGCCATTTTAAACATGGCTCGAATTTTGAAAGAGATGTGAAAATTGTGTCTCTAAAAGTAGGTTCTGAGGGTTTATGATGTAGTGCTGTACCAAAACTGTGTGTTATATTTATACCTGTGCTTCCCCTCATGGATGATGATCTCAATGCTCCTTTTAGGATAAAGCACTGATGGAAGATCCAATCTATGAGGAATTTTGGCAAAGGGACGTGGAAGAATCAATCAGGCAAGGAAATGTGAAACCCTTTGTGGATGAAGCTGCTTTGCAGGTCTCAAATTGGGGTTTCAGGCTTTCAGACCTCAAGTTGCAGAAGAAAAAACAGAGTGTTATGCTCACTTGGGTTAAGTCATTGTTCACTAAAGTTCAGGATGAGTATACGGGTTTTCTTGGCCCTATACATATATGGCAAGTGAGTGCATCTATTCTTTGGTTCCCTACTCCTTGTATACAGGGTTCGTTTACTTAATCGTTCAATGATATTTGATCAGAATCTTCTGCATGCATTCTTCTACCTAATTTTAGCCCAAAGCATCTATCGGCAATGATACAATACACTGATATAGGAAATTCTAGATATTTTTGGATACTCGGAGGATATGTCATGATAAATAATATTGAAGATATATTTTGACATGCAAATGTTTAAAAATACATTTTCATCTCATAAAGCACAAAACTTCATCAAATCTAAATGTTTTGAATAGTCTCAGGCAGGTTTTAGTCCATTTTAAACAATTTCAAAACAAATCTTGTGTGATGATTCCTTTCCAATATTTTGAAAACCAAATTTGAGTTGTTTTGGCCAAAAGCTTAAAAGAAAGAAGTGATACCCATTCAGGCATAAAGCTGGCAAATTATCGGGAATGGATACAATACAAGTATGGTGGAAAATTTGGTGTATCAGTGCTTTAGCACAGGTTATTCTTAGTTTTGCTTCATTTTTTCCTTAACCATTCACTTGGAAACAGTAGTAGTGGGTCATAAATGGCCAACTCACTCCCTATGTACGAGTATCTTCTTCTGCTTGTCCTTCCCTGGTATCTGTCATGTACCACCTCTTTTAATTATCTTCACTACGTTCATGATTCATTGATATTTGATCAAATTTTCTGGTAATAGAGCATACTATATTGAGCACCAAGTTGAAATACTAAATGCTCGAGGGAAAGCAACATATAATGGTTGCATGCAGTGAAAAGTGGAAAAAGTTCATCGCTTTTGTCTCTTAACTCCCATTCAATGCTAATGACATAAATAGTTTATTGGATTTTACATCGGTGTTGTCTTGCTGTACCTGGTTTTGTTGTAATTTGTGGAATTCTCCTTGATAGAATGTTAGATTACATTTTCCATTATGGAGTTCTAGACACCTTCAATATGTGATAGTTCCTTCTGATAGCTGTTCCCTTCAAGTATATGACAGCTAAAGTTTTTCCACATTTTCTGTGTAATCATCAAGATATTACATTTCAAGTAAATGAGAAGAAGAAAATGGGAAGTGTATTTGTTACCATGCTTTAATCCTATTTTTATAACTTTATTTTTGGGGTGAAAATCTCTCTGAAATTTGCCACCCCATTTTTACCTGCACACTATAGACTTGGTTTATTGTAGGAGTTAGGACTTAGGACACTAAAATGTCATATTATGTATGTGACTGACCTTACAAGATGCGCTTGTAATTGTTTTGGGTGAAAATATATGACTTATTTTGGTGAACTGTTAACAGGGAATGGATGATAAAGTGGTTCCCCCATCAATGACTGATTTTGTTCACCGCATACTACCTGGAGTTGCAGTACATAAACTCCCATATGAAGGCCATTTCACCTATATCTACTTTTGTGATGAATGCCACAGACAGATATTTACTACTCTTTTCGGAACCCCACAAGGCCCTCTCAGCATTTCTTTAGAAATAGATGAAACTACACTAGAAGATGCAAATATTGAACACCCAAAACTGTAGCAAACGATGGTGATGATCATGCCGCAAACTGGAACTACACATAAAAGGATACAATGCCCTCCTTTTTTTTTTCTTCCTCTTTTTAAATTTCTGGTGGATCATCACAATTTTATGATGTATATATCATATAGTGTACTTTTTTACTTCATCTCTAATGGAGCATTATAGGAAAGAAAATAAAATATACATTAGGAATCATGCTTTACTAAGAATTCCCACGATCCCCATTTGATAGTTGCTTTGGGGTAAGTAGTCGATAGTCGGATATGAAACAACCATTGGGATTAGAAATTCATTCCAATTGTGTTGAGTCATTTGAAAAATGATATGATGATGGGTGTGATCTTGTTCTGGATGAAGTGATGATAGTATTTGTGCAATTGTGCTGCAGATACTTAATTGCCTAATTGGTAGCAGCTGAAACGGGATATGATTTTTTTTTTTACTCTGGCCTCCCCTTTTCTATACTCTTGTGGATAAGTTCATTTTTCATGCTTGTTTCCTCCTGTGAAGATTGTGTGTGACGCCAGAAATGCACTTTATAAACGATAAACGATGTTACTATACGTGTTAAGTTTGTGTGCACAAATAATTGCAAAATGCCTAAAAGGTGGATTGAGGTTGTAAATATTATCTTGGGGAGGCTGTATAATTTTAAGGCTTTTGCCATCAAATAGGATTAGTTTTGTAGGCAATTCAAATTGGTTGAATGAGTGTAATTTTGATGCAATTGTAGAATTTCTTTTATATTCTCATCTAATTAAATAATTCTATTTAGACAAATTTTTAAACAAGTGTGAAATTTAACTATTTTTTTAATATGATAACACATAATTAGTTGATAATGTTAGTCTTTTTAGTCCATGCATATAAATTGAATTTTAGTTCAATTTATGAAAAATATTTATAATCTCATAAAAACTAAGAAGGACATATTTGCATAATTTTTAGGGCACACGACTTAAAGTGTGCTAAATTAATATATTGTTTGGAGTAATAAAATTACATTTTCTTTTTTTCAAAAATTTTGTTTTAATCCTTTAATTCTTGAAGGACAAATTTAATCAGATTAAGTTCTTCACTCTAATACGTGTTTAGGGTTAATTGGTTTCAACCTTAAAATTGTCATTCAATCAAATATATTTGTATAGCTTTTTAAATAATAAATATAACTTTTAATCATTTTTACTAATATGATAATACACAATTATATAATAGTGTATAATTTAAAATTAGACTCTTTAATCCATTCATTTGCATGATCTTTCCATGTAATCGGTGCGACATCTTTCAAGGTTATGCAAATTAATGGATCTAAATGGGCGAAAGTATAAGAAAGATTTACATATGTATCAAAATTAATCCACAGGAAAACCCAAAAAAAAAAAAAAAGAAAAGAAAAGGGAAACGAGGCGGTTGTTAAGGGTTTAAGCCATGGCACCCAGCTCAAGTGGCGGCTGTGCGTGAACCAAAGCCACGTTAGTTGTTGGGCTTTGCTCCCTGGTCACCATTGTTTCACTGAGAATTGCGTTCCAAGCACCTTCTGGAGAGCGCCGTGTGTTGCGTTGTGTAGTGTTGTGTTCTGCTCTGCCAGTGCGAACTGCTTCCTTCTGACCTCTTCCTTCTCCCATTACCTCACACCTCACACGCCTCCCTCCCTCTCTCCCTATTTATATATAACAATAACATCCCCTTCTCTCTCTCTCTCTCTCTCTCTCTCTCACTTGAATGTCGGCACCGCAGAGGCTCCTCTGCAGTCTCTCTTCTCGAACCATCTCCTTCTTCCTTCCCTTCTCCCATCCCTACCCAACCATCGCTCCCTCTCCCTCACTCTTCCCAATGCCTCGCAGTCATCAGGTACGCACACTGCTCTCACTCCATTCTCCATTTCTACTACTGCCTAACAACCACAAAAAACACACGCTTCGAAAATACTCCTCCGTCCTCTTTGGATAGTACTCTCGCAATCTGAAGAACACTTCACCTACGCACGCTCTTGATTGCATCTCACGTGTTTTTCTTTTTTTTATTATGTTTAATTTTTTTTCGATTTATTTATTTTAAATGAATTTGTGTACCTATATGTTCTACGCTTCTCGGTTGCGTTCGGTTCCTTCATCGGATTTCCGTTTTGTTAAATTACCTGAAGCTGTTATAACCGATTAACCGTTGTTCTACCTTGGTGTTGTTTGAATTGATTGATTTGTTTACTGGATTTGGACGTTTTTTGTTTGTTTGTTTGTTTGTTTGTTTTTTTTTGCAGCGGAGTGGACAACGCTGGAAGGAGGAATCGAAAGGCGAAGAGGAATTATCTGCTACGGGAGGCGCAGCTGCTGCTTCTGCTGAAACGGTTACTAACCGCCTTGCTGGATTGCGTGTTGCTGAAAGCAGCGTGCTAACCGGGGGACCGGCTGCGACGGTGCATGTTGGCGGCGGTGGACAAGGATCAAATGCGATTTGGAAGCCGAAATCTTATGGAACCGCGAGCGAAGGAGCTACGGCTGATACTGAAACCGCCGGTAAGGTTGCTGTTGATGGTGCGGCGGTTGAAACGGGTGTGGCTTCGCCGAAAAAGAGTGGAAGTGCTGGTTTGAGCAAGTTGTTTAGCGGTAGTCTGTTGGAGAATTTTACTGTGGACAACTCCACGTACTCACAGGCGCAAATCAGAGCGACTTTCTACCCCAAATTTGAAAATGAGAAGTCCGATCAAGAGGTTTTGTTCATGCTTTTGAACAATTTTTTTTTTCCCTCTGTTTTGGATTCCTGATCACAGGTTACAATATTAGGAAATGTTTGGTTTCCATTTTCCTTTTCTGTTTTCTGAATTTTGCAAAGGAGATATAAAAAAATAGGAAATGAAAACTGAATATGAGATTTTATTGTTTTTACTTTTTTTCAGTATTTTTCTCACAAAATTCCGAATACATGAAATGAAAATAGGAAATGAAAGCAGTAATCAAACCGTCCCTTAGGATTTAGAAATGTAGCATGATTGATTAATGGCAATATTCGAAGTCATAGTATGTGTTTTTACTTTGGGGCCTAGTGGGTCCCTCGAAACCCCCTGTAGGAGCGTGGCAGATGGGATGGTGATAGTGTAAGGAAAATCGGAATAGAGAGTATCTGCAGGGATTGAATCCTTCCATGTTCCTATCTCTTACCAAGTGTGCTAACAATATGTGATTCATAATGCGGTTAAATCTTAGCTTTTTGGGAAATTTGTTGACCAATAGATGAAACTTTTGTCAATGCTTCAGTGGTGGGCTAGGATTCTAGAGTATAGGAGTATAGGATGTAGAGGGGATCAAAACAAACAATTCCAGTGAGGAGCTTTTATCTTACCAAGGGATTTCTCTTTGCTATTGACTATTGAGGATGTTTTTTCGCTTCTGTCAAGCAAAATATTCCGCTCAATGCTATAGCAGTAGCTCTCTAAATCCTTGTACATTTCCTAGCATCAGAAATTCTGCTTCAACTACTTAAGAAGTTCTCTCACGGATGAAGGAATTGCGGAGTTAGCATGCACTCCAGTAGAACTATCCAAATAGCACGCATTCTATTGTCATTCATGGCTCTAACTTCTTACAAACAACATTCAAAGAGTAAACTTCTTTAACTTGATTGTATCTGATTAGGTTCTTGTGTCTTCTTTCTTTTTCTTTGGGAATATGTTATAACTGATAATTGCATTCTGCTAGATATTGAGATCATCTTTTCCTTCTTGCCATTACCAATGGCTGTTTGTTTCTAAAATTGTTACTTACCTGTATCGTATACGCCTGTAGATAAGGACAAGGATGATTGAGATGGTATCTAAAGGATTTGCTACGTTAGAGGTATGTTGGTTATACTGATATGACCCAAAGTTTTTTTTGTGTTTCTAGGCTACTAGTTATTTGAATAATTTTTTATTGATCTTCATTGATGGACTTAGGTTTATTGACCTGCATGTGCAGGTTTCGCTTAAACACTCTGGTTCTCTTTTTATGTATGCGGGTCATGAGGGTGGAGCTTATGCAAAAAACAGTTTCGGAAATATGTATGCTCATGGCAGATTATGTCTCCTTTAGGTTTCCTTTTCTTATTTTGCTTATGCTTAATGTTTTCTCCTTCTCTTGGTTTTAAATCATGGTCATGCAGTAATACAGAAAATGGTGAAACCTTATGGCACGAGAGTTTCTCATTTTACATAAATAATTTTCTATTAGTATTATTGTTGTGGTCCTCTGTTTCTCCGTATACATGCCACTTCTTTATCCTGTTTTATGCAGCTGATATTTGTTATTTATAATTCATACCCTTTTCTTGTTTCTGTTTCAGATATACTGCTGTTGGTGTATTTGTACTTGGACGGATGTTTTGTGAGGCTTGGGGAACTGAAGCTCTTAAGAAACAAGCTGAATTTAATGATTTTCTTGAGGTAAAAATCAAAGCATCAAAGAGGATAAAATTTAATAGCATGTCTATTCTTTAGGCTTCTTTTCAGTCTGTGGCAGTGGTATTGTTGGGAACTGCAACTGTGTGTAAAGCATGGAATTAGAAAAGGAAGCACAGGGTTTTGTTTCTTCAGTGTTTGCATTTTGCTTAATATATTGGATTAAAAATTGTTATATTTTCTGTTCCAAACATTTGGCCATTATGTGCACATTAAGACTTTTTAGTTTATCTGCAGAATTCAGGTTGCATGTCCTTGTTTAATTCGTAGTGGCTTGAGGAAAACTAGTTTAAGAGTTTGACTCTTTTTTATTAATTGCTCCTAGTCTGCTGAAATTCCCCCCTTCTGTTGGGGTTGTGCTTTACAATCACTTGCAGGATTGATGATCAAAACATTTCAATGACTAGCAAGTGACTAATGTAATAGTCTTTAAACATATGGCTTGGTTTTGTTTTCTGTTTTTCTTGTTTTCAAAAGCTTGACATATTTGCATTTTTAGTATCTTTTTTACTAGTGCCTTCCTCTCCCTGCAAGCATGCACTTTCCAGTTCTGTGGCTGCTAATTATATCTACCGTGTAGCTATAAATTGATGCTCCCTCCATTTCTTATGAATTGTAGCTAGACGAATTAACTTTTTAATGTATCAAATTGGCTCGGTTTTCCACAACGACTATTACTAAGGAATAGAGGGAGTACCGGTGTAGGATTCTATTGCTACATTTATTTAACCTTTTAAAGTCATGCTCAAGAACATCATTATTATCCTCTTCTTTTTCAGAGAAACCATATGTGCATATCAATGGAACTAGTAACTGCTGTTCTTGGTGACCACGGGCAGCGTCCCAGAGAAGATTATGGTATAATTTTTAATTTTTTTAAACTTCATCTGTTCCGTAAATTTCTTGGTATTTTGAACAATTTAGTAATCTTTGCTTCTTTCAAAAAACTAAGTACACATTGTAAACTAGTATTTAGACTATTATTTACGCAAGGTTGAATTTTACATTCTCACCCAAAGATTATGCATAGGGATTTTAAATAGAAGTTCTTTAATTGGCTTGTGGTTGCATTATATTTTTCGGATGTTAAGTTGTAAGGAATATTGTACAGATCACAGCTAAGCTGTATCATTATGACTTTCGTTACAAATTTTTCATGTTAATGTGTTGTTGTTGTTGTTTTTTTTTTTAATTAATTTTATTTTCAAATTAATATTGTAGTCTACATCTGTCTTAGATGTTTTAGTAGCTTCTGTATCTTTCTGGTCCACAATCTTTGTTGTTAACTATCAGCATAAGTGAAAGCTACATGATTAACTGTTTTCTCCCATACCAAATATTGAAAAAATAATGAAGTGTTCACAGAGAGTCTGATTTAATTCTTTCATGGAAATAGTCTCCTGCATTTAGGAAGCAAAGAATGCTTCCAACTTCTACTATATGTTTTCACTTTTCAAAGATTTGCTTCATGTTGAGTTTTGCATAACATTCTACTGTATTGTAAGTTCATTGTGGTTTTTTTTTTTTTTGGGGTTTTGAACAGCGGTAGTTACAGCAGTTACTGAACTTGGCAATGGGAAGCCAAAGTTCTATTCTACTCCAGAGATAATTGCTTTCTGCAGAAAGTGGCGCCTACCAACAAATCATGTATGGTTGTTTTCAACAAGGTGAACATTTAGTATATTTTTTGTTTGATAAATGAAATAACTAGTGGATCTTTATTCCTTAACATATCATAAGTGGCTTTAATATGATATTTCCTTTACATCTGATTTCTGTAAAGAATTATGATATACCAAAATGACTAGAGTTGCATCAGAAGTTCTGGATCATTTTTACCTATGTCGCAGCACCAAACCGTGTTTAAAGTGAACTACATTTGTTTGTGAATCCATAATTTTATGTGATTAATGTGTTATATTTGATGTATTGGTATTTTATTTAGAAAATTTTAGGGTGTGTTCACGAGTTTTGAGGGAATGGAAAGGAAAGTTATCAAAAGGAAATGAAGGGAAAGAGAAGGAAGGGTTTTAAAGGGTTTCAACCAATTTTGTTCATGAGTTTAAAATTAACAAGATAAAGGAAATGAAGGACTTATAATGTATTTTCACAATTTTATTCTTCATTAAATTAATTTAGTACAGTTAATATGCTTTATATTAATTGGGATAAATGGTATTTTGATATTTTAATAGGGATAATATAGTAAATTAAATAATACTTAGTTTAAAACCCCCCAAATTGGGGGAGCTACAAAATAGGGATTTTGGAGGGTTTTGAGGGGTTAGCAAAAATCCTCAAACACCTTCCCCTTCTAAAAATAAAACTCACGAACACATTCAAATCCCTATAAATCTTTCCCTTCCGCCCCTTTCCCTTCTAAATCAAACTCTTGAACACTCCCTTAGATTTGACATTACCTACCTGTACTTTATACAATAGTAAAAAATTTTGATGTTTTGACTGAAAGCACTGTTTGGTTCAATATTAAGGTCCTCTAACCATAACTACCTTATTGTTGTGAGGAATGCTAGTAAGTTTCTGGTGATCATTCTCTCACCTCCCTTTGTTGATTATCTTGTTTTCATGGTTATATTATTATTATTATTTTGGGTACATAGGTTAAGTAGGTTATTTTCTTGGGTATATGTTTCAAGTAGGGTTCGAATAACCGTATAATACATTCTGCTGAGCAAATTTACGATTTACTATTTTTGTTTTGTCTTTTGCCATTTTTCTTTCTTGATAAAATCCTGTCTTATTTCAAGACATACGTTTTGACTTGGATCTTAATCACTAATGTAATCTGTTTGAAGTTTTCAAGAGCGTAAGCAAATTCGGTTTAACTTTCATGTCTTTATGTACATATAGAAAATCAGCCTCATCCTTCTTTGCTGCCTATGATGCTTTGTGTGAGGAGGGTACTGCAACACCTGTATGCAAGGCTCTTGATGAAATTGCAGATGTATCTGTACCAGGTATGAATATTAAGTTTAGCGTGACTCATTTCAACTTGATCGTTGTGTCTTATGCTTCATACTGTCTTATGTGAAAGTGTTCTATTTAAAGACATAGTATTGGGTCAAAACTCATTTCAAATGGTGACCTATAGAAGAATATGTTTGGCACGATGGATAAAGGAATTATGCAGTTTGATGGATTTATCTGCACACTTAATGCCACAAATTTGATTTCGCTCAGTTCTTGCCATCATTATCATTAGTTTCTTTTTTGTCTCCAACCACGCTGCCTAACTTGCACTTACGCTGCAAATAGTACCTTGGTATTTTTTTTGCCTGACATCAAACCCATACTGTAGATCTGCTCTCATTCCCACTTTTGCATTCACCATAGACAAGCAATATATTTTTGAAGTCAGCTTCTACTGACGCGAGTGGTGAATAGTTTTTGCTGCTTTTAACTTAAAAAGGCTAAACTAAATTTCTACTTAACTTTGTGAGAATTTTGAACATACTTTAATGTTTTGAAATGGAGTTTATAGTTTTTGATTCCTTGTTGCCTCCCTTTGAATCCCACCTGAAGTGTTATATTAATTTCAATATTGTCATCTATTGCTAGTGTAACTATCCAATTCTCTTTGCATGAACTAGTTGCCCTATTCATTGTATATTATTTTCATAAATGCAGGTTCAAAAGACCATGTAAAAGCCCAAGGTGAAATTTTAGAGGGTCTTGTGGCTCGTCTTGTGAGTCATGATAGTTCAAACCATATGGAGAAAATTTTGAAAGAATTTCCTCCTCCACCTGCTGATGGAGGTATGATTATTGATTCTCTAAACATTGTGTGCTACTGTATGATCTACTTCGTTAAATGCCTTGTTATTTGTTGTTTATTTATGAATATGTTTCTTTTATGCTATATCATCTATTAGGATCATAGAACCATTTTTTTATGCAAAGAACCAATATTTAGTCCAAGAGCACTTGAAAATCAGATTTGGATTACAAGCAGAATAGGACCCTTTTTCTGATGTGATAATTGCTTACCCCCTCTTCCCCTCCTTTCTATACAAGTATACTTTCTTGACCCTCCTAAATGTTAGTTGACGTACAAAACGAAATTTGGGATGGTAAAAAATTGTTCCATTCTCCTTCAGATGCCCTTGATTTGGGACCAAGTCTAAGGGAAATTTGTGCAGCAAACAGGGCTGATGAAAAGCAGGTAAGGTATAAACTACATCAATTGATTAGAATCCTTTCTATCACAATTCTTGAAGTGGATTTGGATCCTCTAATTCACTGTATAACACCATCTTGTCATTCTAGGAGTGACAAATACTCAGGGGCAACAGTGAAATGGAACCCAATGTGGGACCCAGTGCAGGAAATGTGCCCCTTCTCTTTTTTTTTTTCCAAGTCTGTTTGTCTGTAATGACAAGTTCATTCTGGAAAAAATAAAAATGAGAGGATCCAAATCCAGATGGATTTTATAGTAAATCAATTGACTATTGTATTTTCTGATCCTTCTACAGCAAATGAAAGCACTTCTTGAGAGTGTTGGTAGTTCTTTTTGTCCTGACTACTCAGATTGGTTTGGGACTGGTGCTGTTGATTCCCATTCGAGAAATGCAGACAGATCTGTTCTTTCAAAGTTTTTACAAGCCCATCCTGCGGATTATTCAACTAAAAAGTTGCAGGTCAGTCTAGACTCCCATAAATCATATCCTTGCACATGGAAATTTGCTAAATGTTTTCATGTGTGAGCTTGTATCCTGGCCTTCGGTAACTTGCAAAATTACTTAGTTCACATCTTCCTTTCTAGTGAGTTATTTTATTGTGATGAAAAGTAGATGGCTGATCGTCTTTTTTCCCCCCCTAGATTTAAATAACTGAGTGGTTATTATTTTCTACAATGTGGCATCGGATCCTCAGATGTGAAAATTTCACTTGACTTTGTGAATGTGCAGATTTTTACCATTGTTTAAAAAAGTAGGGTCTAGTTTGGGGCCCACATGAGAACCAATCGATGGTGAAATTTTTACCAAGGCATGTGAAATTTTCACATGAGAGGATTCATTCTCTTCTTATTGCATAGCTGATAAGGTTTCCTAATTAAGTATTGACATCAGTGAATTTTCCTTTGCAGTTTATACTTCCACCTTTTCTACCAAATGCTTTAATGTCTTCAGTTCAGTTCATAGTTATATCGTTTTTATTTGAATATTAATTAGGAGGTTGTTCGGTTGATGAGGGAAAAACGTTTCCCTGCTGCATTCAAATGTTACCATAACTTCCACAAAGTTGATGCCATATCAAGTGACAATCTTTTCTACAAAATGGTCATTCATGTACATAGCGATTCTGCTTTTCGTCGATACCAAAAAGAGATGAGGTCCGCTTTCAATCTGATTTTCTACTGAATACTCAATTTTCTGAAAATTTCTTAGAGCCTTTTGTCATCTTGCATTATACATTTATCTGAGTTACAAAATATTTGGCGCTTTCAGGCATAAACCTGGACTGTGGCCACTATATCGAGGTAAATATTTTTTTCCCTTTTTTTCTAATATCCAATTCATTTATTCTGAAACATGCAAGCCAAGAGCCTGTTGGGTTTTAAAAAGCATTTTCTGTTTCTATTTCCTGTTTTCAAAATTAATTACAAAAATGTCATCTGGTTTTTGTTTTGTTTCCTGTTTTCAGGATTACTGATCCCTTCATAAAATCTTAAAAGCAGGAAACAAAATAAAAACAAGATGTTAGTTTTGTATTAGATATTGAAAACATGAAAATCTTTGCAAACCAAACAAATGATTCTGGGTCACTTGTGGTCAGTTATTGATCCGGTTGTTATTTACATGTAGTAGACTTGGTATATGTTTTGGTTTAGAAGTTACATTTGGTAGATTTAAATGATCCTCCGAAGTTTTCTTCTCTCTCTTTTTGGGGTTTGTTTTTTTTGGGGGGGGGGGGGGAGTGATTACATGAAAGGAATTCTTCGCAAAACATCTCTAATTGTGAACAATTAACTTCTTGTTTAATTAATGATGTTCAAACAGTGGTTACTACATTACTAGTGACCAATAACAAGTAATTTTTAATTTGGTACAAAAACATAAATCCTGAGGAATCCTCAGCAGATGGAGCAGCTGTTTTATTATATCAACTATTATTAAAATTGATAATTAGGGTATGCTGGGTTGTGGAACAAAACACAAAATTGTATATATATTAAAAATTGACGTACAACTGTATTACGTTTGAAATATGCAAAATAGATATGCGCTGCGCCCCCCCCCCCCCCTCTCTCCCCCCCTACAATTTTCTGATAACTTAATGTCTTTTCAGGGTTCTTTGTTGATATCAACTTATTCAAGGCAAACAAGGGGAGAACCACTGAAATTTCTAAGAACAACAGTATAGGTGAAAGTGGTAGCACTGGCTCTGAGAAAGATGACTTTGCTGATGAAGATGCAAATTTAATGGTCAAATTGAAATTTCTTACGTACAAGGTATACATCCACATTTCAAATTTCTAAGAGATTGTATTAGTTAAATCATATTAGGTATGTGTTTGTATAATAAATGTGCTTATGGTACATGGCCCTTTTTTTTAACTACTTTTTGATATAATACTGCCTTTGCTCTTCTCTATGGCATAAATTTATCAAGTGGCAACAAGTTAGCTTGTGTGCTTTTCGTTAAGTTCACATTATATTCGTGTTATCCAATAATTTTACAACAGTGATGCCTTCAAGTGTAGGACTTAAAACAGAAACAGAAAAGCAGTAGTATTATGTGTAGGAGTTATCGGTGACACCATTTGTTAATGTGCTTAAAATACCAGCCTAAACATCAGTCTCTAAGGAAATTCCATTTTATGCATTGTTTTCATGTGCCTGTATTCTTTCTTGAAGCATCTTCCTTGTGGTTTAGTTTACTAATATCTGCATCCCTGATTATGAACCATTTATTCCATTAAGTGCTTTTAGTTTTTTCATGATTTCTTAGGATTGCTTTGAATTTACATTGATTCTAAGTTTTTACTAGGAAATTGAATTGTTCTGCAGTCAGCTACAAGGTCTGAAATAGAATTCCATTAAGTGCTTTTGTTCCTATTCATTTTGCGATTCTTACCTTTCTTTCTTATTTTTTATTCTCCCTAGTTGCGAACCTTTCTCATTCGAAATGGCTTGTCAATTCTGTTTAAAGAAGGTCCAGGTGCTTACAAGGCTTATTACCTAAGGTAAGTTATATGTGGCTTGTACTTGAAACCTGAAGTCTGGTTCCTAAAGGATGAGGTATATCTTATAGGTTGCTTTGATATATTTTGATGACAAAATTTGACAATAGATGATTGGCTAACTGCATAGAATATTTTCATATATATTTTCCAGTTATAATTTAATAGGTGAGGTTTAAGGTTAATGTTTGTGTGTTCATGTATGGCAGTTTATTCATCGTCACTAGTTGCATTGCATGAACATGTTTGCTCTAGGGAGTATTTTAAGCGTGAATAGTTACCTCAGAAGGTT
This sequence comes from Dalbergia cultrata, assembly GCA_031216105.1. Taxonomy (NCBI): domain Eukaryota; kingdom Viridiplantae; phylum Streptophyta; class Magnoliopsida; order Fabales; family Fabaceae; genus Dalbergia; species Dalbergia cultrata. The sequence continues at coordinate 5,468,859 of CM062345.1, forward strand.
TCTTGAATTTTGAACTTTCCATCTGGCACCAAATGCACATAACAAAGTTTGAGGTCTAATTCCTGATCGGATTCAGTTATTATTTCCGGGACAGGATAAAGTAACTGTGTTGTACCAAAAAAGGACCTTTGAAGCAAAATTCCTGGTCGGATTCAGTTGTTGTTTCCGTGACATAATAAAGTGCCTGTGTTGTTGTACCTACTGACAAGTTTTTATCAGAATGGTAGTTATGCAATTCTGGTTCAATAACTCCAAGGCATAATTCATTATTTTGCTGCATAACTTGTTGATGTTGCAATATTGAAATGGATATTTTGACATCTTATTTGGTGTAATGGCAATCATACTCAAGTACAAGATGTGGAGTTGCAATATCTGTATTCTTGTCAACCTCTGTTGTAATCTGAACAACTTTTTTTCTTGCTCTTCTATTTTTGTAACATCACAGACAAATGAAAACATGGGGAACCTCTCCAGGAAAGCAGAGAGAGCTGAGCAAGATGCTTGATGAATGGTAGAGATCTTGAATCCTTCTTCTGGATGACCAGTAACTATGATGTTGACTTTCTGCTTAAAGTCATTTATCCCTTTCTATCTGCCTGTTGATTTATCCCTTTTCTGATATGGTTAGTGTAATCGATTGAGATTTTTTTTTTTCTCTCTGCATACAGGGCTGTTTATATAAGAAGAAAGTGTGGAAATAAGCAACTGTCATCATCAATATATCTTAGTGAGGCTGAGCCTTTCCTTGAACAGTTTGCAAAACGTAGTCCACAGAACCAAGCTCTTGTAGGTTCTGCCGGTAATTTAGTTAGGACTGAAGATTTCTTAGCCGTTGTTGAGGGAGGTCACGATGAAGAAGGTGATCTTGCAGCAGAGCGGGAGATAACACCACCGGGTCCTAGTATCTCTGTCAAAGACACCGTTCCAACAGATGAAGGGTTGATTGTGTTTTTTCCTGGTAATTATTTTACTATGCTTGTAGGCATTCCCAACGACTAGATTTTTGTTTGCTTTGTCCTCATCTTCAAAACCATTGGATATCAGTATATCACCCAATCTTCAATTAAACATTATATAAATAAAAAAAAAATTAAATATTAACATTGAGACGAGATCTTCACTTATACTACTGAGTGAAGCAATGTAAAAATGTCTATGCCCAGAAGTTTATGAATTGGATGCTTTTCGACTTCATGAACTCTTTCACTGCATGGGATCCAAATTCCCAGCTAGGGTTATAGGAAACTTCAATATTATGATTTAGAGTGAGGATTTTGTATCAATATTTTTGCTAATTGCCAGTGAGTGTAATTCAGTCATAATTGATTTTGGCATTGACGTAGTCACATTTTTCTTTCGTAATTCAGTTATATGCAGCTTAGTGTTCGCTTTTGCTCACCTTCTAGGGATTTTCCTTTTCTTCCAGGAATACCTGGTTGTGCCAAGTCTGCTCTTTGCAAAGAATTGCTAAATGCCCAAGGAGGATTAGGAGATGATCGGCCTATGCATAGTCTTATGGGTGATCTGATTAAAGGTAATTTTTCTCCTAGCATATCTAGAAATGGTGCTTCTTAAATTGCAGAAGTTCCCTAACATGATTCAAAACCATATTATGTTTCCCATCACTTAATTGTTCCGATCTGTTAAGTTGTAAACTATCGCCGGAATTATGTATTAATCTTGACAATTAAGCTAAAAAATGCCTTAGTATTGCCTATAATATTTGAATGAATATATGTTTATCAAGTAAATTCTACTCAAATAACTGACATGTAACTATGTGGCGTATCAACAGGAAAATATTGGCAAAAAGTGGCTGAAGAACGCAGAAAGAAACCAAAGTCTATTATGCTTGCTGACAAGAATGCTCCAAATGAAGAAGTTTGGAGATTGGTAGGTTAACGAATTTCATTATGGTCTTATGGATTTGATTCTTCCCTCCCCCTCTGTGCTCCCCTTTGGTCCTATTTTCTGAGTTGTTAATTTGGATCTGGTTTAGTATTTTCATCCTCGTCTTGATGGTAATATCAACTTATTTAATTGCTTGGAATCTGTAGAAAATATATAAAAGAAGTGTGAAACAATATGTGTGGCTGAATAACTTAGGTTTTTGTGTTACCCAGCAACATTTTATATAGTTACTAGGGAATTAATACTATTAGATAAACCATTCTTGTGCCCCGCTACTCATCATCTTAAGCTTTTAGGAGAGATGGTTTTAAGATATGGTATTATGACCTCCATGATCAAGTGGTAAGAGATCCGATCTTTGTTATTCCCGTTATGAAAAAAAAAAAGTCCACGCTCAAGCCCAAAGTGGCATTCGCGTTAGGAGGCGTGTCAAATATAAAATCATTCCTGTGCCTTTACCAATTAGCCTAAACTTTTGGAGGAGATGATTTTATAGCAAATACATGCATAGTTTCAAAAGTAGGTAGTTAATACTTAGCAATTTCTTGAAGTTTCCTATGCCACACACTAATCACCTGGCAAAACTCAATGGTCACATACATTATTCTTATCAGCTGTCAATTCATGCAATGGAAGTGGAACAAATCAAATCTAGAGTTGTCATTGACATCTTAAAAAATGAAAAATATTTCAGTGATTGGAAATTGATTTTTTCACTTTATTAAAATCTTATGCCAGGTGGTATTTTATGTTCCTGTAGAATGGCCAGGATAGTGCAGTGACTCAACAGACTTTTCTTTCTGTAATGATTATATTGGAAGTTAGACTAGCAAACAAAAAAAATAATACAAAGCCCAAATGCATCATATCTATGGATATTTCCATGAGATGCCTCCAACAAACCTTGCAACTGGAGGAAGCGGGCTGATATGATTAGATTCATTTTTGTTGTTCATTTTTTGGGTAAAAAGAAGTTTAGGGGGAAGCAGGCTGCCCCGATCTAAGGTTAGGCATGCCACTAGACTTAGCGAGGGTTACAATGATTCATATTATTATAGTAATAAATTTGACTTGAGGAAAATCACTTTGTTTTTAGTAGGGTTAATTTACTCCACAGTTGTTTCATTATGGATCTTGCCTGGCTATCAACTTCTGTCTCTCATTAAAATTGCTATGCATTAACCAAATCCCACTTGTCAATTATGCAGATAGAAGACATGTGTCACAGAACCAGGGCATCTGCTGTCCCAGTTGTGCCGGAATCTGAAGGTTATGTTTGTTGCCAATCCGAAATTGTTTGAATTGACTGTGTCTGATAATGTTTGTGTTACATAATCTAAGGGCTGCATCTTTCATCACCACATAAAACCAGTCTGGAAGCATTTACACGGCCTTTCTGTCTGATATGGTTTGAGTCCCAAGTGATAAGTGAACCAATTATTTATCTGGGTTTAAAATGTGAATAAAGAACAAATCAGTGATCTGCATTAAACAAGTGATAGGTTTCCCTGCACTGTGTCTTGGTAATGAAGAACTTGAATTATTTGTTAGTTGCATTCTGATCTGAGTATATTCGGCTTTATCTTTTATTGTGCAGGAACTGATACAAATCCATTTTCTCTTGATGCATTAGCTGTTTTCATGTTTCGTGTGCTTCAACGAGTCAATCATCCAGTACATATTGTTTTATTTTCTGAAATATGTAATTCCTTATCTTTCCTAAAGTTTTATTGCTTTTTGCTAACTTCTCTTTAATCCTTCAAATTTCTCTAGGGAAATCTTGATCAGGCATCTCCAAATGCTGGCTATGTGCTTCTAATGTTTTATCACCTTTATGAGGGCAAGGTATGATTCTTCTTCCATTCCAACCATTTTTTATGTTTTATTATTTTCTAAACTGATTTTGTCAACACTTTCCAGAGCCGCAAAGAATTTGAGAGTGAATTAATTGAGCGTTTTGGGTCACTTGTCAAGATGCCATTGTTGAAATCTGACAGGTATCTTCATGTTGTCACCCTTGTCAGTACTCAATTCTCAGTTAATGGTTAATTTTCTTTTCCCTTTTATCATTTAAGGTTCTACAAATAATTTAACAGCCTGATAGTATTCATTGTATTCCAATCTTTCCATCATTGTCTATATATTTTCTTTTGTTTGACTAAAAATAACTAACAAAATTATTCCTCCTATATCTAAATACTGCTTCCAACGAGGATATCTTGATATCTTGATTATAAGAGGTAGATTCAGGTTAAAAAAAGTTGACACTTAAATAGTTCAGATTGAGTTGTACTGAAATATGATAATGATGATGGCAGCAAAATGTGTTCTTAAATTGGCTGGGGAAAAATTTGTGTTTCTCTAACCCAAAAAAAAAAAAAAAAATGCAAAAGCAAAAGCAAAAATGTGCTTTCTCAGCCAATCCCTCATGTAAACCCAAATCAGTTACTATACCATTAGGTACAGCAGGCTGCTTGGGGGGGGTTCAAGGAGTGGTCCCCCAAAATTTGAAAATTTTCCTTTATTTGCTTTCAAGGCTTTGAGACAGAAAGTGTGTCAAGGCATTCTGCACTTATGCCCAGTTGTGGGACTATAGTGTATCAATTTTGAATGCAGGGCAAGAATTTAAAGTCATTATTTCAATCTTTTCATGTGGTACTTTCATGGGATCTAGCCTGCTTTTGGGCTTCAGGTCACATTTTACTCTCATGTGCAAGGGAATGGAGGATCTCGAGTTGTTTAATTAATGATTTTCGTTTTCCCCTCTTTCTACTCTAAAAAGTTGTTATTCCCCACTTTTTTTAACTTCTCTTAGTTCTTTCAAATCCTTTGTTTATCCAAGGAAAATAGTTTGTTTCTATGAAGCACTGACACTGACACTGAGACGGGACATGATACGGACACGGACACACCAAACTCAAATAATTACAGGATACAAACAAGGCATATATATATAATTTTTTTTTTATTTTGTTGTATATATTTTTTTTGGTTTAAATTTCTTTTTGTTTGTATAATTTTTTTATCTAATTAATTCTTCCTTTTGTTTTTTTCTGATCAACTGAAGAATTTTCAAAATAAAATAATCTAACAGCACAAGTCCAACCACATAACTAGGGTTGATTTTAGATTTATGTTGATATTAAAAATTTGAAGGAAAAAAAATAAAGAAACCAACTTTGGTATGTCCCCGGGGTGTCCAGGCCATGTCCACAATGAATTAGAGCAGTGTCTAGTCATGTTCAGGGAATGTCCGAGCTCAAAAAAATTATTTTTTCAATTGGACACATACGGATGTGTATCCAACACGTGTCATGTGGGTGTCGAACACCGACACGTACCTGACACATGGACACACCACCAATGAGTATTTAAATTAACTTTTTCTCTTATATGCATTCATATGTCATGGTATCATATAACTATTACAGTGAGTATTTAAATCTGTGATTGCTATCTTTTGCCTCTTATGTTTTTCATTTGAGGTACTGCCTTGCATATGATTTACTGTTGTCATGGGATGACTGGAACACAATTTCACTGTGTATTGAGAGCTCACTAGAATTCTGAAATAGATTTTATTCATCAATCCTTGCACTAACGTTGGTTTTTTGCTGTGGTTTCTTCAATGTGTAGGAATCCCCTGCCTGAGGCAGTGCACTCTACTTTGGAAGAAGGAATTGATCTATATAAGCTTCACACTAAAAGACATGGAAGGTCAGTTTTATGGACATGTCACTTGTGTACTTTGAGAATTATCGCACTATTTTCTATTCCCAGATTTTGTAGAATGTGTAGTGGACTTGATGGCTGCAAAAAAAGCCAGAACAGTAGGATTTTTGAACCTTTTTTCATCTCTAAAAAGCGGATATTAGGATGTACTTCAAATTGAATTGCTCTTGACTGATACTAAATGATAAAAATATATAAATCAAATCTGTCTGATAACAAGAATAAAGAAAAAACTGGATTACCTACAGTTTGAAGACAGCATAATGTCACTAATAAACTTAAAGCAAAAATGCAGGACGGTAGATGCCTATAGGTTGGTCATCAATACTTCAGAAATTTTCAATACCTCTTAACGTCCTTGCAATCTATTTCAGGACGGCTTTCTTTTTTTTTGTGCTTGTATTTTAAATTAAAACTGGTTTCCTGTATTCAATTTATTGGTAATCAACCTTTGATTTGAATATTGAAGCCCTGCGATTTCATGTCAATTATGAGACGGTCCAATACACCAGGCTGTATTCTACACCCATGTATTCCCTTGAAGAAATGCACTTGAAATTTTCCATCCTATGGTAGCCATATAGACATAATTGAAGTATGAGTGACATTCGATATCTGTTATCTTGATGGCAATATGTCAACTAGCTTTCTTATTTATTTTAGCTTCTTTCTCGTTTTGTGACAGATTAGAGTCTACCAAGGGATCTTACGCACAGGAATGGATAAAATGGGAGAAACAATTACGGGATACTCTTTCTGGAAATGCTGACTATTTTAATTCCATTCAGGTTTGTACATCTAGCATTGTTCTTCTGCTATTGTCACCCTCTGAGTTCCTCTTTGTTCATATTTCAATTGTTCTGTTTTTGTTTAGACTAGACAATGCTAGTGATCATTTTTAAAATCTCTAGCTCTAAACTGCTATTGTTTTCCCTCGCGACATCTTCAGGTTCCATTTGAGTTTGCTGTCGAGCAAGTATTGGAACAATTGCGAAACATCGCCAAGGGCGATTATACACCACCAATTTCTGAGCAGAGGAAATTTGGAACCATTGTTTTTGCCGCCCTCAGTCTGCCAGTTACAGAAATTCAAGGTGTCCTTAATAAGGTAAGGGAAAATGCTTGCTCTTCTAGTTGCGTTGTGTAATCTGGACTCTATATTTTAATTGAAGACTAGTATACTTCTGCTCAGCGTTATCGTTGATTAATTTTATGATATATTTATGCTTTTAATAACTATGATCGTATAACTAGTTAGTTTATATACCTGGGAGTGAGTTTGTTCGTAGTTCCATTTGAAAGATGCCATGTGAATTACCTCTGCACGTTGGTTTTCCATGTCTGCACCTACATCAGTATCTCTTTCCCAAATTGTATGGGGAAATAGATTTTTTACTTTGCGTGCATTTATCTAGGATTTAGGACACATGTAATGTGTCTAAGGATTTGGGCCTTGGGTGGGTACCCCTGGACTTGGGCAGCCCAAACATTAAGCAGGAATAGAATTAAGGTTATGGAATGTGTTAACTGAATTCCGGTTTTCTGCCCCTCCGTATCTTTTTATATTCTCCAATCAGTACTGTAACTATTGCTCTCCGTTGTTATCCCATCTTCATTCCATTACTCACTTTCCTAATGATCAATTTAAAATTTAAATATCATTACTTTCCTGCTGCATAATTGTTCTGCTATATGCCCCTTTAGATCAGTATTTCTGGTTGCTACCTCATTACACTATCTGATGGAGTAATATTTGTGTTTGCAGTTAGCTGAGAATGATCCCAAGATTGACGGTTTCCTTAAAAACAAGCATTTAGAGAATCTTAAACGAGCACATTTGACTCTTGCCCACAAGAGAAGTCATGGCATCAAAGCTGTAGCTGATTATGGGCTCTTCCTGCATAAGAAGGTACCAGTGGAGTTGACAGCACTGCTTTTCTCGGATCAAATGGCCGCATTTGAAGCTTTTCCTGGCTGTGTGGAAGGTGAAAAGATAGATTCAAAAAATGCGTGGCCTCATGTTACCCTATGGACTGCTGAAGGGGTTGCAGCCAAAGAGGCCAACATGTTACCACAGTTGCATGCAGATGGGAAAGCAAATCGGATCGACTTCAATCCTCCCATCAATATCTCTTGCACAATGGAGTTTTTTTGAGTTCTTTGCCATTCATCTTTCTGAAGAATAACCATTGAAAGAAAAGGAGACCACTGGTCATGCTATGAGTGGACTTGCATCGAATATAGAAGATGATGGGAGAAAATTTTGTAGGAATAAGCATCTTCTACAGAGAAATTTGTGTACATATAGGCTGATTAGAAAGCGATTTCTGCACTTATGATCACACTTTCACCATTAGAGTGAGATCTTAGCGTTATACTTGAGTGACTTGTTTATCTTCTATGTTTACATTGTACGATTTATATTTAATTTAATCTTTTACTTGTACCATGCCAGCCTCTTCGGTGGTTCCCCTTCTTTTTTTTTTTCTTTTTTTATTAATAAATTGAGGTGGGAGTTGATGTGAGACAGACCTTTGGATTTGAGGGAAACTCCCATGAGAAATTGAAGATTTTGGTTTTTGCATACCTCAACAGAAGCCTTTAACCAAATGCTGCATTAATGTTTCGAATGCTTTGAAAGTATATTTTTTTAACATCAATGTTTCATTGTCAAATCAACTTTCAAATTTATACATGAGAACGATAATTTAATTGCCAAAATAATTGACACATGGCTACAACAACAACACAATTTGATGAATGAATAAAACAATGTTCACTGTAAACCTATATAACTGTAAACCTATCTATAGGCTTATATCATCAACTGGGAAGGAAGGTTTCCACCGTTATCGAAGCAGATAGCAACAATAGGCCAGGTCCACACTAGCTGCCTGTGTTGTTTGAATCATCGGTTGTTCTCTTACTGTCATTGTATGCGGGGCAGACAGTAACAAATTGACAGTACCTACATTTCCAACGCTCCTCTTCAGGAGCATAAGTAGCTTCTCGTTGTCCAAGCCAAAACTCAAGACAAGAACGAATTTGATTCTTTAGCCAGTCAGAATCATACGCAAATTTATCTTCACCAAGCACCGAATGATCTTTCTGATACTCATATCTAATATAAGGAAAACAAAAACAGTGTGCTCCTCAGAAAATCAAACTTTCAAGTTCATGCAAAAATAGGATGTATGAAGAATAGCCCATGTCACATAATCTATTACTTCTACTCATTGTAAATGATGTTTATCAATGTGACTTATCACAATTTCTCCTCGTTGAAAAATTTGGTTAGCATTATTGTCCAGAGCAAACTTACAATTCTGCACTAACCTCAACAAAAGCTCATCATGAGCCGGGGCCAGCATCCTACACGTATTTTTGTATAATCTCACCACATCATCAAGGGTCTGCATTTGCCAAGAATGAATATAGGAAAGAAACATCTGTAAGGGCATGCTTCACTCAATAATCAACTGAAATCTCTTAAGAAAAATATTGTGATAGTATAAAACAATTTTCTGTTGACAAAGGATCAAAATTAATCTTTCATGAAAACTTTTAAGGGGCATTTCGTAGATGAAACACCATTATAAGCCAAAGACGTTCTAATCAAGCAGCAGTCTAGTTGTGCTCAGTAGATAGTTTGTTATTTACTTGGTTTATGACTGAAATGCACACCCAATTTTATGCAATGTGGGCATAACAACCTAGATAATCATAAACCAGAAAAGGAAACAATGACCAAGAGAACATTGTGAGCTCAGCATCCCAACCACCTCTACTTACCGTTGCAGTATATCCAGAGTCAGCACTGGTCACTATCAGATCTTCAGATAGATTATGGTGAGGGTTTAAGCCGAAAGAAGTAAAAAACTTCTTGGAAGGGAAATCATCAGCAACTAAATTGTCCCACAAATACTTGTAACACATCAATTGAAGCCTGCCAAAAATAAGAGCACAGAATGATTCAATCAAACAAATCAGATCACAGTTTCACATTCGGCAGAATGGAATAAATGGCAGAAGATAAAGCATACCTTCCATTTCTTCTTTGGGGTTCTGCAGGAAGTGTTTCTCGAGCACGGGTCTTTGTGTCAACTAGTATTGGATTATAATCTTTTTTTGTTAACGGCATCTGAATCTCATCGATCACGCCCACTATCAATATGCCTTCTGCATACCCTATTCTGACATCAGAAGTAAGAATCGTCCATCACAATTAAAACTGCTACGAATCCCACCAACGAAGACTTGCATAAGTCTTAAACTCTATTTTTTCTATGAAATCTCAGATGTTCCTAGTAACATCAAAACTGAGGATTGACTAGTAAAATGTCATTGACTTACATTGGAAGTTCACGAGTTAATCCTTCAAACAATAACTGATTCGCACCATGTATAAAATTAAGAAACTTCAGGGCCCAAATATCTTCTTGTGATTTGACCTTCACTGGCACCCTTTTTATAACCTGCACATCAACACAATCAGTGTTGCTGGATTCCAAGATAAGCAAACTTCTCCAACTAGGACATGGAAACCAGTATCAAGAAAACAAATAAAAAATGAAATACAATCATGTAGGATATAAATAATTAACCATAAGACATTTCAGCAAGTAAACCATTTTGTATTGTTACCTTAGGAGGTTTCATTTCCATGGAGTGATATAGTGTCGCAATGGATTTTGTATAATCAAAATTTGTCTAAACTTTTCGAAGATTCATGTAAGATCAATTCATGAAGAGTCAAGGTGGTGTACCTCTTCTTCAAGTTTCACATGCCGAGCAATACCAGCTCTCATGGCTTGATTAGTCCTCCGCCCTCCAAGAACGAGAGAAAATTCCATCTGTTTTTGGCACCATTCCTATCACAACAATCAATAAACAGAAATAAGTTGACCGCAACCGGTCTCCACAAAAATGACAGAATCATTCATGCCATCAAGTAACAATCCAAAAGAAATCTACATGAATGCATGAGGTTGACACCAAATGAGGCTCCCAATAATAAGCCAATAACACCAGACACAAAGAATATGAATTCAGTCATCAAAGAAAAGAGCCAAATGGCTGAAAAAATAACTTGAACACCATTTTGGATGGTGAGTAACAAGAGGGGTGGGAAGGAAATAACGAAAAAGGGAATCCCTCCGCTTACCTGGGAGTTTAAATTCACATACGAAACCAAAGGAACTCAACTCTCAACTCATGGATCTACTCCCCCTTCCTTCTTCTCTCTCTCTCTCTCTCTCTCTCTCTCTCTCAAAGTTCCTTTTTTTTTTTTTAATCAGGAATTATAGCTTCTAAACATTATCATTGTTCTGTTGCTTTACAACATAAAGTATAAACAATTTTCAATAAAGAAATTCATTCATTCCTTTCAATTTTCAGCTCATTTCTATTATTTCTATCACCGAAAAAAACTTTCAAAGACTTTAGTTGTTAAATACTTGGAATTTGGGCAATGTCAATTAAGCTACGCAAGAAGGTCACTCTTTGTTTCCGAAATGGAGGTGAGAAGAAGAGAGGGAATTGATTACCGTAGCAGTGAGATCGGTGACAGACAAGCCACGTTTCCTCCTGAAACGGTGAAGAAAGGAATCAGGGAGCTTGCTTTTCTTCTTGTGGGCAGCCACCAACTTTGGTGAGTCTTCGATGTCAGGGTGGGTCCCATTGGTGGCAGTGGCAGAAGTGGAAGTGGAAGTGGATAGCCTCTTCTTGGAGAGAAGGGTGATTGACTTGATAGACAAAGGAGAAGGTGGCAGCGACGATGATGAGGGAGAAGAAGAAGAAGAAGAAGAAGAAGAGCGAATGGCAGCAGCAGAGGAACGAGCAGAAGAAACCAAGGCAAAAGCGGCTTCGATGAGAGCCATCTCTTCATCGCTCACGATCTCAATGGGGACATTATTATTATTATTGTTGTTGTTGTCGTTGTTGTTGTTGTCACACTCACGCACACTCAACTCCGAGGATGTCTCGGCCATGTTCATTTGGTGGTGTGGTATGGTGTGGTACAAGAGTATAGTTGACCGTTGGAATCGCCACGCTTTGAGGGGCGAACCTCGTGTCGTGTCGTGTCGTGTCGTGCTCGTTTCTTCCTTTGCTTTGCCTTGCCCCAAACTTCTTCTTCTTCTTCTTCACCCTTTGTTTTTGTTTTGTAAATTCTTATTATCAGGAAGGAAAGGGGAAAATGGGATTAGAAAGGGGCACGCGTGTCGTGTCCCGTTGGGCACTGGTAGAACCTTTGACCAAACAAACTTCTTCCATACACCTCCCACTCCACCGTAGTACGACTTTCTTCTTTTTTTTTTTTTTCTTTTTTTTTTCTAACATAAAGTAATTTCAACTTATCGTAAAAGGTGATAGTTAAGCTTAATTCTAATACTATTTTTAAATTATTTTCAATTTATCCAAACACATCTGCAACTATATCTACTTTGATTTTGCGTTTTCCTATGAATTAAATATTTTTTCTTTCTCTATAAAATTAAAAGAATTTCAGTTTTAATCCATGAAATAATTTTTATTTGATTTCGGTGCAAATGGTTCTAAAATTGTTTTGTTTTAGTTCTTGCCATGTGTAATTATTGGCCACCATGTAAATTTGAATTATATAATTTTTTCTTATCCAATTCAATATTTAATATGGTCAATTTAGTGATAGAAATTAAAATTAAATAGTTTTACAAAAATTTAGATCAAAACCAATTAAAATATTTACAAAAATTTATTATTCATCTCGATTAAAATATTTCAATGACCAAGTTAGCTACAAACACGAGTGACCACTGAAATCACTGCAGTTTCAGTAGGAAGAAACATATCTCACGCATCATTCTCCAACCCTCACATTATTCGACCCAAAAAAAACTCCGTCACATAAGATACAAATTTTATTTTTTTTTTATTATTGTTAGCATAAGATACGAATCTATATATATAATTACTTATAATAAAGTAATTTCCAATTCACCATTAATTGTACTATTCAATTACAGTGTTATTCTCTCCACCTCTTTTTCTTTTCACTCTTTTTTTTTATATCGTATATTTTTATATTCATGCTTTTAGTTTTAACATCTGCACTGTTGCTTGCCATTCATTTTATCTCTTAAACTCTTAAATCTCTAAAGTCCATGTGTCTGTTTTTTTTTTAATTATTATTTTATATGTGAATTTTTTTTCTGTTAAATCTACGTGTGATATCCGATCAGTGGAGCAAAATTTGCTAGGTGAACACAAATTTGACATTTTATTTTTACTCACCCATCATGAGTAAAAGAGAGTGTATCTAAAATAAAATTAATGAGATTATTTTTTATCATGAATACGTATAAATGTTAAGCGTTAAACTTATATCCATACAATAATATTTCTTATAGTTGAATAGGTGTAAGTGAGAGAGAAATTGTTATATACTCTTTGTGTATAACCTAATTTTTATTTTTTTTTCATTTAATTGGTTCTAGGCTCCACTCACCACCGCAAATTGAGGAGCAAGAAGAGTAACAATATAATGTAGAACCACATTAGCGGCTATGACAACAGAACAAAAAAGCCTAAACAAACCACAAAAAATTTAAGGCCGACATAAAAAATAAAAAAAATTTAAACGATGCTTGCAAAGAACTAAAATAGCACAAGACTTTTGGGAAAGTTGGGTCATGTGTATATTTTAATAGGATATTAATTGATATTTGTTTTGTATATCTTTGAGTTGTGTTTCCTCAAGATGTGTACCCTTAAATTTAGAAATATTTAAATTAAATATGTGTGAAATTTATTAGAAAATGTAAAACCTATATTAGATATGAGAGATTTGTCAAATATGACGGCCCCTTGGTTATAAATAATCAATGGCCTATGTGTAGATAAGCGAGAGACAGATTCTATTATAATAGATTGTTTACAGTAGACTTTGAATATCGGAGCAAAATGATATTCTTACTATATTTCTTGACATAAGGTCAAATATCGTGGGTTTTATGTGGAAGATTTGATGGAAAGAGAATCATCACTCTATAACAAAGAATGGTGAAGGATATCCTATTTGACAAGGATAGCAAGTTAGCTAAGGGAATCATCTCTCTATGGCAAAGGGACATTTTCCAAGGTAAAGATTTGTTAAGAAAATTAACTTATATGTATATTCAAACAGGATAATGATTAATTTTACTTTTATATATCATTGATATGTGTATCTGATTTTTTTATATGTGTATTATTAGATTTGTAATATTTAAATTACAGACATATCGAATTATCTTTTGGGATATTTGAAATCAGTTTAAATTTGGAATAAAGAATCTTGGAGATTAGATCATCCTTTAGTTATAGATAAAATCAATAACCTAAGTATACGAGAGTGAAAAAAATAAGCAAGAGAAATAGGCTCTCTAAAGGGTGCAAAAGTGACATTAAGTACGAGAATAAAATTATATCTTATAATTCTTTCTTTCATAGGAATGTTTATCCTTTTAAATGCATCTTGACATATGCCAAACCAAGTAAATCCTTTTTATTAGTTTTCTACACATGATTCCATGAGGATTTTGATAATGACTTAAAACTAGTTTACCAATAATATTTATGTTGATAGCACTACCGTCATAAACCCTATCCCAAAAGAATAGAGCAAAATGTCACAGAGGGAAAGTTATCAAAGCGATATTAATGTTGTAAAATGGAACATTTCAAGCTAGCAGACCTTGTCTGTGTGTCATTGATCGCATGTTTCTCACCCAACTTCAACTTGTCTGCACATCACACTGCCAGCAAAACCACCCACATTCTATATGCACGACACGTGTCTCTACATTCTCTTCCTCCTCTCTTCATATATACCACCACCTCCTCCTTTTATTCTCATCTCTCGAACTCAAACTCCAAAGTGCATGCCATCAACAAACCATGGGAAATATAACCACCCTTTTGTTCCTGTTGCTTGTTCTTTGCCATGGAGTGGCCACAACAATGGGATTCTTCAAAGATGATGGTGATGATTGGGGGGTAGAGTCGGAGAGGAGAGGGGAGAGTACTACTCCTTCAAGTTTGTTCTTGATGCACAACTCCAAGAGTGTGGTCAAGACGGATGCTGGGGAGATGAGAGTGCTTAGGAGTTATGGTGGTAGAAGCTTGGGGAGGGCCCTGCACATTGGCTTCATCAATATGGAACCAAGGTCCTTGTTCATTCCTCAGTACCTCGACTCCAATTTGATCATGTTCATCCGTAGAGGTATCACAATCTTCTCTTCCTCTATATAAATCACATTTCTCACTATGTGCATGGTACATCACATAGGCACATAAGGAACAAAACTAGGAGTAAAACTGAATTGACGTCAAAATAAAAATTATCAAAACTGAATTGATATCAAAACTAAAAGTATTAGAATTAAATTAATTTCAACAATTTTATTAGGATTAAATTAATATCAAGTTGAAAAATGAAAATGGTACGAAAAAAAGTTCTTTATTATAAAAAGATTCCTAGTGTATCTACCTGAGATGATTATATGAAGAATATCATATGTATATTAAATTTCTCACTATGTGCATGGTACATCACATAAGTACATAAGGAACAAAACTAGAGGTGAAGTCAAAATAAAAATTTTATTAGAACTGAATTGATATCAAAACTAAAAGTATTAGAATTAAATTGATTTCAATAATTTTATTAGGATTAAATTGATGTCAAATTGAAAAATGAAAATGGTAGGACTAAAAAGTTCTTTATTCTAAAAAGATTCCTAGTATATATGCATAAGATGATTATATGAAGAATATCACCAGAGAAATTGATTGGAGAAGTTAATTGGGAGTTAAACTTGTAACTTGGTTGCAGGGGAAGCAAAATTGGGATTCATTTATAAGGATAAACTAGCAGAAAGAAGATTGAAGATAGGGGATGTGTACCTAATTCCAGCAGGCTCTCCATTCTATTTGGTTAATATAGGGGAGGGTCAGAGACTCCACATCATCTGCAGCATTAGCCCCTCAGACAGATTTGGAGTAGACACCTTCCATGTACATGATTCCATAATTTTAACACTTACCACTTCATTATCATCATAATAGGAATCATTTTAAAATTGTGCTATGATGTGACTAACATTCTTCAATTTCTCCTTGGTCATGCAGTCCTTTTATATTGGTGGAGGAGCCAATCCACATTCAGTGCTTTCTGGATTCGAGCCTGTGATCCTTGAAGCTGCATTGAATGTAAGCTAATAATATAGTAATATTGCAATATTACTGCATTTTCATCATATATAGAGTAGCAGCAGCTAGGTGAAGGGAAGAAAATTAACCCCTCTACATATATGCAAATACACTTCAACAAGCTTTTTCTTTTATCAATTTTAATTTATCACTGATAGGCTTCAAGAAGGGATGTAGCGAGAATCCTCACCGCAAAAATAGATGGGCCAATTGTGCATGTGGGTGATTCCCATGCCCCTAGCCTATGGACCAAATTCCTTCAAATGAAGAAGGAAGATAAAGTGGAACACATGAAGAAAATGGTGCAAGACCAAGAAGAACATGATGAAGAGGAAGAAGAGCAAACAAGCTGGACATGGAGGAAGCTATTGAATAATGCATTCGGAAAGGAGAACAAGAAGCCAGATGATAACAAGGGCACCGGTGATTCTCCTGATCCATGCAACTTATATGATAGAAAACCAGATTTCAGAAACGCTTATGGTCATAGCATTGCGGTGGATGGTGACGATTACCATCCACTCAAACATGCTGGCATTGGCGTTTACCTTGTCAATCTCACAGCGGTAAGCAATCAAATCCTTCACAACACTTTATAGTGTAAAAATATTTCATGCAAATTGTCATTCTTTATTCTGTATATGAAAAATACTAAACTAAACACACCCAAAATTTCGTTATTATCAGGAACTTTGTAAGACATCATTTTTAACATTTTGACAACCATGACATTATTTTTAGCAACTACATATCACAATTTTTTTATCATTTGGACGTATGATAGTTTGAAATTATTTCTAATGTGAATTGTACTTGTCTCCTCTGAGATAATTACATCTGAGCAAAATTACCATTTGATGTTGTAATTTTGAACTTTACTAATCTCTTCTTGATATATGGAGGTCGTGATTTTACTAAAATTTACACTAACTATTACATCTAAGCAAAGTTATGCTTGTTCTCTCTTGCACTCACTAATCACTTAATAATAATTGATAAAAAAAATATATATCTTACCTATATGATTATTAATGATAAAATTGTAATATTGTATGGCAGGGATCGATGATGGCACCGCACGTGAATCCAAGGGCAACAGAGTATGGGATAGTGCTGAGTGGGTCAGGCAGAATCCAGATAGTGTTCCCAAACGGAACCAGCGCTATGAACACCGAAATCAAGGAAGGCGACGTGTTCTTGGTCCCTAGATTCTTCCCCTTCTGCCAGATAGCTTCCAGGACGGGGCCCAGCTTGGAGTTCTTCGGCTTCACCACCTCAGCCATGAAGAACAGCCCACAGTTCCTCGTGGGCGCTTCCTCCCTCATGAGGACCATGGTGGGGCCAGAACTCGCTGCTGGCTTCGGAGTCTCCGAGGAAACCATGCGGCGTGTCGTTGATCCTCAGAAAGAGGCTGTCATACTGCCTTTCACGTGGGGGGCTGCACCCGGTGATAATCTTGAAAAGGAGAAGCCTAACGCTGCTGCTACTATCAAGGGTTTTGCTAATGATTTGGTTCTGGATGCTGTTGATGTTTACAATAATTTTTAATCTGGATTTGGAAGAGATCGAGTTTAGTTATTAATTAGGTAGTGGTGCCTACTAGCTAGTTGTGGGGTGATTCTGCTTTTTTTCTCTCTCTTTTTTTGTTTTGGTTCTGCTATTGTTTGTTCGGATGTGTTGATGTTGTTCAGGGTTGTCTCTTCGGTTGTGAATAAAATCTGCTTTACTTTGTCCATTGAAATCGTTTATGTTGTCTACTTGCTTCTTTGGAAGAGCTACTACTACTTGGGATTGGGATTTGGCTTTGAACATTTTATTGCACCGTCTCTGATCTGATCTTCCTTTCATAATGCGTTTACGTATCTGCAAAGAGAACATCTGTTATACATAAAATTTGATTTGATGAATTTTAATGGGGACATTGCCCCTTTTTTTTTTTTTTCTACTTTGGGGCCTGTGGCCATAAATGAAAGAAGAAAAATTTGAATAGTATTGGAGGGTTTCTATGTATGCACTATATAGTCAACTTCAAATTGGTGGTGGGGGGTTCTAACTTCTAAGAGATGTTAAAAACTGATTCGTGTCTTTACTATCATAGAATTAAGGGAAATTTACATAAATAAAATGAAAAAGAGAGAGACGTTACGAATTTGTCCTGTTTTGCAGCTAGTTACATATATGTCCTTTTTTTTTTTAATAGAAGTCGATACAAATCGACTTCCCTTACATTGCAATTTTTTTTGCCAAAATTACACTGAGTCGATTGCAATCTATTATACCAACATGTCAGTCTCATGTCATGTCAAGTCAAATCATGTCGAGTGCGCCAAAAATCCACTAAATTCGATTAAAATTGACTTCATAGACAATGTCAGCTTTTCTCAGAATGTGTCAGGTACAGTACTAAGTCGATTGCAATCGACTTCTGTATTACACAGAAATCTATTCAAATCGATTTCTGTGTAATACAGAAGTCGATTGTAATTGACTTAATATTGCACCTGACACATTCTGACAACTTTTTAGAAAACGATTTTAGTTGATTTCACCTCATTTTGAGCTGCTGATCCATAGACTTAGGAATAACGTATGTGTGCAATCCATTTAGCTTCCTCACTTTCCACATTTGCAATTTCCGAATAAACGTGACGCGTATACTCCAATCACTGTCAATGCCAAACCTGACACATTTGCAATGAAGTTTTATGTGGCCAGACTCATAAACTTTGTATTTCATGCCTCTTCGAATACTGTAATGTTTAATTGTAAACAAAACTTCTTCCTTACTATGACACACTTAGCCAACTGCCAACTCATTCTCTCTCGCTAAGATTGAACCTGAAGCAGACCCACTCATGTCAGACCGCATTGCATCTAAATCCATTGCTAAATAGTGATTAGGATTCTATTGAGATTGGGACTATGATATGAATTGTTCACCCAAATTTTGTATATGAAACAACTATTGTTTTTCTTCATCATCATTTACTGCATGACCAAGCTCCTCCTTTTCATCATTTTCAGCATCTTGGTGCTCCATAAGAGAATTAAAATCCCCAAGCAGCCCAGTTTCTGCTAACGGCTGTGGATTTAGTGGCAATGACTCTTCTATCTGTCTCGCAAGTTGTGCAAAGCTTAGAGAAGCCATGTCATCACATGCTGCATATGACTTTTGGACAAGAACATGAACGTAATTCTCTGCTATATTCTCACCAAAATTTGTATAGTAACTCACTAAATTTTTTCGGCATGTAAGCAGAGTTAGGAGCTATATTATAATGTGGAGCAGCTAAAAATGAGGTGAAATCGAGTAAAATCGTTTTCTAAAAACTTGTCAGAATATGTTAGGTATAGTACTAAGTCGATTGCAATCGATCAGATTACATGTAAATCGACATCAGACTGACATATTATGAGAAAAGCTGACATTGTCTATGAAGTCAATTTTAATCGACCTTAGTGCATTTTTGGCACGCCCAACATGATTTGACTTGATATGAGATATGATACTGACATGTTGGCATAACAGAAATCGATTCTAGTCGACTTCAGTGTAATTTTGGCCAAAAAAATTGCAGTGTAGGGGAAGTCGACTTCTATTAAAAAAAAAAAGGACATATATGTAACTAACTATAAAACATAACAAATTCGTAATATCTCTTTTTTCATTTTATTTATGTAAATTTCCCTAGAATTAATGTGGCATGTTTTGTCCATGTGGACAATATTTTCAATTAATTTTCAAACTAAATGATTAAGACATTTTTCTTAAAATGAGCATTTACATTTTTTTTCCCATTAAAAGCATAATTCCTTCTATTGGAGATTGTACATATTTTGTTTATAGTGTGTTGTGATTAGCTATTGCTCTGTCATAATCCGTCATTAGTTTGTTAGTCAATTAATCGTATCTTCCTCTTGTACATAAGCTTTGCTTAGAAATTCATTCGAAAGAGACTTCTCGTTCTGTTCATTACAAGCTGATATGCGATATTCAGTTTCTTGGCTATGCTCCTCTTCCTCTCGATCCCCCAGTAGCCTTACTTTGCAATACTTATACTTTTGGGAATTAGGGTGAGGAGAGAAGAGGTTGGGGGTGGGAGGACAAAGATCACAGAGTGAAAAATGAAATAAAGAAATAAGTAACACATATATAGTGCTGATATATTTTTAGCGATGTGCTTTGATTATGATATGCATAGGGATTTCGGGCATGAAAACAGTTTTTTTATTTTTTAATTCTCCTTTCACAAATGCCATATTTGATAGAATTACATATAGTTATATTATATATTTAAGAAAATTGCATCATATATTGTAGTTTAAATACGATTAAAAAAATTACTTTTCTATCAATTCATAGTTCACAAACAAGATTAGTGACAACTAGAGAAATTTTTAGCTAGGTATACATCATTTTTTATGCACTTCGTTAATTGATAAACGTGTTTTCCAAAAAATCCAAGTATTTTTATAGATTTAATTTTGATGTGATGAGTATTTTACCCTCATTCTTTAAAAATTGATCATTTCACCTTATTATTTAAAAAGGCATATAAATAAAAAGATATGATTGAATGAAAATGTAAAAATTGTACCCTTCTAATATATCAAAAGTAAACTGTTTTTATTAAAAAAAGAAGAAGTATTTTTATATATTGGGAGCACCTACTAATCTCGATGAGAAGGATAAATCCGTCACGTGCAAACCACGTGTCCATAACAAGATCTTGGAGCAAGCAAGTTTTCGAGTGCCGCCAGAGAGATCGAGAGCGGCGTAGGTCAAGGCGAAGCAGCCAGCCATGAGAACCATCATCCACCAACCCCACCGCCGTCCCTTTCCTCTCCGATCAACATGTATCTTCTTCCTCATCTTCCTCATCGGTTTCCCTCTTTTCGCTCATTCCGAGGTCATAACCTTAACCTCTGACACTTTCTCCGACAAGGTACCATCTCAATTTAGGTGAAAGAAAAACCCTCCCTTTTCCCACTTTTCGTTGCTCAATCTCCCCCAATTTGGAAACCCAGATTTTAGTTTTAACTGTTTCTGTCGATTTAAGTTTTCCCCCATTTTAGATTCAGATTGCAATATATCTCGCTCAAAAATTTTAATTATCTCAAATTTTTGTTTTTTTTAATAGATCAAGGAGAAGGACACTGCGTGGTTTGTGAAATTCTGCGTTCCGTGGTGCAAGCATTGGTGATTGATTCTTTTTTACTGTATAATCTTGCAATATGCTAAACATCGTGGTGTTGTTGTTGAACGATGAACATGCTCTTTTTATTTGTTTTTATTTTTTCAGGAAAAATTGATTTGGTGGTTTCTAACTTGTGTAATGATGAAAAATTTTGCCAGTAAGAACTTGGGGTCATTGTGGGATGATTTGGGAAAGGCAATGGAAGGCGCTGATGAAATAGAGATTGGGGAAGTGGATTGTGGCACTGACAAACCAGTTTGTAGCAAAGTTGATATTCATTCATACCCTACTTTTAAGCTCTTTTATGATGGTGAAGAAGTTGCCAGATACCGAGGTAATTTGGATTCTTTTTTCTCCCTTTGTGTTAACTGTGTTAGTGTTCTTCAATTTCTTCCACTTGCTCAAGCTTTATCTTTCTCTTTGAATGACCATAACCAGTTGTGGCGAGTTGGTGTGTTTCATGTTTGCTTATATCCCTTAATTGGTGACCATAACCAACTGTTCTTTTGGATTTCTTATAATTTTGCATTTGGAAAACGAAACATGGAATCACCTCGGTATTAGCATGAATGTGGGAAGTTAATGAAAATCAAGTGACTAATGACTAATGCTATAACACTTGAACATACTGAGCATACTTGCTGCTGATGAATGTCGAGATGCAAGACTTTCACATGTCATGTGAGAGAGAGCGGCGATGATCAGTGGAGTTTGCTAGTTATCAGAGATTGTTGTGTGTGCTTGTGACAAAGTGCGGCATGTTTTTTCAAATGACATGCTATGTTAGAGTGTGGTCTACAGTCTACTGCTAGGTTTCAGTATAAGTTCAGGGATTCCAAACTTTTTTTCTGGTAACATTTTGCATTAGTAATATCACACAAGCACTTGAGGGGAGGGAGACTTTTGTGAACTACCTGATAATCCTAGATATAATTTTTGTATGATTCATTTTTGCTTTATCTCATCATCCCCAAATGAAGAAACATATTCTTTAAGTTTAAGGAAAAAAAAAATCATGGTATTTTCAACATAGATTAATATCTTCTTTATGCATTTGAGTTTTATTTCATTAAGCTGCTGGATGCCTGTAATAACTACTCCCCTCACTCTCCTTATGTCAACCAAAGCTAGAGGGAGCATTGACAGATCTAATGTTATATTTGCATGTTGTTCACATGATCAGGTTCAAGGGATGTTGACTCATTGAAAAACTTTGTTTTGGAAGAATCTGATAAGGCAGCAACAAAGGCACATCTTGATGATATTGATAGTGATGGGGAGTTGTAATAACTTTTTGAGGTATACTACCAAGATTGCCCATCTCTGCTGGTTTATTTCTTTATTCTTTCTCAGGATCCTGCACTGCTATCTATATTCTTTTGCTGGACCATGTTAATGGTGTTGCATAAATGAAGCCATAAAATCTTAGAGCAGTGGTACATTGATCACTGTTTGGCAGCAGTCTTTGTTTGTGTTTGGCTTACTGATATTTATTTCTGGAACAATTACAATGAAGAATATTGTATGAACAAATGATCTTTTTAGGATGATCTAACCCAAAAAAAAGGGTATATCAAGTAATGGTAACCAACTTTTTAACATTGTTACTTTCAGTTTAAAAATCCTAGATTAGAATACGTCTGTCACAATATTGTAAATTTTAATGTGTCCTTTAATTTTCTTCTTATAAAGGAATTGTTTTTATCTGGTGTGGCAATTGATTGAACAATAATTGCATCTTTTGCAGCCATTTTCTGGAGTGCAACCATTTCTATCCTGTGGGCATGCACATATCAGAATAGTTATCTTTTTGGACTTGGACTGAGATTAGTGAAGATCCATACTGCTCTGATTTGACCGGCATTTGTTTGTTTCACCGTGCAGTTGTGTGAATTTATAACTAATCTTGTATACTTCCACATTTGTATTGTCTTTCTATAGCTTACAAAACTGACAAGCACTTGCTTATGCAAAAGTTTCAATTTTGAATATCAATGATGATGGATTGATTGAATCCATCAGATTTAATCAGCAATCTTTCTTACATAATTTGCCGCATATCAAGGTGCAAGATAAAAATGTGTATATCATTAATCGTTGAGTAGATGAAAGTTTGAATATTTCTGTATACAACTGATGTACATGATATGATTACAGGCGGATTCATAAGTCAAGTGGTGACTTATGAGTTTGTCATCACATTGGTGACTAAATCTCGTTTATTGAATATCACATCTAATGGTTACCAATAATATAATATATAATTAATTTTAAATTTTCATTTTTATTTTTCCCTTACTACCCTTCTCACGATCTTACCCACATTGCAATATTTTTCTTCTTCAACCTGCAGATCCACCCCTCCTGCATCCCTAATGGATCATCAATATCAACCCAAAAACCTCAAGCTCTCTCCAAACACTGTTCCGCCTCTTCCTGATCCGACCTGCCCACCTTCCAATCTGGATCATCTTTCGAGGAGTCCACTCACTAATCCTCCTCTACCGTGATAAGCAGCTCCGCCACCCCAACCAGCGTCCTCCCTGATGCTGCCTCTGGCGACTGGTCCGACGTCTCCAATGTTTCCTAGCTCACCCAGGCCTTCTGTCTCACAACTGGCCGCGTTGCAGGCAGAGGAGGTTACTTTAGATTTGGTAGAAAAACTTGCCAATAGCAAGAAATATAGGAACATTCCATTATCTATCTTTCAAAGGAAAATGCCCTCAAAATTAGTTTTAATAACACTTTTTCCGGTAAAATGCATAACCTAAATGTTATTATTTAGTCTTTACCATATGTGATTCATCAGTCCAAAAAAAGCAACATCTAAAAGAAGTAAATTATGATTAAACAAGCGCGCTATAGATTTGGAAACAATGGCAAATACTGAAGAGTTCTTTTACACGAGTTTGTCATGGGAACTAGTGAATCTAAAAATGAACCATTCAATATATGATGGAGGAAAGAAAGGGAAGAAAATAGAGGGGACCATAGAAGTAATTTTATTATCAGTCACCATAGTGGTGACAAACTTCTTGTCCCCATTGAAAACTTAGCCTATGATTACAATGTAGGCAAAACAAAACCGAAACAGCAAGTTGTTCGGTGGGGACTTTGAGTTTGGGACCATATGGTCCCAGATATTATTATAATGCAATAAAAAGCATTAAATTACTTTGACATCCTTGCTTATCCATCCTTTGCCAACGAACACTGACAACACCGTCAGCTTTGTGGACAACCACTGCCTTGGCCCACCATCACCAGCATCTTCATCCTCTGCCACCAAGGCCTCAGATCAATACCATTATCAGCACCACTAAGAAGAAGCATCCTTTACAATAACAAGAACCACCCAGAAAATTTCCCCTAACCCTTTCTCTATCTTTCTCTGCTTCTACTCTGCTACCTCTGCATACCTACCTCCATCTAGATGCAGGTCAATCAGTGGCATTCATAACACGACGGAGCCCTCTGTCTAAACCTCCAGTGCTGGATGCTGATTCTCCAACTCTGCATCTTCTATATTAAGTTGCTTTCACGCCATTAAAGTAAAGCAAACCCAATTCCAATTGATGATGCCATAGGAATCAAAACTATCCTAAGGCCCTTGCCCAACTCACTCATTTTCGGTTTCCCCAATAGAAAGTTAACTTGTAAACTTCCTTAGCTAAAATAGCATGATTTACATTCGAGTTTTATAGGCTCAGAGACAAATCTGAAAAGTGCATAGTACAAAAGCTAGAGGAATATGAGGGGAGATTGGATGTCCATCAGAAGTTACAAAATTGATTGTCTATAACAACAGATTTGGATTTTACCAAAAGGTGGGTGTGACTTTTGCATGTCATGAAAAGCTGGGGTTGTGGTGAAGATGATGGTGGTGAAGGCAGTTGGTTGTTGAGGACTTGAGGTGGTGGGGGTGATGGCATTGATTCTAGAAAGGGGGTGATGGTGGCCTTGATTGTGCAAAAGGGATGGTGGAGGTGGGAGGGGAGGGGTACTTCTCGCCCTGCCTCAGCACTTAGGGCGCACTTGTTAGCGCCTTTGACAACACTGGTTGAGGTGGTGGTGGCCTTGGTTCTGCAAAAAGGGTTGGTGGAGGTGGGGTGAGGCAAAGAACGAGAGGGTAGAGTAGACAGATTCATTCTCAAAGCATTTTTTATGAATATTAAAATGAAAATGTATATTTTAATTACAGTTAATTTGAACCATTGGATTCAATTTTTACTAGATGAAATTTAGTCGCCATATGGCATCACTCCCCACATAAGAAGTAGCCTTCCTTTACACGTGCAAGTCTCACTTTTGTGCACTTTAATGTAAACATAATTGAAGAAATTAACTAATAATGGATTTAAATGGAGAGTGTTCCATGCCCTTGTTCAGTTATTTATGGTAGGCTTGAGTTTTTAATTTTTTAGATTTTATAAAGAAAATATTAAAAATTTTAAAAATTATAAATTTTATTTTATAAATTTATTTTTATAAAATTTTAAAAATTAAAAAAACTGAAAATCGAAATAAAATAGTTACTAAAGAAAGGGAGAACTTTTCATTCAAAGTTTTTCATTTTTTTCCTTGACCCCCTTTCCCATTCCCAATTTGAAGAACCGAAAAATGTGTTCTTGATTGGAAAGGGAGGAGTACTTTGACTCTCTTGTCATTCCACTCGCTTGTTTCGAGACTTCGCAAAATTATTGATGATATACAGCCAGAAAAACTATTGTCTGATACACGTGACAAAATTTGAGCAGAAAGACTGAAAATACCGGATTGGAAAAAACATTAGGTGTCAGTTTCATGTATCTTTGCCCTCTTTTTCGGACAATAGTTATTAGGCAAAAGTTCTTGCAGCTCGAGTCGATCAAGGTCGAGGTTTTGTGATTTGCCTAGATTTTCCATTGCACTTCATCACACACACCGGAAAAGTTGCCCTTCTCCTTAAACTTCCCATCCACTTCTTGCCTTGATGCATTGCATTAATGGCAGGAACTCGCTAGGCCAATATCCCTATAAATACCACAGCAAAGGCAAAAGTTGGTTCATCTCAACTCACATACTAAACCCCTAACTCTCTCTGCCTCTAGCAAAGACAGCAATATTGCAATCATGATTCATGGAAATTGCTCCGAATGTTAGTAATTGATATCTCCTGGAACAATATCTTTTTCTTCATTCAAAAATTGACAATGGATTCTTTCAATCTTTTAGTCTATTTTTGTAATCTTTCTAAATATAAAAGCTCCATGACTTATAATAAAACTAATGCTTGATAGAAACATTATCATCATACTACAGCATTGACAAATGCGAAGAAACTGAGTTCATCAAATAAAGATGAAAAATGGCTAAAAAGAAAGCATTCAATCAATTTTTTATATAGTCAACACCCATGGTCTTTTTGCCCCTATACATCTCTTTCACGTTTTAAGAGATGTCCTTTGTCATTCCTTCCATTGTCATCCTCCAAACAATAGGCTTAATACTCTGCCTACCCATTCCAAGTAAATTGGAGCCATTTTCTTCGCAATGATGAGGATTGTGGATTCAAGCTTCTTCTTCTTTTTTTTTGGGTCAAAATGGATTCAAGCTTTGATTCAAGAGCAAGGTTCTCAGCAGTAGGACAGGAGTCAAGAGGAATAATGAGCTAAAAAAATCACCTTCAACAAATATCTCCCCATAAGTCATTTTGAAGAGTGAGATCAATTCAAACTGCTTCCAAGAGAAACTGGCAAAAAGTCATCCTGTATCTTTCTAGCATACGGATCTACGTATAAAAGTGTAGGTGATTGTGCCCCTACAACAATTTGGTAATTTTATTAAAAGTATATATATATATTGTCTTCAATATTTTATTATATTTAATCTCACATTAAGATAAAAATTTTATGAAACACTTTGTTATGTTAAAATATTATTTTTATCCCATCACTTAATTTTTCTGGATCAATTATTGTGCACCTTTATTAAAGGAATAAAAAGAGACATTATATAGAGTCATTGTAAATATTGAAACATTTATTTGGAAGCACATATTACTTTTTAAACCAGTCATTGGCAAATATTGAATCAGTGCTTGGCAAACATCACTTTTTAAACTTTTTAATGCACTCACTGTCTTAAAAGCCTCGTCTTTTGGATGCGAAACTTATCACGTTTGATTCTTTAGAGTGCGAAGAGCTATGTGTTAATAACAAGAGTAATGATAACATAGTCTCGAATTCACACTTTATCTTATATGCAATATTATATCAACCATTCAAATATAATTTAAAGTCTGACATATATAAATATTATAAAAGTATTTATTGAGATCATGTCATGTATAGAATTCACTATAAACTCAAGTTTATATTAACATTTCTAATAAGAAAGGAGAACATCCAAGTTACGCATCTTCTCTTAAAACCTTGTGGGGGACTAGCTGGTACAGTTACACATTCGCACCTTCAATTTGGAATCACATATGTGTTGCAATGCGAGGAGAGTGAATATTTATTATGCTGCCTTATGGAGATCTCATGCCTATAACGTGCATTAAAGATTTTGTTTCATGCTCAAAAGAATAGTAGGAGGAATAGGTTACGTCAATGCTACCGGTCAAGACACTCACGACATGGCTGAATCCCGAGTTTCTGAAGGGCAGGCAAAGATTCATTCGATGAACTACATCCAGGCCCACAGTACTCTTGATGGGTTTTTATACATAAGGTCTATTCACTTCCACGTAAGTCCTAAAAGAGCATGTTTGTAAGCTTAAAGTTTAGAAAAAAATAGAAGAGAAGGAAGGGTTTCTAAGAGTAAAATTTTATATATGTAAATACGATTTTATTCTATAAATATTTCATTTTCCTCTAAAATCCAAACCAAGAAACACATCTAAACAAATTATCTATCAGTGGAATTTTAGACATTTACATCAAAGTATGAAGATTTATGTGTAAATAAGTTAGGATTTACCTATTATTGGCGGATGTAGTAGCAAGGAGAAGTTATTTCCTCCAAATATCCGGAGAAAGAGTATCATTCCTCCACGCAACCTCTCCACCATTTAATCTCATGGGTCCCCTTTTTGTGCAACTTTTGCAGTTGTTTGTATGATATAAAATACGAGGAAGAAACATATTTCTTCGGAGAATACAAGAAAAAATCCGTGGTAACTAATAATAAAGGAAAGGTAAATCCTAAGTTATTGACACATAGCTCTCTACACTTATTAAGGAATTAAAAGTGATAAATTTTGTATTGAATAATGAGTCTTTTAAGCATTTAAAGTAGCAGGTTCATTAAAAAAAATAAAAAAATTATAAGTTTAAAAAGTGTGTACGTGTTGATAAGTTTAATGTATTCGTTAAAAAAATATTTTAAAAAGTAATAAATTAATTATGATTTTCGCTTATTTTCATGTGAATATTTAGTATCGATTTTGATGTTTAATTAAAACAACTATATCCAAAGAAGACACTAGTATCTGAGTTACCAAGAATAGAAATGCATAGACTTGTTCAAAACTCTTTAGTCAGTTTAGCACAGACAGAGAGTCCCACAAAAACCTCATCTAACAAGGACGAGTCAAAGAAATTTTTGAGCTGAGTATAAATTAATCATTGATACATTAATTTACTTTACCTATGTCATGTTGACAAATAAAGTCATCAACAATATTTCCTACATGATTCACTAAAGGAGATAAACTACTTTCTGAAGTTGCAAGAACCTTATTTAACTTTAAGTCTCAATTTGTGGCGGTAGATCAAGCAGTATTTGCCTAGTTTTTGTACAACTTATACCATAGAAAGTATTGACCACCGTTTTTTTAATTCTTGTTGTACATACTAATGGAATTCATTTGCTCAT
Source organism: Dalbergia cultrata (assembly GCA_031216105.1). Taxonomy (NCBI): domain Eukaryota; kingdom Viridiplantae; phylum Streptophyta; class Magnoliopsida; order Fabales; family Fabaceae; genus Dalbergia; species Dalbergia cultrata. The sequence goes on from CM062345.1 coordinate 5,497,793, forward strand.
TATTGTTTAAGATTCTTTTCGGTAAATGATAAAAAATCGTAGTAAAGATATGTTGCTTGAATTTATTTTTTTTTCGGTTACATATGTTACTTGAATTTGAATACTATTGATTAAAAATATACAAAAAGCCTACTTAGGGTGCGTATTAGACACAAAAAATTCCCTCCATGTTATTCACTAAAAAGACTTCTCCACATGAACTGATTCCTTTTTCTAAGCTGAAGCGTAAAATTCACATAAGTTCTTTTAAAAAAAAATAATTGAAACAGAAAAAATTAAACATTATTTCCCTAAATAATTCAAACAAAATCTAAAAATATAAATGATAAGAGATGAAATGCTTACAATTAAAGAGAATGGAACCTACGAAGTTAATTCAAAATAATTTTAACTATAAAAAACCTGCATCATTTTTAAGGATACATTTTGTGAGTGAAGGAAAGTGCAGTAAAAAGAAAGAGTTTAGCTAATAATTTTCTTTTTCTTTCCCCTAGAAGATGAAGTAAATTAAAAAATAAAAAATTATTATGTTTTAATTAGAAAACAAAAAGGTAACGAGTAAGAAAATAAATAACATCTTTAAAATGAAAAAGATAAGAGTTTTTCTTATTAGTATCCTAAAAATATGAGCTAAAAAAAATTAAATTTTATAGTAAATATCTTGCTTTGGAAATATTAAGATTTAATTTCCAATAACAAAACTTTTTTTCTGCAACGAGTGTCCTGAAAATTCAAAAACTAAACAATATTTAGATAACTTTGATCTATAATTACTATATATTCTCTTCATCTATCTTTAATTGTCTTCTAGAAAATTAGTAAAAGTTTGGCACATGATAGTACTGGATAGAATTGCACAAGTATTGATACATGACTACATGTATAAATGCCGTTTTGCTGGTACTAAAACTTCATATTTCAAGAGTAATGAGAAATTTGGAACCTTTGTTCTTAAGTAATTATCCAATTATAACTATACACTGAAATTAAAGAAATAATTAAAAAAATATCAAAGTTAGAAGGAGTTAAAAATAGTTCATTAAATTGCCCACGTTTTTTTTAATATTTCAACTTTGTCTTTCCTTCTCTATTATACCTCTCTCATCTTTTAATAGTATTTAATTGGGATATTATTGAAAAAAATATATTTAATATTATTTAAATTTTAAAATTGAATAATTATTTCTAAACAAAATTTTTTTAAATGAGTAATTATTCAAAGACAGCGAGAGTATTTAGGAACGAACCTAGGTTAGTAAGAGTAGACCTATGCCCCACAAATTTTTTTTTTTTAGTAATGATATATAATTATATTTTTATTCCCACTATTTTATTAAGTTTAATCCCATATTATTTAGACGATATAAAATAATAAAATATAATGCATTCTACTTATTTTTATGCTAATAAATTATTTTTGTCTCTTTGAATGGTTAAGCCTATAGTCTAATGATTATGGTTATCTCTTATATCCTTTGAGTGAGAGGTCCTGTATTTGAATCTCACCATCCTCTTTCTCTAACTTCTTAGAAAGAATTCCTAACTATAATACCTTTATTAAAAAATCAATTTTATCTCACTATTAAAATCTTTTAGATCCATCACTCTATATCCACACAATCCAAAAAAAAACTCATAATAAAATGAAAAAGAATCTTGCATGGATGGAATTTCGCCACGAGAAGCATAAGGTTTTCCACAAGTGATGAAAATTTTCTATCTTTAAACAATATCTTTTTTATCATTCTAATTATTTATCGTCACGTATGAAAATTAAAATTAAAATAAATTTAAAATTAATAAATTATCAAATATAATATATATTTTTTATATATTAACAAATAATTTGAGAAAAAAAATATTATTCAGGTACACAAAATTTCCACCTATCACTCGGCGCGTGATTAAGGAAAAGTCAAGCGATGCAAAAAGTGAGAGAACAATTATTTGCTTCTTCTCTTTTCCTTTTCACTTTTTGCTTCTTTTTCCTTAAATTAATCTTTTGGAAGTAGAAAAGAAGCAGTTCAGCATGTAATATGGAACCTCTAAACATGAAGGATTTGACAAACTTCCCAAATTACTTTTGGGTTATCTAGGTTGTCAAATTATTCAAAAGGCAATTACGAGGGATCATTCTTCTTTCATATTTGTTTTAAATTTAATTTAATTTTTTATATTAATTAAGAAAGAAAAAGTATATACAAATTTTTAAGATAAATAAACCATTTAAAATTTGTAAAACTCAATTTAAATATTTATGTCTATTTCTCTTTAACATGAGAAAAATCCTATTTCTATTATGAGCATGGAGATTTGCTATCTGTATGTTTACGTCACAATTAACATTTTATTGCTAGAACCTTTTTCAAATAACGTGACCTTATTTTAAATTGTCTGATAGGCAAATGATTTTCATTCTTTTAACTTAATGGTTGAATCCAAACCTACTAACCATGGTTGTCTCCCACGCCTTCAAATGGGAGATCCTGTGTTTGATTCATCTCTCTCCTATTCTAAATTATTTATAGAAAATTCCTAGTTGTAATGTTTCTATTAAAATGAAAAAAAAATCACTCTACTGAAATTTTGATAAATTTTAATGATGATTATGATTAGTTATGCTGCAGTACTTTTAGAGTTTAATTTTTATTCTAATTTTTATCTAATGGCAGTCATTCAATCAACAATTAGTAGATTTAATCATCTTATTTGCAGAATTTTTTAAATAATAGATATGGGATTTAATCATTTTTATTAATATATTAATATATAATTAAATAATAATATAAATTTTTTTTACACTTTTTAATATATATAAATTTAATCCTTACTTTTATCTTAATCACACTAAGGTTGGTTAATTTTTTATTGTTAAAAAAACCAATGAGCATGCATCTTTTCCTTAGACACAAACTGCAGAGGAAAAGCAAACAAAAGGCACAGCAGCAAAAGAAAAAGCACAGCACCAATATGATTCCACTGTGCCCCCAAAATTACAGACTTGAAAGAAATTTACAGCACGTAATTGTGTTGTCATCTTTTCAACATAAATGCTTGATGGATAGAGAGACGTCACAAAAATGCTCACAAAACAAAACAGGACTACCCTCTTCTTTTCTCCTTCTTTACTTTCTCTTCCCTTCTCATTCTTCCCTTGCTTCAAACAAAACCCAAAAACCAAGGGAAAAAATGCAGTCTATGTTGTCACTTCGTGTTACTCATGGTGTTCCTCTATGTCTTTCAGGGATCACCAACCCTCTTTCTATTTCCAAAGAGTAACAACCCCTTTGACACACTCTTATCTTTGACCCCACTTTGTTTTTATGCTTTTTCTTTCTAATAATTTTATGTGCTTTTGGTTTGGTTGTGGTGTAGGATGGAAGATCATGACCGCAGAAGGAAGGCCATTAGGAAGCAAAGGTCACTGGCAAGAAGAGAAGGTGTGCATGCATATCATCAAGAAATGGGTACCCTTAGGAGCTTTGAAAGGGGTTTTGTGCAGATCAAAGCTGTGGAAGAAGATGGAGATCTGGATGATGATGGCATCATGCATGATCTGTCTCATAGTTACCTTGGTTTAACAGCAAAAGCTGCATAGCTTCACTTCAACAAAATCACCACTGTTTCTGGACTCTATTTATTGTAGATTGTTGTTGTTATTGTAAGTACATCGATCTTCCAAGTTAGCTCCTCTTTGTTCTGTTCATAGTTTTTGTATGTGTTTTGACTGTGTGGAAAGTGGAAACTGTGCATCCTTTTATTTTATTTTAAGATCTTAATTTGAAGAATCATCATGGTATTAATTGGAATATTGCAAAAACTGTGTGGAAAGTCGAATATTGCATATACAACATCTGAACACCCTATTTATGGAACGTTCGGTTGGATCATGAAAATAAAAATAAAAATTACATGAATGAATTTCATATGTTATTTTACACATAAAATTTATTTATATAATTTTTATCCTTATTTTACACTTGGTGTACAAATATCTTATTTCTAACACAGCCAACACTTATCACTTCAAAACACACAACATCAGAAAATACTTGCTACAAACAACACAAAAGGGGTTTTTTTTTTTTTTTTTTTGGGAGCGGGGGGGGTGTTTGGTGATTATACAACGACAATTCATGCAACCTGCAACCAATATGTTAATCTATGAAATGACCATTGTGGTGAACGAAAGTGGTGATTCATGGTCACATGCCAACAGTTGTTGGTTGCCAATTGCTCATCAGTTATCATGGTCACATGCCAAAAATGCCTCAAGACCCTATCAAATCGCATGGCCTCAAGCCTCAACCCTTCCATTATAAATTTAACTAATTCACAATATTTGATATCTATCTCATTTCCATTTTTGATATAGTTAATTACTAGTTTTGGCTGATGTAATGGGGTAAGTTATGCATGGTGTTATTCCTGATTTGGTTTTATTGTTAAGCGTTGAGTTCCGTATTGCATAAAAAAAAAAGAAGTAGTTACCGGTTATTATAAGTACTGAATTAATTTATTAAATATAATTTGTTTAAATTCAAATATTAAATTATCTGAATAATATAATGTTGAGTATTTTATAAAATAATAAATAAAATGAATAACAATAAAAGTGAAACAATAAGTTTTGGTATACACATATCTTATTGTATAACACAACATTTCTATAATTTTAAAACCAGTGAATAAATAAATGATACCAATGACCATTTATTTTTATTATAATTTTTTTTTGCATCATATTGTTAAAAATTAAGGTAATTGATACATTCGAACAGAAAAAATAAAATAAAAAGTAAGTGATCGTGAAAAACAAAATTCTAATATCATATATTTATTTAATATAATTTAAAATTACTATTAACAACATTGGATGATAAAACATCAATATGTCTATTTTTAATATAATTATAGTTACAAAAACTCGTCCCTCAAAAGGATACGAGAAAAAATTTAGCCACAGGCTTAATATAACCATCCAGTACGCAATGAAGTGTTTATTTAAATATTTTGAAATACTTAAATTAATTTTCAATTAAGCTAACAACAATAATTCTTAATATTATTATTATCATGACAAATAGGTAATTAATGTCAAGTATATGCTCTTTTGATTATAATAGAAGGATATTTCAGTAAACCTAAATAAAAATCAATAAAAATAGAAGTTACATTAGCGAAAAGAGAATGAGCATATTTGCAATACAATAACATGGGCAAGTTAAAGTTGCACCAAGTCATGTCATAAACTAGCATGCCTTTTGAATAAGCAAAAGGTCAACATGTTTGCAACCATATTGAGCACTGGCTTGTGACATTTTTGTTGGTCTCTTGAACAAGCTCTATCAGCAAAGTTCGGTGAAGCTCAGCAAGCGCTGCTCCTCTTTTGCAACTCAGGATCTTCTTGCTGATAGAATGGGAGTAGCCTTCCCCAAAACATAATAATCAAAGCAAGGTCCGAAAGTTCAACAAGGATAATAAATTTTTCTCAGAACTTCATTGCACAGAGCAGAATGACCACAACCAAATCAGCAAATGAAATTTTATGAGCTGTAAATTTCAGGCACTATCCATCATTGCACCATATTTTGTAGTTAGGGAAATTTTGATTTTCCCCACTGGTGTGTGTGCACAGAATACAGAACAATGAGTTAAGAACCATCCTACAGGAGCTATACAACCTCTGTGTTCTTCATGAATACCACTTCCATCGAAAACTCATTGCAAGGACAACTTTCCACCCCAGACCAAGAAGCCAGGAGCATTCCAACTTCTGAGCGAAATGGAAGGACTTGCTATCAAGGTTCATAAACAACTGATCTGGTGTGGCGCAGCAGCAGAGAATGCAAGGCAGAGACTATGATATAGCCCTTGCAATTGCATCACCATTCTTCTAGAATTATGCCTCAATCAAAAGGATGTTGCACAAGTCCATGGTCAATCTTGATCAAGAAACGGTAACTTACCCAAGAATTTGGGAGGATTTGCTTCCAAGTTATAACCAAATGATAATAAATCTGATCACCAAGGTTCATTAAAATGAGCTCAAACATGATGTATTTGAGTGTAGAAGAACCATCTATGAAGCTGAAATAATGGATCCACACTAGAGATCCTTGACATCAAGGTTTCGACCTTAAATTCAACTAATTTGCTCAGAAGGGCCTCTGGCATTTGTATGCCTTTTAGGGGAGATGAATGAATGTAATGTTCTGGACAACTCCCAGGAACTTTCCCAACTTAAATTCGAGTTTTCTTTGGGTTCTACGTTCTGACAAGGCAGCAGCTTATGAGGAGTTTGTGCCATATAGTTCCAAGACTTTACAAAGAGTTTCTAGGTGAGGTTGAGGCTGGACCTGAAATATACAGATATAAATGTTCCATGGTCATTTATCTAAGACATTACACATCTCACTTAGCCATTTGACAACAGAAAGTCATAAACCACTTTCAGTCACGCACAGTCTTAGTTCAGGCGTGCACTTGCTATCCATGTGATATGAAGAAGACACTATGAAACTTGGCACATAGCATGAATGAAATTTTAAACGTAACAATTGATTGATAAGGTATAGAAACAATTGACTACAACAATAAAATAATCGAGGATTGCAATACCTGAATCAATTCTGCTCACTGAATTCCCATAGTCATCTTCAAGCACATACAGAAGCTTCCTGTAAGCATGCCCATCTACGAGGTCCTTATCTTGAAACTCATGCAATAACATCATGGCCTCCTGAACTCTTCCTCGTCTACAAATCTCATCGAGTACAGTCCTATATGTAATAAAATCAGCAGACCTCTGCTTTTCAGTCATCTCCCACAGAAAATTTACTGCCTCGTCAACCTCTCCTTCAAGTGCCAAAGCATTGACCAGCGAATTATAAGATTTACTACTTGGGATGAAGCCCTTGGTCTTCATTTCACGATATAATTCTTTGGCGTTATTCGTTCTTCCTTGTGCACACAACCCATGAATCAAGTAATCATAGGTAAAAGAGTTGGGCAGGCAATGAAAAACCACACCCATCTGATGGAATATCCTCAATGCATCATTAACATGGAGAGAAAGCACATAACCTTTTACCATAGCATTTAACGACAATATGTCCGGTTCTACACCATCATTGACCATTTGCCTGAACAGACACCTAATCGTGTCCATATACACATGGTTTATATAGGTGTTGCTACCTCTACTCAAAAGTGCAGCAAACAGAATATTATAGGTTCTAATAGAGGGCTTGCAATTCAAATTCCTACCACCCTGCATGTGCTTAAATATATTCACAGCTCTAGTCAGCTTCCTGGCCTCAGTGAAATAATATATAATCGTGTTGTACAAAGCCTCTGAACCGATCAAAGGAACCGCGAGCACCTGGTTCACAATGTCATCCATTTCTTGGTACATCTTTGCAGAACCAAGCTTCTTTATTGTGACATGATAAGTGGACTCATCGTGCCGGAACCTCGGCTGGTGAGATGCCCAATGAAACAGCTCCAAACAAACCAAAGGGTCATCTTGGAGAGTGATCAAATTGCATAGTTCTTCAGGGGTGAACCTGGGGGGTAGTTTGGACAATGCCAACTCAAATTTGGCTTGGTCTAATGTAGGCTTGAGGGATTTCAACAACCTCTTACGAACCCTCTTTCTATAAGACCTTGAGGGAGCCCTAGTTGAATAATAATAATAATGAGAATTGAAGCAAATGGGCGCTAATATTACAGGGAATTGATTGTGGGTAGCAGTGATTTGGAACAAAAAGGGATTAAATTTCTGGGTATGATGAAAAAAACGAATCTTTTGTGAGTTTTGACAAATGGGGTTATTAAGCATGGATGGTTCAGGAACTTTCTGCCAAAATGAATTTTTGAAGGAGGATAGATTTTCATTCGAGCTACTCCTACTCAAGCATCTACAATATTTCAAGTAATTTCTACCTAAAGATTGCATTTTTACTTTGTTTTTGGTGAGGAACTAAGTCGAGGTGTTGCGTAGTGCTTGCTTACCCGACAACCTTGGATGTCTTGGTCTTCTCCGCTACGCTTTTTTTTTTTGTTTTTTGGTTGGGGACCTTCTCCTCTAGTTAGATGCCGACTTGAGCTCGATGAGAAGAAAACAATCCTTCTGAGTGACGGCCCATGTCAAATTTATCTTTTTTCCTGCTTAAGCTTATGTAAGGAAGACTAAATATACATATTAGTCCCCAGATTTGTATTAAGAATAAATAAATCTCTAAAATTTTAAAAATTTTAAATTAATCCCTTATATTTTTAAAAAAGGATAAATTAATCTTGTATACAGTTTTATACAATGTACGGAGGGATTAATTTCCCCTTTTTAACCATATGAATCTGTACAAAAGAATTAATTTGTTTAATTTTTTAAATGTGAATGATAAATTTGAGATTTTTAAAGTTTTATTCTGAAAAAAACTTGAGACCCAAAAAAACGGTGAAAGATATTAGTAGGGCTCCAATGTAAATTTTCTTACGACGTTGTGCACAACTGTAAATCACATTCCTCCTGTTATAGTGCCACTGCTTTTCAGCTAAAGACTGGAGAGTTAAATTAATTGAGGATGTAAATTTTAATATTTTTGTGCAAGGAGAGGAATAAAATAAAATCAGTTGATGATATTAAATTATTTTTTTATTAAATGGAATTAAATCTCTTTGCACCTACTTTTAAATGTTCAAACCCCTTTTACATATTTAAATATATTTTTTTTATGTTCAAAAAATGAATATTTGACACGTACTTTATTATAAGTGAATTAGTTTATAACCATCAACTAGTTCTATTTATCTATTTACTCTATCTTGAATAGTTGAATTTGATGGATATTAAATTGACATATACTCTTAAATGTTCAAATAACCTTGCTTTATAAATCTATGTAGCATTTGGTTTTAACATGTTAAGATTCATAATTTAGATAACTGCATGTTCTACTTGTATACATATTCTTAGCCATGACATTTACAAGTTGAGAAAACATTGTGGTAGACTAGAAGAATCCATGACTTATTCAATAGTGAATAAGATATGAGTTAATACTATCCATATATTGTAAATACAAATATATAACTCGTTTCACATATTAGAACACTAACATCGTTATTCTTGTATTTGTTCAAAACTTATCATCCTACCATTACCAAAGAAAAACTTATCATCCTATTAGTCAACCAAATTTCAATACGATTTGGATTTGTACAATTCATATTTGGTTGTTTTATTAATTTGCTTGTTGCTTCGAATCTACTGACCATTTATAATTTATTTCATGCAACAGTAGCTGGACTACGTGTCGCATCCTACCAACGCTTTGAAACTGAGCGAAATCAAATCGCAGCATCTTCTTGTACAAAGAAAAAGTATGGCTGCTTTCTTTCTAAAATAGTCTAAGTACCATTAATGTGAATGTGAAATAGATCTCGAGTCACATACATAACAACAAATATTTTATGAAAAATATAAACCCACATTGGTTAATTCATTCCATATCCATTTAACATAATGAAGTAATCTATATGAATTGGAAACCATTTCATATATCAATTTAAAATTGCAGTTTCATTTGATTTCATATTCACTGCCAGCAAGCTACCACGAACCTTCAGCTCCTACTGTGGGATTCTTGAAAGCTGAGAACTCCCAATATGTTTTTAATGAGAATGGGGGGAACACAGTACAACCTTCTTCAGTCATTTTGGCAATCTGCAAATTCCATATAACAGATTCATTAAATCCGATAAAGCAATAAGAAATCCACTGAATTATATTGAAAGCTGTATATCTAGTAATGTTTGAAGAGAGAAAAAGTAATCTAGTTGAAATCCAAGCATCATATGTTAGAAGCAGTGTGCAGTAATAGAACAACAAAGACATAAACCAGTAGCCACTCCTTTTGCCTTCTTTCCCCCCAGTGCAGGGTTCTAAGGTAAAGCCTTCAATATGGTCAAAATTCTATGCTATGCTATGCTGAACTAAACCAGCCAATATAAATTATTCTACCCTTGTGAAGAAAGGAAATCATACAATTTTTTTTTTTTTTCCAGGGGGTCAAAATCATGTGAATTTCATATAAGCTAATTAAGCTATCTGCCCTATACAAACCTTGAACCTTCAAACTCTTTACTATCTTTTTATGCAAAGTGAGGATTAGACCTAATGAGATTGAGGATCCGACACCACCTAAAGGTGGTCACTTGAAGAATTAGTTACCACGAGTTGGGCCTACCATCCCTCACTAATTAAACTGTCTAAACAAAAAAATAAGTCAAACTGCCAAAATGAAAAAATAAATAGGTTTTCTAACAAAGCAAAGCAAAAGAAACTGAAAGAACTACAAAAGTCCTAGCAAAAACCAGTGGGGAAAAATCATTGTTTAATCCCTAAGTCATCCTCAAACTTTTATTTAAAAAACCAGAACCAGTAAAGGTTCTGTGCACTATCTTGAAAGATTTAAGTAAATTGCAAAGTAGTGAAGACCTCTAGCAAGTAGCAATCCATGGAGAAAGGGAAATGGGCACGTAGTGCTAATGAAAAGGTGCCCTGAATAACTATAGGTATAGGACAATATTTTGAGACTTCACTTGTATTACGACTTTGTAAAATTGCAATTTACTTTCTCTATGACAATACTTTGATTCCTTTTTATAGTTATATTGCATCGTCTTTTTTTTTTAAAGACCAGAGTAGGGTGGGTGCATATTTCTACAACCTGCATATGGATTATGATCCCTTGCAGTTTTTTAAAGATTTAACTACACATTTCTTTTCAATGCTCCAAGGGAAACAAGGGAAAGAGAAGATGAATGCAAGAAGAAGATGGAAAAAGAACGAAACCTGTATCTTGTTAACAGCAGACCTATCGCGATATAGCAGAACACGCATGCATTTTTCCAGCAACTTGACACCTTCTTCAAAGGTCATATTTTCATGCCACTCCTCACGAAGAATTGGCCTAGCAAGATGATTTCCCAGTCCAGTGGCTACATGATTGTCTTCAAAATTAATTCCAATCATGTTCACCTGGATTAGATTCACATGTACAAAAAAGTGAGTAAAGTTGAAGGCAACTCATTATTGAACATAATAAAAAGACAAACCAGGGTGTACCATGCCGAGGTACTTTTGTCCATTCTTCACACCACCAAGTACAAGGGAGTTCCACAGAGGGTTGAACTTGTTACGCCTATTATACATCACTCTAGTTAAATAATTGTGGACCTCCTTAGGCCCTAGAGAATTCCCATCATCCCACATACTGTCATTAAGGCTGCAACATTCATAACCCAAAACCAGCAGTTAATAGGGAATGTTGAAATTATCAAATCTGAAATGAATGGAGACGGATGATGTAAATATTGAGGCCATTTAAAAGATAAAATAAAACAAATATATCAAGTGAGGAAAACAATAGCACAAAGCATTTAATGAAGCAGAGTCTTATGCCCTTTCTTATGAAAAATAACCAAGACTTACATAAGTTCATCGAGGTAGCGTAGAATCTCCTGAAAATCACTTATTTCCCCACTGGCACCGAGAATGGAATGCTTCCCAATAGGCTTCACACGATCAATACTCTTGTATCGCAGGGTAGACCCATAGGAACCTATCAGTGTATCCATGGATTGACATGAAACATAGATCAAGTCCATTATTATAAACAGGAGAGGGGGAATTTGAACTACGCAGAGCTGATGCATTCATGATTCAGAACATAATAACTACTAAAAGCAAAAACCAGGACTTCTAAGGAATCCCAATTCACTAGAAGTCCAGTGCTCAACATAAAAGAAGGCACATCTTGGTTCTTTAATATTTCAAACAAGAAAATAAAACAATTGAACATCACAATTCCGCCAAATAAGCTGCAACTAACTCAAACCAATCCCACTACTTCATACCTAGTACTCTCTTCTGCGGTGCAAATTATTTCACCTTTTGCAAAAAGAAATTTGTTCTTAATATCTGACGTACTTACATGATAGTGAAGAATTTATAGTTAACTTCCCAATTTTAATCTTCACACTATTTTGTTAGTTGAAAAGCAGTGTGATATGAATAGAATGGTAAGATTAGATGTTTAAAATTGAGAAAGGGTATTTTTATAAAAAATAAATAAAATGTGAGTTTAATTATGATACACTACCATTATAAAAAGGTTTCTCGGATATCAGATCATATATTGCCACGCAAGTGAAAGTGTTTGATTCAACTAGCCTCTAGTCTTACAAATGCAAGTGTAGTACTTCTGTACACGGACAGTTTACCAAAATTAATTAATCTCATAAAAAATCATAATTAGGCCTTCATTTTAGGTTTCTTAAACTCCATTCCTCGGATTTGGACAGGTAAATAAGTTCAGTGTTCAGATATATACTCATCAGTCTAAAAAACACACAGAAAATAATCAAATAAGTTCACCCTCTATTATACAAAATTAAATGAAAAAAAAAATAGGGGCAGGAATTGCATTTGCATCTGAGTCTGACCTCCCATATCAGCAGACATGAGAACCCCATCTTTGTATTTGATGGCGACCACAGAGGATCCGGTCACATATGGGTACCTACCCACAAAAAATTTAGGTCAACGAAAAACCAAAAATGTAAAGAGTTTAACAGTGAAAACGATTACGAAACTTTTCTCAGTTTTCAATGAATGAAAACACATCAATGAGAGAGAGAGAGAGAGACAGAGAGAGAGAGGGCATACAGAGTTCTCTGAGTGTCAGCTTCAGCTAGAGAGTCCATGAGAATGGCGGAGCGATTTGTAAGCTGAAAAAACTGCAGACAGACAAGAGTTGGGGATGTTGTTAAGGTACACACCACTCTGATCTGATGGCATTTTTGTTTTTGTTTTGCTTTTATTGTTGTTGTTCCTACTTTGCTTCCTTTGCCCTTTGTTCAAGAAAACAATATATTGTTTATTTTTCATTTTCTTTTTTTTTCCCCTTATTTTAGCCACACACACAAAAATAAGGAAACAAAGGCGCAAATAAAGAATGGGTTTTTTTGAGGAAAAAAAAGTCGGACAAATGGGCTAAAATAGCTGTTGGGCTGGTTCGGCTAATGGGTTAAGCCCCTTTATGATTTGAATGCTGATTTCTTAATAACAAATGGCTTAAATAAAAAAAAAAAAAAACTTAATTTGTTTCTTTTTTTTTTATAAATCAAGGGTATCCACCGCCGGAAACAATGACTAATCCTCTCGAGACGTAGAACTCACATATGTGGGTCTTACCTTTATAAATCAAGGGTATCCACCGCCGGAAACAATGACTAATCCCCTCGAGACGTAGAACTCACATATGTGGGTCTTACCTCTGACCAAGAAACTTTCTCCATACATACCGACAGGAATCGAATCCTTGACTAGATGCTTAAGTTATTTTGATTTTAATTGTTCTAAAGTTTTTATCCCTCTTTTTTCAATTCTTTTATTATGGTTTCGGTAGTGCTAGCACAATGGTTAAGTGATGATATTTATGAAGATCAAATGCAAATTCTATCTATATATATATATATATATATATTATAAACAAGTGGATTCAAGTTAAATGTATTCTTACTAGTATTTTACCCGTGCGATGCACGGAATATTATATTTATAAATTTTAATAAATTAATAGAGTAAATATATACATATATATATATTAAAAATTGAATTAAATTATAATATAATATGATTTATTATACATATGATTTTGAAAAATAAATAACTAATATATTTACTCATGCAACACTTGTAAAGTATTAAAATATTAAAAACTATATTAATAATCCTAACAAAGGATAGTTATAATATTATAAGATGTACTATTGAATTTTTCTTACTCAATTTGCTTAAATACAATTATGATATGAAATTATAACAATAAGTATAAGTTTTAAAATTCTTATAAATTTTTTATGCTATTTGTTTTTTGAGCCATTAAATTTCTTGAATTTATATTGATGAAAAGGTAAATAATATTTTTTTTATTAAAATAAATCATTATATCCAATACACTATTATTATTTATGAAATTTAAATGTTTGCATCACTCATGTAAGATTATTTATTATCACCCACGTATTATATATTTGGTATCATCACGTATCTATTTAGGATTTTAATATCCATAAGAAAATTATTCTACAATTTTATTTGTCATGTGAGTTAAATTCTGTTGAATAAAAATTTAATATGGTTCATTTTACAAATGAATACAATTATAAAAGAAATACAAATCGGTCCAATCAAAATAAACTTAATTAGTTCTTTTTAAAAGATATTTTTTTGGGTTTGTCATGTATCTTCTTAGTGTACAAATATGTTTTTAAAATGTTATTATTGCAATATAATATATATATATATATATATATATATATATATAGAATGAATTAAATTAAATAATTATATAAATCAATATTAATAATTTTATTATATTAATAAAAGCTAAAGTTCATTTCATATTAAATCGATTTAAAACAACTACTTGATTTAAAATAGGAAACTTTTGAATCGATATCAAATGATTAAATTTCAAATAGAAAAAATGATTGAAATATAAGAACAATATCATATTAAATCTCTTGGATATAAAATAAGAATTGATACTAGATTAATTTGATATGACTTAAAGATTCAAATAATTGAAATGAAATAACAAATTGATATAAGTTGCAATATTCATGTATTTATTCATTTAGATTTTTTATTATTTTATTTGATTGAAAGTCTATATATTATTGTCAATGGTAAAATATTCATTGTTTACTATTAAGTAGATAATTTATTTTATTTCATATCTGTTTGAAATTTTTTGAGAGATTTAATTTAATATCAAGGACAATGCATAAAATCATTTTTAAAAAGTACACAAATCACTCTGCAATTATGTTTTCAAAATAAATTTTAAAACTTCATTTTTATTATTTAAATAAGTTAAATTAAATATTTACAGTAATCCATATTAATCATTTCAAGCAATATAATCTTTTATCCATTAAAATACAATTATGATTAATTCAGTTATTTATTTGTATATTATATTTATATCTCATGTGTGTTTTTTCTAGGTTAATAAATAATGTTCTTTTAAAATAATGTTTGTAGATAATTCTATTGTAATATAAGTCAGACCTTAATTTTTTAAACAACTCAAAAAAATTTTAGGTTCATAAATAAATTAATTCACAATGAAATCAATATATATAATTGAGATTTGGATCATATTTTGGATTTAATTATTTATATTACAGTCATTGTTGAATCAATTTAAATATATTATTTAATTGATCTCAATAAAAAAAACTCTTGAAACGATATGATATTAAATTTTTAAATTGAAAAAAAAAATAGAAATTGGAATATCACAATAACGACAATCTTAATTTTGGTATATAAACTGAAATTTGATATCATATTAATATGATATATTAAGTAACGGTAATATAACAATTAATATTAAATAAGATAAAAAAAATTAATGACAAATAGGAATGATAGAACAATTGATATTAGTTGTCCAATTTTGATTCACAAAAATTGGAAATAATATCATATTCATGAAATTGATATCATTGAAGCATAGTATTAGAGACTTTATATTAGCAAAAAAAAAAAATCAATTTATAAATGTTCTTTACAAATGTGATTGACATGACAATACCTTCCTTTGTCTCCCTCTCTTGATATATTGTTAAAGTTGTTCACATAAATAAATTATTTAATTAATTAAATCACTAATTCTACTTAATATGCCATTGACAATATATATGTTGTTGTTTATCATCTATAATAAATGGTAATATTCAGTATAAAATTTTATTTATGGCTCTCGTATTTTATCAAGATTTTGATTTATTTCATTTTCTTTTATTTTATTTATGTCTTTAATATTTTCAAAACATTTTAATCTTGCCCTTTCAATAGATGAAATATAACTTATGAAAAAAAACAAATTGATGTATTAGTCAAACTACAAATTCAAAAAACTATAACAAAACATAAAATATCACATTATCATTTTGAAAGATCACAAGAAAACATAAAATGTCAAGTTTCCATTCATAAATTGAATACCATTTACATTTTGAAAATAATTAAACAAACAAACTCTGAGACTAAATTGATATTTTAATAAAATGTCAAAAACATAAATGAAGACCTACCTACAATGTTTATTATGTTCATTGGTTATTTCTGTCTTTCTATAATCTAGCTCATTTAGTAACAATAGATTATGGAATTAACACATAAATTCTAAACTTATAAAAGTCATTCCAACAAAAGCCTTTGAAGATTTTTCATTACTCAAGCAAATTTTTTATCATGACTAAACACAATTTCTTCATATTTTTATATGAGATTATCAACTCTATATACAAATAAAAATATTTAAAACAAAAATCAAACAATAATCACTCATAAATTAGTATCGCCTATATGGGTTCAAATTAACATTACATGTATGGGTCAAATATTTTCTTTATAATAGTAAATTTTTTCAAATTAATTAAATGTAAGTTATTTCATGAAAAAATGATTTCTTTAACTGAAAATTAACTGATTGAGTTCTAATGTACAATATATATATATATATATATATATATATATATATTTGGTTGATTCATATTAAAACTTTAGAAAACATTTTTTAAACCAAGTTGGTAACTACTCAATGCATTAGGTTAAATATTTTTAATGTCGATTTTTCAATAATAAATCAAATATTTAAAATAATTTTTCCAATATATTGTTTAAAAAACTGAAACTTAAACAAAATCCACTCACTTCTATTATACATGTTGAGAGATAAAAACATGTGAAAACTAATGGAGAATAAAAATAGTCGAGGGGATTTCGATTTAATTTATGTACATATTTTGATTATGTGGCATTCAATTTTCTTAATTATTTGATTGATTTGGATTATATTATTTTAGAGATAATCTTTTATTTTAAAAATAAATAATATAAGATATTTCAAGAAACCAACTTTATTATAGTAATTCTTAAACTCTAAACTACACAAATTATCTATCTGAAATGGATACACCTGGTTGAAAATTTTGGTTTTTTGAGCCAAAAAATTGATAAGATTTTTTTTTTTGGAAACCAACTTTTGCATATTGATTCTTAAATTTCAAACTACAAAAAATGTGTTGTCACAAAAGAAGATATTATAGAAATTATTTATGTACAAAAATATTTACTTAATTTTTTCAAAGTTTGCGTGCAATTAAATTATTGTAAATTAAATTAAATTTGAGCCACAAACTATTTTAACCTAGAGTATTATGAAAAAAAAGTATTAAAAAATTTAGTTTTCAGTGGGTTATTTTTTTCTCGAATAGCCTTGCAAACCATGTTTCATTTAACCATGTAAAGCCCAATTTGGAAATTTATTTTCTAGTTATAAATAATGTGACATCACAATTTAGATATATCGTTTTTCATATTTTCCAACACAAAATAACTAGCCCAAATACGAGTAGCTTGGAAAGGTTAATATAGTCACCTAGTGTTGTGGGCCCTCATGTGGTATGCTATTAGAGTAGCCTATAGAATCAATAATGAGGTGAAACATAGAATATGAACAGGAGACGGTGGATATGGGCACTCCTTATTTGTATAGTGTATAGCTTGAATCAAATATTCTCATGTATATTTGAAGTACCAAAAAATAATATTCTCATGTAGATGACTTTTGGAGTATTGGGTAAAAGTCAAACTTATTTTACTGATGTAGTAACGTGTGAATGAGTAACTATGTAAAAAAAGTTTTACACCGTAAATTTAGAGGCACCAATTAAAAAAGCTCAAATTACAAAATTAAACCAATAAAAATATCCTATATTGGATTATGTTGACAAAGGTAGGCGGTAACAACAACAATCTAATAAATGAATAGCAAGGAAAATAAACTAATTAAAATATAGACCATTGAACAAGGAACCTACTAGGGTAGTGTTTGGTTTGTGAAACAGGACACAAAATACAGAAACAGTAGAGACAAAAATATGTTTAGAAAGGGAGAAAGGAACAGGGGACAGAATTTTTTTTTGTCTATGGAACAGAAAAATATAAAAATTTTGTACCTCCAGAAAGTGGAGACAATGGAGACAAGATATAGAGACAAAAATTTAATTTTTTTTCTTCAAATAATACCCCTATACATATTTATTATTTATGTCTGTCTCTCCTGTCTTTATTGTCCATGTATTTCTATCTCTATCCCCCTCCCAAACGCTACCTAGAGCTCCAACATTAGCAAACGACAACAATGATGGTGAGGAGAGAAAATGCCTCTCCATAATGAAGGAGAAGATGTGCACATACGGGTGACAACATGGGTTGGACCAGTCGGGTTGAGCTACCAACCCACCATTGTTTGATGGGATGGGTTGGCATTTCCAACCAAACAACTATGACGGGTTAACTAGCCTTGTCTCGTTTTATTGCCAATCCGCAATGGAGTGGGGCTGGGTAGAATGGTAAAATAGTTTAAAATATAACAAAAAATTGGTTGACCTATTGGGTTGAACTCGCTTGCCAATCCACTATTTTTAGCGGGACAAGTTAATAAATCCAAATAACCAAATTAGGTCAATCTGTCTCATTTTATGGCCAACCTACGATGGGGTGGAGTGGGTCCATTTTGCCATCCTTATGTGTGCATAAGGATTAAATCTTATCATTAATGAAACACGTTATTTCATTAAAGTACTTTGCCGGCGGATTTTCTTTCAATAATGGGGAAGCCATAATGACAAATGTCTAAACCATACGTTAGCGTAGACATATCAGTCGGTAATGAGAAATATGAAACGTTTTATGTGCTAATATTTTGAACTTCAAACACTAAGGGAAAATCTAGTGGTAATATATTGATAAAAAAAAATTACAACAAATCAAACAACTAACATTAATAGGTTCAGCCCAAAAAAAATCATTTACATAATATTTCATCAACAATTTTTATTTTGTTCCTTTTGCAAGCAATAAAGAAAAAAATTAGTAAGAAGTTGTAATGAGTTGGAAGAAAGACTTAGTGTCTGCCAGTGGTAGGAATGTGCTGATAAAAGCTGTGGGTGAAGCAATCCGCATATACTCTTTAGCTTGCTTCAAGCTACCTACTTGAGTTACATAAAATGCTGACAAATTTTTGATGGGGTCAAAGGAGTAATGAAAGAAAAAAAAAAAGAAGTAAATTACACCCATCTTCCCTGAGATTTATAAAAATGTAACTTACATATTTTTTAGTTGTCCAACTTACACTTATGCCCCATCTGCTTGTCAAAGTTTAAGTATTTATATTGCACCCACACCCCTCACTAATAGAGCACTGTTAGTAAACTTAACATAATGATATTTTTTGTGATATTAACTGTTTCTAATTAATAAAATTACAAAAATACCCTTACCCACTCTCTTTGTTAATTGTGAAAAAAACTAAATCCCCATCTCTCTCACTTGCTCGATGACAACAAGAAAATATGTAAGGACATTTTTATAATTTTATTAATTAAGAATAATTAATATCACAAAAATGTCATTCTGTTAAGTTTACTAATAGTACTTTGTTAATGAGGGGTGTGAGTGTAATATAAATACTTAAAATTTGACAAGCAGGGAATTTGAGTGTAGGTTGGACAATTAGAGGTGGTGTGAGTTGTATTTCCATAAACCTCAAGAAAGGTGAATGTAATTACCCAATAAAAAATGGTTTGGATAACTCGAACATAATGTGGTTTGGATTTTAAAGACCCTTGTGCAATGAATTTAGATTTATTGGCCAAACAATGTTGTAGACTTGCAACAGAGACAAGTTTGTTGTTTTATGAAGCGTTTATGGTTTGTTTGTGAGTTTGGATTTTAGAGGAGAAGGGAGGGGAGTGAATGACTTATGATTTAGTTTTACACTATAAGTCATCCCTCCTTTTTTCTTCAAAATTCAAACTCATAAACATACACTTAATGGCAAATATTTCATAACGGATGACATTCTTTGAGGTGAACTTGTAATGAACACATTTTGGGCTTGGCATAGTCGATTAGAAGGGAGGAACATCCTTGAATTAGAAGGGAGGAACATCCTTGAAAAGGGACCAAGATGGAGAGTTGGAGATGGTCAAAGGATCAACGGGTACCATGACCCTTGCCTACAAGGCCAGTACCCTTGCATAATGCCATGGAATATGCCTCAGAACCCTTCCATTTACTTGGTCAATAA
Organism: Dalbergia cultrata; assembly: GCA_031216105.1. Taxonomy (NCBI): domain Eukaryota; kingdom Viridiplantae; phylum Streptophyta; class Magnoliopsida; order Fabales; family Fabaceae; genus Dalbergia; species Dalbergia cultrata. Next base: position 5,518,036 of record CM062345.1, read on the forward strand.
CATGTTTTCAGCAAGTAGGACTTGGAATAAAGAATTGATTCATCAAAACTTCCCTGAAGGGATAGCCGCAAGAATTTAATCAATTTTGCCAGGCAATTCAGAAAATAATTTGATAAGGACAACTTCTAAGGGTAGCAAATATAGGGTTGCTTTAGGGTAGTGATATTGCTTCCAACCTTTTCCATACCACCTGAAGTCCTTTCCTGACCACATGAAGGATAAAGCCTTATGGAATTCAATTTGGTCTCTTAAGAGGCGGCACAAGATTAAAATATATTGTTGGAAATTGAGTCATGAGGTTGTACTTATCAAATCAAATCAAGGCTAGAGAGCAAATTTAGCCAGGTTCAAGGTATCTGTTTTAGGTGCAATTCAAGTGGAGAATCTATTTTGCACTGTTTCATTGATTGCTCGCGCACTAAATTACATTGGTATAAGAAGCATTAGCGCTTTCAAAACCAACTATAACAGTTACCTGAACCATTTTCGGGATGGTGGAATCGCTTAATTCAACATGTTAGTGCATCATGAGAAGCTAAATCCAGCTTAACTAAATATGTTATTGCTACTTGGAATATTTGGAAAGGCTGAAACTCAAAGCTATTGGTCATCACGTGATTGTTTTCCTCTACTCTTGGACCATTAGAGGAACCGATGATTTGATTTTCTTTCTCTTATATATATTAGTCTTATGTGATTGTTTCCTACTTCATGTTAGTAGTGTGATGTTGGGTTTTTCCATTTTCTTTGTTTGCTAGTTATCCTTGTGACCGCAGATTTTCATTATCAATGGATGCATTATTTATCTTGGTTTAAAAAAGAGAAACATGTACATGTACCGTAACCAACACAAATCACTTCATATATTCATGTAACCATTCTTCCGTCATACAAATCTAATAAATGACAAAGATACATTTTTTTTTTATTAGCATGACAAAGATACATTTTCCAACATAGATTGAAATCCTATAGTCTATTATTATCTCTTTCTGTATTCTCTTACTCAAAATCTGATATCTATAAAGTTACATAATATTATTCGTAATTTTCATCAATCCATTTAATTTAAAACTACATGTCCATAAATTTTTAAGTACTACGAATTTTGATCCGAGACAAAAAAAAAAAGGAGTGGAAAAACTGAAAAAAAAATGAGAAACATGAATTGAATCATTATTCTTCCAACACCATTTTTTTCCCCTCAAAAAATCAATTTCCTCATCTACAAAAGTTGATGGATGCATTATCTTTGCATGGACGTGACCACACCGAAACAAAACCCGGACGTGTTGTCGTAGAAAAAACCGGATTGAATAATCAGCAATAGGTCCGAAGCCTTTTTCATTGCATTGTTCAAGTGCAGGTTGGTTTTTCTGGCTTTGGGTCTCTTCTCTCTCTTCTCTCTCTCTGATTCTTCATTCTATAAGTCGGTCAAAAAAAGCGGAACACGCAAAGCCTCTTTCTCTCTGCCTAAGTCGGTGTAAGCATACTCCCAATCCCAATACCCTAACCCTATTTCCCAACTCTCTTTCGATTTTCCTGATTTCAGCTCCAATTTTCATACTTGCTTGTAGTGATGATCAATTTTGCCCCTTTTATTCACTTCCAATTTTTTTGATTTTTTGTTTTTTGTAAATTGGATTTGATTGTTTTTTTTTGTTTTTGGGTTTGATTTGATTAGGGTGGTTGATGCTGGGGTCAGCATGCGTTAGATTCTGTGGGTTTTGCTGTTCAATTGATTGATCCTGTGGTGAATTATCTGTTTTGAGGAGATGGATTTGGTGTCCAGTTGCGAGGTAAGAGATGAAAGGCTCCACCTTTTTATCAAAATCCAGTGACAGGGGGGTATTGAGGTTTAAGGGTTTTTTTTCTTTTGTAGTTGTAATTTTTATGATCCTGATTGAGAAATTGATTTGTTTGTTCGTTTGATCAATCATTTCCTGAGGGTTTCTTGTGATTGAAGTGTTGATTAATTTTGCATGCCCTGGCTAAGTGTTCTGCATTTACTTTGGTTTTCAGTAATGTCTAGCCTACTTTTTTTTTTAATTATTATTTTTGGCTGCTAATTGGTTGCAAATTGTGTGTTTGCTTGGTCCATTTCTTCAAAGTATTAGTGCAGAACAAAGTTTTGATATTTCCTGTTGATTGGCTAGATATGGATTAGTGGTTCATAGAGTCATGTAGTATGAGCTAGGGAATTTCATATTTTTGAAATTTGATTTGCACGGATAATGAAAGACAATTTTATGGCATAGGTACAGCATGTGCCTTGTGTTCTTGATGATTGGTTGAACTCTTAGTTGTTATCTAGTTCTGTCTACTTATAGCGGGAACATGGTTAACCAAGGTGTTCAGTACAGTTGTTACTGTAATTTACTTCTTCTTTTTTTTTTTTTTTAGGTTTTTCATCCACTCATTGTTTTGACATTGTTTATAGTGATTATGTTAATATTGGGTACTCTGTGGGCAATGTGATGATTGGTTACTTCTTCATACTGTAGCATTTTTATTTTTGGGTTGTATACTTTGATATGTTTATCATTGGGATTGGGATATGCTATTCTACTTTACTGATTTATTGATATCTCTTGTAGGAAAAGTTGGCATATTTCCGAATAAAAGAGCTGAAAGATGTGCTCACTCATTTGGGCATTTCGAAGCAGGGAAAAAAGCGGGTGAGATAATAAAACTTAATATGGGTTTGCAACTTTGAAAATTGATGGATGTAATCAATCTATGGCATGAGTTTTTATGATTGTTGCAACTTCGGTTTGGCTTTCATGCATTATTTCCTTTTTAATCTTAACATCATGTTTTGGAGTTTTAGGATGATATAATGATGCCGATGTTTCATCTTCTCTGCAGGATCTTACTGATCGGATATTATCCATTCTTTCAGATGATCAAGGTAAAATCGTATGCACAGACACAAAGGGACTCACCCTGCTGGTCCAATATTGCCCTATATCCTGTTATTATTTTCATAATGCCTGGTTACATTGTGATAAAGCCTATATATTGGATTTTAAGGCAATATCTGCATATGATGATGTGTAGATTGGAGTCTTAACTATGTCCTTTATCCTCTGAACTTAAGCAACTTGTTATTTTTCCCCCCCAGTTTCTAAAACGTGGGCTAAGAAGAATGCTATTGGAAAAGAACAGGTGGCAAAATTAGTGGATGACATATATAGGTCAGTCTTAGCAACAATACTGTTTATGGTATTTTGTTCTTCTAGTGTTTGGTATGCTTTTGGATACTTGTAATGACCTTAAATACTTAGAGAACTTCAAATAAATGATCTGGTACATTACATTTAGGTTTGGGTTAGGTTCATTATACTGCTCCTGTGCTCCATATGCTCAATCGCTTGGCTTTGTTGATTTTTCTTTAAAATTTGTATTTTCTTTTTGCCCAGAAAAATGCAGATATCTGGGGCTACTGATCTTGCATCGAAGGGGCAGGGTGCCTCAGATAGCAGTAATGTGAAAATTAAAGTTGACAAAGATGATTCCTTTCAATCAGATGCAAAGATTCGCTGTCTCTGTGGAAATACATTGGAAACAGATGCATTGGTCAAGGTGTAATTTGCAATATATTTCTTCCTTTTACATGGTCTATAAAATTTTGTGCATTTGCATGCGCATGTATGTCATTTGATTGATAACCAACCAATTGCAATAGGACCTCCTGTATGTTTCTTACATTTGATATATGGAATTTAAATTTTTCTCATCTTATTGCAGTGTGATAATCCAAGATGCCAAGTGTGGCAGCATGTCAGTTGTGTTATTATTCCAGAGAAACCCATGGAAAGCATCATGCCAGTTCCTGATAATTTCTATTGTGAAATCTGTAGACTCAGTCGTGCAGACCCGTATGTCATACTCCTCCTTATTTTAGCTGATAGCTATGTATGGGATGGGCAAAAATGATTTTTGGAGAGTTTTTTTTTTATTATTATTATTTCCTCATTATTTAATGCTGAGTTTTTTTTTTTCCTTTCAATGTTGAAAGTTTTCAGTTTTTGATCGTGTCTTCAAGGGATTGTGTTGGTTGACATTTTTTCCATTGATTTTGAATTCCTTGGTTGTGATATTTCTGTTGTTGCAGAGAACTGGGCTTACTAGTAGTAATTTAGCTGTCTCTATCCTCCATGAATACTTATTATGTTGAGTTGGGGACTTCTGAAGATGCATTTGAATTTTGTATTATCTTGCGCTTGAAGGATTTGAATATTTTGTTCTTTTGTTTGCTAAATTGTGTTGAATGTTTCTTCCCTTATTTCATCTGTTGTATTCTCTCATAATTGGCCAAGATATTCTATTCCTTCTATCATTTTGCAATCTCCTTTTTCTTGCTGTGTAAATTTGTATTTTCTGCTGTTCTCTCTGGTACAGATTTTGGGATACAGTGGCACACCCTTTATTACCTGTAAAGATGATCATAACCAATCACCCAACTGATGGGTGAGTATATGTTGTGGATATATTGAAATTAGATGTAGTTTGTGTGATTGGGTTCTTTGTTTCTTGGCTAAAATGAATCCCTCTTTTAATTATGATATATGGCTTGGAGTCTGATAGAAACTAGTATTACTAGGAAAGTATATTGTACGCTAACTCCTTATTAGAACAGAAAGATGTTGAAAACAAATGATAAATACAGAGTTCTGCAGATGCAGAGAACCTCTAGCCCAAACCCCTACCCTTTTCCCTCAATTCATGCCTCCCTTCCCTCTGCCTCTCTCTGCTTTATCTCTCTCCCTTTCTCCGCTGTTAACCTGAAACTCTACCAGAATTCACACCCTCCTCACTCCTATCTCCCCTCCTGCCATGTGCCTAGGCAACGTTACAAGAAAACCTCCCATCACCTCTCCTGCTCACCTGAGTCATTATCCCACTTTCTTTCCATTTATTTATCCTTATGTAAACTCTCAATATAGGATGGCATCTATCAGAATCTCAATATACTGCTTGTTCTTTGTTTCTTAATTTGTATCAAGAGACTGATATGGGAGAGTGGTTTATCTGTAATTTCCAAGCATGATTGTGATAAGTTTTTTGTCACATTTTTTTGGTGTTATACATACAGATATTGTATGCTGTTTATGGGGATTGTAACATTAATGCTATTTACTATTTATATCTTACTAATTAAAATTCTTTGGGTGTTGAATCTGCTTTTCTTGAAGTGAGATTTCCTCAGGACAATAACCCATTAAGAAGGGAAATTTTTTCTTGTTTTCTTTCTTTCGTTTTTCTCTTATATCAATGTTTTTTTTTTAAATCTTTATAAAATGGAGCTATGCCTGGAATATTAGTTTTCTTGTCAAGACACAATCTAATGACCCATTGCGATAAGTTATCTGTTTCTATGGTTAAATCTAATTTCAATGCGGTCTGATAGAATGCATAATAATCATATTTCTGTTTGAATTGTTTAGATCCAACCCAGTGCAGAGTGTGGAGAGAACATTTCAACTTACAAGAGCAGATAAGGACTTGGTGTCAAAGCCAGAAGTTGAAGTTCAGGTTGGTTTGGACTTTTGGGCTTTAAGTGCTCGTAGATTAATGTATAGCCTTTTATGCATTTACTATGGTTATTGACAAATGACATCATATGTAGGCTTGGTGTATGCTTCTGAATGACAAGGTCTCATTCAGGATGCAATGGCCGCAGTATACAGACCTACAGATCAATGGTATAAGTCATATTCTCATTAGTGATTTGGATTTGTTTCATGTTGTTGGTCTAGTTTTAAAGTTCATAGTTATGCAAATATAAGCCCATCATTTTAAAGTAAAACATTGAATGCTTGGGTGATGAGTGGCCTTTCTTGTGGTTGTATTTTGAAACTTCTCTTTGATCTGACTGTGACTGTATAGGTGTTCCTGTTCGTGCAATTAACAGACCAGGTTCACAATTGCTTGGGGCCAATGGCCGTGATGATGGTCCAATTGTGAGTTTGATTTCAATTATGTCATGACTCGTGCCAATTTTAATTTTTCTCACATTGGCTGATTTTCTATTTATTGGTGTTTTATTCAGTTTCTTATTTTATTTCTCTTTTGTCAGATCACGCAATATACAAAAGACGGAATTAATAAGATTTACTTTGGAGGATGTGACGCTCGAATTTTTTGTTTTGGGGTTCGTATTGTTAAAAGACGCAGCTTGCAACAGGTAGAATGTCTTCTGAGCTGATTAAATGCCAATAAAACTATTTCAAATGACTGTTTATACCTTCAATCCAGCCTTGTGATATTGGAACGATAGTTTGTTGTCTAAGTATCTCCCTTTAAATTCTGTCCAATGCATGGTACTGTAATCACTTGAATTGCAATTCGATTGATGCGATGCAATGCAAGTCTTCACCCAGTCGATACAGGCTTCTGTTCTATGACCAGAATTGAAAGTTGAATCTATGGAATTGTGCCAGAATTGCGTAGTTCTTTAGTAAGATTCTGGTGATACAGATCTGGACCCATAGCAAGCCAAACTGCCAGTGCATTACGATGATC